>OX326961.1:14073730-15273730 GCA_946800325.1 Luzula sylvatica | reverse complement strand
ACTAACTTACTAGCTAACTATGAGCTAGCTAACTAACTAACTAACTAAATAACTAACTAAGTACTAAGTAACTAACTAATTAACTAACTAACTAACTAATTAACTACCTATCTAACTAACTGCCTTCCTACATACCCATGAACTATCTAACAGACTAACTAGCTAAGTAACTAACTAACTAAATAACTAACTAACTAACTAACTGAATAACTAACTAGTTAACTAACTAACCAACTACTAGATAACTAACTAACTAACTAACTAAATAAATAAATAACTTGTTAACTAACTAACTACCTACCTTCTACATACCCACAAACTATATAATTAAGTAACTAGCTGACTAACTAACTACTAGCTAACTAACTAACTAAACTGACTAACTTACTAACTAACTCAATAACTACCTTCCGACATACCCATTATCTAACTAACTAACTAACTAACAAGCTAACTAATGGACTAACTATTCATCTAACTAACTAATAGCTGACTAAATAACCAACTCAATAACTAACAAATTAATTAACTAACTAATTAACTAACAAACTAACTAACTACTGGCTAACTAACTAACTAACTGATTAACTAACTAACTCACTAACTAACTAACTAACTAACTAACTACTAGCTCACTAACTAACTAACTAACTAACTAATTAACTAACTAATTTCGCGATTTACCTGCATGCAGCATGGAGAGAGAGGTGCAAGAGAGCATTCTCACAAGACAGAAAGGAAGGAGAGAGTTTTGTAGATGTGGTACTACAAGAGTGGACGATCTTTAGTAGAGCCAGAGAAGATCTGCTGAGTAAAGGGAGAAGGTCTGCCATTGGAGAACGAGAAGAGCTTGAGGAAAGTTAGAAGAGAGAGAGAGACAGATCTAGATCTGTTGAGAAGATGAAGAGGAAGCGATGAGATAGAGGGATAAAGAAGAAGAAGAATGGAGGCGGAGAAGAAGACTCTGGAAGGAGAGAGAAAAAGAAAGAGGAAAAGCGTGATATTTATAGAGAATGGTAAAAGTGGGACCTAAATTCAACCCAGTCAAACAGAGAATGGGCTGGGCTGTAAAATAAGCAAGTTTTTTATATATATCCAATTTTTACATTGATGTATATATAGAAGATATAGGGTTGTTTTGTAAAAACATGAAAAAAGTTTTTAATATATAAATTTGGAAGAAGGATTTTAAGCCTTCTCCAAAGAATTTCAAAAAAAAAAAAAAAAATTAACTAACTAATTAACGAATTAACTAACTCACTAACTAACTAATTAGCCAATTCATTAGTCAACTAATTAACTAACTAACTACCTTCATACATACCTATTAGCAAACTAACTAATTACCTACCTGACTAACTAATTACTTAACTACCTTCCTACAAACCTACTAACTAACTAAATATCTAACTAGTTAACTAACTAACTAACTAACTATCTTCCTACATACCTATGAACTAACTAACTAACTAACTAACTAACTAACTAACTAATTTATTAACTAACTAACTAACTACCTTCCTACAAACCCACTAACTAACTAACTAACTAACTAACTAACTAACTAACTAACTAACTAACTATCTTCCTACATACCAATTAACTAACTATCTAACTAACTAACTAACTATCGAACTAATTAACTACCTTCCTACATACCCACCTACTACCTAACTAACTAACTAACTAACTAACTAACTAACTAACTAACTAACTAACTAACTACTAGCTAACTAACTAACTAATTAATTGAATAACAAACTAATTAACAACTAACTTACTAATAGATAACTAACAAACTAACAAACTAACTAACTAACTATTTAACTTTTTATTTAACTAACTAACTAACTACCTTCTTATATACATATTAACTAACTAACTAACTAACTAACTAACTAATTTATTTACTATCTAACTAACTAGCTAGCTTCCTACATACCCACTAACTAACTAATATGCTTACTAATTAACAAACTAACTAACTAATTAACTAACTACTTAACTGGCTAACTAACTACTAGCAAACTAACTAACTAACTAACGACCTTTTTACATACGTATTAACTAACTAACTAACCACTAGATAACTAACTAACTAACAAATTAACTAACTAACTAACTAACTAACTAATTAACTAACTAATAGCTAACTAACTAACTAACTAACGAACTAGCTGACTAATTAACTAACTAACTAACTAACTAACTAACTAGCTACCTTCCGAAAATAACCACTAACTAACTAACTTATTAACAAACTAACTAACTAATAACGAAAAAATTAACTAACTAACTAAATACTTACTAACTAACTAACTAAGTAATAAACTAACTAACTAACTAACTAACTAAAAGCTAACTAACTAACTAACTAACTAACTAACTAACGAATTAACTAACTGATTAACTAACTAACTAACTAACTAGCCAAATAACTAACTAACAAACTAACAAACTAACTAACTACATACCCACTAACTACCTCTAGCTAACTAACAAATTAACTAACTAATTAACTAACTAACTAACTAACTAACCAGTGACTATCTAACTGGCTAGCTAGCTAACTAACTAACTAACTAACTAACTAACTACGTACCTTCATTCATACCCAATAACAAACAAACTAACTAATGAACTAATAGACAAACTAATTATCTAACTAATTAACTAACTCACAATCTGACTAATTAACTACTACCTAACAAACTAACTAACTAACTAACTAATTAACTAACTAACTGACTAATTAACTAACTAACTAACTAATTAATTAACTAACTAACTAACTAACTAATTAACTAACTAACTAACTAACTAACTAGCCAAATAACTAACTAACTAACTAACTAACTTACTGACTACATACCCACTAACTAACAAACTAACTAACAAACAAACAAACTAATTAGCCAACTGTTTAACTAACTAACTTACTAAATAACTAACTAATTCACTAACTAACTACTAGCTAACTAACTGATTAACAAACTGACTTACTAACTAACTAACTAACTACTAGCTCACTAACTAACTAAGTAACTAACTAACAAGCTAACTAACTAACTAACTAACTAATTAACGAACTAATAAACTAAATTAACTAACTAACTAACTAACTAACTATCTAACTAACTAACCACTAGCTTACTAACTATCTAACTAATTAACTAACTTACTTACTAACTACCCTCATACATACCTATTAACTAACCAATTAACTAACTACCTAACTTACTAATTAACTAACTACCTTCCTACAAACCCACTAACTAACCAACTAACTAATTAAATAACAAACTGACTAACTAACTAACTATTTTCCTACATACCTATTAACTAACTAACTAACTTACTAACAAATTAACTAACTAACTAAGTACCTACCTACCTTCCTACATACCCACTAACTAACTAACTAAATAACTAACTAACAAACTACTAGCTAACTAACTAACTAACTAACTAAATAACTAACTAATTGACTAACTAACTAAATAACTAACTAACTAACTAACTAACAGATAACTAACTAACTAACAATTTCACTAACTAACTTCCTTCTTATATACATATTAACAAACTAACTAACTAACTAACTAACTAACTAACTGACTAATTAACTAACTAACTAACTAACTAACTAACTAGCTACCTTCCTACATACCCACTAACTAATTAATTTACTAAGTAACTAACTAATTATCTAACTAACTAGCTAACTTACTACTAGCTAACTAACCGACTAACTAACTACCTTCTAACATACCTATTCACTAACTAACTAACTAACTAACTAACTACTAGATAACTAACTAACTAACTAATTAACTAACTATCAAACTATCGAGCTAACTACCTTCTTACATAACTATTAACTAACTAACTAACTAACTAACTAACTAACTAACTAACTAATTAACTAACAACCTAACTAACTAACTAACTAACTAACTAACCGACTGACTAAATAACTAACTACCTTCCTACATACCCACTAACTAACTAACTACCTAACTAACTAACTAACTACCTAACTAACTAACTAACTATTTACCTTTTTATTTAGCTTAAATAACTAACAACCTTCTTATATACATATTAACTAACTAACTAACCAACTAACTAGCTAACTAACTAACTAACTAACTAATTAGCTAACTGACTAACTAACCAGCTACCTTCCAGATATACCCACTACCTAACTAATTTACTAACTAACTCACTAACTAACTAACTAATAAACTAACTAACTAACTAACTAACTAACTATTAGCAAACTAACTAACTACCTTTCTACATACATATTGACTAACTAACTAACTAATTAACTAACTAACTAACTACTAGATAACTAACTAACTTACTAACTAACTAACTAACTACATACCCACTAACTAACTAACTAATTAACTAACTAATTAACTACATAACTAACTAACTGACTACTAGCTAAGTAGCTAACTAACTAACTAACTACCTACCTTCCTGCATACCCACTAACTAACGAACTAAATAACTAACTACTAGCTGACTAACTAACTAACTAAATAACTAACTAACTAACTAACTAACTAACTAATAGATAACTAACTAACTAACTAACTATTTAACTAACTAACTTCCTTCTTATATACATATTAACTAAGTAACTAACTAAGTAACTAACTAACTAATTAACTAACTAACTAGCTAGCTACCTACCTTCTTATATACCCACAAACTAATTAATTTACTAACTAACTGACCAACTAATTAACTAACTAACTAGCTAACTTACAACTAGCTGACTAACCGACTAACTAACTACCTTCCAACATACCTATTAACTAACTAACTGACTTACTACTAGATAACTAACTAACTAACTAACTAACTAATTAACTAACTATCTAACTATCTAACCAACTACCTTCTTACATAAATATTAACTAACTAACTAACTAATTAACTAACAACCTAACTAACTAACTAACTAAGTACCTTCGTACAACCCACTAACTAACTAAATAACTAACTAACTAGCCAACTAACTAACAAACTACCTTCCTACATACCCACTATCTAACTAACTAACTAACTAACTAATTCACTAACTAATTAACTAACTATTTAACTAACTAACTAACTACTAGCTAACTAACTATTTAACTAACTATCTAACTAACCAACTAACTACTAGCTAACTAACTAACTAACTAACTAACTAACTGATTATCTAACTAACTAACTAACTAGCCAAATAACTAACTAACTAACTAACTAACTAACTAACTAACTAACTAACTACATACCCATTAACTAACTAACTAACTAACTAATTAACTGACTAATTAACTAATTAACGAACTAACTAATGACTAACTACCTAGCTAGCTAGCTAACTAAATAACTATCTAACTAACTAACTACCTTCATGCGTACCCACTAACTAACTAACAAACGATCGAACTAATTAAGTAACTAATTATCTAACTAATTAACTAACAAACTATCTGACTAACTAACTAACTGACTATCTAACTACTAGCTATCAAACTAACTAACTAACTAACTAACTAACTAACTAACTAACTAGCCAAATAACTAACTAACTAACTTACTAACTAACTTACTAACTAACAAACTACATACCCACTAACTAACTAACTAACTAACTAACTAACTAACAAACAAACAAACTAATTAGCTAACTGTTTAACTAACTAACTAACTAACTAAATAACTAACTAATTAACTAACTAACTACTAGCTAACTAACATACTAACTAACTGATTAACAAACTAACTTATTAACTAACTAACTAACTAACTAACTAACTAACTAACTAACTAACATACTAGTTTGTTAATATGTATATAAGAAGGAAGTTAGTTAGTTAAATTGTTAGTTAGTTAGTTTTCTATTTGTTAGTTAGTTAGTTAGTTAGTCAATTATTTAGTTATTTAGTTAGTTAGTTAGTTAGTTAGCTAGTAGTTTGTTAGTTAGTTATTTAGTTAGTAAGTTAGTGGGTATGTAGGAAGGTTGGTAGGTAGTCTGTTAGTTAGTTAATTAGTCACTTAGTTTGTCAGTTCGTTAATAGGTATGTATGAAAATTGTTTGTTAGGTAGTTAGTTAGTTACTTCATTAGTTAGTTGGTTAGTTAGTGGGTTTGTAGGAAGGTAGTTAGTTAATTAGTAAGTTAGGTAGTTAGTTAATTAGTTAGTTAATAGGTATGTATGAAGGTAGTTAGTTAGTAAGTTAGTTAATTAGTTAGTTTGTTAGTTAGTTAGCTAGTGGTTAGTTTGTTAGTTAGTTAGTTAGTTAGTTCGTTAATTAGTTAGTTAGTTAGTTAGTTAGTTAGTTAGTGAGCTAGTAGTTAGTTAGTTAGTAAGTTAGTTTGTTAATCAGTTAGTAAGTTTGTTAGTTAGCTAGTAGTCAGTTAGTTAATTAGTTAGTTATTTAGTTAGTTAGTTAGTTAAACAGTTAGCTAAATTAGTATGTTTGTTCGTTAGTTAGTTATTTGGCTAGTTAGTTAGTTAGTTAATTAGTTAGTTAGTCAGTTAGTTAATTAGTTAGTAATTAGTTAGTTAATTAGTTAGTTAGTTAGTTAGTTAGCAAGTAGTTAGTTAGTCAGTTAATTAGTTAATTAATTAGTTAAATAGTTAGTTATCTAGTAGTTAGTTAGTTAGTCAAATAGTTAGTCCATTAGTTTGTTAATTAGTTTGTTAGTTAGTTAGAAAGTGCGTATGTGGGAAGGTAGCTAGTTAGTTAGTTGGCTAGTTTGTTGGTTAGTTAGTTTGTTAGTTAGTGGGTATGTACGAAGGTACTTAGTTAGTTAGTTAGTTAATTAGTTAGTTAGTTAGTTAGTTAGGTTGTTAGTTAATTAGTTAGTTAGTTAGTTAGTTAGTTAATATTTATGTAAGAAGGTAGTTAGTTAAATAGTTAGATAGTTAGTTAATTAGTTAGTTAGTTAGTTAGTTATCTAGTAGTTATTTAGTTTGTTAGTTAGTTAGTCAATAGGTATGTTGGAAGGTAGTTAGTTAGTCGGTTAGTTAACTAGTAGTAAGTTAGCTAGTAAGTTTGTTAATTAGTTAGTTAGTTAGTTAGTAAATTAATTAGTTAGTGGGTATGTAGGAAGGTAGCTAGCTAGTTACTTAGTTAGTTAATTAGTTAGTTAGTTAGTTAATATGTATATAAGAAGAAAGTTAGTTAGTTAAATAGTTAGTCAGTTAGTTAGTTATCTATTTGTTAGTTAGTTTGCTAGTTAGTTAGTTATTCAATTAGTTAGTTATTTAGTTACTTAGTCTGTTAGATAGTCAGCCAGTAGTTAGTTAGTTATTTAGTTAGTTAAATAGTGGGTATGCAGGAAGGTAGGTAGTTAGTTAGTTAGTTAGTTAGTTAGTTAGTTAGTTAGTTAGCTACTTAGCTTGTGGTCAGTTAGTTAGGTATGTAGTTAATTAGTTAGTTAATTAGTTAGTAAGTTAGTGGGTATGTAGTTAGTTGGTTTGTTGGTAAGTTAGTTTGTTATCTAGTAGTTAATTAGTTAGTTAATTAGTTAGTTAGTTAGGTAATATGTATGTAGAAAGGTGATTAGTAAGTTAGTTATTTAGTTTGCAAGTAGTTAGTTAGTTAATTAGTTAGTTAGTTAGTGAGTTAGTTAGTAAATTAGTTAGGTAGTGGGTATATGTAGGAAGGCAGCTTGTTAGTTAGTCAGTTAGCTAATTAGTTAGTTAGTTAGTTAGTTAGTTAGTGAGTTAGTGAGTTAGTTGGTTAGTTAGTTAGTTAATATGTATATAAGAAGATTGTTAGTTAGTTAAGTTAAATAAAAAGGTAAAGAATTAGTTAGTTAGGTAGGTAGTTAGTTAGTTAGTGGGTATGTAGGAAGGTAGTTAGTAAGTTAGTTAGTTAGTCAGTTAGTTAGTTAGTTAGTTAGTTAGGTTGTTAGTTAATTAGTTAGTTAGTTAGTTAGTTAGTTAGTTAATATTTATGTAAGAAGGTAGTTAGTTAGATCGTTAGATAGTTAGTTAATTAGTTAGTTAGTTAGTTAGTTATCTAGTAGTTAGTTAGTTAGGCAGTTAGTTAGTGAATAGGTATGTTGGAAGGAAGTTAGTTAGTCTGTTAGTTAGGTAGTAGTAAGTTATCTAGTTAGTTAGTTAGTTAAGCATATTAGTTAGTTAGTGGGTATGTAGGAAGGTAGCTAGTTAGTTAGTTAGTTAGTTAATTAGTTAGTTAGTTAGTTAGTTTGTTTGTTAATATGTATATAAGAAGGAAGTTAGTTAGTTAGATTGTTAGTTAGTTAGTTAGTTATCTATTAGTTAGTTAGTTAGTTAGTTAGTCAATTAGTTAGTTATTTAGTTAGTTAGTTAGTTAGTTACCTAGTAGTTTGTTTGTTAGTTATTTAGTTAATTAGTTAGTGGGTATGTAGGAACGTAGGTAGTTAGTTAGTTAGTTAGTTAATTAGTTATTTAGTTAGTTAGTTAGTTAATAGGTATTTAGGAAAATTGTTATTTAGTTAGTTAGTTAGTTACTTAATTAGTTAGTTGTTTAGTTAGTGGGTTTGTAGGAAGGCAGTTAGTTAATTAGTAAGTTAGGTAGTTAGTTAATTAGTTAGTTAATATGTATGTATGAAGATAGTTAGTTAGTAAGTTAGTTAATTAGTTAGTTAGTTAGTTAGCTAGTGGTCAGTTAGTTAGTTAGTTTGTTAGTTAGTTAGTCAGTTAATTAGTTCATTAATTAGTTAGTTAGTTAGTTGGTTAGCTAGTTAGTGAGTTGCTTAGTTAGTTAGTGAGCTAGTACTTTGTTAGTTAGTTAATAAGTTAGTTTGTTAATCAGTTAGTTAGTATGTTAGTTAGCTAGTAGTTAGTTAGTTAATTAGTTAGATATTTAGTTTGTCATTGAGTTAGTTAAAGAGTTAGCTAATTAGTTAGTTAGTTAGTTAGTTAGTTAGTTACTTAGTTAGTTAGTGGGTATGTAGTTAGTTAGTTAGTAAGTTAGTTAGTAAGTTAGTTAGTTAGTTAGTTATTTGGCTAGTTGGTTAGTTAGTTAGTTAGTTAGTTAGTTAGTTAGTTAGTTTGATAGCTAGTTGTTAGTTAGTCAGTTAGTTAGTTAGTTAGATAGTTAGTTAGTTAATTAGTTAGATAATTAGCTAGTTAATTAGTTCGTTAGTTTGTTAGTTAGTTAGTTAGTTAGTTAGCTAGCTAGGTAGTTAGTCATTAGTTAGTTCGTTAATTAGTTAATTAGTCAGTTAATTAGTAACTAAGTTAGTTAGTTAGTGGGTATGTAGTTAGTTTGTTAGTTAGTTTGTAACTTAGTTAGTTAGTTATTTAGTTAGCACATAGTTAGTTAGTTAGTTAGTTAGTTAGTTAGTTAATTAGTTAGTTAGCTAGTAGTTAGTTAGTTAGTTAAATAGTTAGTTAATTAGTTAGTTAATTAGTTTGTTAGTTTGTTAGTTAGATAGTGCGTATGTGGGAAGGTAGTTAGTTAGTTAGTTGGCTAGTTAGTCAGTCAGTTAGTTAGTTAGTGGGTATGTACGAAGGTACTTAGTTAGTTAGTTAGTTAATTAGTTAGTTAGTTTGTTAGTGAGGTTGTTAGTTAATTAGTTAGTTAGTTAGTTAGGTAATATTTACGTAAGAAGGTAGTTAGTTAGATAGTTAGATAGTTAGTTAATTAGTTAGTTAGTTAGTTAGTTAGTTATCTAGTAGTTCGTCAATTAGTTAGTTAGTTAATAGGTATATTGGAAGGTAGTTAGTTAGTCGGTTAGTTTGCTAGTAGTAAGTTAGCTTGTTAGTTAGTTAATTAGTTAGTTAGTTAGTTAGTAAATAAATTAGTTAGTGGGTATGTAGGAAGGTAGGGAGCTAGCTAGTTAGTTAGTTAATTAGTTAGTTAGTTAGTTACTTAGTTAATTAGTTAGTTAATATGTATATAAGAAGGAAGTTAGTTAGTTAAATAGTTAGTTAATTAGTTAGTTATCTATTAGTTAGTTAGTTAGTTAGTTAGTTAGTTAGTCAATTAGTTAGTTATTTAGTTAGTTAGTAAGTCAGCTAGTAGTAAGTTATTTAGTTAGTTAGTTAGTGGGTATGCAGGAAGGTAGGTAGTTAGTTAGTTAGTTAGTTTGCTACTTAGCTAGTAGTCAGTTAGTTAGTTATGTAGTTAATTAGTTAGTTACTTAGTTAGTTAGTTAGTGGGTATGTAGTCAGTTGGTTAGTTAGTAAGTTAGTTAGTTCTCTAGGAGTTAGTTAGTTAATTAGTTAGTTAGTTAGTTAATATGTATGTAATAAGTTAGTTAGTTAGTTAGTTAGTTAGTTTGCTAATAGCTAGTTAGTTAGTTAGTTAATTAGTTAGTTAGTTAGTGAGTTAGTTAGTAAATTAGTTAGGTAGTGGGAATATGTAGGAAGGTAGCTGGTTAGTTAGTCAGTTACCTAATTAGTTAGTTAGTTAGTTAGTTAGCTAGTTAGTTGGTTAGTTAGTTAGTTAATATGTATATAAGAAGGTTGTTAGTTAGTTAAGTTAAATAAAAAGGTAAATAATTAGTTAGTTAGTTAGGTAGTTAGTTAGTTAGTGGGTATGTAGGAAGGTAGTTAGTTAGTTAGTCAGTTAGTTAGTTCGTTAGTTAGTTAGTTAGGTTGTTAGTTAATTAGTTAGTTAGTTAGTTAGTTAGTTAGTTAGTTAATATTTATGTAAGAAGGTAGTTAGTTTGATAGTTAGATAGTTAGTTAATTAGTTAGTTAGTTACTTAGTTAGTTATCTAGTAGTTAGTTAGTTAGTTAGTTAGTTAGTTACTGAATAGGTTAGTTAGATAGTCGGTTAGTTAGATAGTAGTAAATTAATTAGTTAGTGGGTATGTAGGAAGGTAGCTAGTTAGTTAGTTAATTAGTTAGTTTGTTAGTTTGTTAGTTTGTTAGTTTGTTAATATGTATATAAGAAGGAAGTTAGTTATCTGTTTGTTAGTTAGTTAGTTAGTTAGCTAGACAATTAGTTAGTTATTTAGTAAGTTAGTTAGTTAGTTAGTTAGTTAGTTAGCTAGTAGTTAGTTAGTTAGTTATTTAGTTAGTTAGTTAGTGGGTATGTAGTAAGGTAGGTAGGTAGTTAGTTAGTTAGTTAATTTGTTAGTTAGTTAGTTAATAGGTATGTAAGAAAATATTTAGTTAGATAGTTAGTTTGTTACTTAATTAGATAGTTGGTTTGTTAGTGGGTTTGTAGGAAGATAGTTAGTTAATTAGTAAGTTAGGTAGTCAGTTAATTAGTTAGTTAGTTAATTTGTTAGTTAGTTAGTTAATAGGTATGTAAGAAAATATTTAGTTAGATAGTTAGTTTGTTACTTAATTAGATAGTTGGTTTGTTAGTGGGTTTGTAGGAAGATAGTTAGTTAGTTAATCAGTTAGTTAGCTAGTTAGTTAGTTAGTTAGTTAGTTAGTTAGTTAGTCAATTATTTAGTTATTTAGTTAGTTAGTTAGTTAGTTAGTTAGCTAGTAGTTTGTTAGTTAGTTATTTAGTTAGTAAGTTAGTGGGTATGTAGGAAGGTTGGTAGGTAGTATGTTAGTTAGTTAATTAGTTACTTAGTTAGTCTGTTCGTTAATAGGTATGTATGAAAATTGTTTGTTAGGTAGTTAGTTACTTACTTAATTAGTTAGTTGGTTAGTTAGTGGGTTTGTAGGAGGGTAGTTAGTTAATTAGTAAGTTAGGTAGTTAGTTAATTAGTTAGTTAATAGGTATGTATGAAGGTAGTTAGTTAGTAAGTTAGTTAATTAGTTAGTTTGTTAGTTAGTTAGCTAGTGGTTAGTTTGTTAGTTAGTTAGTTAGTTCGTTAATTAGTTAGTTAGTTAGTTAGTTAGTTAGTTAGTTAGTTAGTTAGTTAGTTAGTTAGTGAGCTAGTAGTTAGTTAGTCAGTAAGTTAGTTTGTTAATCAGTTAGTAAGTTTGTTAGTTAGCTAGCGGTCAGTTAGTTAATTAGTTAGTTATTTAGTTAGTTAGTTAGTTAAACAGTTAGCTAAATTAGTATGTTTGTTTGTTAGTTAGGTAGTCAGTTGGTTAGTTATTTGGCTAGTTAGTTAGTTAGTTAATTAGTTAGTAAGTCAGTTAGTTAATTAGTTAGTAATTAGTTAGTTAATTAGTTAGTTAGTTAGTTAGTTAGCAAGTAGTTAGTTAGTCAGTTAATTAGTTAATTAATTAGTTAAATAGTTAGTTATCTAGTAGTTAGTTAGTTAGTCAAATAGTTAGTCCATTAGTTTGTTAATTAGTTTGTTAGTTAGTTAGAAAGTGGGTATGTGGGAAGGTAGCTAGTTAGTTAGTTGGCTAGTTTGTTGGTTAGTTAGTTTGTTAGTTAGTGGGTATGTACGAAGGTACTTAGTGAGTTAGTTAGTTAATTAGTTAGTTAGTTAGTTAGTTAGGTTGTTAGTTAATTAGTTAGTTAGTTAGTTAGTTAGTTAATATTTATGTATGAAGGTAGTTAGTTAAATAGTTAGATAGTTAGTTAATTAGTTAGTTAGTTAGTTAGTTATCTAGTAGTTATTTAGTTTGTTAGTTAGTTAGTCAATAGGTATGTTGGAAGGTAGTTAGTCAGTCGGTTAGTTAACTAGAAGTAAGTTAGCTAGTTAGTTTGTTAATTAGTTAGTTAGTTAGTTAGTAAATTAATTAGTTAGTGGGTATGTAGGAAGGTAGCTAGCTAGTTACTTAGTTAGTTAATTAGTTAGTTAGTTAGTTAATATGTATATAAGAAGAAAGTTAGTTAGTTAAATAGTTAGTTAGTTAGTTAGTTATCTATTTGTTAGTTAGTTTGCTAGTTAGTTAGTTATTCAATTAGTTAGTTATTTAGTTACTTAGTCTGTTAGATAGTCAGCCAGTAGTTAGTTAGTTATTTATTTAGTTAAATAGTGGGTATGCAGGAAGGTAGGTAGTTAGTTAGTTAGTTAGTTAGTTAGTTAGCTACTTAGCTAGTGGTCAGTTAGTTAGGTATGTAGTTAATTAGTTAGTTAATTAGTTAGTAAGTTAGTGGGTATGTAGTTAGTTGGTTTGTTGGTAAGTTAGTTTGTTATCTAGTAGTTAATTAGTTAGTTAATTAGTTAGTTAGTTAGGTAATATGTATGTAGAAAGGTGATTAGTAAGTTAGTTATTTAGTTTGCTAGTAGTTAGTTAGTTAGTGAGTTAGTTAGTAAATTAGTTAGGTAGTGGGTATATGTAGGAAGGCAGCTTGTTAGTTAGTCAGTTAGCTAATTAGTTAGTTAGTTAGTTAGTTAGTTAGTGAGTTAGTGAGTTAGTTGGTTAGTTAGTTAGTTAATATGTATATAAGAAGATTGTTAGTTAGTTAAGTTAAATAAAAAGGTAAAGAATTAGTTAGTTAGGTAGGTAGTTAGTTAGTTAGTTAGTGGGTATGTAGGAAGGTAGTTAGTTAGTTAGTTAGTTAGTTAGTCAGTTAGTTAGTTAGTTAGTTAGGTTGTTAGTTAATTAGTTAGTTAGTTAGTTAGTTAGTTAGTTAATATTTATGTAAGAAGGTAGTTAGTTAGATAGTTAGATAGTTAGTTAATTAGTTAGTTAGTTAGTTAGTTATCTAGTAGTTAGTTAGTTAGGCAGCTAGTTAGTATGTTAGTTAGCTAGTAGTTAGTTAGTTAATTAGTTAGTTATTTAGTTTGTCAGTGAGTTAGTTAAACAGTTAGCTAATTAGTTAGTTAGTTTGTTAGTTAGTTAGTTAGTTAGTTAGTGGGTATGTAGTTAGTTAGTTAGTAAGTTAGTTAGTAAGTTAGTTAGTTAGTTAGTTATTTGGCTAGTTGGTTAGTTAGTTAGTTAGTTAGTTAGTTAGTTAATTAGTTAGTTAGTTTGATAGCTAGTTGTTAGTTAGTCAGTTAGTTAGTTAGTCAGATAGTTAGTTAGTTAATTAAATAGATAATTAGCTAGTTAATTAGTTCGTTAGTTTGTTAGTTAGTTAGTTAGTTAGTTAGCTAGCTAGCTAGGTAGTTAGTCATTAGTTAGTTCGTTAATTAGTTAATTAGTCAGTTAATTAGTAACTAAGTTAGTTAGTTAGTGGGTATGTAGTTAGTTAGTTAGTTAGTTTGTAACTTAGTTAGTTAGTGAATTAGTTAGTTAGTTAGTTAGTTAGTTAGCACGTAGTTAGTTCGTTCGTTAGTTAGTTAGTTAATTAGTTAGTTAGCTAGTAGTTAGTTAGTTAGTTAAATAGTTATTTAATTAGTTAGTTAATTAGTTTGTTAGTTAGATAGTGCGTATGTGGGAAGGTAGTTAGTTAGTTAGTTGGCTAGTTAGTCAGTCAGTTAGTTAGTTAGTGGGTATGTACGAAGGTACTTAGTTAGTTAGTTAGTTAATTAGTTAGTTAGTTAGTTAGTGAGGTTGTTAGTTAATTAGTTAGTTAGGTAGTTAGTTAATATTTACGTAAGAAGGTAGTTAGTTAGATAGTTAGATAGTTAGTTAATTAGTTAGTTAGTTAGTTAGTTAGTTATCTAGTAGTTCGTCAATTAGTTAGTTAGTTAATAGGTATATTGGAAGGTAGTTAGTTAGTCGGTTAGTTAGCTAGTAGTAAGTTAGCTAGTTAGTTAGTTAATTAGTTAGTTAGTTAGTTAGTAAATGAATTAGTTAGTGGGTATGTAGGAAGGTAGGGAGCTAGCTAGTTAGTTAGTTAATTAGTTAGTTAGTTAGTTACTTAGTTAGTTAGTTAGTTAATATGTATATAAGAAGGAAGTTAGTTAGTTAAATAGTTAGTTAGGTAGTTAGTTATCTATTAGTTAGTTAGTTAGTTAGTTAGTTAGTTAGTTAGTTAGTCAATTAGTTAGTTATTTAGTTAGTTAGTTAGTCAGCTAGTAGTTAGTTATTTAGTTAGTTAGTTAGTGGGTATGCAGGAAGGTAGGTAGTTAGTTAGTTAGTTAGTTAGCTACTTAGCTAGTAGTCAGTTAGTTAGTTATGTAGTTAATTAGTTAGTTACTTAGTTAGTTAGTTAGTGGGTATGTAGTCAGTTGGTTAGTTAGTAAGTTAGTTAGTTCTCTAGGAGTTAGTTAGTTAGTTAATTAGTTAGTTAGTTAGTTAATATGTATGTAATAAGTTAGTTAGTTAGTTAGTTAGTTAGTTTGCTAATAGCTAGTTAGTTAGTTAGTTAATTAGTTAGTAAGTTAGTGAGTTAGTTAGTAAATTAGTTAGGTAGTGGGAATGTGTACGAAGGTAGCTGGTTAGTTAGTCAGTTACCTAATTAGTTAGTTAGTTAGCTAGTTAGTTGGTTAGTTAGTTAGTTAATATGTATATAAGAAGGTTGTTAGTTAGTTAAGTTAAATAAAAAGGTAAATAATTAGTTAGTTAGTTAGGTAGTTAGTTAGTTAGTGGGTATGTAGGAAGGTAGTTAGTTAGTTAGTCAGTTAGTTAGTTCGTTAGTTAGTTAGTTAGGTTGTTAGTTAATTAGTTAGTTAGTTAGTTAGTTAGTTAGTTAGTTAATATTTATGTAAGAAGGTAGTTAGTTTGATAGTTAGATAGTTAGTTAATTAGTTAGTTAGTTACTTAGTTAGTTATCTAGTAGTTAGTTAGTTAGTTAGTTAGTTAGTTAGTGAATAGGTTAGTTAGATAGTAGGTTAGTTAGATAGTAGTAAATTAATTAGTTAGTGGGTATGTAGGAAGGTAGCTAGTTAGTTAGTTAATTAGTTAGTTTGTTAGTTTGTTAGTTTGTTAATATGTATATAAGAAGGAAGTTAGTTATCTGTTTGTTAGTTAGTTAGTTAGTTAGTTAGACAATTAGTTAGTTATTTAGTTAGTTAGTTAGTTAGTTAGTTAGTTAGTTAGTTAGTTAGCTAGTAGTTTGTTAGTTAGTTATTTAGTTAGTTAGTTAGTGGGTATGTAGTAAGGTAGGTAGGTAGTTAGTTAGTTAGTTAATTTGTTAGTTAGTTAGTTAGTTAGTTAATAGGTATGTAAGAAAATATTTAGTTAGTTAGTTAGTTTGTTACTTAATTAGATAGTTAGTTTGTTAGTGGGTTTGTAGGAAGATAGTTAGTTAATTAGTAAGTTAGGTAGTCAGTTAATTAGTTAGTTAATAGGTATGTATGAAGGTAGTTAGTTAGTAAGTTAGTTAATTAGTTAGTTAGTTAGTAAGGTAGTGGTTAGTTAGTTAATTAGTTAGTTAGTTAGTTAGTTAATTAGTTCGTTAATTAGTTAGTCAGTTAGTTAGTTAGTTAGCTAGTTAGTTAGTTAGAGAGCTAGTAGTTAGTTAGTTAGTTAGTAAGTTAGTTTGTTAATCAGTTAGTTAGCTAGTAGTTAGTTAGTTAATTAGTTAGTTATTTAGTTAGTTAGTTAGTTAAACAGTTGGCTAATTTGTTTGTTTGTTAGTTAATTAGTTAGTTAGTTAGTTAGTTAGTTAGTTAGTGGATATGTAGTTAGTTAGTTAGTTAGTTAGTTAGTTATTTGGCTAGTTAGTTAGTTAGTCAGTTAGTTAATTAGTCAGTTAGTTAGTAAGTTAGTTAATTAGTTAGTTAGTTAGTTAGTTTGTTAGGTAGTAGTTAGTTAGTCAGATAGTTAGTTAATTAGTCAGATAATTAGTTAGTCAATTAGTTTGTTAGTTAGTTAGTTTGTTAGTGGGTATGCATGAAGGTAGGTAGTTAGTTAGCTAGCTAGCTAGCTAGTTAGATAGTCACTAGTTAGTTAGTTAGTTAGTTAGTTAGTTAATTTGTTAGTTAGCTAGTTAGTTAGTGGGTATGTAGTTAGTCAGTTAGTTAGTTTGTTAGTTTGTTAGTTAGTTATTTGGCTAGTTAGTTAGTTAGTTAGTTAGTTAGTTAATCAGTTAGTTAGCTAGTTAGTTAGTTAATTAGTTAGTTAGTTAGTTAATTAGTTAGTTACCTAGTAGTTAGTTAGTTAGTTAAATAGTTAGTCCATTAGTTTGTTAATTAGTTTGTTAGTTAGTTAGATAGTGGGTATGTAGGAAGGTAGGTAGTTAGTTAGTTGGCTAGTTGGTTAGTTAGTTAGTTTGTTAGTTAGTGGGTATGTACGAAGGTACTTAGTTAGTTTGTTACTCTAGTTTTGAATCGTGCGTAATTTTCGTTGTAATCGCACCATAATTGAACCGTTCTTGCAACTTCTTGAATTGCTTGAAATTAGTTTCTGAACCATAATTCAGCCTTATTTGTCAATCTAGTTAAAAATGCACCAACTCTTAATCGTTCTTGAAACTTCTTGAGTTGGTTATTTGTGTGTTACATTATAACTCTGAACCTCTCGTGAAGCTCTAGGTTAATTGTCTTGCTTGAAATAAACTTCAAAATCTCATTTCAGCCTTGTTTGCAAAAACGCAGAAATATGCGTTTTCTTGATTTTCTTGACTAGTTTGATGTGCTTTAAATCGTGTATAAATCTGAACCCTTATGAAATTCTCAAAATTTGGTTTCAATGGAATTTCTTGGTCAAGAACTTCTCTTTAACCTCTAAAACACCATAATCAAGTGAGAAATTCCATAGAAACAAAAGTTAGAAGTTTTTGTGAGTAGTTTAAATCAAAAATTTTGAATCATAATTGATGCACCAGCTCTCTGTGGATCGATCCTCATATTTACCACTGTAAAAACATGAGATTAAATTCTTTGATATTTGAGGTTTAAAACAACGACGATACTTTTCAAGTGTCTAAAAAACCCGCTCATCAAATGGCGCCGCTGCCAGGGAGCGGTGTTTAAGTCAATTGTTCGATTTAAATTTTCAGAATTTTAGTTCATAAAAAATTGTACTCACATCTTGGTTTTTCTTTGTGATCATTTTAGGTGTGTTTGTGGTGGAAGAAATCTATGCACAATACACGATCTCGCAAAGGCACATTACTACCAATTGACGAGGATATCGAAAAAAAAAAATTCAGCACGAAGAAGAGCAAGAATCCTCTTCAAGAAGATCAAGAAGAAGCTGAACCAGAACCGCAAACACAAACTTTTTTTTCTTTCTCTCCTCCTTTACAATTCAATATGGCTGATGAAACAAGAGTTCCAAGGCCAAAAACCTTGAGAGAACTTGTAGCACCAAGACACGTAGATGATAATTATAACTTCATTAGGCCGAATATACCCAATTTTAAAGCTGATCCGAGCATTTTAGGCTCATTGCCTATTTTTCACGGGAAAGCCACTGAAAACCCTCACAAGCATTTAAAAGACTTCAAAATACAGTTAAATATATATTCGAACTATGAAGGTTTTAATGACATTCTTCTTCTTATATTTCCATATTCATTAGGTGAAGGGCCAAAGGACTGGTTTTACAAGCTAAGGGGGCCTCTTACTTTCAGCGATGTATCAAACCTATTCAAGGAGAAGTATTACTCGGCGTCTCGATTAGCAGCGATAAGGCATGAACTCTTGGCAATCACACAAAAGGCGAATGAGGTCTACCACGAGTATTTCGACCGTTTTATGCGATTGATGGAAGAATGCCCCAGCCACAGTGTCGAGCTGCATTACCTTTACGAACTGTTCATAAACGGGCTATGCTACTCCGATTACCAATTCCTCAATGCATGTGCGGGAGGAAACATTGCGAATAAAGAAATCGTGGAGATCCAGAAACTGTTAGAGATGATGGCGTCAAATTCGCAAGCAAGACGTAACGTGGAGTACCGAGTGAACGCATGTACCGACCTCAATGTCGACATGTTAAATAACAAACTCGAAATAATAATGAAAGCGCTGGGCAAGGAAGAAACGAAGAAATGTGGGGTTTGTAGCGCAACCACCCACCACACGGACGAATGCCCTAGTGTGGTTGAAGAAGCAAATGCCGTTTATAGAAAATTTGAAGCCTCGAACTCGTACAATCCTAAACTTCGAAACCACCCGAATTTCTCTTGGTCGAATCCCAACAATGCTCAACCAGATCCGTATCGCCAACCAGTTACAAAACCAGCCACTTACCACCACCCGAATGCCTCTCAAGCAAAACCGGCTCAAACTCAGGAGCAAGATCTTAAAACGATGATGGAGGGCATGATGAGCTTGATGAAACAAGAAATCGGTGGGGTTAATAAAAATGTGGATTATGTGAGGCAAGAATTAAAAAGCGAGATTGCGAACACGAATCGCCACGTTGGGAGCTTAGAAACTCAAATCGCTCAAATCGCCACTCGCGTGAACATAATCGAATCTCAAGGTACATCTCGACTCCAATCTCAATCTTTAGCACCTCCCGAGCAAAGGCACGTCAATGCAATATCGCTCCGAAGCGGTACTGAAATTGGTGAAAGATCAAGAAAAGCAAAAGAGGTGGAAGAAGAAAAAGAAATCGAGCTACATGTGCCTAAGGAGAAACAATCTCAAGTCCAGATTTTACCAACTCAAGCAAAGGCACCTGAATCGAGTCAAGTCCAGCCACCTTTTCCTAGTCGCCTCCCAAAGTCTACCGAATCGAATGACGACGTGCTGGCCATTTTAAAGAAAGTAGAGGTTAACATTCCTCTAGTCGAAGCTATCAAGGAAGTGCCTCGCTTGGCAAAATACCTCAAGGCACTATTGAGCACGAATAAAAGAAAGGGTAAAAAGGACGAAATGATAAGTGTGGGGGAGAATGTTTCAGCAATTTTGAGACTTCCCCAAAAACACAAAGATCCAGGGATGTTTGCAATTCCATGCAAAATCGGGCAACACGAATTGCCCAAATGCATGCTCGATTTGGGCGCATCCATAAATGTAATGCCTTTATCGGTATTTAAGACTCTAGATCTCGGCCCTCTCGAAGATACACAAGCGATGATTAGTTTGGCTGATCGATCTACGACAAAACCTGTGGGATTAATTGAGGATGTGATTGTTATGGTAAACGGACTCTATTTCCCTGCCGACTTTTATGTAATCGACATGAATGATGGAGATAACGAGTCGACCCCGATTCTCCTTGGCCGCCCATTCTTGAAGACAGCTCGAACGAAGATTGACGTTCATGCAGGAGAGCTTACGATGGAGTTCGACGACGAGGTAATAAAATTCAATATTTTTGATAAACTAAAAGAACCCATTGCAGGTACACATAATTTGAGCGCTATGGACATAATCGATGAATGTGTGCATGAAGTCGCGAATCAAACTTTCGAGGAATTCAAGGCTTACAAGAATCCTACTTATCAAGATTTTGAAGAATTCAACAATCCTCTATTCGAAACTGAGCCAGAAACACAAGCAGTTTCGAATGCAGCTGAAGTGATGTTTTCAAGGGAAATCGAAATTCCGTTGGAAAGAAGCCCACCTTCAACTGAGAAAGCTCCAAAGGTAGAATTAAAACAATTACCATCTGAGCTAAAGTATGTTTTCTTAGATGAAGCACAGACGCTTCCAGTCATCATCGCCTCAAATCTAACGACGGAGCAAGAAGAGAAGCTCATCACCATGCTGAAAAAGAATAAGAAGGCTTTTGGGTGGTCACTTGCCGACATTCCAGGAATTAGTCCATCATTGTGCACACACCGAATACAACTCGAAAACGAAGCCAAACCATCTCGCGAACCACAGAGGCGGCTCAATCCGCCCATGATGGAGGTTGTTAAAAAGGAGGTGATAAAACTGTTGGATGCGGGTATAATTTACCCCATCGCTGATTCCAAATGGGTCTCGCCTATTCACGTGGTACCAAAGAAAACGGGGATCACTATTGTCGAGAATGAAGAAGGCGATCAAGTGCCAACTCGAGTGCAAAATGGATGGCGAGTGTGCATTGACTACCGCAAGCTTAACAAGGCCACCAAAAAGGACCATTTCCCACTTCCTTTTATCGATCAAATGCTGGAGAGACTCTCAGGGAACCCTTTCTACTGTTTCCTCGACGGATTCTCGGGATACTTCCAAATTCCGATTGCACCCGAGGACCAAGCAAAAATGACGTTTACATGCCCGTTTGGTACCTTCGCGTACCGACGCATGCCGTTTGGGCTCTGCAACGCACCGGGCACTTTCCAAAGGTGTATGCTCTCTATTTTTAGTGATTACATTTCAAAATTTATTGAAGTTTTTATGGATGATTTTTCGGTGTTTGGAGACTCATTTGATTCCTGTTTAGACCATTTGTCCCAAATACTGGAAAAATGCATCGAATCTAATCTCGTTTTAAACTTTGAAAAGTGCCACTTCATGGTGAGCAATGGAATTGTTTTAGGTCATTCAATTTCAGAAAAGGGGCTCGAAGTCGACAAGGCAAAAATCGACGTAATAAAGACGCTGCCCTATCCGAAGACGGTGAAGGACGTGAGATCTTTCTTAGGCCACGCTGGTTTCTATCGACGGTTCATAAAGGATTTTTCAAAGATCTCGCAGCCCATGTGCCAACTTCTCCAGAAAGACGTAAAGTTCGAATTCGACTCACGGTGCAAGGAATCATTCGACAATTTGAAGGACAAGCTTTGCTCTGCACCGATTATCAAACCACCGAATTGGGGGCTTCCATTCGAAATCATGTGCGACGCAAGTGATACGAGTGTGGGGGCAGTGCTTGGCCAAAGAATCGGCAAAGATCCTCACGTGATTGCCTATGCCTCGAAGACCCTCGTTAGCGCACAAAGAAACTACACAACTACTGAAAAAGAACTTCTTGCGATTGTGTTTGCTTTAGAAAAATTTCGTTCTTACCTTGTAGGTGCGAAGGTGATAGTGTTCTCTGATCACGGCGCTTTGAAGCATTTAATGAGAAAAAAGGAGTGCAAGCCTAGATTGCTGCGATGGATCCTTTTGTTGCAAGAATTCGATTTGGAGATCAAGGATAAGAAGGGCCGTGAGAATCTCGTGGCGGATCACCTAAGCCGACTCCCGTTCATAGAAGACGATGATGTACCGATTCGAGAGGAGTTTCCGGAAGAGCATATCCTCGCGGTTCAAATCGATACGCCTTGGTACGCCGACTTGGTAAATTATATGGTTGCCAAGCAAATTCCGCCGAGTTTCACCAGATCTCAACGCGACAAATTAAAAAGCAACTCGCGATTCTACATTTGGGACGAACCATTCCTGTATCGCGTATGTGCAGATCAAGTGATAAGGAAGTGTGCTCATCAAAACGAGGTTAAATCTATTTTGTCATTTTGTCATAATTTGCATTGTGGGGGACATTTTGGAGTGACACGTACAGCCCGCAAAGTATTAGAATGCGGTTTTTACTGGCCAACTCTTTACAAGGATGCTTCAAGCTTTGTAAAGGGTTGCGAAAAATGCCAAAGGACAGGAAATGTGAGTCAAAGAGATCAAATGCCCCTGAACAAAATTGTACCATGTGAACCATTCGATGTATGGGGCATTGATTTTATGGGACCATTTCCACCGTCCTTTGGATATACTTACATTCTTCTTTGTGTAGATTATGTGACAAAGTGGATCGAAGCAATTCCAACGAAGCAAGCAGATTCGAAATCAGTGTGCGAATTTCTCAAGAAGAATATCTTTCAACGTTTCGGCGTGCCACGAGTGCTAATCAGCGACCGAGGGAGTCACTTCTGCAATAAGAGCTTACAATCCGTGCTAGAAAAATACCACGTTAGCCACCGAACCTCCACATCGTACCACCCTCAATCAAACGGGCAAGCCGAAGTCTCGAACCGAGAAATCAAGTCTATTCTGGAAAAGGTGGTGAACCCCTCAAGAAAGGATTGGAGCGTCCGATTAGGCGACGCCTTGTGGGCATATCGTACAGCGTTCAAAACTCCAATCGGGATGTCCCCTTTCAAGATGGTGTACGGCAAAGCATGCCACTTACCCGTAGAAATCGAGCATAAGGCCATATGGGCCATTAAACAACTCAACGTCGACTATCCGAACGATGCAATGGCCCGAAAACTCCATTTAGTCGAGCTAGAAGAATTTTGACAAAACGCCTATGACAATTCGAATTTATGCAAGGAAAAGGCAAAGGCGTTTCACGACAAATTGATCAGAAAGAAAGAATTTAATGTGGGAGATAGTGTGCTTCTATTCAACTCCCGTCTCAAACTGTTTCCCGGGAAGTTGAAATCTCGCTGGATTGGGCCCTTCACAGTGACGAATGTAAATCCATTTGGAGTAATCGAAATCCAGAGCAACGACACGAAGGAAGAGTTCAAGGTGAATGGGCACCGGCTAAAGCATTTCTACTCCGGTTTCGACAAAGGGTGGATGGACGTGCAAAAGCTCGGTTTGATGGAGCGTCAATGAAGATGAGCTCAGCTGGGTCGAGCTCAAGACATTAAACAAGAGCGCTAGCGGAGGAGGCACGCCTCACGCATCAAAGGTTGTATTTCTCTATTATCCCTCTTTTTGAAATTTTTGATCTTTTATACTTGAGGACAAGTAATCTCTAAGTGTGGGGGGGTAACACAACCTTTGAACTGTATGAGCCCAAATTAAACTTCAAAAAAAAAAAACATGGGAAATTTGAAAATTTAAAAACATTCAAAATATAAAAAAAAAAAAAAAAATTTCATAAAAGTATCCACTTAAATCTGGGAGCATTGCTAATCACAAAACAACTCTGAATTGCAATAAAAGATTTTTCTCCACTGAATTGAACTAAATCGTTGTTTTTAAAACAAAATTTCATTCAACTCTGAATTTCACTCTAAAAATTGAAAGTTTGCAAAATATTTTAAAGGATTTGGTTATGATTTTGAAGAGATCTATTCGGGGATTCCAGCCCTATTGTTTCAAATTTCACGAGTTTGAGACACTTGATCGATGCGCGGTTCATGCGATACGTTTTAACTCGATTTTCGAACCCGTAATTGATATGGGACTTATGAGTAAAGTTCTTAGCATGGCCGTTAAAGTACGTTTTGCTAGATTTAAAACCTGACCAATTGCACTATGAAATAACCGTTTGTGGGGACCCGTTAGTAGATCAAATATACCCGCTCGTTCGGAAAAAAAAAAAAAAAAAAAAAAAAAAAGAAAGAAGAAAAAAAAAATATATAAGTGAGAAAAGAGGAAGGTGAAAATACAACACCGAGAGTAACCTCATTGCATTTCGGTGTAGTGGGGCTTTCGGTTAAAGACTTCCAAGAGAAAAAAAAAGTGAGAACAGAGGAAGGTCAAAAGACAACACCGAGAGTAACCTCATTGCATTTCGGTGTAGTGGGGCTTTCGGTTAAAGACTTCTAAGAAAAAAAAAATGAGCAGGGAAATTGATCGAAAATGGGTATGAACCTTGTACCAGTGTACCAAACGTGTTTTAAAATGAATAACTTGCATTTAAGATCATCTTGCAAAACGGGAAATTTTGGCCCGATAATAGCTTTCGAATTGAGTTCTTTTGAGATTGTGGAGTGAAGAAATTCGAAGTAAAAACGTTTAAGTCGCTCTTACAGCTTGAGATCGAGTGTCATGAAAAACTCTTATGAAATTTCGAGTTAATTTCGAGATCTAATAATGAAAAGACCAATATCATTCTAAATACTAGTGAACTTGATGAAATGAGAGTGAACCATTTGATTCGTGAAATGAGTTTTTAAATAACGAATACAACTTCAACAAATTCTACTGCGATTCTTTGTTTTGTGATATAATTCTCCAATTGATCGAGGACGATCAAGGGTTTAAGTGTGGGGGTATTTGATGTGAGGCAAATAGAGCACGTTTTACATGCTTAATTTGGAGGTTTTAGCCTTGTGAAAGTGTATTCTGCATAGTTTATTCATCATATTTTAGATAAATTGAATATTACTTCACTTAATGTGTTTTATGCCTATTCACAGGAATTAGAAGGATTTGCTGAAGATTTGGAGAGTGTAGTTGTCTTCAGAATGCCAAAGGGAGTCGAAATGATATATCATACCGCTATTTTCGGTACACGGACAAGGCTGGAGGCAAATAAACCCATGTTAGAGAAAGCCCAAAGAGCTACACGAAATCCACTCAAACCCAATGCCTTATCCTTCCCACCTATCCTGGTGGAAATGTCCTCAATACCCCCAATCCTCTCCATCAACCCCTGGCCAATCAGAATACACCTTGCATGCTATAAATAAGACCCAAGGGCCTTGAGTTGTGGTGCTCTCTGACTGACTCTTTCCCCCTCATTCTGTTCTCTCTTCTTCTTTCTCTCTTCCAAGCACATGCAAGACAATCCAAGATACTTCAAGATTCTTCAAGAAAGCCATTGAGGTTTCGTACCGTGACCTGGATTCATTCCTTTCGGGCAATTCCTCCTCCTCCTCGAAGATCGTACCGTGACCAGGGCTCATTCCTTTTCGGGCGATTTAGAAGTGACCGTGACTCGATCCGTTTTCTTCGCAGCGAGCTGGATTCGTGACTCGGAGAGAAGAGTTTTTGTGAAGATCAGTGGAAAAGACCCCTTGACCAGAGCTTGCTCTTTTAGGGTGATTTCGCGAACCTCACGACTCGAGCTCGATCTCCTTTCGACCAGTCCTCGACGTGACGTGAGAAATCGATCTTTCGGCACGAGGAGAGAAGACCAAGAGCTGCATCACGAGTTTCCCTCATTCTAGGTGTACTCTTTCTTATCTCTTGATGTTCTTGTTGTTTGGTTTAGTCTAAACTTTGTGTATGGAAAATTCTGCGATTTATTGAATCTTTTAATCTCAAAACTTCTTGCTTGTTTGTGTTACTCTAGTTTTGAATCGTGCGTAATTTTCGTTGTAATCGCACCATAATTGAACCGTTCTTGCAACTTCTTGAATTGCTTGAAATTAGTTTCTGAACCATAATTCAGCCTTATTTGTCAATCTAGTTAAAAATGCACCAACTCTTAATCGTTCTTGAAACTTCTTGAGTTGGTTATTTGTGTGTTACATTATAACTCTGAACCTCTCGTGAAGCTCTAGGTTAATTGTCTTGCTTGAAATAAACTTCAAAATCTCATTTCAGCCTTGTTTGCAAAAACGCAGAAATATGCGTTTTCTTGATTTTCTTGACTAGTTTGATGTGCTTTAAATCGTGTATAAATCTGAACCCTTATGAAATTCTCAAAATTTGGTTTCAATGGAATTTCTTGGTCAAGAACTTCTCTTTAACCTCTAAAACACCATAATCAAGTGAGAAATTCCAAAGAAACAAAAGTTAGTAGTTTTTGTGAGTAGTTTAAATCAAAAATTTTGAATCATAATTGATGCACCAGCTCTCTGTGGATCGATCCTCATATTTACCACTGTAAAAACATGAGATTAAATTCTTTGATATTCGAGGTTTAAAACAACGACGATACTTTTCAAGTGTCTAAAAAACCCGCTCATCAGTTAGCTAGTTAGTTAGTTAGTTAATTAGTTAGTTAGTGAGCTAGTAGTTCGTTAGTTAGTTAGATAGTAAGTTAGTTAGTTAATCAGTTAGTTAGTTAGTTAGTTAGCTAGTAGTTATCTTGTTAGTTAGCTAGTTAGTTAGCCAGTTAGTTAATTCGTTAGTTAGTTAGTTTGTTAGTTGATATGCATATAAGAAGGTAGTTAGTTTCTTAGTGAAATAGTTAGTTAGTTAGTTAGTTTGTTTGCTAGTTAGTTAATTATCTATTAGTAAGTTAGTTAGTTTGTTAATTAGTTAGTTATTCAATTTATTAGTTAGTTAGTTAGCTAGTAGTTAGTTAGTTAGTTAGTTAGTTTGTTAGTTAGTTTGTTAGTAAGTGGGTATGTAGGAAGGTAGTTAGTTAGTTAGTTAGTTAGTCAATTAGTCACTAAGTTAGTTAGTTAGTTAATAGGTATGTAGGAATATTGGTATTTAGTTAGTTAGTTAGTTAGTTAATTAGTTAGCTAGTTAGTTAGTTAGTTAGTTAGTCAGTCAGTTAGTTAGTTAGTTAGTTAGTTAGTTAGTTAATAGGTATGTTGGAATACAGTTAGTTAGTTAGTTAGTTAGTTTGTTAGTTAGTGAGTTAGTTAGTTAATTAGTTAGCTAGTTAGTTAGTTAGTTAGTAAGTTAGTTAGTTAGTTAGTTAGGTTGTTAGTTAATTAGCTAGTTTGTTAGTTAGTTAGTTAGTTAATATTTATGTAAGAAGGTAGTTAGTTAGATAGTTGGATAGTTAGTTAATTAGTTAGTTAGTTAGTCAGTTATGTAGTAGTTAGTTAGATAATTAGGTAGTTAGCTAGTGAATAGGTATGTTGGAAGGAAGTTAGTTAGTCGGTTAGTCAGCTAGTTGTAAGTTATCTAGTTAGTTAGTTAATTAGTTAGTTAGTTAGTTAGTAAATTAATTAGTTAGTGGGTATGTAGGAAGGTAGCTAGTTAGTTAGTTACTTAGTTAATTACTGAGTTGCTTAGTTAGTTAGTTAGTGAGTTAGTTAGTTAATTAGATAGTTAGTTTGTTAGTTTGATAGCTAGTAGTTAGTTAGTCAGTTAGTTAGTTAGTCAGATAGTTAGTTAGTTAATTAGTTGGATAATTAGTTAGTTAATTAGTTAGTTAGTTAGTTAGTTAGTTAGTGGGTATGCATGAAGGTAGTTAGTTAGTTAGTTAGTTAGTTAGCTAGCTAGGTAGGTAGTTAGTCATTAGTTAGTTCGTTAATTAGTTAATTAGTCAGTTAATTAGTTAGTTAGTTAGTTAGTTAGTTAGTTATTTGGCTAGTTAGTTAGTTAGTTAGTTAGTTAATCAGTTGGTTAGTTAGTTAGTTAGCTAGTAGTGAGTTTGTTAATTAGTCAGTTAGATAGTTAAATAGTTAGTTCATCAGTTAATTAATTTGTTTGTTAGTTAGATAGTTAGATAGTGGGTATGTAGGTAGGTAGTTAGTTAGTTAATTGGCTAGTTAGTTAGTTAGTTAGTTAGTTAGTTAGTTAGTGGGTATGTACGAAGGTACATAGTTAGATAGTTAGTTAATTAGTTAGTTAGTTAGTTAGATAGTTAGTTAGGTTGTTAGTTAATTAGTTAGTTAGTTAGTTAGTTAATATTTATGTAAGAAGGTAGTTAGTTAGATAGTTAGATAGTTAGTTAATTAGTTAGTTAGTTAGTTAGTTAGTTATTTAGTTGGTTAGTTAGTTAGTTAGTTAATTAGGTAGTTAGTTAGTTAGTTATCTAGTAGTTAGTTAGTTAGTTAGTTAGTTAGTTAGTTAGTTAATAGGTATGTTGGAAGGTAGTTAGTTAGCCGGTTAGTTCGCTAGTAGTAAGTTAGCTAGTTAGTTAGTTAATTAGTCAGTTAGTTAGTAAATTAATTAGTAAGTGGGTATGTACGAAGGTAGCTAGTTAGTTAGTTTGTTAGTTAATTAGTTAGTTAGTTAGTTAGTTAGTTAGTTAGTTATATAGTTACCTTCGTACATACCCACTTACTAACTAACTAACTAACTAACTAATTAACTAACTAACTAACTAATTAACTAACTACAAGCTAACTGACTAACTAACTAACTAACTAACTAAATAACTAACTAATTAACTAACTAACTAACTAACTAACTAACTAACTCCTAGCTAACTAACTAACTAACTAACTAACTACCTTAAAACATAACTATCAACTAACTAACTAACTAACTAATTAACTGACTGCCTTCATACAAACCCACTAACTTACTAACTAACTAACTTACTAACTAACTAACTAACTAACTAACTTACTTACTTACTATATTCCTACATACCTATTAACTAACTTACTAGCTAACTATGAGCTAGCTAACTAACTAACTAACTAAATAACTAACTAAGTACTAAGTAACTAACTAATTAACTAACTAACTAACTAATTAACTACCTATCTAACTAACTGCCTTCCTACATACCCATGAACTATCTAACAGACTAACTAGCTAAGTAACTAACTAACTAAATAACTAACTAACTAACTAACTGAATAACTAACTAGTTAACTAACTAACCAACTACTAGATAACTAACTAACTAACTAACTAAATAACTAAATAAATAAATAACTTGTTAACTAACTAACTACCTACCTTCTACATACCCACAAACTATATAATTAAGTAACTAGCTGACTAACTAACTACTAGCTAACTAACTAACTAAACTGACTAACTTACTAACTAACTCAATAACTACCTTCCGACATACCCATTATCTAACTAACTAACTAACTAACAAGCTAACTAATGGACTAACTATTCAACTAACTAACTAATAGCTGACTAAATAACCAACTCAATAACTAACAAATTAATTAACTAACTAATTAACTAACAAACTAACTAACTACTGGCTAACTAACTAACTAACTGATTAACTAACTAACTCACTAACTAACTAACTAACTAACTACTAGCTCACTAACTAACTAACTAACTAACTAATTAACTAACTAATTTCGCGATTTACCTGCATGCAGCATGGAGAGAGAGGTGCAAGAGATCATTCTCACAAGACAGAAAGGAAGGAGAGAGTTTTGTAGATGTGGTACTACAAGAGTGGATGATCTTTAGTAGAGCCAGAGAAGATCTGCTGAGTAAAGGGAGAAGGTCTGCCATTGGAGAACGAGAAGAGCTTGAGGAAAGTTAGAAGAGAGAGAGAGACAGATCTAGATCTGTTGAGAAGATGAAGAGGAAGCGATGAGATAGAGGGATAAAGAAGAAGAAGAATGGAGGCGGAGAAGAAGACTCTGGAAGGAGAGAGAAAAAGAAAGAGGAAAAGCGTGATATTTATAGAGAATGGTAAAAGTGGGACCTAAATTCAACCCAGTCAAACAGAGAATGGGCTGGGCTGTAAAATAAGCAAGTTTTTTATATATATCCAATTTTTACATTGATGTATATATAGAAGATATAGGGTTGTTTTGTAAAAACATGAAAAAAGTTTTTAATATATAAATTTGGAAGAAGGATTTTAAGCCTTCTCCAAAGAATTTCAAAAAAAAAAAAAAAAATTAACTAACTAATTAACGAATTAACTAACTCACTAACTAACTAATTAGCCAATTCATTAGTCAACTAATTAACTAACTAACTACCTTCATACATACCTATTAGCAAACTAACTAATTACCTACCTGACTAACTAATTACTTAACTACCTTCCTACAAACCTACTAACTAACTAAATATCTAACTAGTTAACTAACTAACTAACTAACTAACTATCTTCCTACATACCTATGAACTAACTAACTAACTAACTAACTAACTAACTAACTAATTTATTAACTAACTAACTAACTACCTTCCTACAAACCCACTAACTAACTAACTAACTAACTAACTAACTAACTAACTAACTAACTATCTTCCTACATACCAATTAACTAACTATCTAACTAACTAACTAACTATCGAACTAATTAACTACCTTCCTACATACCCACCTACTACCTAACTAACTAACTAACTAACTAACTAACTAACTAACTAACTAACTACTAGCTAACTAACTAACTAATTAATTGAATAACAAACTAATTAACTAACTAACTAACTAACTTACTAATAGATAACTAACAAACTAACAAACTAACTAACTAACTATTTAACTTTTTATTTAACTAACTAACTAACTACCTTCTTATATACATATTAACTAACTAACTAACTAACTAACTAACTAACTAATTTATTTACTATCTAACTAACTAGCTAGCTTCCTACATACCCACTAACTAACTAATATGCTTACTAATTAACAAACTAACTAACTAATTAACTAACTACTTAACTGGCTAACTAACTACTAGCAAACTAACTAACTAACTAACGACCTTTTTACATACGTATTAACTAACTAACTAACCACTAGATAACTAACTAACTAACAAATTAACTAACTAACTAACTAACTAACTAATTAACTAACTAATAGCTAACTAACTAACTAACTAACGAACTAGCTGACTAATTAACTAACTAACTAACTAACTAACTAGCTACCTTCCGAAAATAACCACTAACTAACTAACTTATTAACAAACTAACTAACTAATAACGAAAAAATTAACTAACTAACTAAATACTTACTAACTAACTAACTAAGTAATAAACTAACTAACTAACTAACTAACTAAAAGCTAACTAACTAACTAACTAACTAACTAACTAACGAATTAACTAACTGATTAACTAACTAACTAACTAACTAGCCAAATAACTAACTAACAAACTAACAAACTAACTAACTACATACCCACTAACTACCTCTAGCTAACTAACAAATTAACTAACTAATTAACTAACTAACTAACTAACTAACCAGTGACTATCTAACTGGCTAGCTAGCTAACTAACTAACTAACTAACTAACTACGTACCTTCATTCATACCCAATAACAAACAAACTAACTAATGAACTAATAGACAAACTAATTATCTAACTAATTAACTAACTCACAATCTGACTAATTAACTACTACCTAACAAACTAACTAACTAACTAACTAATTAACTAACTAACTGACTAATTAACTAACTAACTAACTAATTAATTAACTAACTAACTAACTAACTAATTAACTAACTAACTAACTAACTAACTAGCCAAATAACTAACTAACTAACTAACTAACTTACTGACTACATACCCACTAACTAACAAACTAACTAACAAACAAACAAACTAATTAGCCAACTGTTTAACTAACTAACTTACTAAATAACTAACTAATTCACTAACTAACTACTAGCTAACTAACTGATTAACAAACTGACTTACTAACTAACTAACTAACTACTAGCTCACTAACTAACTAAGTAACTAACTAACAAGCTAACTAACTAACTAACTAACTAATTAACGAACTAATAAACTAAATTAACTAACTAACTAACTAACTAACTATCTAACTAACTAACCACTAGCTTACTAACTATCTAACTAATTAACTAACTTACTTACTAACTACCCTCATACATACCTATTAACTAACCAATTAACTAACTACCTAACTTACTAATTAACTAACTACCTTCCTACAAACCCACTAACTAACCAACTAACTAATTAAATAACAAACTGACTAACTAACTAACTATTTTCCTACATACCTATTAACTAACTAACTAACTTACTAACAAATTAACTAACTAACTAAGTACCTACCTACCTTCCTACATACCCACTAACTAACTAACTAAATAACTAACTAACAAACTACTAGCTAACTAACTAACTAACTAACTAAATAACTAACTAATTGACTAACTAACTAAATAACTAACTAACTAACTAACTAACAGATAACTAACTAACTAACAATTTCACTAACTAACTTCCTTCTTATATACATATTAACAAACTAACTAACTAACTAACTAACTAACTAACTGACTAATTAACTAACTAACTAACTAACTAACTAACTAGCTACCTTCCTACATACCCACTAACTAATTAATTTACTAAGTAACTAACTAATTATCTAACTAACTAGCTAACTTACTACTAGCTAACTAACCGACTAACTAACTACCTTCTAACATACCTATTCACTAACTAACTAACTAACTAACTAACTACTAGATAACTAACTAACTAACTAATTAACTAACTATCAAACTATCGAGCTAACTACCTTCTTACATAACTATTAACTAACTAACTAACTAACTAACTAACTAACTAATTAACTAACAACCTAACTAACTAACTAACTAACTAACTAACCGACTGACTAAATAACTAACTACCTTCCTACATACCCACTAACTAACTAACTACCTAACTAACTAACTAACTACCTAACTAACTAACTAACTATTTACCTTTTTATTTAGCTTAAATAACTAACAACCTTCTTATATACATATTAACTAACTAACTAACCAACTAACTAGCTAACTAACTAACTAACTAACTAATTAGCTAACTGACTAACTAACCAGCTACCTTCCAAATATACCCACTACCTAACTAATTTACTAACTAACTCACTAACTAACTAACTAATAAACTAACTAACTAACTAACTAACTATTAGCAAACTAACTAACTACCTTTCTACATACATATTGACTAACTAACTAACTAATTAACTAACTAACTAACTACTAGATAACTAACTAACTTACTAACTAACTAACTAACTACATACCCACTAACTAACTAACTAATTAACTAACTAATTAACTACATAACTAACTAACTGACTACTAGCTAAGTAGCTAACTAACTAACTAACTACCTACCTTCCTGCATACCCACTAACTAACGAACTAAATAACTAACTACTAGCTGACTAACTAACTAACTAAATAACTAACTAACTAACTAACTAACTAACTAATAGATAACTAACTAACTAACTAACTATTTAACTAACTAACTTCCTTCTTATATACATATTAACTAAGTAACTAACTAAGTAACTAACTAACTAATTAACTAACTAACTAGCTAGCTACCTACCTTCTTATATACCCACAAACTAATTAATTTACTAACTAACTGACCAACTAATTAACTAACTAACTAGCTAACTTACAACTAGCTGACTAACCGACTAACTAACTACCTTCCAACATACCTATTAACTAACTAACTGACTTACTACTAGATAACTAACTAACTAACTAACTAACTAACTAACTAATTAACTAACTATCTAACTATCTAACCAACTACCTTCTTACATAAATATTAACTAACTAACTAACTAATTAACTAACAACCTAACTAACTAACTAACTAAGTACCTTCGTACAACCCACTAACTAACTAAATAACTAACTAACTAGCCAACTAACTAACAAACTACCTTCCTACATACCCACTATCTAACTAACTAACTAACTAACTAATTCACTAACTAATTAACTAACTATTTAACTAACTAACTAACTACTAGCTAACTAACTATTTAACTAACTATCTAACTAACCAACTAACTACTAGCTAACTAACTAACTAACTAACTAACTAACTGATTATCTAACTAACTAACTAACTAGCCAAATAACTAACTAACTAACTAACTAACTAACTAACTAACTAACTACATACCCATTAACTAACTAACTAACTAACTAACTAATTAACTGACTAATTAACTAATTAACGAACTAACTAATGACTAACTACCTAGCTAGCTAGCTAACTAAATAACTATCTAACTAACTAACTACCTTCATGCGTACCCACTAACTAACTAACAAACGATCGAACTAATTAAGTAACTAATTATCTAACTAATTAACTAACAAACTATCTGACTAACTAACTAACTGACTATCTAACTACTAGCTATCAAACTAACTAACTAACTAACTAACTAACTAACTAACTAACTAACTAGCCAAATAACTAACTAACTAACTTACTAACTAACTTACTAACTAACAAACTACATACCCACTAACTAACTAACTAACTAACTAACTAACTAACAAACAAACAAACTAATTAGCTAACTGTTTAACTAACTAACTAACTAACTAAATAACTAACTAATTAACTAACTAACTACTAGCTAACTAACATACTAACTAACTGATTAACAAACTAACTTATTAACTAACTAACTAACTAACTAACTAACTAACTAACTAACTAACATACTAGTTTGTTAATATGTATATAAGAAGGAAGTTAGTTAGTTAAAATGTTAGTTAGTTAGTTTTCTATTTGTTAGTTAGTTAGTTAGTTAGTCAATTATTTAGTTATTTAGTTAGTTAGTTAGTTAGTTAGCTAGTAGTTTGTTAGTTAGTTATTTAGTTAGTAAGTTAGTGGGTATGTAGGAAGGTTGATAGGTAGTCTGTTAGTTAGTTAATTAGTCACTTAGTTTGTCAGTTCGTTAATAGGTATGTATGAAAATTGTTTGTTAGGTAGTTAGTTAGTTACTTCATTAGTTAGTTGGTTAGTTAGTGGGTTTGTAGGAAGGTAGTTAGTTAATTAGTAAGTTAGGTAGTTAGTTAATTAGTTAGTTAATAGGTATGTATGAAGGTAGTTAGTTAGTAAGTTAGTTAATTAGTTAGTTTGTTAGTTAGTTAGCTAGTGGTTAGTTTGTTAGTTAGTTAGTTAGTTAGTTCGTTAATTAGTTAGTTAGTTAGTTAGTTAGTTAGTTAGTGAGCTAGTAGTTAGTTAGTTAGTAAGTTAGTTTGTTAATCAGTTAGTAAGTTTGTTAGTTAGCTAGTAGTCAGTTAGTTATTTAGTTAGTTAGTTAGTTAAACAGTTAGCTAAATTAGTATGTTTGTTCGTTAGTTAGTTATTTGGCTAGTTAGTTAGTTAGTTAATTAGTTAGTTAGTCAGTTAGTTAATTAGTTAGTAATTAGTTAGTTAATTAGTTAGTTAGTTAGTTAGTTAGCAAGTAGTTAGTTAGTCAGTTAATTAGTTAATTAATTAGTTAAATAGTTAGTTATCTAGTAGTTAGTTAGTTAGTCAAATAGTTAGTCCATTAGTTTGTTAATTAGTTTGTTAGTTAGTTAGAAAGTGCGTATGTGGGAAGGTAGCTAGTTAGTTAGTTGGCTAGTTTGTTGGTTAGTTAGTTTGTTAGTTAGTGGGTATGTACGAAGGTACTTAGTTAGTTAGTTAGTTAATTAGTTAGTTAGTTAGTTAGTTAGGTTGTTAGTTAATTAGTTAGTTAGTTAGTTAGTTAGTTAATATTTATGTAAGAAGGTAGTTAGTTAAATAGTTAGATAGTTAGTTAATTAGTTAGTTAGTTAGTTAGTTATCTAGTAGTTATTTAGTTTGTTAGTTAGTTAGTCAATAGGTATGTTGGAAGGTAGTTAGTTAGTCGGTTAGTTAACTAGTAGTAAGTTAGCTAGTAAGTTTGTTAATTAGTTAGTTAGTTAGTTAGTAAATTAATTAGTTAGTGGGTATGTAGGAAGGTAGCTAGCTAGTTACTTAGTTAGTTAATTAGTTAGTTAGTTAGTTAATATGTATATAAGAAGAAAGTTAGTTAGTTAAATAGTTAGTCAGTTAGTTAGTTATCTATTTGTTAGTTAGTTTGCTAGTTAGTTAGTTATTCAATTAGTTAGTTATTTAGTTACTTAGTCTGTTAGATAGTCAGCCAGTAGTTAGTTAGTTATTTAGTTAGTTAAATAGTGGGTATGCAGGAAGGTAGGTAGTTAGTTAGTTAGTTAGTTAGTTAGTTAGTTAGCTACTTAGCTTGTGGTCAGTTAGTTAGGTATGTAGTTAATTAGTTAGTTAATTAGTTAGTAAGTTAGTGGGTATGTAGTTAGTTGGTTTGTTGGTAAGTTAGTTTGTTATCTAGTAGTTAATTAGTTAGTTAATTAGTTAGTTAGTTAGGTAATATGTATGTAGAAAGGTGATTAGTAAGTTAGTTATTTAGTTTGCAAGTAGTTAGTTAGTTAATTAGTTAGTTAGTTAGTGAGTTAGTTAGTAAATTAGTTAGGTAGTGGGTATATGTAGGAAGGCAGCTTGTTAGTTAGTCAGTTAGCTAATTAGTTAGTTAGTTAGTTAGTTAGTTAGTGAGTTAGTGAGTTAGTTGGTTAGTTAGTTAGTTAATATGTATATAAGAAGATTGTTAGTTAGTTAAGTTAAATAAAAAGGTAAAGAATTAGTTAGTTAGGTAGGTAGTTAGTTAGTTAGTGGGTATGTAGGAAGGTAGTTAGTAAGTTAGTTAGTTAGTCAGTTAGTTAGTTAGTTAGTTAGTTAGGTTGTTAGTTAATTAGTTAGTTAGTTAGTTAGTTAGTTAGTTAATATTTATGTAAGAAGGTAGTTAGTTAGATCGTTAGATAGTTAGTTAATTAGTTAGTTAGTTAGTTAGTTATCTAGTAGTTAGTTAGTTAGGCAGTTAGTTAGTGAATAGGTATGTTGGAAGGAAGTTAGTTAGTCTGTTAGTTAGGTAGTAGTAAGTTATCTAGTTAGTTAGTTAGTTAAGCATATTAGTTAGTTAGTGGGTATGTAGGAAGGTAGCTAGTTAGTTAGTTAGTTAGTTAATTAGTTAGTTAGTTAGTTAGTTTGTTTGTTAATATGTATATAAGAAGGAAGTTAGTTAGTTAGATTGTTAGTTAGTTAGTTAGTTATCTATTAGTTAGTTAGTTAGTTAGTTAGTCAATTAGTTAGTTATTTAGTTAGTTAGTTAGTTAGTTACCTAGTAGTTTGTTTGTTAGTTATTTAGTTAATTAGTTAGTGGGTATGTAGGAACGTAGGTAGTTAGTTAGTTAGTTAGTTAATTAGTTATTTAGTTAGTTAGTTAGTTAATAGGTATTTAGGAAAATTGTTATTTAGTTAGTTAGTTAGTTACTTAATTAGTTAGTTGTTTAGTTAGTGGGTTTGTAGGAAGGCAGTTAGTTAATTAGTAAGTTAGGTAGTTAGTTAATTAGTTAGTTAATATGTATGTATGAAGATAGTTAGTTAGTAAGTTAGTTAATTAGTTAGTTAGTTAGTTAGCTAGTGGTTAGTTAGTTAGTTAGTTTGTTAGTTAGTTAGTTAGTTAATTAGTTCATTAATTAGTTAGTTAGTTAGTTGGTTAGCTAGTTAGTGAGTTGCTTAGTTAGTTAGTGAGCTAGTACTTTGTTAGTTAGTTAATAAGTTAGTTTGTTAATCAGTTAGTTAGTATGTTAGTTAGCTAGTAGTTAGTTAGTTAATTAGTTAGATATTTAGTTTGTCATTGAGTTAGTTAAACAGTTAGCTAATTAGTTAGTTAGTTAGTTAGTTAGTTAGTTACTTAGTTAGTTAGTGGGTATGTAGTTAGTTAGTTAGTAAGTTAGTTAGTAAGTTAGTTAGTTAGTTAGTTATTTGGCTAGTTGGTTAGTTAGTTAGTTAGTTAGTTAGTTAGTTAGTTAGTTTGATAGCTAGTTGTTAGTTAGTCAGTTAGTTAGTTAGTCAGATAGTTAGTTAGTTAATTAGTTAGATAATTAGCTAGTTAATTAGTTCGTTAGTTTGTTAGTTAGTTAGTTAGTTAGTTAGCTAGCTAGGTAGTTAGTCATTAGTTAGTTCGTTAATTAGTTAATTAGTCAGTTAATTAGTAACTAAGTTAGTTAGTTAGTGGGTATGTAGTTAGTTTGTTAGTTAGTTTGTAACTTAGTTAGTTAGTTATTTAGTTAGCACATAGTTAGTTAGTTAGTTAGTTAGTTAGTTAGTTAATTAGTTAGTTAGCTAGTAGTTAGTTAGTTAGTTAAATAGTTAGTTAATTAGTTAGTTAATTAGTTTGTTAGTTTGTTAGTTAGATAGTGCGTATGTGGGAAGGTAGTTAGTTAGTTAGTTGGCTAGTTAGTCAGTCAGTTAGTTAGTTAGTGGGTATGTACGAAGGTACTTAGTTAGTTAGTTAGTTAATTAGTTAGTTAGTTTGTTAGTGAGGTTGTTAGTTAATTAGTTAGTTAGTTAGTTAGGTAATATTTACGTAAGAAGGTAGTTAGTTAGATAGTTAGATAGTTAGTTAATTAGTTAGTTAGTTAGTTAGTTAGTTATCTAGTAGTTCGTCAATTAGTTAGTTAGTTAATAGGTATATTGGAAGGTAGTTAGTTAGTCGGTTAGTTTGCTAGTAGTAAGTTAGCTTGTTAGTTAGTTAATTAGTTAGTTAGTTAGTTAGTAAATAAATTAGTTAGTGGGTATGTAGGAAGGTAGGGAGCTAGCTAGTTAGTTAGTTAATTAGTTAGTTAGTTAGTTACTTAGTTAATTAGTTAGTTAATATGTATATAAGAAGGAAGTTAGTTAGTTAAATAGTTAGTTAATTAGTTAGTTATCTATTAGTTAGTTAGTTAGTTAGTTAGTTAGTTAGTCAATTAGTTAGTTATTTAGTTAGTTAGTAAGTCAGCTAGTAGTAAGTTATTTAGTTAGTTAGTTAGTGGGTATGCAGGAAGGTAGGTAGTTAGTTAGTTAGTTAGTTTGCTACTTAGCTAGTAGTCAGTTAGTTAGTTATGTAGTTAATTAGTTAGTTACTTAGTTAGTTAGTTAGTGGGTATGTAGTCAGTTGGTTAGTTAGTAAGTTAGTTAGTTCTCTACGAGTTAGTTAGTTAATTAGTTAGTTAGTTAGTTAATATGTATGTAATAAGTTAGTTAGTTAGTTAGTTAGTTAGTTTGCTAATAGCTAGTTAGTTAGTTAGTTAATTAGTTAGTTAGTTAGTGAGTTAGTTAGTAAATTAGTTAGGTAGTGGGAATATGTAGGAAGGTAGCTGGTTAATTAGTCAGTTACCTAATTAGTTAGTTAGTTAGTTAGTTAGCTAGTTAGTTGGTTAGTTAGTTAGTTAATATGTATATAAGAAGGTTGTTAGTTAGTTAAGTTAAATAAAAAGGTAAATAATTAGTTAGTTAGTTAGGTAGTTAGTTAGTTAGTGGGTATGTAGGAAGGTAGTTAGTTAGTTAGTCAGTTAGTTAGTTCGTTAGTTAGTTAGTTAGGTTGTTAGTTAATTAGTTAGTTAGTTAGTTAGTTAGTTAGTTAGTTAATATTTATGTAAGAAGGTAGTTAGTTTGATAGTTAGATAGTTAGTTAATTAGTTAGTTAGTTACTTAGTTAGTTATCTAGTAGTTAGTTAGTTAGTTAGTTAGTTAGTTACTGAATAGGTTAGTTAGATAGTCGGTTAGTTAGATAGTAGTAAATTAATTAGTTAGTGGGTATGTAGGAAGGTAGCTAGTTAGTTAGTTAATTAGTTGGTTTGTTAGTTTGTTAGTTTGTTAGTTTGTTAATATGTATATAAGAAGGAAGTTAGTTATCTGTTTGTTAGTTAGTTAGTTAGTTAGCTAGACAATTAGTTAGTTATTTAGTAAGTTAGTTAGTTAGTTAGTTAGTTAGTTAGCTAGTAGTTAGTTAGTTAGTTATTTAGTTAGTTAGTTAGTGGGTATGTAGTAAGGTAGGTAGGTAGTTAGTTAGTTAGTTAATTTGTTAGTTAGTTAGTTAATAGGTATGTAAGAAAATATTTAGTTAGATAGTTAGTTTGTTACTTAATTAGATAGTTGGTTTGTTAGTGGGTTTGTAGGAAGATAGTTAGTTAATTAGTAAGTTAGGTAGTCAGTTAATTAGTTAGTTAGTTAATTTGTTAGTTAGTTAGTTAATAGGTATGTAAGAAAATATTTAGTTAGATAGTTAGTTTGTTACTTAATTAGATAGTTGGTTTGTTAGTGGGTTTGTAGGAAGATAGTTAGTTAGTTAATCAGTTAGTTAGCTAGTTAGTTAGTTAGTTAGTTAGTTAGTTAGTTAGTCAATTATTTAGTTATTTAGTTAGTTAGTTAGTTAGTTAGCTAGTAGTTTGTTAGTTAGTTATTTAGTTAGTAAGTTAGTGGGTATGTAGGAAGGTTGGTAGGTAGTATGTTAGTTAGTTAATTAGTTACTTAGTTAGTCTGTTCGTTAATAGGTATGTATGAAAATTGTTTGTTAGGTAGTTAGTTACTTACTTAATTAGTTAGTTGGTTAGTTAGTGGGTTTGTAGGAGGGTAGTTAGTTAATTAGTAAGTTAGGTAGTTAGTTAATTAGTTAGTTAATAGGTATGTATGAAGGTAGTTAGTTAGTAAGTTAGTTAATTAGTTAGTTTGTTAGTTAGTTAGCTAGTGGTTAGTTTGTTAGTTAGTTAGTTAGTTCGTTAATTAGTTAGTTAGTTAGTTAGTTAGTTAGTTAGTTAGTTAGTTAGTTAGTGAGCTAGTAGTTAGTTAGTTAGTAAGTTAGTTTGTTAATCAGTTAGTAAGTTTGTTAGTTAGCTAGCGGTCAGTTAGTTAATTAGTTAGTTATTTAGTTAGTTAGTTAGTTAAACAGTTAGCTAAATTAGTATGTTTGTTTGTTAGTTAGGTAGTCAGTTGGTTAGTTATTTGGCTAGTTAGTTAGTTAGTTAATTAGTTAGTAAGTCAGTTAGTTAATTAGTTAGTAATTAGTTAGTTAATTAGTTAGTTAGTTAGTTAGTTAGCAAGTAGTTAGTTAGTCAGTTAATTAGTTAATTAATTAGTTAAATAGTTAGTTATCTAGTAGTTAGTTAGTTAGTCAAATAGTTAGTCCATTAGTTTGTTAATTAGTTTGTTAGTTAGTTAGAAAGTGGGTATGTGGGAAGGTAGCTAGTTAGTTAGTTGGCTAGTTTGTTGGTTAGTTAGTTTGTTAGTTAGTGGGTATGTACGAAGGTACTTAGTGAGTTAGTTAGTTAATTAGTTAGTTAGTTAGTTAGTTAGGTTGTTAGTTAATTAGTTAGTTAGTTAGTTAGTTAGTTAATATTTATGTAAGAAGGTAGTTAGTTAAATAGTTAGATAGTTAGTTAATTAGTTAGTTAGTTAGTTAGTTATCTAGTAGTTATTTAGTTTGTTAGTTAGTTAGTCAATAGGTATGTTGGAAGGTAGTTAGTCAGTCGGTTAGTTAACTAGAAGTAAGTTAGCTAGTTAGTTTGTTAATTAGTTAGTTAGTTAGTTAGTAAATTAATTAGTTAGTGGGTATGTAGGAAGGTAGCTAGCTAGTTACTTAGTTAGTTAATTAGTTAGTTAGTTAGTTAATATGTATATAAGAAGAAAGTTAGTTAGTTAAATAGTTAGTTAGTTAGTTAGTTATCTATTTGTTAGTTAGTTTGCTAGTTAGTTAGTTATTCAATTAGTTAGTTATTTAGTTACTTAGTCTGTTAGATAGTCAGCCAGTAGTTAGTTAGTTATTTAGTTAGTTAAATAGTGGGTATGCAGGAAGGTAGGTAGTTAGTTAGTTAGTTAGTTAGTTAGTTAGTTAGCTACTTAGCTAGTGGTCAGTTAGTTAGGTATGTAGTTAATTAGTTAGTTAATTAGTTAGTAAGTTAGTGGGTATGTAGTTAGTTGGTTTGTTGGTAAGTTAGTTTGTTATCTAGTAGTTAATTAGTTAGTTAATTAGTTAGTTAGTTAGGTAATATGTATGTAGAAAGGTGATTAGTAAGTTAGTTATTTAGTTTGCTAGTAGTTAGTTAGTTAGTGAGTTAGTTAGTAAATTAGTTAGGTAGTGGGTATATGTAGGAAGGCAGCTTGTTAGTTAGTCAGTTAGCTAATTAGTTAGTTAGTTAGTTAGTTAGTTAGTGAGTTAGTGAGTTAGTTGGTTAGTTAGTTAGTTAATATGTATATAAGAAGATTGTTAGTTAGTTAAGTTAAATAAAAAGGTAAAGATTTAGTTAGTTAGGTAGGTAGTTAGTTAGTTAGTGGGTATGTAGGAAGGTAGTTAGTTAGTTAGTTAGTTAGTTAGTCAGTTAGTTAGTTAGTTAGTTAGGTTGTTAGTTAATTAGTTAGTTAGTTAGTTAGTTAGTTAGTTAATATTTATGTAAGAAGGTAGTTAGTTAGATAGTTAGATAGTTAGTTAATTAGTTAGTTAGTTAGTTAGTTATCTAGTAGTTAGTTAGTTAGGCAGTTAGTTAGTATGTTAGTTAGCTAGTAGTTAGTTAGTTAATTAGTTAGTTATTTAGTTTGTCAGTGAGTTAGTTAAACAGTTAGCTAATTAGTTAGTTAGTTTGTTAGTTAGTTAGTTAGTTAGTTAGTGGGTATGTAGTTAGTTAGTTAGTAAGTTAGTTAGTAAGTTAGTTAGTTAGTTAGTTATTTGGCTAGTTGGTTAGTTAGTTAGTTAGTTAGTTAGTTAGTTAATTAGTTAGTTAGTTTGATAGCTAGTTGTTAGTTAGTCAGTTAGTTAGTTAGTCAGATAGTTAGTTAGTTAATTAGTTAGATAATTAGCTAGTTAATTAGTTCGTTAGTTTGTTAGTTAGTTAGTTAGTTAGTTAGCTAGCTAGCTAGGTAGTTAGTCATTAGTTAGTTCGTTAATTAGTTAATTAGTCAGTTAATTAGTAACTAAGTTAGTTAGTTAGTGGGTATGTAGTTAGTTAGTTAGTTAGTTTGTAACTTAGTTAGTTAGTGAATTAGTTAGTTAGTTAGTTAGTTAGTTAGTTAGCACGTAGTTAGTTCGTTCGTTAGTTAGTTAGTTAATTAGTTAGTTAGCTAGTAGTTAGTTAGTTAGTTAAATAGTTATTTAATTAGTTAGTTAATTAGTTTGTTAGTTTGTTAGTTAGATAGTGCGTATGTGGGAAGGTAGTTAGTTAGTTAGTTGGCTAGTTAGTCAGTCAGTTAGTTAGTTAGTGGGTATGTACGAAGGTACTTAGTTAGTTAGTTAGTTAATTAGTTAGTTAGTTAGTTAGTGAGGTCGTTAGTTAATTAGTTAGTTAGGTAGTTAGTTAATATTTACGTAAGAAGGTAGTTAGTTAGATAGTTAGATAGTTAGTTAATTAGTTAGTTAGTTAGTTAGTTAGTTATCTAGTAGTTCGTCAATTAGTTAGTTAGTTAATAGGTATATTGGAAGGCAGTTAGTTAGTCGGTTAGTTAGCTAGTAGTAAGTTAGCTAGTTAGTTAGTTAATTAGTTAGTTAGTTAGTTAGTAAATGAATTAGTTAGTGGGTATGTAGGAAGGTAGGGAGCTAGCTAGTTAGTTAGTTAATTAGTTAGTTAGTTAGTTACTTAGTTAGTTAGTTAGTTAATATGTATATAAGAAGGAAGTTAGTTAGTTAAATAGTTAGTTAGGTAGTTAGTTATCTATTAGTTAGTTAGTTAGTTAGTTAGTTAGTTAGTTAGTTAGTCAATTAGTTAGTTATTTAGTTAGTTAGTTAGTCAGCTAGTAGTTAGTTATTTAGTTAGTTAGTTAGTGGGTATGCAGGAAGGTAGGTAGTTAGTTAGTTAGTTAGTTAGCTACTTAGCTAGTAGTCAGTTAGTTAGTTATGTAGTTAATTAGTTAGTTACTTAGTTAGTTAGTTAGTGGGTATGTAGTCAGTTGGTTAGTTAGTAAGTTAGTTAGTTCTCTAGGAGTTAGTTAGTTAGTTAATTAGTTAGTTAGTTAGTTAATATGTATGTAATAAGTTAGTTAGTTAGTTAGTTAGTTAGTTTGCTAATAGCTAGTTAGTTAGTTAGTTAATTAGTTAGTAAGTTAGTGAGTTAGTTAGTAAATTAGTTAGGTAGTGGGAATGTGTACGAAGGTAGCTGGTTAGTTAGTCAGTTACCTAATTAGTTAGTTAGTTAGCTAGTTAGTTGGTTAGTTAGTTAGTTAATATGTATATAAGAAGGTTGTTAGTTAGTTAAGTTAAATAAAAAGGTAAATAATTAGTTAGTTAGTTAGGTAGTTAGTTAGTTAGTGGGTATGTAGGAAGGTAGTTAGTTAGTTAGTCAGTTAGTTAGTTCGTTAGTTAGTTAGTTAGGTTGTTAGTTAATTAGTTAGTTAGTTAGTTAGTTAGTTAGTTAGTTAATATTTATGTAAGAAGGTAGTTAGTTTGATAGTTAGATAGTTAGTTAATTAGTTAGTTAGTTACTTAGTTAGTTATCTAGTAGTTAGTTAGTTAGTTAGTTAGTTAGTTAGTGAATAGGTTAGTTAGATAGTAGGTTAGTTAGATAGTAGTAAATTAATTAGTTAGTGGGTATGTAGGAAGGTAGCTAGTTAGTTAGTTAATTAGTTAGTTTGTTAGTTTGTTAGTTTGTTAATATGTATATAAGAAGGAAGTTAGTTATCTGTTTGTTAGTTAGTTAGTTAGTTAGTTAGACAATTAGTTAGTTATTTAGTTAGTTAGTTAGTTAGTTAGTTAGTTAGTTAGTTAGTTAGCTAGTAGTTTGTTAGTTAGTTATTTAGTTAGTTAGTTAGTGGGTATGTAGTAAGGTAGGTAGGTAGTTAGTTAGTTAGTTAATTTGTTAGTTAGTTAGTTAGTTAGTTAATAGGTATGTAAGAAAATATTTAGTTAGTTAGTTAGTTTGTTACTTAATTAGATAGTTAGTTTGTTAGTGGGTTTGTAGGAAGATAGTTAGTTAATTAGTAAGTTAGGTAGTCAGTTAATTAGTTAGTTAATAGGTATGTATGAAGGTAGTTAGTTAGTAAGTTAGTTAATTAGTTAGTTAGTTAGTAAGGTAGTGGTTAGTTAGTTAATTAGTTAGTTAGTTAGTTAGTTAATTAGTTCGTTAATTAGTTAGTCAGTTAGTTAGTTAGTTAGCTAGTTAGTTAGTTAGAGAGCTAGTAGTTAGTTAGTTAGTTAGTAAGTTAGTTTGTTAATCAGTTAGTTAGCTAGTAGTTAGTTAGTTAATTAGTTAGTTATTTAGTTAGTTAGTTAGTTAAACAGTTGGCTAATTTGTTTGTTTGTTAGTTAATTAGTTAGTTAGTTAGTTAGTTAGTTAGTTAGTGGATATGTAGTTAGTTAGTTAGTTAGTTAGTTAGTTATTTGGCTAGTTAGTTAGTTAGTCAGTTAGTTAATTAGTCAGTTAGTTAGTAAGTTAGTTAATTAGTTAGTTAGTTAGTTAGTTTGTTAGGTAGTAGTTAGTTAGTCAGATAGTTAGTTAATTAGTCAGATAATTAGTTAGTCAATTAGTTTGTTAGTTAGTTTGTTTGTTAGTGGGTATGCATGAAGGTAGGTAGTTAGTTAGCTAGCTAGCTAGCTAGTTAGATAGTCACTAGTTAGTTAGTTAGTTAGTTAGTTAGTTAATTTGTTAGTTAGCTAGTTAGTTAGTGGGTATGTAGTTAGTCAGTTAGTTAGTTTGTTAGTTTGTTAGTTAGTTATTTGGCTAGTTAGTTAGTTAGTTAGTTAGTTAGTTAATCAGTTAGTTAGCTAGTTAGTTAGTTAATTAGTTAGTTAGTTAGTTAATTAGTTAGTTACCTAGTAGTTAGTTAGTTAGTTAAATAGTTAGTCCATTAGTTTGTTAATTAGTTTGTTAGTTAGTTAGATAGTGGGTATGTAGGAAGGTAGGTAGTTAGTTAGTTGGCTAGTTGGTTAGTTAGTTAGTTTGTTAGTTAGTGGGTATGTACGAAGGTACTTAGTTAGTTAGTTAGTTAGTTAGTTAGTTAGTTAGTTATGTTGTTAGTTAATTAGTTTGTGAGTTAGTTAGTTAGTTAATATTTATGTAAGAAGGTAGTTAGTTATATAGTTAGATAGTTAATGAAATTGTTAGTTAATTAGTTAGTTAGTAAGTTAGTTAGTTAGTTAGCTAGTAGTAAGTTAGTTAATGAAATAGTTATTTAATTAGTTAGTTAGTTAGTTAGTTAGTTAGATAGTGGGTATGTAGGAAGGTAGTTAGTTAGTTAGTTAGTTATTTTGTAGGCTAGTTAGTTAGTTAGTTAGTTAGTTAGTTAGTTAGTGGGTATGTACGAAGGTAGTTAGTTAGTTAGTTAGTTAGTTAGATAGTTAGTTAGCTAGTAGTTAGTTAGTTAGTTAATTAATTAGTTAGTGAATTAGTTAGCGATCTAGTAGTTAGTTAGTTAGTTAGTTAGCTAGTAGTAAGTTAGTTAGTTAGTTATTTAGTTTGTTAGGTGGTTAGTTAATTAGTTAGTTAGTTAGTTACTTAGTTAGTTAGTTAGTTAGTTAGTTAATATGTATGTAAGAAAGTAGTTAGTGAGTTAGAAGGTAGTTAGTGGGTATATAAGAAGGTAGTTAGTGGGTATGTAGGAATGTAGTTAGTTAGGTAGTTAGTTAGTTAAAAGCTATGCTTCTCGATACGCCAAAATCTGAGACGTACGCGTGTCCGATACGTATCCGATACGTATCAGACACGCCAGCTGGCGTATCTAAATATTTCATATTAAATTATTCATGGACACGGCGTGGATACGCCATGACACGGCATTAATTCACGGGGATACGGCCTATGTTTATGAAAAGGCCAGCCACAAGTATTAAACTGGGTGAGAAGGGGGGACTTATTTATAAGGGTAAAGGTTGGATACGGTCGGCCAATACAGCGAGGTGGGATTATTCATGCACTTATGTTCCGCCCAATCTTATATGTTTGGATATTGTGCATAAGGGTGGTACCAAATCATTTTCCACATGCATATTTAATATTTTCACAATAAATTTTCTAATTGAACTTTATTTTTTCAACATAATAAATATAATATATATATATATATATACAAACGTTTCGTATCCATGATTTTTATAAAATCGCCGTATCGCCGTATCCATATCGTATCGGATACGATACTCGTACCCGTATCCGTGCAACATAGGTTAAAAGGTATGTTTGAAGGTAAGTAGTTAGTTAGTTAGTTAGTTAGTTAGTTAGTTAGCTAGTAATTAGTTAGTTAGTTAGTCAATTAGTTAGTTACTTAGTTAGCTAGTAGTTAGATAGTTAGTTAGTTTGTTCATTAGTTGGTTAGTTAGTTAGCTAGTATTTAGTTTGTTAGTTAGTTGGTTAGTAAGTTAGTTATTTATTTATTTAGTTACTTAGTCAGTTAGTTAGATAGTTAGTTAGTTAGTTAGTTAGAGGGTATGTAGGAAGGCAGCTAGTTAGTCAGTTAGTTAGTTTATAAGTTAGTTAGTTAATAAGTTAGTTAGTTAGTTAGTTAGTTAGTTAGTGGGTATGTAGGAAGGTAATTAGTTTGTTAGTCAGTTAATTATTTAGTTAGTCAGTTAGTATGTTAGTCAATAGGTATGTTGGAAGGAAGTTAGTTAGTTAGTTAGTTAGTTAGTTAGTGGGTTTGTAGGTAGGTAGTTAGGTAGTTAGTTTGTTAGTTAATTAATAGGTATGTATGACGGTAGTTAGTTAGTTAGTTAGTTAGTTAATTAGTTTGTTAATTAATTAGTTAGCTATTAGTTAGTTAGTTAGTGAGCTAGTAGTTAATTAGTTAACAAGTTAGTTAGTTAATTAGTTTGTTACTTAGTTAGCAAGTAGTTAGTTAGTTAGTTATTTAGTTAGTTAGTTAGTTAGTTCGTTAGTAATCTAGTAGTTAGTTAGTAAGTCAGTTAGTTAGTTAGTTAGTTAGTTAGTTAGTTAGTTAGTTAGTTACTTATTAGTCAGTTAGTTGGTTAGTTATTTAGTTTGTTAGGTTGTTAGTTAATTCTTTAGTAAGTTAGTTAGTTAATATGTATGTAAGAAGGTAGTTAATTATTTAGTTAGATAGTCAGTCAGTCAGTTAGTTAGTTAGTTAGTTAGTTATCTAGTAGTTAGTCATCTAGTTAGTTAGTTAGTCAACTAGTTAGTTAGTTAGTTAGTTAGTTAGCTAGTAGTTAGCTAGTAGTTAGTTATTGAGTTAGCTAGTTAGCTAGTTATTTAGTGGGTATGTAGGAAGGTAGTTAGTTAGTTAGTTAGTTAATAAGTTAGTTATTTAGTTAGTTAGTTGGTTAGTTAGTTTGTCAGTTAGTTACTTAGTTACTTAGTTGGTTAGCTAGGAGCCAGTTAGTTAGTTAGTTAGTTAGTTATTTAGGCAGTTAGTTAGTTAGTTACTTATTTAGTTAGATAGTTTATATGTATGTAGAAGGTAGTTAGTTAGTTAGATAGTTAGTTAAATAGTTAGTTAGTTAGCTAGTTAGTTATCTATTAGGTAGTTAGTTAATTAGTTAGTTATTCAGTTAATTAGTTACTTAGTTAGCTAGTAGTTAGTTAGATAGATAGTTAGTTAGTTAGTTAGTGGGTATGTAGGAAGGTAGTTAGTTAGATAGTTAGTTAGTTAATTAGTTAGTTAGTTAGTTAGTTAAAAGGTATGTAGGAAGATAGTTTGTTAGTTAGGTAGTTAGTAAGTGAGTTAGTTAAGTAGATAGTTAGTTAGTTAGTTAGTGGGTTTGTAGGATGGTAGTTAGGTAATTAGTTAGTTAGGTAGTTAGTTAGCTAGTTAGTTAGTTAGTTAATTAGTTAGTTAGTGAGCTAGTAGTTCGTTAGTTAGTTAGTTAGTAAGTTAGTTAGTTAGTCAGCTAGTAGTTATCTTGTTAGTTAGCTAGTTAGTTAGTCAGTTAGTTAATTCGTTAGTTAGTTAGTTTGTCAGTTAATATGCATATAAGAAGGTAGTTAGTTTCTTAGTTAAATAGTTAGTTAGTTAGTTAGTTTGTTAGTTAGTTAGTTATCTATTAGTAAGTTAGTAAGTTAGTTAATTAGTTAGTTATTCAATTTATTAGTTAGTTAGTTAGCTAGTAGTTAGTTAGTTAGTTAGTTAGTTAGTTAGTTAGTTAGTGGGTATGTAGGAAGGTAGTTAGTTAGTTAGTTAGTTAGTCAATTAGTTAGTAAGTTAGTTAGTTAGTTAGTTAGTGAGTTAGTTAGTTAATTAGTTAGCTAGTTAGTTAGTTAGTTAGTCAGTTAGTCAGTTAGTTAGTTAGTTAGTTAGGTTGTTAGTTAATTAGCTAGTTAGTTAGTTAATATTTATGTAAGAAGGTAGTTATTTAGATAGTTAGATAGTTAGTTAGTTAGTTAGTTAGTTAGTTAGTTAGTTATTTAGTAGTTAGTTAGTTAGTCACTTAGTTAGTTAGTGAGCTAGTAGTTAATTATTTACCAAGTTAGTTAGTTAATCAGTTAGTTACTTAGTTAGTAAGTAGTTAGTTAGTTAGTTATTTAGTTAGTTAGTTAGTTAGTTCGTTAGTAATCTAGTAGTTAGTTAGTAAGTCAGTTAATTAGTTAGTTAGTTAGTTAGTTAGTTAGTTAGTTACCTATTAGTCAGTTAGTTGGTTAGTTATTTAGTTTGTTAGGTTGTTAGTTAATTCTTTAGTAAGTTAGTTAGTTAATATGTATGTAAGAAGGTAGTTAGTTATTTAGTTAGATAGTCAGTCAGTCAGTCAGTTAGTTAGTTATCTAGTAGTTAGTCAACTAGTTAGTTAGTTAGTCAACTAGTTAGTTAGTTAGTTATTTAGTTAGTTAGTTAGTTAGCTAGTAGTTAGCTAGTAGTTAGTTATTGGGTTAGCTAGTTAGTTAGTTATTTAGTGGGTATGTAGGAAGGTTGTTAGTTAGTTAGTTAGTTAGTTAATAAGTTAGTTATTTAGTTAGTTAGTTGGTTAGTTAGTTTGTCAGTTAGTTACTTAGTTACTTAGTTGGTTAGCTAGTAGTCAGTTAGTTAGTTAGTAGTCAGTTAGTTAGTTAGTTAGTTAGTTAGTTAGTTACTTATTTAGTTAGATAGATTATATGTATGTAGAAGGTAGTTAGTTAGTTAGATAGTTAGTTAAATAGTTAGTTAGTTAGTTAGTTAGCTAGCTAGTTAGTTATCTATTAGGAAGTTAGTTAATTAGTTAGTTATTCAGTTAATTAGTTACTTAGTTAGCTAGTAGTTAGTTAGATAGATAGTTAGTTAGTCAGTTAGTGGGTATGTAGGAAGGTAGTTAGTTAGATAGTTAGTTAGTTAATTAGTTAGTCAGTTAGTTAGTTAAAAGGTATGTAGGAAGATAGTTTGTTAGTTAGGTAGTTAGTAAGTGAGTTAGTTAATTAGATAGTTAGTTAGTTAGTTAGTGGGTTTGTAGCAAGGTAGTTAGGTAATTAGTTAGTTAGGTAGTTAGTTAGCTAGTTAGTTAGTTAGTTAATTAGTCAGTTAGTGAGCTAGTAGTTCATTAGTTAGTTAGTTAGTAAGTTAGTTAGTTAGTTAGCTAGTAGTTATCTTGTTAGTTAGCTAGTTAGTTAGTCAGTTAGTTAATTCGTTAGTTTGTTAGTCTGTTAGTTAATATGCATATAAGAAGGTTGTTAGTTTCTTAGTTAAATAGTTAGTTAGTTAGTTAGTTAGTTTGTTAGTTAGTTAGTTATCTATTAGTAAGTTAGTAAGTTAGTTAATTAGTTAGTTATTCAATTTATTAGTTAGTTAGTTAGCTAGTAGTTAGTTAGTTAGTTAGTTAGTTAGTTTGTTAGTTAGTTAGTTAGTTAGTGGGTATGTAGGAAGGTAGTTAGTTAGTTAGTTAGTTAGTCAATTAGTTAGTAAGTTAGTTAGTTAGTTAATAGGTATGTAGGAATAGAGTTAGTTAGTTAGTTAATAGGTATGTAGGAATATAGTTAGTTAGTTAGTTAGTTAGTGAGTTAGTTAGTTAATTAGTTAGCTAGTTAGTTAGTTAGTTAGTCAGTTAGTTAGTTAGTTAGTTAGGTTGTTAGTAAATTAGCTAGTTAGTTAGTTAGTTATTTAGTTAATATTTATGTAAGATGGTAGTTAGTTAGATAGTTAGATAGTTAGTTAATTAGTTAGTTAGTTAGTTAGTTATTTAGTAGTTAGTTAATTAGTTTGGTAGTATGTTGGAAGGAAGTTAGTTAGTCGGTTAGTTAGCTAGTTGTAAGTTATCTAGTTAGTTAGTTAATTAATTAGTTAGTTAGTTAGTAAATTAATTAGTCATTGGGTATGTAGGAAGGTAGCTAGTTAGTTAGTTAGTTAGTTAATTAGTTAGTTAGTTAGTTAGTTTGTCAGTTAGTTTGTTAATATGTATATAAGAAGGAAGTTAGTTAGTTAGTTAGTTAGCTAGTGGTTTGTTAGTTAGTTATTTAGTTAGTTAGTTAGTGGGTATGTAGGAACGTAGGTAGTAAGTTAGTTAGTTAGTTAATTAGTTTGTTAGTTAGTTAGTTATTTAATAGGTATGTAGGAAAATTGTTAGGTAGTTAGTTAGTTATTTACTTAATTAGTAGTTAGTTGTTTAGTTAGTGGGTTTGTAGGAAGGTAGTTAGTTAATGAGTAAGTTAGGTAGTAAGTTAATTAGTTAGTTATTAGGTATGTATGAAGGTAGTTAGTTAGTAAGTTAGTTAATTTGTTAGTTAGTTAGTTAGCTAATGGTTAGTTAGTTAGTTAGTTAGTTAGTTAGTTAGTTAGTTAGTTAATTAGTTCATTAATTAGTTAGTTAGTTAGTTAGTTAGCTAGTTAGTTAGTTACTTAGTTAGTTAGTGAGCTAGTAGTTAGTTAGTTAGTTAGTATGTTAGTTTGTTAATCAGTTAGTTAGTATGTTAGTTAGCTAGTAGTTAGTTAGTTAATTAGTTACTTAGTTAGTTAGTTAAACAGTTAGCACATTACTTAGTTAGTTTGTTTGTTAGTTAGTTAGTTAGTTAGTTAGTTAGTTAGTTAGTTAATATTTATGTAAGAAGGTAGTTAGTTAGTTAGTAAGTTAGTTAGTTAGTTAGATAGTTAGATAGTTAATAAGTTAGTTAGTTAGTTAGTTAGTTAGTTAGTTAGTTCGTTAGTTAGTGACTAGGTATATTGGAAGATAGTTAGTTAGTCGGTTAGTTAGCTAGTAGTAAGTTAGCTAATTAGTTAGTTAATTAGTTAGTTAGTTTGTAAATTAATTAGTTAGTGGGTATGTAGGAAGGTAGGTAGTTAGTTAGTTAGTTAGTTAGTTAATTAGTTAGTTAGGTAGTTTCTTTGTTTGTCAGTTTGTCAATATGTATATAAGAAGGAAATTAGTTTGTTAAATTGGTAGTTAGTTAGTTTGTTAGTTAGTCAATTAGTTAGTTACTGACTAACTAACTAACTACCGTCCTACATACCCAATAACTAACTAACTAACTAACTAACTAACTCACTGACTACTGGCTAACAAACAAACTAACTAACCAAATAAATAACTAGTTAACTAACTAACTAACTAACTACTAAATAACAAACTAACTAACTCACTACCTTCCTACATACCCATTAACAAACTAACTAACTAACTAACAAATTAACTAACAACCTAACTAACTAACTAACTAACTAACTTACTTATTGACTAACTAACTACCTTCCTACATACCCATTAACTAACTAACTACCTAACTAACTAACTATTTACCTTTTTATTTAACTTAATTAACTAACAACCTTCGTATATACATATTAACTAACTAACAAACTAACTTCTAACTAACTAACTGACTACCTTCTTACATAAATATTAACTAACTAACAAACTAACTAACTAACTACATAACTAACTAACTAACTATTTACCTTTTTATTTAACTTAACTAACTAACAACCTTCTTATATACATATTAACTAACTAACTAACCAACTGACTAGCTAACTAGCTAACTAACTAACTAATTAGCTAACTGACTAACTAACTAGCTACCTTCCTATATATACCCACTACCTAACTAATTTACTAACTAACTCACTAACTAACTAAATAATTAACTAACTAACTAACTACTAGCAAACTAACTAACTAACTACCTTTCTACATACATATTAACTGACTAACTAACTAATTAACTAACTAACTGACTACTAGAAAACTAACTAACTTATTAACTAACCAACTAACTACATACCCACTAACTAACTAACTAATTAACTAACTAATTAACTATATAACTAACTAACTGACTACTAGCTAAGTAGCTAGCTGAGTAACTAACTAACTACCTACCTTCCTGCATACCCACTAACGAACTAACTAAATAACTAACTAACTACTAGCAGACTAACTAACTAACTAACTAACTAACTAAATAACTAACTAATTGACTACCTACCTAACTAACTAACTAACGAACTAATAGATAACTAACTAACTAACTAACTATTTAACTAACTAACTTCCTTCTTATATACATATTAACTAACTAACTAATTAACGAACTAACTTACTAACTAACTAGGTAGCTACCTTCCTACATACCCACTAACTAATTAATTTTCTAATTAACTAACTAACTAACTAATTAACTAACTGACTAGCTAACTAACTACTAGCTAACTAACCGACTAACTAACTACCTTCCAACATACCTATTAACTAACTAACTAACTAACTAACTAACTAACTAACTAACTACTAGATAACTAACTAACTAACTAACTAACAAACAAATTAACTATACAACTATCTAACTAACTACCTTCTTACATAAATATTAACTAACAAACAAACAAACTAACTAACTAACTGACTAGCCAACTAACTAACTAACTACCTTCCTACATACCCACTATCTAACTAACTAACTAACAAACTAACTAACAAACTAATTAACAAACTATTTAACTAACTAACTAACTAACTACTAGCTAACTAACTAATTAACTTTCTAACGAACTAATTAACTAACTATCTACTAGCTAACTAACTAACTGACTAACTGATTAACTAATTGACTAACTAACTATCCAAAAAACTAACTAGCTAACCAACAAACTAACTAACTAACTAACTACATACCCACTAACTAACTAACTAACTAACTAACTAATTAACTAACTAATTATCTAACTAACTAACTAACTAATGACTAGCTAACTAGCTAGCTGGCTAACTAACTAACTAACTAACTACCTTCATGCATACCCACTAACAAACTAACTGACTAACGAATGAACAAATTAACTAACTAATTATCAAACAAATTAACCAACTAACTATCTGACTAACTAACTACTAGCTAACTAACTAACTAACTTACTAACTTACTAACTTACTATATAACTAACTAACTAACTAAATAACTAACTAACTAACAAACTACTAGCTAACTAACTAACTAACTAATTTACTAAATAACTAACTAACTACCTACAAACATACCTATTAACTAACTAACTAACTACCGTCCTACATACCCAATAACTAACTAACTAACTAACTAACTGACTACTGGCGAACTAACTAACTAACTAACTAAATAACTAACTAGTCAACTAACTAACTAACTAACTAACTACTAAATAACAAACTAACTAACTAACTAACTAACTAAAGAACCAACTAATTAACTAATTATCTAAATAAATAAAAACTTCCTTCTTACATACATATTAATTAACTAACAAACTAACTAACTAACGAACTAACTAACCAAATTAAATAACAACCTAACTAACTAAATAACTAACTAACTAACTAACTGACTACAAGCTAGCTAACTAACTAACAAACTAACTAACTACTAGATCACTAACTAACTAGCTAACCAATTAACTAACTAATTAACTAACTAACTAACTAACTACTAGCTAACTAACTAACAAACTAATTAATTAACTAACTAACTAACTTATTAACTAATTAACTAACTAACTACCTTCCTACATACCCAAAAACTGTCTAACTAACTAACTAGCTAACTAACTAACTAACTACTAGCTAACTTACTAACTGACTAACTAACTACTAAATAACAAACTAACTAACTAACTAACGAACCAACCAACTAATTAAGTAACTATCTAACTAAATAAAAACTACCTTCTTACATATTAACTAACTAACTAACGAACAAACTAATTAACTGACAACCTAACTAACTAAATAACTAACTAACTGACTATCTAACTAACTAACTCACTAACTAAGTAACTAATTAACTAAATACTAGCTGACTAACTAACTAACTAACTAACTAACTAGCTACCTTCCTACATACCCACTACCTAACTAACTAATTAACTAACTAACTAATTAATTAATTAATTAACTAGCTAACTAACTAACTAACTAACTAACTACTAGCAAACTAACTAACTAACTACCTACCTTTCTACAAGCATATTAACTAACTAACTGACTAACTAACTAACTAACTACTAGATAACAAACTAACTTATTAACAAAGCAACTAACTACATACCCATTAACAAACTAACTAACCAACTAACTAATTAACTAACTAATTAACTACATAACTAACTAACTAACTAACTAACTACTAGCTAAGTAGCTAACTAACTAACTAACTAACTAACTAACTACCTTCCAGAATACCCACTAACTATATAAACTAACTAACTAATTAACTAACTAACGAACTAATTAACTAACTACAAGCTAACAAACTCACTAACTTACTAACTAACTAAATAACTAACTAATTTACTAACTAACTAACTAACTAACTAACTACTAGCTAACTAACTAACTAACTAACTAACTAACTACCTTTAAACATAACTATTAACTAACTAACTAACTAACTACCTAACTAACTAATTAACTGACTGCCTTCATACAAACCCACTAACTTACTAACTAACTAACTTACTAATTAACTAACTAACTAACTAACTAACTTACTTTTTTTTTTGGAAATTCTTTGGAGAAGGCTTAAAAATCCTTCTTCCAAATTTATATATTAACTTTTTACAGTGTTTTTTACATTTACAATACTGTCCCTATATCCTCCATATTTACATGAAATGCGGAATTGGATATAAACAGTACTAACTGTTAGTTAGTTAGTTAGTTAGTTAGTTAGTTAGATAGTAACTTACTTACTTACAATATTCCTACATACCTATTAACTTGCTCACTTACTACCTTCCTACATGCCGATTAAATAACTAACTACCTAACTATGAGCTAGCTAACTAACTAACTAACTAAATAACTAACTAAGTACTAACTAACTAACTAACTAACTAACTAATTAACTACCTAACTAACTAACAGCCTTCCTACATACCCACAAACTATCTAATTGACTAACTTGCTAAGTAACTAACTAACTAACTAACTAACTCACTGAATAACTAACTAGTTTACTAACTAACCAACTACTAGATAACTAACTAACTAACTAACTAAATAACTGACTTGTTAACTAACTAACTACCTACCTTCTGCATACCCACAAACTATCTAATTAACTAACAAGCTAACTAACTAACTACTAGCTAACTAACTAACTAAACTGACTAACTATCTAACTAACTCACTAACTACCTTCCGACATACCCATTATCTAACTAACTAACTAACTAACTAGCTAACTAATGGACTAACTATTCAACTAACTAACTAATATCTAACTAACTAACCAACTAAATAACTAACTAATTAATTAACTAACTAATTAACTAACAAACTAACTAATTACTAGCTAACTAACTAACTAACTGATTAACTAACTAACTCACTAACTAACTAACTAACTAACTAACTACTAGCTCACTAACTAACTAACTAACTAGTTAACTAACTAATTAACTAATTAACTAACTTACTAACTATCAAACTAATTAACCAATTAATTAGTTAACTAATTACCTAACTAACTACCTTCATACATACCTATTTACAAACTAACTAATTACCTACCTGACTAACTAATTACTTAACTACCTTCCTACAAACCAACTAACTAACTAAATATCTAACTAACTAACTAACTAACTATCTTCCTACATACCTATTAACTAACTAACTAACTAACTAACTACCTATTAATTAACTAACTAACTTACTAACTACCTTCCTACCAACCCACTAACTAACTAACTATCTTCCTACATACCCACCAACTACCTAACTAACTAACTAACTAACTAACTAAATACTAACTAACTAACTAACTACTAGCTAACTAACTAACTAATTAATTGAATAACTAACTAATTAACTAACTAACTAACTAACTTACTAATAGATAACTAACTAACTAATTAACTAACTAACTAACTATTTAACTTTTTATTTAACTAACTAACTTACTACCTTCTTATATACATATTAACTAACTAACTATCTAACTAACTAATTAATTTACTAACTAACTAACTAACTAGCTGCATTCCTACATTCCCACTAACTAACTAATTTGCTTACTAACTAACAAACTAACTAACTAATTAACTAACTATTTAACATGCTAACTAACTACTATCAAACTAACTAACTAATTAACGACCTTTTTACATACCTATTAACTAACTAACTAACTAACTAACTACTAGATCACTAACTAACTAACAAATTAACTAACTAACTAACTAACTAACTAATTAACTAACTAATAGCTAACTGACTAACTAAATAACGAACTAGCTAATTAATTAACTAACTAACTAATTAACTAACTAGCTACCTTCCTAAAATACCCACTAACTAACTAACTAATTAACAAACTAACTAACTAATAGCGAAAAAATTAACTAACTAACTAACTAACTAACTAAATACTTACTAACTAACTAACTAAGTAATAAACAAACTAACTAACTAACTAAATAAAAGCTAACAAACTAACTAACTAACTAACTCATTAACTAACTAACTAACTAACTAGCCAAATAACTAACAAACAAACAAACTAACAAACTAACTAACTACATACCCACTAACTAACTAGTAACTAATTAACTAACTAACTAACTAGTGACTATCTAACTAGCTAGCTATCTAGCTAACTAACTAACTAACTAACTAACTAACTAACTACCTACCTTCATGCATACCCACAAACAAACAAACTAACTAACTAACTAATTGACAAACTAATTATCTAACTAATTAACTAACTAACAATCTGACTAACTAACTACTACCTAACAAACTAACTAACTAACTAACTAACTAACTAATTAACTAACTAACTAACTAATTAACTAACTAACTAACTAACTAACTAACTAACTAACTAATTAACTAACTAACTAACTAACTAACTAACTAACTAGCCAAATACTCTAACTAACTAACTAACTAACTAACTACATACCCACTAACTAACTAACTAACTAACTAACTAGCAAACAAACAAACTAATTAGCCAACTGTTTAACTAACGAATTAACTAACTAACTACTAGCTAACTAACTGATTAACAAACTAACTTACTAACTAACTAACTAACTAACTACTAGCTCACTAACTAACTAAGTAACTAACTAACAAGCTAACTATCTAACTAACTGACTAATTAACGAACTAATTAACTAACTAACTAACTGACTAACTAACTAACTAACTAACTAACCACTAGCTTACTAACTATCTAACTAATGAACTAACTTACTAACTAACTACCTTCATACATACATATTAACTAACTAATTAACTAACTACCTAACTTACTAATTAACTAACTACCTTCCTACAAACCCACTAACTGACCAACTAACTAATTAAGTAACAAACAAACTAACTAACTAACTATTTTCCTACATACCTATTAACTAACTAACTAACTAACTAACTACCTACCTTCCTACATACCCACTAACTAACCAACTAAATAACTAACTAACAAACTACTAGCTAACTAACTAACTAACTAACTAGATTACTAACTAATTGACTAACTAACTAACTAACTAACTAACGAACAGATAACTAACTAACTAACAATTAAACTAACTAACTTCCTTCTTATATACATATTAAGAAACAAACAAACAAACTAACTAACTAACTAACTAATTAACTAACTGACTAGCTACCTTCCTACATACCCACTAACTAATTAATTTACTAACTAACTAACTAACTAATTATATAACTAACTAGCTAACTTACTACTAGCTAACTAACCGACTAACTAACTACCTTACAACATACCTATTCACTAACTAACTAACTAACTAACTAACTAACTACTATATAACTAACTAACTGACTAATTAACTAACTATCTAACTATCGAGCTAACTACCTTCTTACATAACTATTAACTAACTAACTAACTAACTAATTAACTTATTAACTAACAACCTAACTAACTAACTAACTAACTAACTAACTACCTTCCTACATACCCACTAACTAACTAACTACCTAACTAACTAACTAACTATTTACCTTTTTATTTAACTTAAATAACTAACAACCTTCTTATATACATATTAACTAACTAACTAACCAATTAACTTGCTAACTAAATAACTAACTAACTAATTAGCTAACTGACTAACTAACCAGCTACCTTCCTACATATACCCACTACCTAACTAATTTACTAACTAACTCACTAACTAACTAACTGATAAACTAACTAACTAACTACCTAACTATTAGGAAACTAACTAACTAACTAACTACCTTTCTACATACATATTAACTAACTAACTAACTAATTAACTAACTAACTAACTACTAGATAACTAACTAACTTACTAACTAACCAACTAACTACATACCCACTAACTAACTATCAAATTAACTAACTAATTAACTACATAACTAACTAACTAACTAACTAACTACCTACCTTCCTGCATACCCACTAACTAACTAACTAAATAACTAACTACTAGCTGTCTAACTAACTAACTAACTAACTAACTAATTGACTAACTAACTAACAAACTAACTAACTAACTAACTAATAGATAACTAACTAACTAACTAACTAACTATTTAACTAACTAACTTCCTTCTTATATACATATGAACTAATTAACTAACTAACTAACTAACTAACTAATTAACTAACTAACTAGCTACCTACCTACCTTCCTATATACCCACTAACTAATTAATTTACTAACTAACTAACTAACTAATTAACTAACTAACTTGCTAACTTAATACTAGCTGACTAACCGACTAACTAACTACCTTCCAACATACTTATTAACTAACTAACTAATTAACTAACTAACTAACAAACTAACTAATTAACTAACTATCTAACTATCTAACCAACTACCTTCTTACATAAATATTGACTAACTAACTAACTAATTAACTAACAACCTAATTAACTAACTAACTAACTAACCAACTAATTAACTAACTAACTAACTAAGTACCTTCGTACATACCCACTAACTAACTAACTAACTAACTAACTAGCCAACTAACTAACTAACTACTTTCCTACATACCCACTATCTAACAAACTCACTAACTAACTAATTAACTAACTAATTAACTAACTATTTAACTAACTAACTAACTACTAGCTAACTAACTAATTAACTAACTATCTAACTAACTAACTAACTACTAGCTAACTAACTAACTGACTAACTAACTAGCCAAATAACTAACTAACTAACTAACTAACTAACTAACCAACTACATACCCATTAACTAACTAACTAACTAACTAACTAACTAATTAACTGACTAATTAACTAATTAACGAACTAACTAATGACTAACTACCTTGCTAGCTAGCTAACTAACTAACTACCTTCATGCATACCCACTAACTAACTAACTAACTAACGAACTAATTAACTAACTAATTATCTAACTAATTAACTAACTAACTAACTGACTAACTAACTACTAGCTATCAAGCTGACTAACTAACTAACTAGCTAACTAACTAACTAACTAACTAACTAACTAACTAGCCAAATAACTAACTAACTCACTAACTTACTAACTAACTTACTAACTAACTAACTACAAACCCACTAACTAACTAACTAACTAACAAACAAACAAACAAACTAACTAATTAGCCAATTGTTTAACTAACTAACTAACTAACTAACTGAATAACTAACTAATTAACTAACTCACTACTAGCTAACTAACATACTAACTAACTGATTAACAAACTAACTTATTAACTAACACACTAACTACTAGCTCACTAACTAACTAAGTAACTAACTAACTAGCTAACTAACTAACTAACTAACGAATTAATGAACTAATTAACTAACTAACTAACTAACTAACTAACTAACTAACTAACTAACTAATTAACTAACTTAGTAACTAACTACCTTCATACAAACCTATTAACTAACTAATTAACTAACTACCTAACTTACTAATTAACTAACTACCTTCCTACAAACCCTCTAACTAAACAACTAACTAATTAAGTAACTAACTAACTAACTAACTAACAATTTTCTTACATACCTATTAACTAACTAACTAACTAACTAACTAATTAACTAACTAACTAACTAACTACCTACGTTCCTACATAGCCACTAACTAACTAACTAACTAAATAACAAACTAACAAACTACTAGCTAACTAACTAACTAACTAACTAACTAACTAACTAAAAAGCTAACTAATTGACTAACTAACTAACTAACTAACTAATAGATAACTAACTAACTATATAACAATTTAACTAACTAACTTCCTTCTTATATACATATTAACTAACTAACTAACAAACAAACTAACTATCTAACTAATTAACTAACTAACTAACTAACTAGCTACCTTCCTACATACCCAATAACTAATTAATTTACTAACTAACTAACTATCTAATTAACTAACTAACTAGATAACTTACTACTAGCTAACTAACCGACTAACTAACTTCCTTCCAACATACATATTCACTAACTAACTACCTAACTAACTAACTAACTACTAGATTACTAACTAACTAACTAATTAACTATCTATCTAACTATCTAACTAACTACCTTCTTACATAAATATTAACTAACTAACTAACTAACTGACTAACTAATTAACTAACAACCTAACTAACTAACTAACTAACTAACTAACTACCTTCCTACATACCCCCTAACTAACTAACTACCAAACTAACTCACTAATTATTTACCTTTTTATTTAACTTAACTAACTAACAACCATCTTATATACATATTAACTAACTAACTGACCAACTAACTAACTAACTAACTAACTAACTAACTAACTAACTAATTAGCTACCTTCCTACATATACCCACTACCTAACTAATTTACTAACTAACTCACTAACTAACTAATTAACAAACTAACAACTAGCAAACTAACTAACTAACTAACTAACCATCTTTCAACATACATATGAACTAACTAACTAACTAATTAACTAACTAACTAACTACTAGATAACTAACTAACTTACTAACTAACCAACTAACTACATACCCACTAACTAACTAACTAATTAAATAACTAATTAACTACATAACTAACTAACTGACCACTAGCTAAGTAGCTAACTAACTAACTAACTAACTACCTACCTTCCTGCATACCCATTATTTAACTAACTAAATAACTAACTAACTACTGGCTGACTAACTAACTAACTAACTAACTAACTAAATAACGAACTAATTGACAAACTAACTAACTAGGTTCGTTCGAACGCAACTCCAAATTCGTTCGAACGCATACCCATTATGCTATACCGTATCGAATTTTTATTTTTATTTTATTTATTTTATTTTTTTTTTGAACCAGAAATAGGTCCGTTCGAACGCAACTCCAAATTCATTCGAACAGATCAGTCCGTTCGAACCGAACACTAGGTTCGTTCGACCAGACCAGTTCGTTCGAACGCAACTCCAAGTTCGTTCGAACGAACCCTATTCTGCCAGCTTTTCTAATTTCTGAAATTCAGCCCAAAAATTCTAAAATTTCCTAAATTCGAATTAAATTATCGATTTTCGATGGTTTTAACGAGCGATTGCTCTGATACCACTGGAGGGTTACGCACACGATTATCATAGTGTGCAGCGGAAATTAGTTCACGTGCGTAACCTAATTCTACCGGGATCACGCCCTAAAACCAACGAAAAAGGAAGAGTTGTGGAGATAATTACCTCGTACAAGTTAGTACGTGTCGATTACTTCTCCAAATCCGTGAACCTTCTCCAAGAATCGCTCGTGCAATCCCTCTACTCGTGTCCACCTCGATTTCGTCCGATCGGAAATCGCCAACGCCGTTCTAGTCGACGTCACGATTGAATCTCTCAAATCCTTTTCTTAATTCTCCCTCTCAATCTCTCAGATCTAATCTGAATTTTGTGGAAGAAGAAGAAGAGAAACGACGGCGCAAAACCCTAGAAAACTTAGGTCAAATTCCGGAATCAGAACTTTATATATATAGGAAACAGGTCAGTTCGAACGAACTTAACATGGTTCGTTCGAACGCACCTAAATGTTCGTTCGAACGAACCCACTTCTGTTTATCACGAATAAGTCCGTTCGAACGCACTGATATAGTTAGTTCGAACGAACCTTATTCTGACTGCATAATTGCCTATTTATATAAATTATTCCAAGTTAATTCTTAAGCCATATTTTCTTTCATAACTAATTAACTAACAAACTATTTTCGTACATACCTATTAACTAACTAACTAACTAAGTAACCAATTAACTAACTAACTAACTACCTACCAACCTTCCTACATACCCACTAACTAACTAAATAACTAACTAACAAAGTTTTTTAATTAATTAGTTAGTTAGTTAGCTAGCAGTTAGTTAATTAGTTAGTTAGTTAGTTAATTAGTAAGTTAGTAAGTTAGTTAGTTAATTAGCTAGTAGTTAGTTTGTCATATAGTTAGTTAGTTAATTTGTTAGATAATTAGTTAGTTAATTAGTTCGTTAGTTAGTTAGTTAGTTAGTTAGTAGGTATTCATGAAGGTAGTTAGTTAGTTAGTTAGTTAGTTAGTTAGTCAGCTAGCTAGCTAGTTAGCTAGTCATTAGTTTGTTAGTTAGTTAATTAGTTAGTTAGTTAGTTAGTTAGTGGTTATGTAGTTAGTTAGTTTGTTAGTTTGTTAGTTAGTTATTTGGCTAGTTAGTTAGTTAGTTAGTTTATCAGTTAGTTAGTTACTTAGTTAGATAGTAGTTAGTTAGTTAATTAGTAAGTTAGATAGTTAATTAGTTAGTTAGCTAGTAGTTAATTAGTTAGTTAAATAGTTAGTTAATTAGTCTGTTAATTAGTTAGTTAGTTAGTTAGTTAGTTAGATAGTGGGTATGTAGGAAGCTAGTTAGTTAGTTAGTTGGCTAGTTAGTTAGTTAGTTAGTTAGTTACTTAGTGGGTATGTACGAAGGTACATAGTTAGTTAGTTAGTTAGTTAGTTAGTTAGTTAGTTAATATTTATGTAAGAAGGTAGTTAGTTAGATAGTTAGATAGGTAGTTAATTAATTAGTTGGTTAGTTAGTTAGTTATCTAGTGGTTAGTTAGTTAGTTAGTTAGTTAGTTAGTTAGTTAGTTAATAGGTACGTTGGAAGGTAGTTAGTTAGTCGGTTAGTTAGCTAGTAGTAAGTTAGCTAGCTAGTTAGTTAATTTGTTAGTTAGTTAGTTAGTAAATTAATTAGTTAGTGGGTATGTAGGAAGGTAGCTAGCTAGTTGGTTAGTTAGTTAATTAGTTAGTTAGTCAGTTAGTTAGTTAGTTAATATGTATATAAGAAGGAAGTTATTTAGTTAAATAGATAGTTAGTTAGTTAGTTAGTTATCTATTAGTTAGTTAGTTAGTTAGTTAGTTAGTTAGTCAATTAGTTTATTATTTAGTTAGTTAGTTACTTAGTTAGTCAGCTAGTAGTTAGTTACTTATTTTGTTAGTTAGTTCGTGGGTATGCAGGAAGGTATGTAGTTAGTTAGTTAGTTAGCTAGCTACTTAGCTAGTAGTCAGTTAGTTAGTTATGTAGTTAATTAGTTAGTTAGTTATTGGGTATGTAGTTAGTTGGTTAGTTAGTAAGTTAGTTAGTTATCTAGTAGTAAGTTAGTTAGTTAATTAGTTAGTTAGTTAGTTAATATGTATGTAGAAAGGTAGTTAGTTAGTTAGTTTGCTAGTTGTTATATAGTTAGTTAGTTAATTAGTTAGTTAGTTAGTGAGTTAGTTAGTAAATTAGTTAGGTAGTGGGTATATGTAGGAAGGTAACTAGTTAGTTAGTCAGTTAGTTAATTAGCTAGTTAGTTGGTTAGTTAGTTAGCTAGTTAGTTGGTTAGTTAGTTAGTTAATATGTATATAAGATGGTTGTTAGTTAGTTAAGTTAAATAAAAAGGTAAATAGTTAGTTAGTTTGTTAGGTAGTTAGTTAGTTAGTGGGTATGTAGGAAGGTAGTTAGTTAGGTAGTCAATTAGTTAGTCAGTTAGTTAGATAGCTAGTTAGATTTTTAGTTAATTAGTCAGTTAGTTAGTTTGTAAGTTAGTTAGTTAATATTTATGTAAGAAGGTAGTTAGTTAGATAGTTATATAGTTAGTTAGTTAGTTAGTTAGTTAGTTAGTTAGTTATTTAGTTATCCAATAGTTAGTTAGTTAGTTAGTTAGTGACTAGGTATGTTGGAAGGTAATTAGTTAGTCGGTTAGTTAGCTAGTAGTAAGTTAGCTAGTTAGTTAGTTAATTAGTTAGTTAGTTTGTAAATTAATTAGTTAGTGGGTATGTAGGAATGTAGCTAGTTAGTTAGTTAGTTAGTTAGTTAATTAGTTAGTTACTTAGTTTCTTTGTTTGTTAGTTTGTTAATATGTATATAAGAAGGAAGTTAGTCAGTTAAATTGTTAGTTAGTTAGTTATCTATTTGTTAGTTACTTAGTTAGTTAGTTAGTCAATTATTTAGTTATTTAGTTAGTTAGTTAGTTAGTTAGCTAGTAGTTTGTTAGTTAGTTATTTAGTTAGTTAATTAGTGGGTATGTAGAAAGGTTGGTAGGTAGTTAGTTAGTTAGTTAATTAGTTACTTAGTTAGTTAATAGGTATGTACGAAAATAGTTTGTTAGTTAGTTAGTTAGTTACTTAATTAGTTAGTTGGTTAGTCAGTAGGTTTGTAGGAAGGTAGTTAGTTAATTAGTAAGTTTGGTAGTTAGTTAATTAGTTAGTTAATAGGTATGTATGAAGGTAGTTAGTTAGTAAGTTAGATAATTAGTTAGTTAGTTAGTTAGTTAGCTAGTGGTTAGTTAGTTTGTTAGTTAGTTAATTCCTTAATTAGTTAGTTAGTTAGTTAGTTAGTTAGTTAGTTAGTTAGTTAGTTAGTTAGTTAGTTAGTTAGTTAGTGAGCTAGTAGTTAGTTAGTTAGTTAGTAAGTTAGTTTGTTAATCAGTTAGTTTGTTTGTTAGTTAGCTAGTAGTTAGTTAGTTAATTAGTTAGTTATTTAGTTAGTTAGTTAGTTAAACAGTTTGTTTGATAGTCTTCTCGGACCATGGCGCGTTGAGACATTTGATGAAGAAAAAAGAGTGCAAACCGAGATTGCTCCGATGGATCCTTTTGCTTCAAGAATTCGACCTCGAGATCAAGGACAAAAAGGGATGCGAGAATCTCGTGGCGGATCATTTGAGTCGGCTCCCATTGAAGATCGAAGATCTCGTTCCGATTCGCGAGGAATTCCCCGAGGAACACGTTCTCGTGGCCCAAGTCGACGCACCATGGTACGCCGACCTTGCAAACTACATCGTCATGAAGAAATTTCCCCCGAGCTTCTCCAAGGCGCAACGCGACAAGATGAAAAGCAACGCGCGTTTCTACGTTTGGGAGGACCCGAACCTATTTCGCATTTGCGCCGATCAAGTAATTAGAAAATGTGTTCACCAAAATGAGGTACAATCTATTCTTTCTTTTTGTCATACATTGCAATGTGGTGGACATTTCGGTATCGCACGTACCACACACAAAGTACAAGAATGTGGATTTTATTGGCCAACCTTGCATAAAGACGTTGCGAACTTTGTGAAAGGTTGTGGAAATTGCCAAAAGACGGGGAACTTGAGCCGTAGAAATCAAATGCCCCTCAATTCAATCCATGTGTGTGAACCATTCGATGTTTGGGGCATTGATTTCATGGGCCCGTTTCCATCGTCTTTTGGCTATACTTACATCTTGTTGTGTGTAGATTACGTTACAAAATGGGTGGAGGCGGTACCAACCAAGCATGCGGATTCGAAAACGGTGGTGGACTTTTTGATGAAAAATATCTTCCAACGATTCGGCATACCAAGAGTTCTTATAAGCGATCGAGGCTCCCATTTTTGCAATCGATATGTCCAAAGCCTCCTCGAGAAATACCATGTGAGCCATCGAACCTCAACCGCGTATCATCCTCAAACGAACGGTCAAGCGGAGGTTTCGAATCGAGAAATCAAGTCTATTTTGGAGAAGGTGGTGAACCCGACACGTAAGGATTGGAGTACTCGACTAGGTATGACTCCTTTCAAGCTCGTGTACGGAAAGGCGTGCCATTTACCGGTCGAGTTAGAGCACAAGGCCTTTTGGGCGATCAAGCAATTTGCCCTCGACTACCCGAAGGACGCATCGGCGCGTAAGCTTCAATTACTCGAGCTAGACGAATTCCGGCAAGAGGCCTACGATAATTCGAGCTCGTGCAAGGCAAAAGCAAAGAGGTTTCATGACCGAATGATTCAAAAGAAAGAATTCCAAGAAGGGGAAAGAGTGTTGTTATTCAACTCTCGTCTCAAACTTTTCCCCGGAAAACTTCAATCCCGATGGATCGGCCCTTTTGTGGTCACCGATGTGACTACATTTGGAGTTGTCGAAATTCGAAGCGAACAAGAGCAAAACATTCAAAGTGAACGGTCATCGACTCAAGCACTACCACGCAAACTTCGAAACCGGGTGGATGGAGGAGCAATCTCTAAAGCACAACGACACCTCACAATGATGAGCTCGGCCAAGTCGAGCTCAAGACGTTAAACAAGAGCGCTAGCGAGGGAGGCACGCCCACGCATCAAAGGTTGTATCTCTCTATTATCCCTCTTTTTGGAATTTTCGATTTTGTATACTTGAGGACAAGTAATCTCTAAGTGGGGGGGGGGGGGGTAACATACAATCTTTGACCTGTATGAGCCCAATTAAAAATTTAAAAATCAGGGAAAATTGAAAATTTTTGATCTGGCCAGCAACTCCGTTGTAACGGACCTCAATGTCCGTTGTAACGGACTGTACAGAAATTTAAAAATTTGACTGGCGCCAAGAGTTCCGTTGTAACGGAATGGTATTGCGTTGTAACGGAAAGCCCTCTAAATTCAATTCTCATTCTACGGCTAGTACTCCGTTACGACGGAATACAATTGTGTTACAACGGACCAAAAATAGCGTTGCAATGGACATAAAAAAAAAACACAGTAAATTGCGTTGCAACGGTAAATTCCCAAAATTTGCCAGAACTATGTGCGTTGTAACGGACCTCAATGTCCGTTGCAACGGACATACTCAGATTTTTCAAACTAAGCTACGAATAGTGCTCCGTTATAACGCAGTTATTACGTTGTAACGGACCTCAATGTCCGTTGTAACGGAATAGTTTCTGGCAAGTTTTCTCTTTTACTTGAAATTTTCAAACATTAAACATTATTTTTGAACCCTGAGCTTCAATAATAAATAGTCAAGCATAAAATGCATACAAAGATTTTTCTCCACTGAATTGAACTAAATTGTTGTTTTTAAAACAAAATTTCATTTAACTCGGAATTTCGCTCTCAAAATTGAAAGTTTGCAAAATATTTTAAAAGATTTGGTTATGATTTTGAAGAGATCTATTCGGGGATTCCAGCCCTATTGTTTCAAATTTCACGAGTTTGAGACACTTGATCAATGCGCGGTTCATGCGATACGTTTTAACTCGATTTTCGAACCCATGATTGATATGGGACTTATGAGTAAGGTTCTTAGCGTAGCCGTTAAAGTACGTTTTGCTAGAGTTAAAACATGACCAATTGCACTATGAAATGACCGTTTGTGGGGACCCGTTAGTAGATCAAATATACCCGCTCGTTTTTTTTTAACAAAAATAAAATAAAATTTTGATGAAGGTCAAAAGACAACACCGAGAGTAACCTCATTGCATTTCGGTGTAGTGGGGCTCCCGGTTAAAGACTTCATATAAAAAAAAAAAAAATGAAGGTCAAAATACAACACCGAGAGTAACCTCATTGCATTTCGGTGTAGTGGGGCTTTCGGTTAAAGACTTCCAAAGAGAGAAAAGAAAACGAATGAGCGGGAAAATTGATCGAAAACGGGTATGAACCTTGTACCATTGTACCAAACGTGTTTTAAAATGAATAACTTGCATTTAAGATCATCTAGCAAAACGGGAAATTTTGGCCCGATAATAGCCTTCGAATTGAGTCCTTTTTGAGATTGTGGAGTAAAGCAATTCGAAGTAAAAACGTTTAAGTCGCTCTTACCGTTTGAGATCGAGTGTCATGAAAAACTCTTATGAAATTTCGAGTTAATTTCGAGATCTAATAATGAAAAGACCAATATCATTCTAAATAACTAGTGAACTTGATGAAATGAGAGTGAACCATTTGATTCTTGAAATTAGTTTTTGAACCAACAATATAACTTCAACAAAATCTTATGCAATTCTCTCTTATGTTTGACTTTTATACTCTAATTGATCGAGGACGATCAAGGATTTAAGTGTGGGGGTATTTGATGTGAGGCAAATAAGGCACAAAATTAATGCTTAATTTGGGGGTTTTAGCCCTTGTGAAGAACAATTCTATATACTTTATTAATCATATTTGAGATAACATGAATATTTCTTCACTAAGTGTGTTTTACTGCTTAATCACAGGAATTAGAAGGAATTTCTGGGAATTTGGAGAGTGTAGTTGTCTCCAACACGTCAAGAGGAGTAAAAACGATATATTACATCGATATATTCGGTACATGAATGAGACGGGAGGCAAACAATTATCATGATGAAAACTTACACAAAAGTTTACACGAAAACCACTCAACCCTTAGCCCTTATCATGCTCACCTACCTTTGGTGGGAATTACTTCCTTACCCCCAATCCTCTCCACCAACTCGTGGCCAATAAGAAGACTCCATGAGTGCTATAAATATGACCTCAAGGGCCACGAGTTAGGGACGCTCTTTTTACTCTTTTTACGCCCATTCTCTTTCTCTCTTCCAAGCACAATCAAGAACCTTCAAGATACTTCAAGATCAATCAAGAAAGATCTCTCAAGGACTAGTCGAGACAAGGGAGCTCATCCCTTCGACGAATCCTTCTCATCCTTCGAAGATCGGGCCGTGACAAGGAGCTATTCCCTACGGTGGATTTGAGAAGAAGTGCCGTGACTCGATCTACGTTTCTTCGAAGTGATTGCGATCCGAGACAAGGGAGCTTCATCCTTTCGGTACAATCCATCACTCTCGAGACAAGAAGCAAGGATCTTTCGGTGCGAGACAAGGAGACAAGGAGTTTCACTTCGAGGCTTTCTCAACTAGGTGTACTCCTTTTCAATTACTTGATTAATTGTTGGTTGATTGGATTTTGTTGTGTAAAGAATTCTTAGTTTAATGAATCTTTAGTTCTCGTTTACTTGAATCAAATCTTTGTTGGTGTTTTTACTTGATCTCTTACTTTTTAATTTCTGCCTTGAAGTTAGCCTAAATCTCCCTTGGTTTAATCTCAAAACAAACTTTCAATTCAATCCTCAATTCAAATTACAATTTCAAATTCCAGAACAAACTCCGTTGTAACGGAACCTAACTTGCGTTATAACAGACTATTCGGTTTGTACCTGACTTTCAGTCTGTTGGTACTCCGTTGTAACGCAACTTACTTCCGTTGTAACGGACCAGCAAAGAAAAGCATTCAATATCTCTCATACTAGTGTGTTGTAACGGAAATTTAGCTTCGTTGTAACGGATTAACCAATCCGTTGCAACGCAACCACTGTTCGTTATAACGGACTAGTTTAGTGCGTTATAACGGACTTTGATCCGTTGTAACGGACGTTCATCTCACACTAGCGCCAGAAAATTCACTTAAGTGCGTTGTAACGGACTACTATTCCGTTATAACGGACTATATTCTGTGAATTTTCTTCGTTATTTCTCATCCATTTTGATCCAAATTTTGACGCAATTGCTCCCCGTGGAACGAATCTATACATATGCCACTGTACAAACTTAGATTACAAATTTTGTTGATTGTTCGGGGTTTTACCACAACGACATATTTTACACGACAAAAACCCGCTCATCAAATGGCGCCGCTGCCGGGGAGCGGTGTTTAAGTCAATATTTTAGATCGAAACTTGAGATTTAAATTCATTAATTTGTTTACTCACTTCTTTGTTTCTTTTGTGACAATCTAGGTGAAAGAAGAAAGCTTTATGCACAACACAAGATCGCGAAAAGGCGAATTACTTCCATTTGTCAAGGAAATCGAAAGAAGGAACAAGAGCTCTAAGAAGATCAAGGAACCGACACAAGAAGATCAAGACGAACCTCAACTTCAAACTCAAACTTTTTCTTCTCTCTCTACTCATTTAAATTCAAACATGGATGATGAAACTAGGATTCCAAGACCGAAAACATTAAAGGAATTAGTGGCCCCAAATATCATAGAAGATAATTACAATTTTATTAGGCCGAATATACCGAACTTTAAAGCCGATCCGAGCATCATTGGCTCTTTACCCATCTTTCATGGCAAAGCAACCGAAAACCCACACAAGCATTTGAAAGATTTTAAAATTCAACTAAACATCTATGCAAATTATGAAGCATTTAACGATATTCTACTTCTTATTTTCCCTTATTCACTAGGTGAAGGACCGAAAGATTGGTTCTACAACCTACGAGGACCCCTCGATTTCAATGAAGTGGCTAGGCGTTTCAAGGAGAAATACTACTCGCATTCGAGATTGGCGGCAATTAGGCGAGAACTTCTAGCAATCACGCAAAAGCCAAACGAAGCTCTCCACGAGTATTACGATCGATTCAATCGTTTGATGGAGGAATGTCCAAGCCACAATGTCGCAATCCATTACCTATACGAGCAATTTATACAAGGGCTAGGATACTCCGAGAGTCAATTCCTCAACGCATCCGCGGGAGGAAGTATCGCGAACAAAGATCTCGAAGAGATCAAGAAGCTACTCGAAGTAATGGCAACCAATTCTCAATCAAGAAGGAATGTTGAATACCGAGTTAATGCGTGTAGCGACCTCAATGTCGACATGCTTAACAACAAGCTCGAGATCATCATGAAGGCTTTGGGTAAGGAGGAAACGAAAACATGTGGGGTTTGCCTCGCAAATACACATCACACCGATGAGTGCCCGAGTGTGATCGAAGATGCGAATGCCGTTTACAAGAAATTCGACGCCTCGAACTCGTATAACCCTAATCTCCGCAACCATCCTAACTTTAGTTGGTCGAATCCCAACAATGCTCAACCCGATCCATACCGACAAGCGGTTGCAAAACCGGCCACGTACCAACATCCAAATGCGACTCAAGCGGTTCAAAAATCGTTTCCAACTCAAGACCCGAATCAAGAAATGAAGCAAATGATGGAAGGAATGATGTCAATGATGCAATCAATGAACGGAAAAATCGACAAAAACGAGAAAAACATGGACTCAATAAAGCAAGATATTGGAGTTGTGAAGTAAGATGTGACAAGTGTAAGACAAGAGATCTCGAACACAAATCGCCATGTGGGCAACTTGGAGACTCAAATCAATCAAATTGCCACTCGAGTAAACGTAATCGAATCTCAAGGTACATCTCGACTCCAATCTCAATCTTTGGCTCCTTCCGAGCAAAGGCATGTGAACGCAATATCGCTCCGAAGCGGTAAAAAGGTGGGCGAAAGTTCGAAGAGCAAGGAGGTAGAAGAAGAAAGGGAGCTCGAAGTACCGGTACCGAAAGAGAATCCGACTCAAGCCACGAATATACCAACTCGAGAACTAGAACCCGAATCGACTCAAGTCAAGCCACCTTTCCCGAGTCGTCTCCCAAAGCCAATCGAATCGAATAACGACGTGCTTGCCATCTTAAAGAAAGTGGAGGTAAACATTCCTCTACTCGAAGCAATCAAAGAAGTGCCTCGTTTGGCAAAATACCTCAAGGCATTATGCACGAATAAAAGAAAGACAAAGGGAGATGAGTTGATTAGTGTGGGGGAGAGTGTTTCGGCGATTTTGAGACTTCCCCAAAAGCACAAAGATCCGGGGATGTTTGCCATTCCATGCAAAATCGGGCAACATGAATTACCCAAATGCATGCTCGATTTGGGCGCATCCATTAATGTAATGCCCTTCTCGGTTTTCAAAACCCTAGATCTCGGCCCTCTCGACGATACACAAGTAGTAATTCAATTGGCCGATAGATCTACGACAAAGCCGGTGGGAGTAGTCGAAGATGTGATCGTAACGGTGAATGGACTTTATTTCCCCGCGGACTTCTACGTGTTGGACATGAATGAGGGGAGTAACGATTCAACCCCGATTCTCCTTGGACGGCCATTTTTGAAGACGGCGCGCACAAACATCGATGTGCACGCGGGAGAGCTCACGATGGAGTTCGATGATGAGGTAATCAAATTCAATATTTTTGACAAACTAAAGGAACCTATTGTAGGTACACTCAACTTAAGTGCTATGGACGTGGTCGACGATTGTGTACAAGAAATCATGGATAGCTCTCTCGAAAACTTTCAATGGAGCTCGAACCCACTATTCGAGGAATTTGAAGGATATGACAATCCTACATTCGAAATCGAGTCGGAGTTGGAAGAAGAACGAAGCATAGATCAAGCACTCTTTCTAAGAGACCTCGAAATCCCGATGCAAAGAGCTCCACCTTCAATCGAACAAGCTCCAAGGTTAGAATTAAAAAAATTACCTATTGGACTAAAGTATGCTTTTCTCGATGAAGCGGAGACCTTGCCGGTGATAATTGCCTCGAGTCTATCAAAGGAACAAGAAGAGAAACTCGTTGAAGTGCTAAAACGGAACAAGAAGGCATTCGGGTGGACACTCGCGGACATTCCGGGCATTAGTCCCTCCATGTGCACACACCGCATTATCCTCGAGGACGATGCTAAGCCCTCGCGAGAACCACAAAGGCGGCTCAATCCGCCAATGATGGAAGTTGTAAAGAAAGAGGTGATCAAGCTACTCGACGCCGGAATAATCTACCCCATCGCCGATTCGAAATGGGTCTCGCCCATACACGTAGTGCCGAAGAAAACGGGGATGACGATAGTTGAGAACGATGAAGGCGATCAAGTACCGACTCGAGTTCAAAACGGGTGGCGAGTTTGCATCGATTACCGAAAACTCAATAAGGCGACGAAAAAGGACCACTTCCCGCTTCCATTCATCGATCAAATGATAGAAAGACTCGCGGGAAATCCGTTCTATTGCTTCCTCGATGGATTTTCAGGCTATTTCCAAATACCGGTCGCACCCGAAGATCAAGAGAAGACCACATTCACGTGCCCGTTTGGTACCTTCGCGTACCGACGCATGCCATTCGGGCTATGCAATGCTCCGGGTACCTTCCAAAGGTGTATGCTTTCTATTTTCTCCGATTATATTTCAAAATTTATAGAAGTCTTTATGGATGACTTTTCGGTATTTGGTGACTCATTCGAATCATGTTTAAGCCACTTGTCACAAATACTCGAAAAGTGCATCGAAGCTAACCTTGTTTTGAATTTTGAGAAATGCCACTTCATGGTGAGCGAAGGAATTGTTTTAGGTCATTTAATCTCGGAGAAAGGAATGGAAGTCGACAAGGCGAAAATCGATGTAATCAAGACGCTTCCGTATCCAAAGACGGTGAAAGACGTGCGATCCTTTCTTGGCCATGCGGGATTTTATAGGCGCTTCATCAAAGACTTCTCCAAGCTCGCCCAACCAATGTGCCAACTATTGAAAAAAGACGAGAAATTCGAGTTCGGGGAAAAGTGCAAGAGATCCTTCGACGATTTGAAAGAGAATCTTTGCTCCGCGCCAATCATCAAGTCGCCAAATTGGGAGCTACCATTCGAGATAATGTGTGACGCAAGCGATACAAGTGTGGGGGCGGTACTTGGCCAAAGAGAAGGAAAAGACCCCCACGTCATCGCCTACGCCTCGAGGTCTCTCGACAATGCCCAATAAAACTACACCACCACCGAAAAGGAACTCCTCGCGATTGTTTTTGCATTGGAGAAATTTCGTTCTTATCTTTTAGGTACAAAGGTGATAGTCTTCTCGGACCATGGCGCGTTGAGACATTTGATGAAGAAAAAAGAGTGCAAACCGAGATTGCTCCGATGGATCCTTTTGCTTCAAGAATTCGACCTCGAGATCAAGGACAAAAAGGGATGCGAGAATCTCGTGGCGGATCATTTGAGTCGGCTCCCATTGAAGATCGAAGATCTCGTTCCGATTCGCGAGGAATTCCCCGAGGAACACGTTCTCGTGGCCCAAGTCGACGCACCATGGTACGCCGACCTTGCAAACTACATCGTCATGAAGAAATTTCCCCCGAGCTTCTCCAAGGCGCAACGCGACAAGATGAAAAGCAACGCGCGTTTCTACGTTTGGGAGGACCCGAACCTATTTCGCATTTGCGCCGATCAAGTAATTAGAAAATGTGTTCACCAAAATGAGGTACAATCTATTCTTTCTTTTTGTCATACATTGCAATGTGGTGGACATTTCGGTATCGCACGTACCACACACAAAGTACAAGAATGTGGATTTTATTGGCCAACCTTGCATAAAGACGTTGCGAACTTTGTGAAAGGTTGTGGAAATTGCCAAAAGACGGGGAACTTGAGCCGTAGAAATCAAATGCCCCTCAATTCAATCCATGTGTGTGAACCATTCGATGTTTGGGGCATTGATTTCATGGGCCCGTTTCCATCGTCTTTTGGCTATACTTACATCTTGTTGTGTGTAGATTACGTTACAAAATGGGTGGAGGCGGTACCAACCAAGCATGCGGATTCGAAAACGGTGGTGGACTTTTTGATGAAAAATATCTTCCAACGATTCGGCATACCAAGAGTTCTTATAAGCGATCGAGGCTCCCATTTTTGCAATCGATATGTCCAAAGCCTCCTCGAGAAATACCATGTGAGCCATCGAACCTCAACCGCGTATCATCCTCAAACGAACGGTCAAGCGGAGGTTTCGAATCGAGAAATCAAGTCTATTTTGGAGAAGGTGGTGAACCCGACACGTAAGGATTGGAGTACTCGACTAGGTATGACTCCTTTCAAGCTCGTGTACGGAAAGGCGTGCCATTTACCGGTCGAGTTAGAGCACAAGGCCTTTTGGGCGATCAAGCAATTTGCCCTCGACTACCCGAAGGACGCATCGGCGCGTAAGCTTCAATTACTCGAGCTAGACGAATTCCGGCAAGAGGCCTACGATAATTCGAGCTCGTGCAAGGCAAAAGCAAAGAGGTTTCATGACCGAATGATTCAAAAGAAAGAATTCCAAGAAGGGGAAAGAGTGTTGTTATTCAACTCTCGTCTCAAACTTTTCCCCGGAAAACTTCAATCCCGATGGATCGGCCCTTTTGTGGTCACCGATGTGACTACATTTGGAGTTGTCGAAATTCGAAGCGAACAAACGAGCAAAACATTCAAAGTGAACGGTCATCGACTCAAGCACTACCACGCAAACTTCGAAACCGGGTGGATGGAGGAGCAATCTCTAAAGCACAACGACACCTCACAATGATGAGCTCGGCCAAGTCGAGCTCAAGACGTTAAACAAGAGCGCTAGCGAGGGAGGCACGCCCACGCATCAAAGGTTGTATCTCTCTATTATCCCTCTTTTTGGAATTTTCGATTTTGTATACTTGAGGACAAGTAATCTCTAAGTGGGGGGGGGGGGGGGTAACATACAATCTTTGACCTGTATGAGCCCAATTAAAAATTTAAAAATCAGGGAAAATTGAAAATTTTTGATCTGGCCAGCAACTCCGTTGTAACGGACCTCAATGTCCGTTGTAACGGACTGTACAGAAATTTAAAAATTTGACTGGCGCCAAGAGTTCCGTTGTAACGGAATGGTATTGCGTTGTAACGGAAAGCCCTCTAAATTCAATTCTCATTCTACGGCTAGTACTCCGTTACGACGGAATACAATTGTGTTACAACGGACCAAAAATAGCGTTGCAATGGACATAAAAAAAAAACACAGTAAATTGCGTTGCAACGGTAAATTCCCAAAATTTGCCAGAACTATGTGCGTTGTAACGGACCTCAATGTCCGTTGCAACGGACATACTCAGATTTTTCAAACTAAGCTACGAATAGTGCTCCGTTATAACGCAGTTATTACGTTGTAACGGACCTCAATGTCCGTTGTAACGGAATAGTTTCTGGCAAGTTTTCTCTTTTACTTGAAATTTTCAAACATTAAACATTATTTTTGAACCCTGAGCTTCAATAATAAATAGTCAAGCATAAAATGCATACAAAGATTTTTCTCCACTGAATTGAACTAAATTGTTGTTTTTAAAACAAAATTTCATTTAACTCGGAATTTCGCTCTCAAAATTGAAAGTTTGCAAAATATTTTAAAAGATTTGGTTATGATTTTGAAGAGATCTATTCGGGGATTCCAGCCCTATTGTTTCAAATTTCACGAGTTTGAGACACTTGATCAATGCGCGGTTCATGCGATACGTTTTAACTCGATTTTCGAACCCATGATTGATATGGGACTTATGAGTAAGGTTCTTAGCGTAGCCGTTAAAGTACGTTTTGCTAGAGTTAAAACATGACCAATTGCACTATGAAATGACCGTTTGTGGGGACCCGTTAGTAGATCAAATATACCCGCTCGTTTTTTTTTAACAAAAATAAAATAAAATTTTGATGAAGGTCAAAAGACAACACCGAGAGTAACCTCATTGCATTTCGGTGTAGTGGGGCTCCCGGTTAAAGACTTCATATAAAAAAAAAAAAAATGAAGGTCAAAATACAACACCGAGAGTAACCTCATTGCATTTCGGTGTAGTGGGGCTTTCGGTTAAAGACTTCCAAAGAGAGAAAAGAAAACGAATGAGCGGGAAAATTGATCGAAAACGGGTATGAACCTTGTACCATTGTACCAAACGTGTTTTAAAATGAATAACTTGCATTTAAGATCATCTAGCAAAACGGGAAATTTTGGCCCGATAATAGCCTTCGAATTGAGTCCTTTTTGAGATTGTGGAGTAAAGCAATTCGAAGTAAAAACGTTTAAGTCGCTCTTACCGTTTGAGATCGAGTGTCATGAAAAACTCTTATGAAATTTCGAGTTAATTTCGAGATCTAATAATGAAAAGACCAATATCATTCTAAATAACTAGTGAACTTGATGAAATGAGAGTGAACCATTTGATTCTTGAAATTAGTTTTTGAACCAACAATATAACTTCAACAAAATCTTATGCAATTCTCTCTTATGTTTGACTTTTATACTCTAATTGATCGAGGACGATCAAGGATTTAAGTGTGGGGGTATTTGATGTGAGGCAAATAAGGCACAAAATTAATGCTTAATTTGGGGGTTTTAGCCCTTGTGAAGAACAATTCTATATACTTTATTAATCATATTTGAGATAACATGAATATTTCTTCACTAAGTGTGTTTTACTGCTTAATCACAGGAATTAGAAGGAATTTCTGGGAATTTGGAGAGTGTAGTTGTCTCCAACACGTCAAGAGGAGTAAAAACGATATATTACATCGATATATTCGGTACATGAATGAGACGGGAGGCAAACAATTATCATGATGAAAACTTACACAAAAGTTTACACGAAAACCACTCAACCCTTAGCCCTTATCATGCTCACCTACCTTTGGTGGGAATTACTTCCTTACCCCCAATCCTCTCCACCAACTCGTGGCCAATAAGAAGACTCCATGAGTGCTATAAATATGACCTCAAGGGCCACGAGTTAGGGACGCTCTTTTTACTCTTTTTACGCCCATTCTCTTTCTCTCTTCCAAGCACAATCAAGAACCTTCAAGATACTTCAAGATCAATCAAGAAAGATCTCTCAAGGACTAGTCGAGACAAGGGAGCTCATCCCTTCGACGAATCCTTCTCATCCTTCGAAGATCGGGCCGTGACAAGGAGCTATTCCCTACGGTGGATTTGAGAAGAAGTGCCGTGACTCGATCTACGTTTCTTCGAAGTGATTGCGATCCGAGACAAGGGAGCTTCATCCTTTCGGTACAATCCATCACTCTCGAGACAAGAAGCAAGGATCTTTCGGTGCGAGACAAGGAGACAAGGAGTTTCACTTCGAGGCTTTCTCAACTAGGTGTACTCCTTTTCAATTACTTGATTAATTGTTGGTTGATTGGATTTTGTTGTGTAAAGAATTCTTAGTTTAATGAATCTTTAGTTCTCGTTTACTTGAATCAAATCTTTGTTGGTGTTTTTACTTGATCTCTTACTTTTTAATTTCTGCCTTGAAGTTAGCCTAAATCTCCCTTGGTTTAATCTCAAAACAAACTTTCAATTCAATCCTCAATTCAAATTACAATTTCAAATTCCAGAACAAACTCCGTTGTAACGGAACCTAACTTGCGTTATAACGGACTATTCGGTTTGTACCTGACTTTCAGTCTGTTCGTACTCCGTTGTAACGCAACATACTTCCGTTGTAATGGACCAGCAAAGAAAAGCATTCAATATCTCTCATACTAGTGCGTTGTAATGGAAATTTAGCTTCGTTGTAACGGATTAACCAATCCGTTGCAACGCAACCACTGTTCGTTATAACGGACTAGTTTAGTGCGTTATAACGGACTTTGATCCGTTGTAACGGACGTTCATCTCACACTAGCGCCAGAAAATTCACTTAAGTGCGTTGTAACGGACTACTATTCCGTTATAACGGACTATATTCTGTGAATTTTCTTCGTTATTTCTCATCCATTTTGATCCAAATTTTGACGCAATTGCTCCCCGTGGAACGAATCTATACATATGCCACTGTACAAACTTAGATTACAAATTTTGTTGATTGTTCGGGGTTTTACCACAACGACATATTTTACACGACAAAAACCCGCTCATCAGATAGTTAGTTAGTTAATCAGTTAGTTAGCTAGTTAGTTAGTTAGTTAATTAGTTAGTTAGTTAGTTAATTAGTTAGTTAGCTAGTAGTTAGTTCGTTAGTTAAATAGTTAGTCCATTAGTTTGTTAATTAGTTTGTTAGTTAGTTAGATAGTGGGTATGTGGGAAGGTAGCTAGTTCGTTAGTTGGCTAGTCAGTTAGTTAGTTAGTTTGTTAGTTAGTGGGTATGTACGAAGGTACTTAGTTAGTTAATTAGTTAATTAGTTAGTTAGTTAGTTAGTTAGTTAGGTTGTTAGTTAATTAGTTAGTTAGTTAGTTAGTTAGTTATCTATTTGCTAACTAACTAACTAACTAACTAACTAACTAACTAACTAACTAACTAACTAACTAACTAACTGACTTACTAACTAACTACCAGATTATTAACGAACTAACTAACTAACTAACCAACTAAATAACTAACTAACTAACTACTAGCTAACTAAGAAACTAACTGATTAACTAACTAACTTGTTAACTAATTAACTACTAACTAACTAACTAACTAACTAACTAACTAACTAACTAACTAACTAACTAATAGATAACTAACTAATTAACAAACTAATTAACAAACAAACTAACTAACTAACTATCGTCATACATACCTATTAATTAACTAACAAACTAACTACCTAACTACCTACCTACAAACCCACTAACTAACTAACTAACTTCCTACATACTTATTGACTAACATACTAACTGACTAACTAACTAATTAACTAGGTAACTTACTAATTACCTTCCTACATACCCACTAACTATCTAACTGACTAACTAATTAACTAACTACTAGCTAACTAACTAACTAACTAAATAACTAAAAATTAACTAACTAACTAACTAACTAACTAACTTACTAACTAACTAACTAACTAACTAACTAACTAACTAATTAACTAACTGACTAACTATCTAAGTAACTAACTAACTAACTAACGATATTCCTGCATACCTACTAACTAGCTAACTTACTACCTTCCTACATGCCCATTAAATAACTAACAAACTAACTACTGGCTAACTAACTAACTAACTAACTATCCAAATAACTAACTAGTTAACTAACTAACCAACTACTTGATAACTAACTAACTAACTAACTAACTAATTAACTATCTAACTAACTAACTACCTTCCTACATACCTACAAACTATCTAATTGACTAACTAGCTAAGTAACTAACTAACTGGATTACTAACTAACTAACTACCAACCTTCCTACATACCCACTAACTAACTAACTAATTTACTAACTACTAGCTAACTAACTAAATAACTAACTAATTAACTAACTAAATAACGAACAAATTAACTAACTAACTACCTTCAAACATAACTATTAACTAACTAACTAACTAACTAACAAACAAACTAACTAACAAATAGATAACTAACTAACTAACTAACTATTTAACGAACTAACTTCCTTCTTATATACATATTAACTAACTAACTAACTAACTAACTAACTAACTAACTAACTAACTAACTAACTGACTGACCAAATAACTACTAGATAACTAACTAACTAACTAACAAACTAACTAATTCACTACAACAGATGGGAGTATCAGCGACAGCCCGTTGCTGATAAAACAACCTTTCTGCGACGGCCCGTCGCAGAAGAGTATTACCGATGGTTTTAATAGCGACGGGCCGTCGATGATGTTAAAATTTTTTCGTCGGCCCATCGCTGATGCTTTATACCGTCGCTAATACTCTACGTTGGCCCATCACAAATTCATAAACCGTCGCTAATAGGTTGCGTCGGCCCGTCGCAGATTCATAAACCGTCGCTAAAGGCTCTCGTAAATGTTGAAATAACCGCCATATATTTTCAAATTATCTCCGACGGACCGTCGCTAAGGTTTGACCGTCGCAGATAAGTATAAGCGACGGCCCGTCGCTAATGTTATCCCGTCGGTGAAGTTTGTGCACAATTACTTAACCCCGCTGGCCCCTTTCTCTCTCTTTACACTCATTCACCCCTCTTCCCCTCCTCTCCACACAGCACCCCCGCTCTTTCCCCTCTTCTCCATAGCCCCCTGCCCCGCCGCTAGCTACAGCCCCGCCTCCCGCGACTGGTGACGGCGACGGCCACGGCGACTTCTCCTCTCGCGACTGGTGACGGCGACGGCGACGGCGACTTCTCCTCTCCTCTCGCGACTGGTGACTGGTGACTGGCGACGGCGACTTTGAGTGTACTGCACAGCCCCCTGCACCGCCCCTCTTTCTACTCTTGCTAGATGAAGGTATAATTTCTCAATTTTTTAGAGTTAAGGTTAGGGTTTCTAAATTTTTTATAGTTTTAAGTACTCTTAGGTTTCTTACATCCTGTTCATTTTTAGTTTAAATTCTGTTTTGAAAGTTGATTTCTGTTTGTTAATTTAGTATAATTAATTACATCCTGCACCGCCCCTCTTTCCACTCTTGCTAGAATATTTGTATTATTTTGTATTATTTGTGATATTATGTGGGGGTTTTGTTTTTGAATTTTGTGATATTTGTTATATTATTTGTATTATTTGTATTATTTTTGAATTTGTGATATATATATATGTGTGTGTGTGTGTATTATTTTTGAATTTGAAATATGTGTATGTGTGTGTGTGTGTGTATATAATAAATAATAATATAGGTAATTAAGTAATATGTTTTACATTAATAGTATATTATAATAATAATATATATAACAAATAATAAACATATATAATAGTAATATGAATAAATAATTAAATATTAATTTTAATATTAATTAATTAATTAAATATAATATTGATTAATTAAATATAATAACTAATTAATTAAATATAGTATCTGCTATGAGCCGTCGCTGAAAATAACATAGCGACGGGCCGTCGGTAAAGCTATCTGCTACGGGCCATCGCTGAAACCAGTATTAGCGACGGGCCGTCGCTGAAAGTGAAATCAGCGACGCAGCTTTCAGCGACGGTTATTTAGCGACGGCGGGCCGTCGGTAACACCTTTAGCGACGGTTTTTGCGTCTTTTAGCGACGGTTTTTACCGTCGCTGATATCCTAAAATGTTGTAGTGATTAACTAACTATATAACTATCTAACTAACTACCTTCTTACATAAATATTAACTAACTAACTAACTCACTAACAAATTAACTAACAACATAACTAACTAACTAACTAACTAACTAAGTACCTTCGTACATACCCACTAACTAATAAACTAACTAACTAACTAACTAGCCAACTAACTAACTACCTACCTTCCTACATATCCACTATCTAACTAACTAACAAACTAATTAACGAACTAATGGACTAACTATTTAACTAACTAACTAACTAACTACTAGCTAACTAACTAATCAACTAACTAACTAAGTAATTAACTAACTAACTAACAAGCTAACTAACTGATTAACTAACTAACTAACTAACTAGCCAAATAACTAACTAACAAACTAACAAACTAACAAACTACCTAACTACATACCCACTAACTAACTAGCTAACTAACAAATTAACTAACTAATTAACTAACTAACTAACTAACTAACTAACTAGTGACTGTCTAGCTAGCTAACTAACTAACTAACTAACTACCTACCTACCTGCATACCCACTAACTAACTACCTAAATAACTAACTACTAGCTGACTAACTAACTAACTAAATAACTAACTAATTGACTAACTAACTAACTAACTAACTAACTAACTAACTAGTAGATAACTAACTAACTATTTAACTAACAAACTTCCTTCTTATATACATATTAACTAACTAACTAACTAACTAAGTAACTACCTAACTAATTAACTAACTAACTAGCTAGCAACCTACCTTCCTACATACCCACTAACTAATTAATTTACTAACTAATTAACTAAGTAATTAACTAACTAACCAGCTTACTTACTACTAGCCAACTAACCGACTAACTAACTACCTTCCAACATACCTATTAACTAACTAACTAATTAACTAACTACTAGATAACTAACTAACTAACTAACTACCTACGTTCCTACACACCCACTAACTAACTAACTAAATAACTAACTAACAAACTACTAGCTAACTAACTAACTAACTAACTAAATAACTAACTAATTGAATAACTAACTAATAGATAACTAACTAACTAACCAACAATTTAACTAACTAACTTCCTTCTTATATACATATTAACATACTAACTAACAAACAAACAAACTAACAAACTAATTAACTAACTAACTAACTAACTAACTAACTAGCTACCTTCCTACATACCCACTAACTAATTAATTTACTAACTAATTAACTAACTAATTAACTAACTAACCAGCTTACTTACTACTAGCCAACTAACCGACTAACTAACTACCTTCCAACATACCTATTAACTAACTAACTAATTAACTAACTACTAGATAACTAACTAACTAACTAACCACCTACGTTCCTACATACCCACTAACTAAGTAACTAAATAACTAACTAACAAACTACTAGCTAACTAACTAACTAACTAACTCACTAAATAACTAACTAATTGAATAACTAACTAACAGATAACTAACTAACTAACTAACAATTTAACTAACTAACTTCCTTCTTATATACATATTAACAAACTAACTAACAAACAAACAAACTAACTAACTAATTAACTAACTAACTAACTAACTAGCTACCTTCCTACATACCCACTAACTAATTAATTTACTAACTAACTAACTAATTAATTAACTAACCAACTAGATAACTTACTACTAGCTAACTAACCGACTAACTAACTTCCTTCCAACATATCTATTCACTAACTAACTACCTAACTAACTAACTAACTACTAGATAACTAACTAACTAACTAACGAACTAATTAACTAACTATCTAACTAACTACCTTCTTTCATAAATATTAACTAACTAACTAACTAACTAACTGACTAATTAACTAACAACCTAACTAACTAACTAACTAACTAACTAACTGACTAACTAACTAACTAACTAACTACCTTCCTACATACCCACTGCCTAACTAACTAACTAATTATTAACCTTTTTATTTAACTTAACTAACAAACAACCTTCTTATATACATATTAACTAACTAACTAACCAACTAACTAACTAACTAACTAACTAACTAACTAACTAATTAGCTAACTGACAAACAAACTAGCTACCTTCCTACGTATACCCACTACATAACTAATTTACTAACTAAGTCACTAACTAACTAAGTAATTAACTAACTAACTACTAGATAACTAACTAACTTATTAACTAACCAACTAACTACATACCCACTAACTAACTAACTAACTAACTTTCTACATACATATTAACTAATCACCTTTCTACATACATATTAACTAACTAACTAACTAATTAACTAACTAACTAACTACTAGATATCAAACTAACTTATTAACTAACCAACTAACTACATACCCACTAACTAACTAACTAATTAACTAACTAATTAACTACATAACTAACTAACTGACCACTTGCTAAGTAGCTAACTAACTAACTAACTAACTAACTACCTACCTACCTGCATACCCACTATTTAACTAACTAAATAACTAACTAACTACTGGCTGACTAACTAACTAACGAGCTAACTAAATAACTAACTAATTGACTAACTAACTAACTAACTAACTAACTAACAAATAGATAACTAACTAACTAACTGACTAACTAACAAATAGACAATTAACTAACTAACTAACTATTTAACTAACTAACTTCCTTCTTATATACATATTAACTAACTAACTAACTAACTAACTTACTAACTAACTAACTACTAGCTCTCTAACTAACTAGTTAGTTAGTTAGTTAATTAGGTATGTATGAAGGTAGTTAGTTAATTAATTAGTTAGCTAATTATTTAGTTAGTTCGTTAGTTAGTTAGTTTGTTAGTTACATAGTTAGTAGTCAGTTAGTTAGTTAGTCAGTTAGATAGGTAGTGGGTATGTAGGAAGGTAATTAGTTAGTTAGTTAGTTAATTAGTTAGTTAGTCAGTTAGTATGTTAGTCAATAGGTATGTAGGAAGTTAGTTAGTTAGTTATTTAGTTAGTTAGTGGGTTTGTAGGTAGGTAGTTAGTTAGTTAGTTAATTAATAGGTATGTATGACGGTAGTTAGTTAGTTAGTTAGTTAGTTAGTTAGTTAGTTAGTTAGTTAGTGAGCTAGTAGTTAATTAGTTAGCAAGTTAGTTAGTTAATCAGTTAGTTACTTTGTTAGCTAGTAGTTAGTTAGTTAGTTATTTAGTCAGTTAGTAAGTTAGTTCGTTAGTAATCTAGTAGGTAGTTAGTAAGTCAGTTAGTTAGTTAGTTAGTTAGTTAGTTAGTTAGTTAGTTAGTTAGTTAGTTTGTTACCTATTAGTCAGTTAGTTGGTTAGTTATTTAGTTAGTTAGGTAGTTAGTTAATTCTTTAGTAAGTTAGTTAGTTAATATGTATGTACGAAGGTAGTTAATTATTTAGTTAGATGGTCAGTTAGTCAGTTAGTTAGTTAGTTAGTTAGTTACCTAGTAGTTAGTCAACTAGTTAGTTAGTTAGTCAACTAGTTAGTTAGTTAGTTAGTTAGCTAGTAGTTAGTTAGTGAGTTAGCGAGTTAGTTAGTTATTTAGTGGGTATGTAGGAAGGTAGTTAGTTAGTTAGTTAGTTAATAAGTCAGTTATTTAGTTAGTTAGTTGGTTACTTAGTTAGTTAGTTAGTTACTTAGTTAGTTAGCTGGTTAGCTAGTAGTTAGTTAGTTAGTTAGTTATATAGTTATTTAGCGAGTTAGTTAGTTTGGTAGTTATTTAGTTAGTTAGTTTATATGTATGTAGAAGGTAGTTAGTTAGTTAGATAGTTAGTTAAATAGTTAGTTAGTTAGTTAGTTAGTTAGTTAGCTAGTTAGTTATCTATTAGGTAGTTAGTTAATTAGTTAGTTATTCAGTTAATTAGTTACTTAGTTAGCTAGTAGTTAGTTAGATAGTTTGTTAGTTAGTTAGTTAGTGGGTATGTTGGAAGGTAGTTAGTTAGTTAGTTAGTTAGTTAATTAGTTAGTTAGTTAGTTAGGTAAATGGTATGTAGGAAGATAGTTAGTTAGTTAGTGAGTTTGTTAATTAGTTAGTTAGTTAGTTAGTTAGTTAGTGGGTTTGTAGGAAGGTAGTTAGGTAATTAGTTAGTGAGGTAGTTAGTTAGCTAGTTAACTAGTTAGTTAATTTGTTAGTTAGTGAGCTAGTAGTTTGTTAGTGAGTCAGTTAGTTAGTTAGCTAGTAGTTATCTTGTTAGTTAGCTAGTTAGTTAGTCAGTTAGTTAATTCGTTAGTTAGTTAGTTTGTTAGTTAATATGCATATAAGAAGGTAGTTAGTTTCATAGTAAAATAGTTAGGTAGTTAGTTAGTTAGTTTGTTAGTTAGTTAGTTATCTATTAGTAAGTTAGTTAGTTAGTTAATTAGTTAGTTATTCAATTTATTAGTTAGTCAATTAGTTAGTAAGTTAGTTAGTTAGTTAATAGGTATGTAGGAATATAGTTAGTTAGTTAGTTAGTTAGTTAGTTAGTGAGTTAATTAGTTAATTAGTTAGCTAGTTAGTTAGTTAGTTAGTAAGTTAGTTAGTTAGTTTGGTTGTTAGTTAATTAGCTAGTAAGTTAGTTAGTTAGTTAGTTAATATTTATGTAAGAAGGTAGTTAGTTAGATAGTTAGATAGGTAGTTAATTAGTTAGTTAGTTAGTTAGTTTTCTAGTAGTTAGTTAGTTAGTTAGGTAGTTAGTTAGTGAATAGGTATGTTGGAAGGAATTTAGTTAGTCGGTTAGTTAGCTAGTTGTAAGTTATCTAGTTAGTTAGTTAATTAGTTAGTTAGTTAGTTAGTAAATTAATTAGTTAGTGGGTATGTAGGAAGGTAGCTAGTTAGTTAGTTAGTTAGTTAATTAGTTAGTTAGTTAGTTAGTTAGTTAGTTAGTTTGTTAATATGTATATAAAAAGGAAGTTAGTTAGTTAGTTAGTTAGCTAGTAGTTTGTTAGTTAGTTATTTAGTTAGTTAGTTAGTGGGTATGTAGGAACGTAGGTAGTTAGTTAGTTAGTTAATTAGTGTGTTAGTTAGTTAGTTAGTTAATAGGAATGTAGGAAAATTGTTAGTTAGTTAGTTAGTTAGTTAGTTACTTAATTATTTAGTTGTTTAGTTAGTGGGTTTGTAGGAAGGTAGTTAGTTAATTAGTAAGTTAGGTAGTTAGTTAATTAGTTAGTTAATAGGTATGTATGAAGGTAGTTAGTTAGTAAGTTAGTTAATTTGTTAGTTAGTTAGTTAGCTAGTGGTTAGTTAGTTAGTTAGTTAGTTAGTTAGTTAGTTGGTTAGTTAGTTTGTTAGTTAATTAGTTCATTAATTAGATAGTTAGTTAGTCAGTTAGCTAGTTAGTTAGTTACTTAGTTAGTTAGTGAGCTAGTAGTTAGTTAGTTAGTTAGTTAGTAAGTTAGTAAGTTAATCAGTTAGTTAGTTAGTTGGCTAGTAGTTATCTTGTTAGTTAGCTAGTTAGTTAGTCAGTTAGTTAATTCGTTTGTTAGTTAGTATGTTAGTTAATATGCATATAAGAAGGTAGTTAGTTTCATAGTTAAATAGTTAGTTAGTTAGTTTGTTTGTTTGTTAGTTAGCTAGTTAGTTAGTTAGTTAGTTAATTCGTTAGTTAGTTAGTTTGTTAGTTAATATGCATATAAGAAGGTAGTTAGTTTCTTAGTTAAATAGTTAGTTAGTTAGTTAGTTTGTTTGTTAGTTAGTTAGTTATCTATTATTAAGTTAGTTAGTTAGTTAATTAGTTAGTTATCCAATTTATTAGTTAGCTAGTGGGTAGGTAGGAGGGTCGTTAGTTAGTTAGTTAGTTAGTCAATTAGTTAGTAAGTTAGTTAGTTAGTTAATAGGTATGTAGGAATATAGTTAGTTAGTTAGTTAGTTAGTTAGTGAGTTAGTTAGTTAATTTGTTAGCAAGTTAGTTAGTCAGTTAGTTAGTTATTTAGTTAGTTAGGTTGTTAGTTAATTAGCTAGTTAGTTAGTTAGTTAGTTAGTTAATATTTACGTAAGAAGGTAGTTAGTTAGATAGTTAGATAGTTAGTTAATTAGTTAGTTAGTTAGTTAGTTAGTTAGTTAGGTAGTTAGTTAGTGAATAGGTATGTTGGAAGGAAGTTAGTTAGTCGGTTAGTTAGCTAGTTGTAAGTTATCTAGTTAGTTAGTTAATTAGTTAGTTAGTTAGTTAGTTAGTACATTAATTAGTTAGTGGGTTTGTAGGAAGGTAGCTAGTTAGTTAGTTACTTAGTTAATTAGTTAGTTAGTTTGTTAGTTTGTTAGTTAATATGTATATAAGAAGGAAGTTAGTTAGTTAAATAGTTAGTTAGTTAGTTAGTTAGTTAGTTATCTATTAGTTAGTTAGTTAGTTAGTAAGTTAGTCAATTAGTTAGTTATTTAGTTAGTTAGTTAGTTAGTTAGTTAGTCAGCTAGTAGTTAGTTACTTATTTAGTTAGTTAGTTCGTGGGTATGCAGGAAGGTATGTAGTTAGTTAGTTAGTTAGCTAGCTACTTAGCTAGTAGTCAGTTAGTTAGTTATGTAGTTAATTAGTTAGTTAGTTAGTTATTGGGTATGTAGTTAGTTGGTTAGTTAGTAAGTTAGTTAGTTATCTAGTTAGTTGGTTAGTTAATATGTATGTAGAAAGGCAGTTAGTTAATTAGTTTGCTAGTAGTTAGTTAGTTAGTTAGTTAGTTAATTAGTTAGTTAGTTAGTGAGTTAGTTAGTAAATTAGTTAGGTAGTGGGTATAAGTAGGAAGGTAACTAGTTAGTTAGTCAGTTAGCTAATGAGTTAGTTAGTTAGTTAGTTAGCTAGTTAGTTGGTTAGTTAGTTAGTTAATATGTATATAAGATGGTTGTCAGTTAGTTAAGTTAAATAAAAAGGTAAATAGTTAGTTAGTTAGTTAGGTAGTTAGTTAGTTAGTGGGTATGTAGGAAGGTAGTTAGTTAGTTAGTCAGTTAGTTAGTTAGTTAGTTAGTTAGTTAGTTAGTTAGTTAGTTAGTTAATATTTATGTAAGAAGGTAGTTAGTTTGATAGTTATATAGTTTCAGTCTTTCAAATGATGGATTGAGGGCGTTGCAATTGGGGGAATTAGTTGAAACCGAATAGGAACCAAGTACTAAAGTACCGAACGATTTAAAAAGTGACAATTTACATTGAATAAATGATTTTTGCAAAACGGAATAATTGGTTCTCTCTTAAACTTTTTGATGAAAATCTTTGTGAATTATGGAATGAAAAGGGTTGAATGATGGTGTTTAATCATCTTTTTCGGTTGAGGTTAATTGATCTAACAACTCTTTTGAATTTGTGATTTTTATTCGAAATAGTTTCTATCTTTGATTGACCATTATCTCTCCAAATGTTAGTGAACTAATTGCTTTTTGAAATGAGTTTTTGAGACAGCGAATATAATTTCAACAAAATCTTATGCGATTCTCTTTTGTATTTGACTTTTATTCTCCAATTGATCGAGGACGATCAAGAGTTTAAGTGTGGGGGTATTTGATAAGGGGAAAATAAAGCACCTTTTTAATATCTAATTTGGGGATTTTAGCCCTTTTGAATCACAACTTTATATATACAATTGTTCATATTTGAGATAACAAGAATATTTCTTCACTATGTGTGTTTTATTGCTTAATTACAGGTTTTAGGGGGAAATTCTTGACAATCAAAGAGTGTAGTTGCCTTCGTCTCCTCGCGCCGTTAAAATCGATATATCATACCGACCAATTCGGTACACGTGTGAAGGAGAAGGCAAATAGTCATCAACATAAGAGATTGCACCAAACTCTACTCGAAAACCACTCACACAATTGCCACTCTACAGCCCCACCTACCTCACCTACCACCCCCAACTACCCTCAATCCTCTCACCCATCTCTCGGCCAATGAGAAAGCCCCAATGACACTATAAATAAGACCCCAAGGCCTATGGGCAGAGTTACGCTCCTTGGAGCACTTTTATTCTCTCTCTCTTCTCTCTCCCTCTCAAGAACTTCCAAGAACCGTCAAGAACATCAAGAACCATTCAAGATCCTACTCAATTGTTCGGGAGATTCGACCGTGACTTGGATATCCTTCCTTTCGGCGAATCGACCCTTCTCGAGACTATACCGTGACTCGGGGATTTTCTCCTTTCGGGACTTGTGAAGTTGTGTTGAGACCGTGACTCGGAGGTTTTCTCCTATTGTGTTTTTGGCGGGATTTACAAATCCCGCCTATTGCCTTTTTGGCGGGATTTGCAAATCCCGCCTATTGTGTTTTGGGCGGGATTTGCAAATCCCGCCTATTGTCTTTTTGGCGGGATATGCAAATCCCGCCTATTGTCTTTTTGGCGGGATTTACAAATCCCGCCTATTGTGTTTTTGGCGGGATTTGCAAATCCCGCATATTGTGTTTTTGGCGGGATTTGGAAATCCGGCCAATTGTGTTATTGGCGGGATTTACAAATCCCGCCTATTGTCTTTTTGGCGGGATTTACAAATCCCGCCTATTGTGTTTTTGGCGGGATTTGCAAAGCCCGCCTATTGTCTTGTTGGCGGGATTTGCAAATCCCGCCAATTGTGTTTTTGGCGGGATTTCCAAATCCCGCCTATTGACTTTTTGGCGGGATTTACAAATCCCGCCTATTGTGTTTTTGGCGGGATTTGCAAATCCCGCCTATTGTATTTTTGGCGGGATTTACAAATCCCGCCTATTGTCTTTTTGGCGGGATTTACAAATCCCGCCTATTGTGTTTTTGGCGGGATTTTCAAATCCCGCCAATTGTCTTTTTGGCGGGATTTACAAATCCCGCCTATTGTGTTTTTGGCGGGATTTCCAAATCCCGCCAATTGTCTTTTTGGCGGGATTTGCAAATCCCGCCTATTGTGTTTTTGGCGGGATTTGCAAATCCAGCCTATTGTCTTTTTGGCGGGATTTGCAAAACCCGCCTATTGTGTTTTTGGCGGGATTTGCAAATCCCGCCAATTGTCCTGTCGTGTCCTGTCATGTCCTGTCATGTCATGTTTTGTCCTGTCCTGTCATATCACATCACGTCACGTCATTGTCATTGTCCTGCCCTATCATGTCATGTCATGTCATTGTCTTTGTCCGGTCCTGTCCTGTCATGGCCTGTCATGTCGTGTATTGTCATGTCTTGTCCTGTCCTGTCCTGTCCTGCCGTGTCGTGTCTTGTCCGGTCCTGTCCTGTCATGTACTTTCTTATCATATTCTGTCCTGTCTAGTCCTTTATCATATCATATAATATAATATCACATCATTTCTTGTCCTGTCCTGATCTTGTGCTGTCCACTCATATCCTTTATCATGTCTTGTCTTGTCCTGTCCTGTCATGTCTTGTCGGGTCCTGTCATGTCCGGTCTTGTCTTGTGCAATCTTGTTATGTCATTATCTTGTCTGTCCTATCATGTTTTGTCGTGTCATGATCTGTCCAGTCCTATCATGTCAGGTCTTGTCATGTCCTGTCATTTCCTTCCTGTCCTGTCCTATCCTGTCATGTCCTATCGTTTCATGTCATTTCCGGTCATGTCGTGTCGTGTCGTGTCTTGTCGTGTCTTGTCTTGTCATGTCCTGTCATGTCGGGTCATGTCCTGTCATCTCCTGTCCTGTCATTTCCTGTAATGTCTTGTCATGTCCTGTCTTGTCATGTCGTGTCTTGTCGTGTCCTGTCATGTCCTGTCGATCCCTGTCCTGTAATGTCCTGTCAGGTCATGTCAATTGTGTTTTTGGCGGGATTTGCAAATCCAGCCTATTGTCTTTTTGGCGGGATTTGCAAATCCCGCCTATTGTGTTTTTGGCGGGATTTCCAAATCCCGCCTATTGTCTTTTTGGCGGGATTTGTAGATCCCGCCTATTGTGTTTTTGGCGGGATTTGCAAATCCCGCCTACTGTCTTTTTGGCGGGATTTACAAATCCCCCCTATTATCTTTTTGGCGGGATTTGCAAATCCCGCCAATTGTCTTTTTGGCGGGATTTGCAAATCCCGCCTATTGTATTTTTGGCGGGATTTACAAATCCCTAGAGAAGAAAGAGTTTGAGTTTGAGTTTGAGTTTGAGTTTGAGGCTCTTCTTGATTTTCTTGTGTCGGTTTTTTTCCCTTTTTAGAGCTCTTGTTCCTTCTTTCGATTTCCTTGACAAACGGAAGTAATTCGGCTTTTCGCGATCTTGTGTTGTGCATAAAGCTTTCTTCCTTCACCTAGATTGTCACAAAAGGAACAAAGAAGTGAGTGAACAAATTTATGAATTTAAATCTCAAATTTCGATCTAAAATATTGACTTAAACACCGCTCCCCGGCAGCGGCGCCATTTGATGAGCGGGTTTTTGGCGTGTTCTTAATATGTCGTTGTAAAAACCCGAACAATCAACAAAATTTGTAATCTATGTTTGCACAGTGGCAAATGTATAGATTCGTTCCACGGGGAGCAATTGCGTCAAAGATTAAATCAAAACGGACAATAGGGTAATGTTAACGCAGGAATTGATATGAAGGTCCGTTACAACGGAGGAATTGATAGGAAGTTCCGTTATAACGGAAAGAGGTAGTCCGTTATAACGGATAGGAGGAGCGTTATAACGGATTGGTTGATCCGTTGCAACGAACTCTTATGTCCGTTACAACGCACTAATATGAGTGATATTGAATGCTTTTCCTCGCTGGTCCGTTACAACGGAAGTAAAGTGCGTTACAACGGAGTACCAATAGACTGAAAGTCAGGTACAAACCGAAATGTCCGTTACAACGGTCTTGTATTCCGTTACAACGGAACTTGTTCTGGATTTCGAAATTGTGATTTGAATTGAGGATTGAATTGAAGGTTTGATTTGAGATTGAACTAAGGGAGATTTAAACTAAGTTCAAGACAGTAATTAAAAGTAAGAGATCAAGTAAAAACACCAACAAAGATTCGATTCAAGTAAACAAGAACTAAAGATTCATTAAACAAAGGTTTGATTTGGAAATCCCGCCTATTGTCTTTTTGGCGGGATTTGCAAATCCAGCCAACTGTGTTTTGGCGGGATTTGCAAATCCCGCCTATTGTGTTTTTGTAATCCTCGCAACTCGATCTTCGTCGAAGTGTAAACCAATTCACCGAATGAAGTGAGCTTCTATTCGGTGATCGATTTTAGAGAATTATCGTTCGTAATTGCAATTCTTGCGTGTTCTTGAAGGTTCTTGGACTTGCTTAAGAGAGAGAGAGAGAGAGAGAGAGAGAGAGAGAGAGAGAGAGAGAGAGAGAGAGAGAGAGAGAATGGGCATAAAAGAGCGTACCAAACTCGTGGCCCTTGTGGTCAAATTTATAGCACTCATGGAGTCTTCTTATTGGCCACGAGTTGGTGGAGAGGATTGGGGGTAAGGAGGTAATTCCCACCAAAGGTAGGTGGGCAGGATAAGGGCTAAGGATTGAGTGGTTTTCGTGTAGACTTTTGTGTAAGTTTGTATCATGATAATTGTTTGCCTCCCGTCTTATTCATGTACCGAATGTATCGGTATAATATATTGTTTTTACTCCTCTTGACGTGTTGGAGACAACTACACTCTCCAAATTCCCAGAAATTCCTTCTAATTCCTGTGATTAAGCAATAAAACGCACTTAGTGAAGAAATATTCATGTTATCTCAAATATGATTAATAAAGTATATAGAATTGTTCTTCACAAGGGCTAAAATCCCCAAATTAAGCATTAAATTTGTGCCTTATTTGCCTCACATCAGTAATTTCCACCAAAGGTAGGTGGGAAGGATAAGGGCTAAGGATTGAGTGGTTTTCGTGTAGACTTTTGTGTAAGTTTGTATCATGATAATTGTTTGCCTCCCGTCTCATTCATGTACCGAATTTATAGGTATAATATATCGTTTTCACTCCTCTTGACTAGTTGGAGACAACTACACTCTCCAAATTCCCAGAAATTCCTTCCAATTCCTGTGATTAAACAATAAAATACACTTAGTGAAGAAATATTCATGTTATCTCAAATATGATTAATAACGAATATATAATTGTTCTTCACAAGGGCTAAAATCCCCAAATTAAGCATTAAATGTGTATCTTATTTGCCTCACATCAGTCAATTAGTTAGTTATGTAGTTAATTAGTTAGTTAATTAGTTAGTCAGTTAGTGGGTATGTAGTTAGTTGGTTAGTTAGTAAGTTTGTTAGTTATCTAGTAGTTACTTAGTTAGTTAATTAGTTAGTTAGTTGGTTAATATGTATGTAGAAAGGTAGGCAGTTAGTAAGTTAGTTTGCTAACAGTTAGTTAGTTAGTTAGTTAGTTTATTAGTCAGTTAGTTAGTGAGTTAGTTAGTAAATTAGTTAGGTAGTGGGTATATGTAGGAAGGTAGCCGGTTAGTTAGTCAGTTAGCTAATTAGTTAGTTAGTTAGTTAGTTAGCTAGTTAGATGGTTGGTTAGTTAGTTAGTTAATATGTATATAAGAAGGTTGTTAGTTAGTTAAGTTAAATAAAAAGGTAAATAGTCAGTTAGTTAGTTAGGTAGTTAGTTAGTTAGTTAGTGGGTATGTAGGAAGGTAGTTAGTTAGTTAGTCAGTCAGTTAGTTAGTTAGTTAGTTAGATAGTTAGTTAGTTAATATTTATGTAAGAAGGTAGTTAGTTAGATAGTTAGATAGTTAGTTAATTAGTTAGTTAGTTAGTTAGTTAGTTAGTTAGTTAGTAGTTAGTTAGTTAGTTAGTTAGTTAGTTAGTTAGTGAATAGGTATGTTGGACGGTAGTTAGTTAGTCGGTTAGTTAGCTAGGAGTAAGTTAGCTAGTTAGTTAGCTAATTAGTTAGTTAGTTAGTAAATTAATTAGTTAGTGGGTATGTAGGAAGGTAGCTAGTTAGTTAGTTAGTTAGTTAATTAGTTAGTTAGTTAGTTTGTTTGTTTGTTAGTTTGTTAATATGTATATAAGAAGGAAGTTAGTTAGTTAAATTGTTAGTTAGTTAGTTATCTGTTAGTTAGTTAGTTAGTTAGTTAGTTAGTTAGTTAGTCAATTAGTTAGTTATTTAGTTAGTTAGTTAGTTAGTTAGTCAGCTAGTAGTTTGTTAGTTAGTTATTCTGTTAGTTAGTTAGTGGGTATGTAGGAAGGTAGGTAGGTAGTTAGTTAGTTTGTTAATTTGTCAGTTAGTTAGTTAGTTAGTTAGTTATTAGGTATGTAGGAAAATAGTTAGTTAGTTAGTTTGTTTGTTACTAAATTATTTAGTTGTTTAGTTAGTGGATTTGTAGGAAGTTAGTTAGTTAATTAGTAAGTTAGGAAGTTTGTTAATTAGTTAGTTAATAGGTATGTATGAAAGTAGTTAGTTAGTAAGTTAGTTAATTAGTTAGATAGTTAGTAAGCAAGTGGTTAGTTAGTTAGTTAGTTAGTTAGTTAGTTAGTTAGTTAGTTAGTTAGTTAGTTCGTTAATTAGTTAGTTAGTTAGTTAGATACTTAGTTAGTTAGTGAGCTAGTAGTTACTTAGTTAGTTAGTAAGTTTATTTGTTAATCAGTTAGTTAGCTAGTAGTTAGTTAGTTAATTAGTTAGTTAGTTAGTTAGTTAGTTAAACAATTGGCTAATTAGTCGGTTAGTTTGTTTGTTAGTTGTAGTTTAGTTAGTTAGTTAGTTAGTTAGTTATTTGGATAGTTAGTTAGTTAGTTAGTTAGTTAGTTAATTAGTTAGTCAGTTAGTTAGTTAGTTAAATGGTGAGTTAGCTAGTTAATTTGTTAGTTTGTAAGTTTGTTTGTTAGGTAGTAGTTAGTTAGTCAGATAGTTAGTTAGTTAAATAGTTAGATAATTAGTTAGTCAATTAGTTCGTTAGTTAGTTTGTTTGTAAGTGGGTATGCATGAAGGTAGGTAGTTAGTTAGGTAGTTAGTTAGTTAGCTAGCTAGCTAGCTAGTTAGATAGTCACTAGTTAGTTTGTTAGTTAGTTAGTTTGTTAGTTTGTAAGTTAATTTGTTAGTTAGCTAATTAGTTAGTGGGTATGTAGTTAGTTAGTTTGTTAGTTTGTTAGTTTGCCAGTTAGTTGTTTGGCTAGTTAGTTAGTTAGTTAGTTAGTTAATCAGTTAGTTAGTTAGTTAGTTAGTTAGTTAGTTAGTTAGCTTTTATTTAGTTAGTTAGTTAGTTAGTTTGTTACTTAGTTAGTTAGTTAGTAAGTATTTGATTGGCGGGTTTTTGGCGTGTTTAATATGTCGTTGTGGTAAAACCCCGAACAATCAACAAAAATTGTAATCTAAGTTTGTACAGTGGCAAATGTATAGATTCGTTCCACGGGGAGCAATTGCGTCAAAGTTTGGATAAAAATGGATGAGAAATAACGAAGAAAATTCACAGAAGATAGTCCGTTACAACGGAAGTGAGTCCGTTACAACGGACTTGAGTGAAAATTCTGTCGCTAAAAGTGAGATGAACGTCCGTTACAACGGATGAAACTCCGTTATAACGCACTATACTTGTCCGTTATAACGAACAGTGGTTGCGTTGCAACGGATTGGTTAATCCGTTTCAACGGACCCTTATGTCCGTTATAACGCACTTGTATTGAGCCTCTTGCGTGAAAATCCTCACTAGTCCGTTACAACGGACATGTATGTGCGTTACAACGGAAGTATAACCAACTGAATATTAAAGGACCAACCGTCCAGTCCGTTGTAACGCAATTTGTGTCCGTTATAACGGAAGTAGTTCTGGAATTAAGTTTGAGATTTGAATTGGGAGCAGTTTGATGGTTTGTTTTGGATTCGAATTTAGAAGTAATTAAACTAAGTAACAAGCACTAAAATCACACAAACAACAAAGAAGATTTAGAGCAAAGAGAAAGATTCATTAAACCACGAATTCTTTACACAAATCCAATTCAATTTAGTACTACAAGAATTTCAAGAAAAGGAAAGAAAACACCTAGAGAGATGAAGTGAGCTCCGAGTCTCGTCTTGGATGCCTTCTCCGTTGTTTTGAGATGCTAGTGAGCTAGTCGCCTCGCACAACGTTTTCCTTTCGTACCGATCCACCCGCCAATAGAAGTGAGCTTCGTACCGGTTGGGTGAGCTCGAGATGTGCAAAGGTTGATTGAAAAGAAGCTTCCAACCAATCACGCCGAGAAAGCTCGACTCTTTGCTTGTGAAAGTTCGAATGAAATAAGTTTCACCCTAATTCCACACTTTTCCTTAGCCGAAGTGTAAACCGATTCACCGAATGAAGTGAGCTTCTATTCGGTGACCGATCTTAGAAAATTATCGTTCGTAGTTGCAATTCTTGCGTGTTCTTGAAAGTTTCTTGGATTTGCTTAAGAGGGAGAGAGAGAGAGAGAGAGAAAGAATGGGCGTAAAAGAGCGTGTCAAACTCGTGGCCCTTGTGGTCATATTTATAGCACTCATGGAGTCTTCTTATTGGCCACGAGTTGGTGGAGAGGATTGGAGGTAAGGAGGTAATTCCCACCAAAGGTAGGTGGGCAGGATAAGGGATAAGGATTGAGTGGTTTTCGTGTAGACTTTTGTGTAAGTTTTTATCATGATAATTATTTGCCTCCCGTCTCATTCATTAAACGAATATATCGGTGTAATATATCGTTTTCACTCCTCTTTACGTGTTGGAGACAACTACACTCTCCAAATTCCCAAAAATTCCTTCTAATTCCTGTGATTAAGCAATAAAACACACTTAGTGAAGAAATATTCATGTTATCTCAAATATGATTAATAAAGTATATAGAATTGCTCTTCACAAGGGCTAAAATCCCTAAATTAAGCATCAAATTTGTGCCTTATTTGCCTCACATCAGTATTTTGTTAGTTAGTTAGTTAGTTAGTTAATGTTTTCGTTATTTAGTTAGTTAGTTTGTTAATTAGTTAGTTAGTTAGTGGGTATTTTAGGAAGGTAGTTAGTTAGTTAGTTAGTGAGTTAATTAGTTAGCTAGTTCGTTAATTTGTTAGTTAGTTAACTATCTAGTAGTTAGTTAGTTAGTTAATAGGTATGTAAAAAGGTCGTTAGTTAGTTAGTTAGTTTGCTAGTAGTTAGTTGGTTAGTTACGTAGTTAGTTAATTAGTTAGTTAGTTTGTTAGTTAGTAAGCAAATTAGTTAGTTAGTGGGTCTGAAGGAAGGTAGCTAGTTAGTTAGTTAGTTAGTAAATTAATTAGTTAGTTAGTTAGATAGTTAATATGTATATAAGAAGGTAGTTAGTTAGTTAGTTTAAAAAAAGTTAAATAGTTAGTTAGTTAGTTAGTTAGTTATCTATTAGTAAGTTAGTTAGTTAGTCAGTTAGTTAATTAGTTAGTTATTCAATTAATTATTTAGATAATTAGCTAGTAGTTAGTTAGTTAGCTAGTAGTTAGTTAGTTAGTTAGTTAGGTAGTTAGTTAGGTAGTTGGTGGGTATGTAGGAAGGTAGTTAATTAGTTTGTTTGTTAGTTAGTTCGTTAGTTAGTTAGTTAATAGGTATGTAGGAAGATAGTTAGTTAGTTAGTTAGTTAGTTAGTAAGTTAATTAGTTAGATATTTAGTTAGTTAGTAGGGTTGTATGACGGTAGTTAAGTAATTAGTTAGTTAGGTAGGTAATTAGTTAGTTTGTTAATAGGTATGTATGAAGGTAGTTAGTTAGTTAATTAGTCAGCTAATTAATTGGTTAATTAGTTAGTTAGTTAGTAAGTTAGTTAATTAGTTAATTAGTTAGTTAATTAGTTAGTTAGTTAGTTAGTTAGTGAGCTAGTAGTTAGTTAGTGAGTTAGTTAGTTAATCAGTTAGTTAGTTAGTTAGCTAGTAGTTAATTAGTTAGTTAGTTAGTTAGTTAATTAATTAGTTAGTTATTTAGTTGGTTAGTTAGTTAGCTATTAGTTATATTGTTGAATAGTTAGTCCATTAGTTAGCTAGTTAGTTAGTTAGTTAGTTAGTTAGTTAGTTAGATAATGGGTATGTCGGAAGGTAGTTAGTGAGTTAGTTAGTTAGTTAGTCAGTTTAGTTAGTTAGTCAGTGAGCTAGTTGTTAGTTAGTTAGCTAGTTAGTTAATTAGATAGTTTGTGGGTATGTAGAAGGTAGGTAGTTAGTTAGTTAATAAGTTAGTTATTTAGTTAGTTAGTTAGTTAGTTAGTTAGTTAGTTATCTAGTAGTTGGTTAGTTAGTAAACTAGTTGGTTATTCAGTTAGTTAGTTAGTTAGTTAGTTAGTTAGTTAGTTAGTTACTTTGCTAGTTAGTTAGTTAGATAGTTTGTGGGTATGTAGGAAGGCAGTTAGTTAGTTAGGTAGTTAATTAGTTAGTTAGTTAGTTAGTTAGTTAGTTAGTACTTGGTTCGTTAGTTATTTAGTTAGTTAGTTAGTTAGCTAGCTAATAGTTTGTTAGTTAGTTATTTAATGGGCATGTAGGAAGGTAGTAAGTTAGCTAGTTAATAGGTATGTAGGAATATTGTAAGTTAGTAAGTTAGTTCGTTAGTTAGTTAGTTAGATAGTAAGTTAGTTAGTTAGTAAGTTAGTGGGTTTGTATGAAGGCAGTCAGTTAATTAGTTAGTTAGGTAGTTAGTTAGTTTGGTAGTTAATAGTTACGTTTAAAGGTAGTTAGTTAGTTAGTTAGTTAGCTAGGAGTTAGTTAGTTAGTTAGTTAGTTAGTTAATTAGTTAGTTATTTAGTTAGTTAGTTAGTTAGTTAGCTTGTAGTTAGCTAATTAGTTAGTTAGTTAGTTATTTAGTTGGTTAGTTAGTTAGTTAGTTAATTAGGTAGTTAGTTAGTTAGTTATCTAGTAGTTAGTGAGTTAGTTAGTTAGTTAGTTAGTTAGTTAGTTAATAGGTATGTTGGAAGGTAGTTAGTTAGCCGGTTAGTTCGCTAGTAGTAAGTTAGCTAGTTAGTTAGTTAATTAGTCAGTTAGATAGTAAATTAATTAGTAAGTGGGTAGATACGAAGGTAGCTAGTTAGTTAGTTTGTTAGTTAATTAGTTAGTTAGTTAGTTAGTTAGTTAGTTAGTTAGTTACCTTCGTACATACCCACTTACTAACTAACTAACTAACTAACTAATTAACTAACTAACTAACTAATTAACTAACTACAAGCTAACTAACTAACTGACTTACTAACTAACTAAATAACTAACTAATTAACTAACTAACTAACTAACTAACTAACTAACTAACTACCTTTAAACATAACTATTAACTAACTATCTAACTAACTACTTAACTAACTAATTAACTGACTGCCTTCATACAAACCCACTAACTTACTAACTAACTAACTTACTAACTAACTAACTAACTAACTAACTAACTTACTTACTAACAATATTCCTACATACCTATTAACTAGCTAACTGGCTAACTTACTACCTTCCTACATGCCCATTAAATAACTAACTAACTAATTATGAGCTAGCTAACTAACTAACTAACTAAATAACTAACTAAGTACTAACTAACTAACTAACTAACTAATTAACGACCTAACTAACTAACTGCCTTCCTACATACCCACGAACTATCTAACAGACTAACTAGCTAAGTAACTAACTAACTAAATAACTAACTAACTAACTAACTTTATAACTAACTAGTTAACTAACTAACCAACAACTAGATAACTAACTAACTAACTAACTAAATAACTAAATAAATAAATAACTTATTAACAAACTAACTACCTACCTTCTACATACCCACAAAGTATCTAATTAACTAACTAGCTAACTAACTAACTACTAGCTAACTAACTAACTAAACTGACTAACTCACTAACTAACTCACTACCTACCTTCCGATATACCCATTATCTAACTAACTAAATAACTAACTAGCTAACTAATGGACTAACTATTCAACTAACTTACTAATAGCTAACTAAATAACCAACTCAATAACTAACAAATTAATTAACTAACTATTTAACTAACAAACTAACTAACTACTGGTTAACTAACTAACTGACTGATTAACTAACTAACTCACTAACTAACTAACTAACTAACTAACTACTAGCTCACTAACTAACTAACTAACTAACTAATTAACTAACTAATTAACTATTTAACTAACTTACTAACAAACTAATTAGCCAATTCATTAGTGAACTAATTAACTAACTAACTACCTTCATACATACCTATTAGCAAACTAACTAATTACCTACCTGACTAACTAATTACTTAACTACCTTCCTACAAACCTACTAAGTAACTAAATATCTAACTAATTAACTAACTAACTAACTAACTAACTAACTAACTAACTATCTTCCTACATACCTATTAACTAACTAACTAACTAACTAACTAACTAACTAACTAACTAATTAATTAACTAACTAACTAACTAACTACTTTCCTACAAACCCACTAACTAACTAACTAACTAACTAACTAACTATCTTCCTACATACCTATTAACTAATTATCTAACTAACTAACTAACTAACGAACTAATTAACTACCTTCCTACATACCCACCAACTACCTAACTAACTAACTAACTAACTAACTAACTAACTAACTACTAGCTAACTAACTAATTAATTGAATAACTAACTAATTAACTAACTAACTAACTAACTTACTAATAGATAACTAACTAACTAACTAACTAACTAACTAACTATTTAACTTTTTTTTTAACTAACTAACTAACTACCTTCTTATATACATATTAACTAACTAACAAACAAACTAACTAACTAATTAATTTACTAACTAACTAACTGGCTACCTTCCTACATACCCACTAACTAACTAATTTGCTTACTAATTAACAAACTAACTAACTAAATTGACTAACTACTTAACTGGTTAACTAACTACTAGCAAATTATCTAACTAACTAATGACCTTTTTACATACCTATTAACTAACTAACTAACTAACTAACTAACTAACTACTAGATAACTAACTAACTAACAAATTAACTAACTAACTAACTAACTAACTAACTAATTAACGAACTAATAGCTAACTAACTAACTAACTAACGAATTAGCTGACTATTTAACTAACTAACTAACTAACTAACTAGCTACCTTCCGAAAATACCCACTAACTAACTAACTTATTAACAAACAAACAAACTAATAACGAAAAAATTAACTAACTAACTAAATACTTACTAACTAACTAACTAATTAATAAACTAACTAACTAACTAACTAACTAAAAGCTAACTAACTAACTAACTAACTAACTAACTAACTGATTAACTAACTAACTGACTAACTAGCCAAATAACTAACCAACAAACTAACTAACTAACTAACTACATACCCACTAACTAACTAGCTAACTAACAAATTAACTAACTAATTAACTAACTAACTAACAAACAAACTAACTAGTGACTATCTAACTAGCTAGCTAGCTAGCTAACTAACTAACTAACTAACTAGCTAACTAACTACCTACCTTCTTGCATACCCACTAACAGACAAACTAACTAACGAACTAATTGACAAAACTAATTGTCTAACTAATTAACTAACTCACAATCTTACTAACTAACTACTACCTAACAAACTAACTAACTAACTAACTAATTAAGTAACTAATTAACTAACTAACTAACTAATTGACTAACTAACTAACTAACTAACTAATTAACTAACTAACTAACTAACTAACTAGCCAAATAACTAATTAACTAACTAACTAACTAACTGACTAACTAACAAACAAACTAACTAATTAGCCAACTGTTTAACTAACTAACTAACTAAATAACTAACTAATTCACTAACTAACTACTAGCTAACTAACTGATTAACAAACTAACTTACTAACTAACGAACTAACTAACTACTAGCTCACTAACTAACTAAGTAACTTACAAACAAGCTAACTAACAAACTAACTAACTAATTAACGAACTAATAAACTAAATTAACTAACTAACTAACTAACTAACTAACTAACCACTAGCTTACTAACTATCTAACTAATTAACTAACTTACTTACTAACTAACTTCATACATACCTATTAACTAACCAATTAACTAAATACCTAACTTACTAATTAACTAACTACCTTCCTACAAACCCACTAACTAACCAACTAACTAATTAAGTAACAAACTGACTAACTAACTAACTAACCATTTTCCTACATACCTATTAACTAACGAACTAACTTACTAACAAATTAACTAACTAACTAAGTACCTACCTACCTTCCTACATACCCACTAACTAACTAACTAAATAAGTAACTAACAAACTACTAGCTAACTAACTAACTAACTAACTAAATAACTAACTAATTGACTAACTAACTAACTAACTAACTAACTAACTAACATATAACTAACTAACTAATAATTTAACTAACTAACTTCCTTCTTATATACATATTAACAAACAAACTAACTAACTAACTAACTAACGAACTAATTAACTAACTAACTAACTAACTAACTAGCTACCTTCCAACATACCCACTAACTAATTAATTTACTGACTAACTAACTAATTATCTAACTAACTAGCTAACTTACTACTAGCTAAATAACCGACTAACTAACTACCTTCTAACATACCTATTCACTAACTAACTAACTAACTAACTAACCACTAGATAACTAACTAACTAACTAATTTACTAACTACCTAACTATCGAGCTAACTACCTTCTTACATAACTATTAACTAACTAACTAACTAACTAACTAACTAACTAATTAACTAACAACCTAACTAACTAACTAACTAACTAACTAACTATCCGACTGACTAACTAACTAACTACCTTCCTACATACCCACTAACTAACTAACTACCTAACTACCTAACTAACTATTTACCTTTTTATTTAACTTAAATAACTAACAACCTTCATATATACATATTAACTAACTAACTAACCAACTAACTAGCTAACTAACTAACTAACAAACTAATTAGCTAACTGACTAACTAACCAGCTACCTTCCTAATATACCCACTACCTAACTAATTTACTAACTAACTCACTAACTAACTAACTAATGAACTAACTAACTAACTAACTATTAGCAAACTAACTAACTAACTAACTACCTTTCTACATACATATTGACGAACTAACTAACTAATTAACTAACTAACTAACTACTAGATAACTAACTAACTTACTAAGTAACCAACTAACTACATACCCACTAACTAACTAACTAATTAACTAACTAATTAACTACATAACTAACTTACTGACTACTAGCTATGTAGCTAACTAACTAACAAACTAACTACCTACCTTCCAGCATACCCACTAACTAACGAACTAAATAACTAACTACTAGCTGACTAACTAACTAACTAAATAACTAACTAATTGACTGACTAACTAACTAACTAACTAACTAATAGATAACTAACTAACTAACTAACTATTTAACTAACTAACTTCCTTCTTATATACATATTAACTAACTAACTAACTAAGTAACTAACTAACTAATTAACTAACTAACTAGCTACCTACCTACCTTCCTATATACCCACAAACTAATTAATTTACTAACTAACTAACCAACTAATTAACTAACTAACTAGCTAACTTACTACTAGCTGACTAACCGACTAACTAACTACCTTCCAACATACCTATTAACTAACTAACTAATTAACTAACTACTAGATAACTAACTAACTAACTAACTAACTAATTAACTAACTATCTAACTATCTAACCAACTACCTTCTTACATAAATATTAACTAACTAACTAACTAATTAACTAACAACCCAACTAACTAACTAACTAACTAACTAAGTACCTTCGTGCATACCCACTAACTAACTAACTAACTAACTAACTAACTAGCCAACTAACTAACAAACTACCTTCCTACATACCCACTATCTAACTAACTAACTAACAAATTAATTAACTAACTAATTAACTAACTATTTAACTAACTAACTAACTACTAGCTAACTAACTAATTAACTAACTATCTAACTAACTAACTAACTACTAGCTAACTAACTAACTAACTAACTAGCTGATTATCTAACTAACTAACTAACTAACTAACTAACTAACTAGCTAACTGACTACATACCCATTAACTAACTAACTAACTAACTAATTAACTAATGACTAACTACCTAGCTAGCTAGCTAACTAACTAACTATCTAACTAACTAACTACCTTCATGCATACCCACTAACTAACTAACAAACGATCGAACTAATTAACTAACTAATTATCTAACTAATTAACTAACTAACTATCTGACTAACTAACTAACTGACTATCTAACTACTAGCTATCAAACTAACTAACTAACTAACTAACTAACTAACTAGCCAAATAACTAACTAACTAACTTACTAACTAACAAACTACATACCCACTAACTAACTAACTAACTAACTAACTAACTAACAAACAAACAAACTAATTAGCTAACTGTTTAACTAACTAACTAACTAACTTAATAACTAACTAATTAACTAACTAACTACTAGCTAACTAACATACTAACTACCTGATTAACAAACTAACTTATTAACTTACTAACTAACTACTAGCTCACTAACTAACTAAGTAACTAACTAAGTAACTAACTAACTAGCTAACTAACTAACTAACTAATTAACTAACTAACAAACTAACTAACTAACTAACTAACCACTAGCTGACTAACTAACTAACTAATTAACTAACTTACTAACTAACTACCTTCATACATACCTATTAACTAACTAATTAACTAACTGCCTAACTTACTAATTAACTAACTACCTTCCTACAAACCCACTAACTAAACAACTAACTAATTAAGTAACTAACTTACTAACTAACTAACTAACAATTTTCCTACATACCTATTAACTGCCTAACTAACTATATAACTAAATAATTAACTAACTAACTAACTAACTACCTACGTTCCTACATACCCACTAACTAACTAACTAAACAACTAACTAACAAACTACTAGCTAACTAACTAACTAACTAACTAACTAACTAACTAAATAACTAACTAATTGACTAACTAACTAACTAACTAACTAATAGATAACTAACTAACTAACTAACAATTTAACTAACTAACTTCCTTCTTATATACATATTAACAAACTAACTGACTAACTAACTAACTAACTAACTAATTAAATAAGTAACTAACTAGCTACCTTCCTACATACCCACTAACTAATTAATTTACTAACTAACTAACTATCTAATTAACTAACTAACTAGATAACTTACTACTAACTAACTAACCGACTAACTAACTTCCTTCCAACATACATATTCACTAACTAACTACCTAACTAACTAACTAACTACTAGATAACTAACTAACAAATTAACTAATTAACTAACTATCTAACTATCTAACTAACTACCTTCTTACATAAATATTAACTAACTAACTAACTCACTAACTAATTAACTAACAACATAACTAACTAACTAAGTACCTTCGTACATACCCACTAACTAATAAACTAACTAACTAACTAACTAGCCAACTAACTAACTACTTACCTTCCTACATACCCATTATCTAACTAATTAACAAACTAATTAACAAACTAATGGACTAACTATTTAACTAACTAACTAACTACTAGCTAACTAAGTGGGTATGTAGGAAGGTAGCTAGTTAGTTAGTTAGTTAGTTAATTAGTTAGTTAGTTAGTTTCTTTGTTTGTTAGTTTGTTAATACGTATATAAGAAGGAAGTTAGTTAGTTAAATTGTTAGTTAGTTAGTTATCTATTTGTTAGTTAGTTAGTTAGTTAGTTAGTCAATTATTTAGTTATTTAGTTAGTTAGTTAGTTAGTTAGTTAGCTGGTAGTTTGTTAGTTAGTTATTTAGTTAGTTAGTTAGTGGGTATGTAGGAAGGTTGGTAGGTAGTTAGTTAGTTAGTTAATTAGTTACTTAGTTAGTCAGTTAGTTAATAGGTATGTATGAAAATTGTTTGTTAGGTAGTTAGTTACTTACTTAATTAGTTAGTTGGTTAGTTAGTGGGTTTGTAGGAAGGTAGTTAGTTAATTAGTAAGTTAGGTAGTTAGTTAATTAGTTAGTTAATATGTATGTATGAAGGTAGTTAGTTAGTAAGTTAGTTAATTAGTTAGTTTGTTAGTTAGTTAGATAGTGGTTAGTTTGTTAGTTAGTTAGTTAGTTAGTTAGTTAGTTAGTTAGTTCGTTAATTAGTTAGTTAGTTAGTTAGTTAGTTAGTTAGTTAGTTAGTTAGTTAGTTAGTGAGCTAGTAGTTAGTTAGTTAGTAAGTTAGTTTGTTAATCAGTTAGTTAGTTTGTTAGTTAGCTAGTAGTCAGTTAGTTAATTAGTTAGTTATTTAGTTAGTTAGTTAGTTAAACAGTTAGCTAAATTAGTTTGTTTGTTTGTTAGTTAGCTAGTCAGTTAGTTAGTTATTTGGCTAGTTAGTTAGTTAGTTAATTAGTTAGTTAGTTAGTTAGTTAATTAGTTAATAATTAGTTAGTTAATTAGTTAGTTAGTTAGTTAGTTAGCAAGTAGATAGTTAGTCAGATAGTTAGTTAGTTAATTAGTTAGATAATTAGTTAGTTAAATAGTTCGTTAGTTAGTTAGTTAGTTAGTGGGTATGCATGAAGGTAGGTAGGTAGTTAGTTAGTTAGTCAGCTAGCTTGGTAGCTGGCTAGTTAGCTAGTTATTTGTTAGTTAGTTAGTTAGTTAGTTAGTTAGTTAGTTAATTTGTTAGTCAATTTGTTAATTAGTTAGTTAGTTAGTGGGTATGTAGTTTGTAAGTTTGGTAGTTTGTTAGTTAGTTAGTTAGTTAGTTATCTGGCTAGATAGATAGTTAGTTAGTTAATCCGTTAGTTATCTAGTTAGTTAGTTAGTTAGTTAATTAGTTTGCTAGTTAGTTAATTAGTTAGTTATCTAGTAGTTAGTTAGTTAGTCAAATAGTTAGGCCATTAGTTTGTTAATTAGTTTGTTAGTTAGTTAGATAGTGGGTATGTGGGAAGGTAGCTAGTTAGTTAGTTGGCTAGTTAGTTAGTTAGTTAGATTGTTAGTTAGTGGGTATGTACGAAGGTACTTAGTTAGTTAGTTAGTTAATTAGTTAGTTAGTTAGTTAGTTAGGTTGTTAGTTATTTAGTTAGTTAGTTAGTTAGTTAGTTAATATTTATGTAAGAAGGTAGTTAGTTAAATAGTTAGATAGTTAGTTAATTAGTTAGTTAGTTAGTTAGTTATCTTGTAGTTATTTAGTTTGTTAGTTAGTTAGTCAATAGGTATGTTGGAAGGTAGTTAGTTAGTCGGTTAGTTAACTAGTAGAAAGTTAGCTAGTTACTTAGTTAGTTAATTAGTTAGTTAGTTAGTTAATATGTATATAAGAAGGAAGTTAGTTAGTTAAATAGTTAGTTAGTTAGTTAGTTATCTATTTGTTAGTTAGTTAGTTAGTTAGTTAGTTATCTATTTGTTAGTTAGTAAGTTAGTTAGTTATTCAATTAGTTAGCTATTTAGTTACTTAGTCTATTAGTTAGTCAGCTAGTAGTTAGTTAGCTATTTAGTTAGTTAAATAGTGGGTATGCAGGAAGTTAGTTAGTTAGTTAGTTAGTTAGTTAGTTAGCTACTTAGCTAGTGGTCAGTTAGTTAGTTATGTAGTTAATTAGTTAGTTAATTAGTTAGTTAGTTAGTGGGTATGTAGTTAGTTGGTTAGTTAGTAAGTTAGTTTGTCATCTAGTAGTTAATTAGTTAGTTAATTAGTTAGTTAGTTAGGTAATATGTATGTAGAAAGGTGATTAGTAAGTTAGTTATTTAGTTTGCTAGTTGTTAGTTAGTTAATTAGTTAGTTAGTTAGTGAGTTAGTTAGTAAATTAGTTAGGTAGTGGGTATATGTAGGAAGGTAGCTTGTTAGTTAGTCAGTTAGCTAATTAGTTAGTTAGCTAGGTAGTTAGTTAGTTTGTTAATTAGTTAGTTAGTTGATGTGAGGCAAATGGAACACGTTTTACGAGTCTTATTTAGGGATTTTAGCCCTTGTGAAGTTATATTCTATGCTTTTATGATATTTCAAACATCATGAATATTTCTACACTAATGTGTTCTTTGCCCATTTTCAGGAGATAGAAGAATAATTTGGGAATTTGGTCAGCACCATTGCCTCCGGCACGCTGAAGACAGTCAAAACGATATATCACATTGATATATTCGGTGAAAGATCGAGGCGGGAAAGGCAAAAACAAAAGAAGAAGATCACCAAACTGCTGCAACGCACAGGGCCTGGCCGCAGAGGCAAAATTCACTGCCCGCGCAGGCAAATCTCACAGCCCACGCCTAGCCCCAGCTCTCAGCCCATGCACAAGCCCCAACAAGCTAATTTGTTGCCTTCTTTAGATTGATTTGTGGCCTCCTTTAGATTGATTTGTTGCCTTCTTAGTTGATTTGTTGCTCCCCAAAACCTTCCATTTCTCCCTCATCCAGCCCCAAAACCTTCCAATTCTCCCTCATCCAGCCCCAAAACCTTCCATAATTATCCTTTCCAATCAAGAGGAGTATCAAGCCTATAAATTGGACCCCTTGGTCAGGACCAAATCATCATATTTTCTACTCTCTCTCTCTCTACAAACTCATCCAGAAATTCAATACAACCGAAAAGAGTAAATCTTCAAGAGCCGTTCTTTGGGTGGAGGCGTTCTCAACCCTAGGAGTGCAAACGTGAAGATTTGGAGGAAGGCGTGCTTGCTCCACCTCGACACGAACTAGATCTATCATATTACGGAAGGCGTTCTTCGGCAATTCGGGAGGATCGACGTAGAAGAAGACGGAAATTCGAGCTAGCGTTTAGTTAGTGGGTATGTAGGAACGTAGGTAGTTAGTTAGTTAGTTAGTTAATTAGTTATTTAGTTAGTTAGTTACTTAATAGGTATGTAGGAAAATTGTTATTTAGTTAGTTAGTTAGTTACTTAATTAGTTAGTTGTTTAGTTAGTGGGTTTGTAGGAAGGCAGTTAGTTAATTAGTAAGTTAGGTAGTTAGTTAATTAGTTAGTTAATAGGTATGTATGAAGATAGTTAGTTAGTGAGTTAGTTAATTAGTTAGTTAGTTAGTTAGCTAGTGGTCAGTTAGTTACTTAGTTAGTTAGTTAGTTAGTTAGTTAGTTAGTTAATTAGTTCATTAATTAGTTAGTTAGTTAGTTGGTTAGCTAGTTAGTTAGTTGCTTAGTTAGTTAGTGAGCTAGTACTTAGTTAGTTAGTTAATAAGTTAGTTTGTTAATCAGTTAGTTAGTATGTTAGTTAGCTAGTAGTTAGTTAGTTAATTAGTTAGTTATTTAGTTAGTTAGTGAGTTAGTTAAACAGCTAGCTAATTAGTTAGTTAGTTTGTTAGTTAGTTAGTTAGTTAATTAGTTAGTGGGTATGTAGTTAGTTAGTTAGTAAGTTAGTTAGTAAGTTAGTTAGTTAGTTGGTTATTTGGCTAGTTAGTTATTTAGTTAGTTAGTTAGTTAGTTAGTTCATTAGTTAGTTAGTTAGTTAGTTTGATAGCTAGTTGTTAGTTAGTCAGTTAGTTAGTTAGTCAGATAGTTAGTTAGTTAATTAGTTAGATAATTAGTTAGTTAAATAGTTAGTTAGTTTGTTAGTTAGTTAGTGGGTATGCATGAAGGAAGTTAGTTAGTTAGTTAGTTAGTTAGATAGCTAGCTAGGTAGTTAGTCATCAGTTAGTTCGTTAATTAGTTAATTAATCAGTTAAGTTAGTTAGTTAGTGGGTATGTAGTTAGTTAGTTAGTTAGTTTGTAACTTAGTAAGTTAGTTATTTGGCTAGTTTGTTAGTTAGTTAGTTAATCATTTAGTTAGTTAGTTACTTAGCACGTAGTTAGTTAGTTAGTTAGTTAGTTAATTAGTTAGTTAGCTAGTAGTTAGTTAATTAGTGAAATAGTTAGTTAATTAGTTCGTTAATTAGTTTGTTAGTTAGTTAGTTAGATAGTGCGTATGTAGGAAGGTAGTCAGTTAGTTAGTTGGCTTGTTAGTCAGTCAGTTAGTTAGTTAGTGGGTATGTACGAAGGTACTTAGTTAGTTAGTTAGTTAGTTGATTAGTAAGTTAGTTAGTTAGTGAGGTTGTTAGTTAATTAGTTAGCTAGTTAATTAGTTAATATTTATGTAAGAAGGTAGTTAGTTAGATAGTTAGATAGTTAGTTAATTAGTTAGTTAGTTAGTTAGTTATCTAGTAGTTAGTCAATTAGTTTGTTAGTTAATAGGTATGTTGGAAGGTAGTTAGTTAGTCGGTTAGTTAGCTAGTAGTAAGTTAGCTAGTTAGTTAGTTAGTGGGTATGTAGGAAGGTAGGTAGGTAGCTAGTTAGTTAGTTAATTAGTTAGTTAGTTAGTTACTTAGTTAGTTAGTTAGTTAATATGTATATAAGAAGGAAGTTAGTTAGTTAAATAGTTAGTTAGTTAGTTAGTTATCTATTAGTTAGTTAGTTAGTTAATATGTATATAAGAAGGAAGTTAGTTAGTTAAATAGTTAGTTAGTTAGTTAGTTATCTATTAGTTCGTTAGTTAGTTAGTAAGTTAGTTAGTCAATTAGTTAGTTATTTAGTTAGTTAGTTAGTCAGCTAGTAGTTAGTTATTTAGTTAGTTAGTTAGTGGGTATGCAGGAAGGTAGGTAGTTAGTTAGTTAGTTAGTTAGCTACTTAGCTAGTAGTCAGTTAGTTAGTTATGTAGTTAATTAGTTAGTTACTTAGTTAGTTAGTTAGTGGGTATGTAGTCAGTTGGTTAGTTAGTAAGTTAGTTAGTTTTCTAGGAGTTAGTTAGTTAGTTAATTACTTAGTAAGTTAGTTAATATGTATGTAATAAGGTAGTTAGTTACTTAGTTAGTTAGTTTGCTAATAGCTAGTTAGTCAGTTAGTTAATTAGTTAGTTAGTTAGTGAGTTAGTCAGTAAATTAGTTAGGTAGTGGGAATATGTAGGAAGGTAGCTGGTTAGTTAGTCAGTTAGCTAATTAGTTAGATAGTTAGTTAGTTAGCAAGTTAGTTGGTTAGTTAGTTAGTTAATATGTATATGAGAAGGTTGTTAGTTAGTTAAGTTCAATAAAAAGGTAAATAATTAGTTAGTTAGTTAGGTAGTTAGTTAGTTAGTGGGTATGTAGGAAGGTAGTTAGTTAGTTAGTCAGTTAGTTAGTTCGTTAGTTAGTTAGTTAGGTTGTTAGTTAATTAGTTAGTTAGTTAGTTAGTTAGTTAGTTAGTTAATATTTATGTAAGAAGGTAGTTAGTTAGATAGTTAGATAGTTAGTTAATTAGTTAGTTAGTTAGTTAGTTAGTTATCTAGTAGTTAGTTAGTTAGTTAGTTAGTTAGTTAGTGAATAGGTTAGTTAGATAGTAGGTTAGTTAGATAGTAGTAAGTTAGCTAGTTAATTAGATAATTAGTTAGTTAGTTAGTAAATTAATTAGGTAGTGGGTATGTAGGAAGGTAGCTAGTTAGTTAGTTAGTTAGTTAGTTAATTAGTTAGTTTGTTAGTTAGTTAGTTAGTTAGTTTGTTAATATGTATATAAGAAGGAAGTTAGTTAGTTAGTTAGTTAGTTAGTTAGTTAGTTAGTCAATTAGTTAGTTATTTAGTTAGTTAGTTTGTCAGTTAGTTAGTTAGGTAGTAGTTTGTAAGTTAGTTATTTAGTTAGTTAGTTAGTTAGTGGGTATGTAGGAAGGTACGTATGTAGTTAGTTAGTTAGTTAATTAGTTAGTTAGTTAGTTAGTTAGTTAATAGGTATGTAGGAAAATATATTTGTTAGTTAGTTAGCTTGTTACTTAATTACTTAGTTGGTTAGTTATTGGGTTTGTAGGAAGGTAGTTAGTTAATTAGTAAGTTAGGTAGTTAGTTAATTAGTTAGTTAATAGGTATGTACGAAGGTAGTTAGATTGTAAGTTAGTTAATTAGTTAGATAGTTAGTAAGCTAATGGTTAGTTAGTCAGTTAGTTAGTTAGTTGGTTAGTTAGTTAGTTAGTTAGTTCGTTGATTAGTTAGTTAGTTAGTTAGTCAGCTTGTTATTTAGTTACTTAGTTAGTTAGTGAGCTAGTAGTTAGTTAGATAGTTAGTAAGTTAGTTTGTTAATCAGTTAGTTAGCTAGTAGTTAGTTAGTTAATTAGTTAGTTATTTAGTTAGTTAGTTAGTTAAGTAGTTGGCGAATTAGTTTGTTTGTTTGTTAGTTAGTTAGTTAGTTAGTTAGTGGGTATGTAGTTAGTTAGTTAGTTAGTTAGTTAGTTAGTTATTTATTTGGCTTGTTAGTTAGTTAGTTAGTTAGTTAGTTAATAAGTTAGTTAGTTAGTTAGTTAGTTAGTTAATTAGTTCGTTAGTTACTTAATTAGTTAGTTAGTAAGTTTGTTTGTTATGTAGTAGTTAGTTAGTCAGATAGTTAGTTAGTCAATTAGTTAGATAATTAGTTAGTCAATTAGTTCGTAAGTTAGTTTGTTTGTTAGTGGGTATGCATGAAGGTAGGTAGTTAGTTAGTTAGTTAGTTAGTTAGCTAGCTAGCTAGCTAGTTAGATAGTCACTAGTTAGTTAGTTAGTTAGTTAGTTAGTTAGTTAATTAGTAAGTTAATTTGTTAGTTAGCTAGTTAGTAAGTGGGTATGTAGTTAGTTAGTTAGTTAGTTTGTTAGTTAATTATTTGGCTAGTTAGTTAGTCAGTTAGTTAATCAGTTAGTTAGCTGGTTAGTTAGTTAGTTAATTAGTAAGTTAGTTAGTTAATTAGTTACTTAGCTAGTAGTCTGTTAGTTAGTTAAATAGTTAGTCCATTCGTTTGTTAATTAGTTTGTTAGTTAGTTAGATAGTGGGTATGTAGGAAGGTAGGTGGTTAGTTAGTTGGCTAGTTAGCTAGTTATTTAGTTTGTTAGTTAGTGGGTATGCACGAAGGTACTTAGTTAGTTAGTTAGTTGCTTAGTTAGTTAGTGAGTTAGTTATGTTGTTAGTTAATTAGTTAGTGAGTTAATTAGTTAGTTAATATTTATGTAAGAAGTTAGTTAGCTAGATAGTTAGATAGTTAGTTAATTAGTTTGTGTGTTAGTTAGTTAGTTAGTTATCTAGTAGTTATTTAGTTATTTAGGTAGTTAGTTAATAGGTATGTTGGAAGGTAGTTAGTCGGTTAGTTAGCTAGTAGTAAGTAAGCTAGTTAGTTTGTTGATTAGTCATTTAGTTAGTTAGTAAATTAATTAGTTAGTGGGTATGTAGGAAGGTAGCTACCTAGTTAGTTAATTAGTTAATTAGTTAGTTAGTTAGTTAGTTAGTTAGTTAATATGTATATAAGATGGAAGTTAGTTCGTTAAATAGTTAGTTAGTTAGTTAGTTATCTATTTGTTAGTTAGTTGGTTAGTTAGTTAGTCAATTAGTTAGTTATTTAGTTAGTTTGTTAGTTAGTCAGCCAGTAGTTAGTTAGTTATTTAGTTAGTTAAATAGTGGGTATGCAGGAAGGTAGGGAGTTAGTTAGTGGTCAGTTAGTTAGTTACGTAGTTAATTAGTTAGTTAATTAGTTAGGTAGTTAGTTGGTTAGTTAGGTAGTTAGTTAATTATCTAGAAGTTGGTCAGTTAGTTAATTAGTTAGTTAGTTAGTTAATATGTATGTAGAAAGGTAGGTACTTAGTTAGTTAGTTAGCTAGTAGTTATTTAATTAGTTAGTTAGTTAGTGAGTTAGTTTGTAAATTAGTTTGGTAGTGGGTATATGTAGGAAGGTAGCTAGCTAGTTAGTTTGTTAGTTAGTTAGTTAGTTAGTTAGTTAGTTAGTTAGTTAATATGTATATAAGAAGGAAGCTAGTTAGTTAAATAGTTAGTTAGTTAGTCAGTTGTCTATATGTTAGTTAGTTAGTTAGTTAGTTAGTTAGTTAGTTATCAATTTGTTAGTTAATTAGTTAGTTAGTTAGTCAATTAGTTAGTTATTTAGTTAGTTAGTTAGTTAGTTAGTTAGTCAGCCAGTAGTTAGTTAGTTATTTAGTTAGTTAAATAGTGGGTATGCAGGAAGGTAGGTAGTTAGTTAGTTAGTTAGTAAGCTACTTAGCTTGTGGTCAGTTAGTTAGTTATGTAGTTAATTAGTTAGTTAATTAGTTAGTAAGTTAGTGGGTATGTAGTTAGTTGGTTAGTTAGTAAGTTAGTTAGTTATCTAGTAGTTAGTTAGTTAGTTAATTAGTTAGTTAGTTAGTTAATATGTATGTAGAAAGGTGATTAGTTAGTTAGTTCTCTAGTAGTTAGTTAGTCAATTAGTTAGTTAGTTAGTGAGTTAGTTAGTAAGTTAGTTAGGTGGTGGGTATATGTAGGAAGGTAGCTAGTTAGTAAGTCAGTTAGCTAATTAGTTAGTTAGTTAGTTAGTTAGTTAGTTGGTTAGTTAGTTAGTTAATATGTATATAAGAAGGTTGTTAGTTAGTTAAGTTAAATAAAAAGGTAAATAATTAGTTAGGTAGTTATGTAGGTAGTTAGTTAGTGGGTATGTAGGAAGGTAGTTAGTTAGTTAGTTAGTCAGTTAGTTAGTTAGTTAGTTAGTTAATATTTATGAAAGAGGGTAGTTAGTTAGATAGTTAGATAGTTAGTTAATTAGTTAGTTAGTTAGTTAGTTATCTAGTATTTAGTTAGTTAGTTACGTAGTTAGTTAGTGAATAGGTATGTTGGAAGGAAGTTAGTTAGTCGGTTAGTTAGCTAGTAGTAAGTTATCTAGTTAGTTAGTTATTTAGTTAGTTAGTTAGTTAGTTAGTAAATTAATTAGTTAGTGGGTATGTAGGAAGGTAGATAGTTAGTTAGTTAGTTAGTTAATTAGTTAGTTAGTTAGTTAGTTTGTTAGTTAGTTTGTTAATATGTATATAAGAAGGAAGTTAGTTAGTTAAATTGTTAGTTAGTTAGTTAGTTATCTATTAGTTAGTTAGTTAGTCAATTAGTTAGTTATTTAGTTAGTTAGTAAGTTAGTTAGTTAGCTAGTTGTTTTTTAGTTAGTTATTTAGTTAGTTAGTTAGTTGGTATGTAGGAACGTAGGCAGTTAGTTAGTTAAATAGTGGGTATGCAGGAAGGTAGGTAGTTAGTTAGTTAGTTAGTTAGTTAGCTAGCTAGCTAGCTAGTTAGATAGTCAGTAGTTAGTTAGTTAGTTAGTTAGTTAGTTAATTAGTAAGTTAATTTGTTAGTTAGCTAGTTAGTTAGTGGGTATGTAGTTAGTTAGTTTGTTAGTTTGTTAGTTTGTTAGTTAATTATTTGGCTAGTTAGTTAGTCAGTTAGTTAATCAGTTAGTTAGCTAGTTAGTTAGTTAGTTAATTAGTAAGTTAGTTAGTTAATTAGTTACTAAGCTAGTTGTCAGTTAGTTAGTTAAATAGTTAGTCCATTCGTTTGTCAATTAGTTTGTTAGTTAGTTAGATAGTGTGTATGTAGGAAAGTAGGTGGTTAGTTAGTTGGCTAGTTAGCTAGTTAGTTAGTTTGTTAGTTAGTGGGTATGCACGAAGATACTTAGTTAGTTAGTTAGTTGCTTAGTTAGTTAGTGAGTTAGTTATGTTGTTAGTTAATTAGTTAGTGAGTTAGTTAGTTAGTTAATATTTATGTAGTTAGTTAGTTAGTTAGATAGTTAGATAGTTAGTTAATTAGTTTGTGTGTTAGTTAGTTAGTTACTTATCTAGTAGTTATTTAGTTATTTAGGTAGTTAGTTAATAGGTATGTTGGAAGGTAGTTAGTCGGTTAGTTAGCTAGTAGTAAGTAAGCTAGTTAGTTTGTTGATTAGTTATTTAGTTAGTTAGTAAATTAATTAGTTAGTAGGTATGTAGGAAGGTAGCTACCTAGTTAGTTAGTTAATTAGTTAGTTAGTTAGTTAGTTAATTAGTTAGTTAGTTAATTAGTTAGTTAGTTAGTTAATATGTATATAAGATGGAAGTTAGTTCGTTAAATAGTTAGTTAGTTAGTTAGTTAGTTAGTTATCTATTTGTTAGTTAGTTGGTTAGTTAGTTAGTCAATTAGTTAGTTATTTAGTTAGTTTGTTAGTTAGTCAGCCAGTAGTTAGTTAGTTATTTAGTTAGTTAAATAGTGGGTATGCAGGAAGGTAGGTAGTTAGTTAGTTAGTTAGTTACCTACTTAGCTAGTGGTCAGTTAGTTACGTAGTCAATTAGTTAGTTAATTAGGTAGGTAGTTAGTTGGTATGTAGTTAGTTGGTTAGTTAGTAAGTTAGTTAATTATCTAGAAGTTGGTCAGTTAATTAATTAGTTAGTTAGTTAGTTAATATGTATGTAGAAAGGTAGGTACTTAGTTAGTTAGTTAGGTAGTAGTTATTTAATTAGTTAGTTAGTGAGTGAGTTAGTTTGTAAATTAGTTTGGTAGTGGGTATATGTAGGAAGGTAGCTAGCTAGTTAGTTAGTTAGTTAGTTAGTAAGTTAGTAAGTTAGTTAGTTAGTTAGTTAGTTAATATGTATATAAGAAGGTAGTTAGTTAGTTAAATAGTTAGTTAGTTAGTCAGTTGTCTATTTGTTAGTTAGTTAGTTAGTTAGTTAGTTAGTTAGTTAGTTATCAATTTGTTAGTTAGTTAGTTAGTTAGTTAGTTAGTCAATTAGTTTGTTATTTAGTTAGTTAGTTAGTTAGTTAGTTAGTCAGCCAGTAGTTAGTTAGTTATTTAGTTCGTTAAATAGTGGGTATGCAGGAAGGTAGGTAGTTAGTTAGTTAGTTAGTTAGTAAGCTACTTAGCTTGTGGTCAGTTAGTTAGTTATCTAGTTAATTAGTTAGTTAATTAGTTAGTAAGTTAGTGGGTATGTAGTTAGTTGGTTAGTTAGTAAGTTAGTTAGTTATCTAGTAGTTAGTTAGTTAGTTAGTAAGTTAGTTAGTTATCTAGTAGTTAGTTAGTTAGTTAATATGTATGTAGAATGGTGATTAGTTAGTTAGTTAGCTTGTAGTTAGCTAATTAGTTAGTTAGTTAGTTATTTAGTTGGTTAGTTAGTTAGTTAGTTAATTAGGTAGTTAGTTAGTTAGTTATCTAGTAGTTACTGAGTTAGTTAGTTAGTTAGTTAGTTAGTTAGTTAATAGGTATGTTGGAAGGTAGTTAGTTAGCCGGTTAGTTCGCTAGTAGTAAGTTAGCTAGTTAGTTAGTTAATTAGTCAGTTAGATAGTAAATTAATTAGTAAGTGGGTAGATACGAAGGTAGCTAGTTAGTTAGTTTGTTAGTTAATTAGTTAGTTAGTTAGTTAGTTAGTTAGTTAGTTACCTTCGTACATACCCACTTACTAACTAACTAACTAACTAACTAATTAACTAACTAACTAACTAATTAACTAACTACAAGCTAACTAACTAACTGACTTACTAACTAACTAAATAACTAACTAATTAACTAACTAACTAACTAACTAACTAACTAACTAACTAACTAACTACCTTTAAACATAACTATTAACTAACTATCTAACTAACTACTTAACTAACTAATTAACTGACTGCCTTCATACAAACCCACTAACTTACTAACTAACTAACTTACTAACTAACTAACTAGCTAACTAACTAACTTATTTACTAACAATATTCCTACATACCTATTAACTAGCTAACTGGCTAACTTACTACCTTCCTACATGCCCATTAAATAACTAACTAACTAATTATGAGCTAGCTAACTAACTAACTAACTAAATAACTAACTAAGTACTAACTAACTAACTAACTAACTAATTAACGACCTAACTAACTAACTGCCTTCCTACATACCCCCGAACTATCTAACAGACTAACTAGCTAAGTAACTAACTAACTAAATAACTAACTAACTAACTAACTTTATAACTAACTAGTTAACTAACTAACCAACTACTAGATAACTAACTAACTAACTAACTAAATAACTAAATAAATAAATAACTTATTAACAAACTAACTACCTACCTTCTACATACCCACAAACTATCTAATTAACTAACTAGCTAACTAACTAACTACTAGCTAACTAACTAACTAAACTGACAAACTCACTAACTAACTCACTACCTACCTTCCGATATACCCATTATCTAACTAACTAAATAACTAACTAGCTAACTAATGGACTAACTATTCAACTAACTTACTAATAGCTAACTAAATAACCAACTCAATAACTAACAAATTAATTAACTAACTATTTAACTAACAAACTAACTAACTACTGGCTAACTAACTAACTGACTGATTAACTAACTAACTCACTAACTAACTAACTAACTAACTAACTACTAGCTCACTAACTAACTAACTAACTAACTAATTAACTAACTAATTAACTATTTAACTAACTTACTAACTAACTAATTAGCCAATTCATTAGTGAACTAATTAACTAACTAACTACCTTCATACATACCTATTAGCAAACTAACTAATTACCTACCTGACTAACTAATTACTTAACTACCTTCCTACAAACCAACTAACTAACTAAATATCTAACTAATTAACTAACTAACTAACTAACTAACTAACTATCTTCCTACATACCTATTAACTAACTAACTAACTAACTAACTAACTAACTAACTAACTAATTAATTAACTAACTAACTAACTAACTACTTTCCTACAAACCCACTAACTAACTAACTAACTAACTAACTAACTATCTTCCTACATACCTATTAACTAATTATCTAACTAACTAACTAACTAACGAACTAATTAACTACCTTCCTACATACCCACCAACTACCTAACTAACTAACTAACTAACTAACTAACTAACTAACTACTAGCTAACTAACTAACTAATTAATTGAATAACTAACTAATTAACTAACTAACTAACTAACTTACTAATAGATAACTAACTAACTAACTAACTAACTAACTAATTAACTTACTAATAGATAACTAACTAACTAACTAACTAACTAACTAACTAACTATTTAACTTTTTTTTTAACTAACTAACTAACTACCTTCTTATATACATATTAACTAACTAACAAACTAACTAACTAACTAATTAATTTACTAACTAACTAACTGGCTACCTTCCTACATACCCACTAACTAACTAATTTGCTTACTAATTAACAAACTAACTAACTAAATTGACTAACTACTTAACTGGTTAACTAACTACTAGCAAATTATCTAACTAACTAATGACCTTTTTACATACCTATTAACTAACTAACTAACTAACTAACTAACTAACTAACTACTAGATAACTAACTAACTAACAAATTAACTAACTAACTAACTAACTAACTAACTAATTAACGAACTAATAGCTAACTAACTAACTAACTAACGAATTAGCTGACTATTTAACTAACTAACTAACTAACTAACTAGCTACCTTCCGAAAATACCCACTAACTAACTAACTTATTAACAAACAAACAAACTAATAACGAAAAAATTAACTAACTAACTAAATACTTACTAACTAACTAACTAATTAATAAACTAACTAACTAACTAACTAACTAAAAGCTAACTAACTAACTAACTAACTAACTAACTAACTGATTAACTAACTAACTGACTAACTAGCCAAATAACTAACCAACAAACTAACTAACTAACTAACTACATACCCACTAACTAACTAGCTGACTAACAAATTAACTAACTAATTAACTAACTAACTAACTAACTAACTAACTAGTGACTATCTAACTAGCTAGCTAGCTAGCTAACTAACTAACTAACTAACTAACTAACTAACTACCTACCTTCTTGCATACCCACTAACAGACAAACTAACTAACGAACTAATTGACAAACTAATTATCTAACTAATTAAGTAACTAATTAACTAACTAACTAACTAATTGACTAACTAACTAACTAACTAACTAATTAACTAACTAACTAACTAACTAACTAGCCAAATAACTAATTAACTAACTAACTAACTAACTGACTAACTAACAAACTAACTAACTAATTAGCCAACTGTTTAACTAACTAACTAACTAAATAACTAACTAATTCACTAACTAACTACTAGCTAACTAACTGATTAACAAACTAACTTACTAACTAACGAACTAACTAACTACTAGCTCACTAACTAACTAAGTAACTTACAAACAAGCTAACTAACAAACTAACTAACTAATTAACGAACTAATAAACTAAATTAACTAACTAACTAACTAACTAACAAACTAACTAACCACTAGCTTACTAACTATGTAACTAATTAACTAACTTACTTACTAACTACCTTCATACATACCTATTAACTAACCAATTAACTAAATACCTAACTTACTAATTAACTAACTACCTTCCTACAAACCCATTAACTAACCAACTAACAAATTAAGTAACAAACTGACTAACTAACTAACTAACCATTTTCCTACATACCTATTAACTAACGAACTAACTTACTAACAAATTAACTAACTAACTAAGTACCTACCTACCTTCCTACATACCCACTAACTAACTAACTAAATAAGTAACTAACAAACTACTAGCTAACTAACTAACTAACTAACTAAATAACTAACTAATTGACTAACTAACTAACTAACTAACTAACTAACTAACATATAACTAACTAACTAATAATTTAACTAACTTCCTTCTTATATACATATTAACAAACAAACTAACTAACTAACTAACTAACGAACTAATTAACTAACTAACTAACTAACTAACTAACTAGCTACCTTCCAACATACCCACTAACTAATTAATTTACAGACTAACTAACTAATTATCTAACTAACTAGCTAACTTACTACTAGCTAACTAACCGACGAACTAACTACCTTCTAACATACCTATTCACTAACTAACTAACTAACTAACTAACCACTAGATAACTAACTAACTAACTAATTTACAAACTATCTAACTATCGAGCTAACTACCTTCTTACATAACTATTAACTAACTAACTAACTAACTAACTAACTAATTTACAAACTATCTAACTATCGAGCTAACTACCTTCTTACATAACTATTAACTAACTAACTAACTAACTAATTAACTAACAACCTAACTAACTAACTAACTAACTAACTAACTATCCGACTGACTAACTAACTAACTACCTTCCTACATACCCACTAACTAACTAACTACCTAACTACCTAACTAACTATTTACCTTTTTATTTAACTTAAATAACTAACAACCTTCATATATACATATTAACTAACTAACTAACCAACTAACTAGCTAACTAACTAACTAACAAACTAATTAGCTAACTGACTAACTAACCAGCTACCTTCCTAATATACCCACTACCTAACTAATTTACTAACTAACTCACTAACAAACTAACTAATGAACTAACTAACTAACTAACTATTAGCAAACTAACTAACTAACTAACTACCTTTCTACATACATATTGACGAACTAACTAACTAATTAACTAACTAACTAACTACTAGATAACTAACTAACTTACTAACTAACCAACTAACTACATACCCACTAACTAATTAACTAATTAACTAACTAATTAACTACATAACTAACTTACTGACTACTAGCTATGTAGCTAACTAACTAACAAACTAACTAACTACCTTCCAGCATACCCACTAACTAACGAACTAAATAACTAACTACTAGCTGACTAACTAACTAACTAAATAACTAACTAATTGACTAACTAACTAACTAACTAACTAACTAATAGATAACTAACTAACTAACTAACTATTTAACTAACTAACTTCCTTCTTATATACATATTAACTAACTAACTAACTAAGTAACTAACTAACTAATTAACTAACTAACTAGCTACCTACCTACCTTCCTATATACCCACAAACTAATTAATTTACTAAGTAACTAACCAACTAATTAACTAACTAACTAGCTAACTTACTACTAGCTGACTAACCGACTAACTAACTACCTTCCAACATACCTATTAACTAACTAACTAATTAACTAACTACTAGATAACTAACTAACTAACTAACTAACTAATTAACTAACTATCTAACTATCTAACCAACTACCTTCTTACATAAATATTAACTAACTAACTAACTAATTAACTAACAACCCAACTAACTAACTAACTAACTAACTAAGTACCTTCGTGCATACCCACTAACTAACTAACTAACTAACTAACTAACTAACTAGCCAACTAACTAACAAACTACCTTCCTACATACCCACTATCTAACTAACTAACTAACAAACTAATTAACTAACTAATTAACTAACTATTTAACTAACTAACTAACTACTAGCTAACTAACTAATTAACTAACTATCTAACTAACTAACTAACTACTAGCTAACTAACTAACTAACTAACTAGCTGATTATCTAACTGACTAACTAACTAACTAACTAACTAACTAGCTAACTGACTACATACCCATTAACTAACTAACTAACTAACTAATTAACTAATGACTAACTACCTAGCTAGCTAGCTAACTAACTAACTATCTAACTAACTAACTACCTTCATGCATACCCACTAACTAACTAACAAACGATCGAACTAATTAACTAACTAATTTTCTAACTAATTAACTAACTAACTATCTGACTAACTAACTAACTGACTATCTAACTACTAGCTATCAAACTAACTAACTAACTAACTAACTAACTAACTAACTAGCCAAATAACTAACTAACTAACTTACTAACTAACAAACTACATACCCACTAACTAACTAACTAACTAACTAACTAACTAACAAACAAACAAACTAATTAGCTAACTGTTTAACTAACTAACTAACTAACTTAATAACTAACTAATTAACTAACTAACTACTAGCTAACTAACATACTAACTAACTGATTAACAAACTAACTTATTAACTAACTAACTAACTACTAGCTCACTAACTAACTGAGTAACTAACTAAGTAACTAACTAACTAGCTAACTAACTAACTAACTAATTAACTAACTAACAAACTAACTAACTAACTAACTAACCACTAGCTGACTAACTAACTAACTAATTAACTAACTTACTAACTAACTACCTTCATACATACCTATTAACTAACTAATTAACTAACTGCCTAACTTACTAATTAACTAACTACCTTCCTACAAACCCACTAACTAAACAACTAACTAATTAAGTAACTAACTTACTAACTAACTAACTAACAATTTTCCTACATACCTATTAACTACCTAACTAACTATATAACTAAATAATTAACTAACTAACTAACTAACTACCTACGTTCCTACATACCCACTAACTAACTAACTAAACAACTAACTAACAAACTACTAGCTAACTAACTAACTAACTAACTAACTAACTAACTTACTAAATAACTAACTAATTGACTAACTAACTAACTAACTAACTAATAGATAACTAACTAACTAACTAACAATTTAACTAACTAACTTCCTTCTTATATACATATTAACAAACTAACTGACTAACTAACTAACTAACTAACTAATTAAATAAGTAACTAACTAGCTACCTTCCTACATACCCACTAACTAATTAATTTACTAACTAACTAACTATCTAATTAACTAACTAACTAGATAACTTACTACTAACTAACTAACCGACTAACTAACTTCCTTCCAACATACATATTCACTAACTAACTACCTAACTAACTAACTAACTACTAGATAACTAACTAACAAATTAACTAATTAACTAACTATCTAACTATCTAACTAACTACCTTCTTACATAAATATTAACTAACTAACTAACTCACTAACTAATTAACTAACAACATAACTAACTAACTAACTAACTAAGTACCTTCGTACATACCCACTAACTAATAAACTAACTAACTAACTAACTAGCCAACTAACTAACTACTTACCTTCCTACATACCCACTATCTAACTAATTAACAAACTAATTAACAAACTAATGGACTAACTATTTAACTAACTAACTAACTACTAGCTAACTAAGTGGGTATGTAGGAAGGTAGCTAGTTAGTTAGTTAGTTAGTTAATTAGTTAGTTAGTTAGTTTCTTTGTTTGTTAGTTTGTTAATACGTATATAAGAAGGAAGTTAGTTAGTTAAATTGTTAGTTAGTTAGTTATCTATTTGTTAGTTAGTTAGTTAGTTAGTTAGTCAATTATTTAGTTATTTAGTTAGTTAGTTAGTTAGTTAGCTAGTAGTTTGTTAGTTAGTTATTTAGTTAGTTAGTTAGTGGGTATGTAGGAAGGTTGGTAGGTAGTTAGTTAGTTAGTTAATTAGTTACTTAGTTAGTCAGTTAGTTAATAGGTATGTATGAAAATTGTTTGTTAGGTAGTTAGTTACTTACTTAATTAGTTAGTTGGTTAGTTAGTGGGTTTGTAGGAAGGTAGTTAGTTAATTAGTAAGTTAGGTAGTTAGTTAATTAGTTAGTTAATATGTATGTATGAAGGTAGTTAGTTAGTAAGTTAGTTAATCAGTTAGTTTGTTAGTTAGTAAGATAGTGGTTAGTTTGTTAGTTAGTTAGTTAGTTAGTTAGTTAGTTAGTTAGTTCGTTAATTAGTTAGTTAGTTAGTTAGTTAGTTAGTTAGTTAATTAGTTAGTTAGTTAGTGAGCTAGTAGTTAGTTAGTTAGTAAGTTAGTTTGTTAATCAGTTAGTTAGTTTGTTAGTTAGCTAGTAGTCAGTTAGTTAATTAGTTAGTTATTTAGTTAGTTAGTTAGTTAAACAGTTAGCTAAATTAGTTTGTTTGTTTGTTAGTTACCTAGTCAGTTAGTTAGTTATTTGGCTAGTTAGTTAGTTAGTTAATTAGTTAGTTAGTTAGTTAGTTAATTAGTTAATAATTAGTTAGTTAATTAGTTAGTTAGTTAGTTAGTTAGCAAGTAGATAGTTAGTCAGATAGTTAGTTAGTTAATTAGTTAGATAATTAGTTAGTTAAATAGTTCGTTAGTTAGTTAGTTAGTTAGTGGGTATGCATGAAGGTAGGTAGGTAGTTAGTTAGTTAGTCAGCTAGCTTGGTAGTTGGCTAGTTAGCTAGTTATTTGTTAGTTAGTTAGTTAGTTAGTTAGTTAGTTAGTTAATTTGTTAGTCAATTTGTTAGTTAGTTAGTTAGTTAGTGGGTATGTAGTTTGTAAGTTTGGTAGTTTGTTAGTTAGTTAGTTAGTTAGTTATCTGGCTAGATAGATAGTTAGTTAGTTAATCCGTTAGTTAGCTAGTTAGTTAGTTAGTTAGTTAATTAGTTTGTTAGTTAGTTAATTAGTTAGTTATCTAGTAGTTAGTTAGTTAGTCAAATAGTTAGGCCATTAGTTTGTTAATTAGTTTGTTAGTTAGTTAGATAGTGGGTATGTGGGAAGGTAGCTAGTTAGTTAGTTGGCTAGTTAGTTAGTTAGTTAGATTGTTAGTTAGTGGGTATGTACGAAGGTACTTAGTTAGTTAGTTAGTTAATTAGTTAGTTAGTTAGTTAGTTAGGTTGTTAGTTATTTAGTTAGTTAGTTAGTTAGTTAGTTAATATTTATGTAAGAAGGTAGTTAGTTAAATAGTTAGATAGTTAGTCAATTAGTTAGTTAGTTAGTTAGTTATCTTGTAGTTATTTAGTTTGTTAGTTAGTTAGTCAATAGGTATGTTGGAAGGTAGTTAGTTAGTCGGTTAGTTAACTAGTAGAAAGTTAGCTAGTTACTTAGTTAGTTAATTAGTTAGTTAGTTAGTTAATATGTATATAAGAAGGAAGTTAGTTAGTTAAATAGTTAGTTAGTTAGTTAGTTATCTATTTGTTAGTTAGTTAGTTAGTTAGTTAGTTATCTATTTGTTAGTTAGTAAGTTAGTTAGTTATTCAATTAGTTAGTTATTTAGTTACTTAGTCTATTAGTTAGTCAGCTAGTAGTTAGTTAGCTATTTAGTTAGTTAAATAGTGGGTATGCAGGAAGGTAGGTAGTTAGTTAGTTAGTTAGTTAGTTAGCTACTTAGCTAGTGGTCAGTTAGTTAGTTATGTAGTTAATTAGTTAGTTAATTAGTTAGTTAGTTAGTGGGTATGTAGTTAGTTGGTTAGTTAGTAAGTTAGTTTGTCATCTAGTAGTTAATTAGTTAGTTAATTAGTTAGTTAGTTAGGTAATATGTATGTAGAAAGGTGATTAGTAAGTTAGTTCTTTAGTTTGCTAGTAGTTAGTTAGTTAATTAGTTAGTTAGTTAGTGAGTTAGTTAGTAAATTAGTTAGGTAGTGGGTATATGTAGGAAGGTAGCTTGTTAGTTAGTCAGTTAGCTAATTAGTTAGTTAGTTAGTTAGTTAGTTAGTGAGTTAGTGAGTTAGTTGGTTAGTTAGTTAGTTAATATGTATATAAGATGATTGTTAGTTAGTTAAGTTAAACAAAAAGGTAAAGAATTAGTTAGTTAGGTAGGTAGTTAGTTAGTTAGTGGGTATGTAGGAAGCTAGTTAGTTAGTTAGTTAGTTAGTTAGTCAGTTAGTTAGTCAGTTAGTTAGGTTCTTAGTTAATTAGTTAGTTAATTAATTAGTTAGTTAGTTAATATTTATGTAAGAAAGTAGTTAGTTAGATAGTTAGATAGTTAGTTAATTAGTTAGTTAGTTAGTTAGTTGTCTAGTAGTTAGTTAGTTAGGTAGTTAGTTAGTGAATAGGTATGTTGGAAGGAAGTTAGTTAGTCTGGTAGTTAGGTAGTAGTAAGTTATCTAGTTAGTTAGTTAATTAGTTAGTTAGCTAGGTAGTTAGTTAGTTTGTTAATTAGTTAGTTAGTTGATGTGAGGCAAATGGAACACGTTTTACGAGTCTTATTTAGGGATTTTAGCCCTTGTGAAGTTATATTCTATGCTTTTATGATACATATTTCAAACATCATGAATATTTCTACACTAATGTGTTCTTTGCCCATTTTCAGGAGATAGAGGAATAATTTGGGAATTTGGTCAGCACCATTGCCTCCGGCACACTGAAGACAGTCAAAACGATATATCACATTGATATATTTGGTGAAAGATCGAGGCGGGAAAGGCAAAAACAAAAGAAGAAGATCACCAAACTGCTGCAACGCACAGGGCCTGGCCGCAGAGGCAAAATTCACTGCCCGCGCAGGCAAATCTCACAGCCCACGCCTAGCCCCAGCTCTCAGCCCATGCACAAGCCCCAACAAGCTAATTTGTTGCCTTCTTTAGATTGATTTGTGGCCTCCTTTAGATTGATTTGTTGCCTTCTTAGTTGATTTGTTGCTCCCCAAAACCTTCCATTTCTCCCTCATCCAGCCCCAAAACCTTCCAATTCTCCCTCATCCAGCCCCAAAACCTTCCATAATTATCCTTTCCAATCAAGAGGAGTATCAAGCCTATAAATTGGACCCCTTGGTCAGGACCAAATCATCATATTTTCTACTCTCTCTCTCTCTACAAACTCATCCAGAAATTCAATACAACCGAAAAGAGTAAATCTTCAAGAGCCGTTCTTTGGGTGGAGACGTTCTCAACCCTAGGAGTGCAAACGTGAAGATTTGGAGGAAGGCGTGCTTGCTCCACCTCGACACGAACTAGATCTATCATATTACGGAAGGCGTTCTTCGGCAATTCGGGAGGATCGACGTAGAAGAAGACGGAAATTCGAGCTAGCGTTTAGTTAGTGGGTATGTAGGAACGTAGGTAGTTAGTTAGTTAGTTAGTTAATTAGTTATTTAGTTAGTTAGTTACTTAATAGGTATGTAGGAAAATTGTTATTTAGTTAGTTAGTTAGTTACTTAATTAGTTAGTTGTTTAGTTAGTGGGTTTGTAGGAAGGCAGTTAGTTAATTAGTAAGTTAGGTAGTTAGTTAATTAGTTAGTTAATAGGTATGTATGAAGATAGTTAGTTAGTGAGTTAGTTAATTAGTTAGTTAGTTAGTTAGCTAGTGGTCAGTTAGTTACTTAGTTAGTTAGTTAGTTAGTTAGTTAGTTAGTTAATTAGTTCATTAATTAGTTAGTTAGTTAGTTGGTTAGCTAGTTAGTTAGTTGCTTAGTTAGTTAGTGAGCTAGTACTTAGTTAGTTAGTTAATAAGTTAGTTTGTTAATCAGTTAGTTAGTATGTTAGTTAGCTAGTAGTTAGTTAGTTAATTAGTTAGTTATTTAGTTAGTTAGTGAGTTAGTTAAACAGTTAGCTAATTAGTTAGTTTGTTTGTTTGTTAGTTAGTTAGTTAATTAGTTAGTGGGTATGTAGTTAGTTAGTTAGTAAGTTAGTTAGTAAGTTAGTTAGTTAGTTGGTTATTTGGCTAGTTAGTTAGTTAGTTAGTTAGTTAGTTAGTTAGTTCATTAGTTAGTTAGTTAGTTAGTTTGATAGCTAGTTGTTAGTTAGTCAGTTAGTTAGTTAGTCAGATAGTTAGTTAGTTAATTAGTTAGATAATTAGTTAGTTAAATAGTTCGTTAGTTTGTTAGTTAGTTAGTGGGTATGCATGAAGGTAGTTTGTTAGTTAGTTAGTTAGATAGCTAGCTAGGTAGTTAGTCATCAGTTAGTTCGTTAATTAGTTAATTAATCAGTTAATTAGTAACTAAGTTAGTTAGTTAGTGGGTATGTAGTTAGTTAGTTAGTTAGTTTGTAACTTAGTAAGTTAGTTATTTGGCTAGTTTGTTAGTTAGTTAGTTAATCAGTTAGTTAGTTAGTTACTTAGCACGTAGTTAGTTAGTTAATTAGTTAGTTAGCAAGTAGTTAGTTAATTAGTGAAATAGTTAGTTAATTAGTTCGTTAATTAGTTGGTTAGTTAGTTAGTTAGATAGTGCGTATGTAGGAAGGTAGTTAGTTAGTTAGTTGGCTAGTTCGTCAGTCAGTTAGTTAGTTAGTGGGTATGTACGAAGGTACTTAGTTAGTTAGTTAGTTAGTTGATTAGTTAGTTAGTTAGTTAGTGAGGTTGTTAGTTAATTAGTTAGCTAGTTAATTAGTTAATATTTATGTAAGAAGGTAGTTAGTTAGATAGTTAGATAGTTAGTTAATTAGTTAGTTAGTTAGTTAGTTATCTAGTAGTTAGTCAATTAGTTTGCTAGTTAATAGGTATGTTGGAAGGTAGTTAGTTAGTCGGTTAGTTAGCTAGTAGTAAGTTAGCTAGTTAGTTAGTTAGTGGGTATGTAGGAAGGTAGGTAGGTAGATTGTTAGTTAGTTAATTAGTTAGTTAGTTAGTTACTTAGTTAGTTAGTTAGTTAATATGTATATTAGAAGGAAGTTAGTTAGTTAAATAGTAAGTTAGTTAGTTAGTTATCTATTAGTTAGTTAGTTAGTTAATATGTATATAAGAAGGAAGTTAGTTAGTTAAATAGTTAGTTAGTTAGTTAGTTATCTATTAGTTAGTTAGTTAGTTAGTAAGTTAGTTAGTCAATTAGTTAGTTATTTAATTAGTTAGTTAGTCAGCTAGTAGTTAGTTATTTAGTTAGTTAGTTAGTGGGTATGCAGGAAGGTAGGTAGTTAGTTAGTTAGTTAGTTAGCTACTTAGCTAATAGTCAGTTAGTTAGTTATGTAGTTAATTAGTTAGTTACTTAGTTAGTTAGTTAGTGGGTATGTAGTCAGTTGGTTAGTTAGTAAGTTAGTTAGTTTTCTAGGAGTTAGTTAGTTAGTTAATTACTTAGTAAGTTAGTTAATATGTATGTAATAAGGTAGTTAGTTACTTAGTTAGTTAGTTTGCTAATAGCTAGTTAGTTAGTCAGTTAATTAGTTAGTTAGTTAGTGAGTTAGTCAGTAAATTAGTTAGGTAGTGGGAATATGTAGGAAGGTAGCTGGGTAGTTAGTCAGTTAGCTAATTAGTTAGTTAGTTAGTTAGTTAGCAAGTTAGTTGGTTAGTTAGTTAGTTAATATGTATATGAGAAGGTTGTTAGTTAGTTAAGTTCAATAAAAAGGTAAATAATTAGTTAGTTAGTTAGGTAGTTAGTTAGTTAGTGGGTATGTAGGAAGGTAGTTAGTTAGTTAGTCAGTTAGTTAGTTCGTTAGTTAGTTAGTTAGGTTGTTAGTTAATTAGTTAGTTAGTTAGTTAGTTAGTTAGTTAATATTTATGTAAGAAGGTAGTTAGTTAGATAGTTAGATAGTTAGTAAATTAGTTAGTTAGTTAGTTAGTTAGTTATCTAGTAGTTAGTTAGTTAGTTAGTTAGTTAGTTAGTGAATAGGTTAGTTAGATAGTAGGTTAGTTAGATAGTAGTAAGTTAGCTAGTTAATTAGATAATTAGTTAGTTAGTTAGTAAATTAATTAGGTAGTGGGTATGTAGGAAGATAGCTAGTTAGTTAGTTAGTTAGTTAGTTAATTAGTTAGTTTGTTAGTTAGTTAGTTAGTTAGTTTGTTAATAAGTATATAAGAAGGAAGTTAGTTAGTTAGTTAGTTAGTTAGTTAGTTAGTTAGTCAATTAGTTAGTTATTTAGTTAGTTAGTTTGTCAGTTAGTTAGTTAGCTAGTAGTTTGTAAGTTAGTTATTTAGTTAGTTAGTTAGTTAGGGGGTATGTAGGAAGGTATGTATGTAGTTAGTTAGTTAGTTAATTAGTTAGTTAGTTAGTTAGTTAGTTAGTTAATAGGTATGTAGGAAAATATATTTGTTAGTTAGTTAGCTTGTTACTTAATTACTTAGTTGGTTAGTTATTGGGTTTGTAGGAAGGTAGTTAGTTAATTAGTAAGTTAGGTAGTTAGTTAATTAGTTAGTTAATAGGTATGTACGAAGGTAGTTAGATTGTAAGTTAGTTAATTAGTTAGATAGTTAGTAAGCTAATGGTTAGTTAGTTAGTTAGTTAGTTAGTTAGTTAGTTAGTTAGTTAGTTAGTTAGTTAGTTCGTTGATTAGTTAGTTAGTTAGTTAGTCAGCTTGTTATTTAGTTACTTAGTTAGTTAGTGAGCTAGTAGTTAGTTAGATAGTTAGTAAGTTAGTTTGTTAATCAGTTAGTTAGCTAGTAGTTAGTTAGTTAATTAGTTAGTTATTTAGTTAGTTAGTTAGTTAAGTAGTTGGCGAATTAGTTTGTTTGTTTGTTAGTTAGTTAGTTAGTTAGTTAGTGGGTATGTAGTTAGTTAGTTAGTTAGTTAGTTAGTTATTTATTTGGCTTGTTAGTTAGTTAGTTAGTTAGTTAGTTAGTTAATTAGTTAGTTAGTTAGTCAGTTAGTTAGTTAATTAGTTCGTTAGTTACTTAATTAGTTAGTTAGTAAGTTTGTTTGTTATGTAGTAGTTAGTTAGTCAGATAGTTAGTTAGTCAATTAGTTAGATAATTAGTTAGTCAATTAGTTCGTAAGTTAGTTTGTTTGTTAGTGGGTATGCATGAAGGTAGGTAGTTAGTTAGTTAGTTAGTTAGTTAGCTAGCTAGCTAGCTAGTTAGATAGTCACTAGTTAGTTAGTTAGTTAGTTAGTTAGTTAGTTAATTAGTAAGTTAATTTGTTAGTTAGCTAGTTAGTTAGTGGGTATGTAGTTAGTTAGTTTGTTAGTTTGTTAGTTAATTATTTGGCTAGTTAGTTAGTCAGTTAGTTAATCAGTTAGTTAGCTGGTTAGTTAGTTAGTTAATTAGTAAGTTAGTTAGTTAATTAGTTACTTAGCTAGTAGTCAGTTAGTTAGTTAAATAGTTAGTCCATTCGTTTGTTAATTAGTTTGTTAGTTAGTTAGATAGTGGGTATGTAGGAAGGTAGGTGGTTAGTTAGTTGGCTAGTTAGCTAGTTATTTAGTTTGTTAGTTAGTGGGTATGCACGAAGGTACTTAGTTAGTTAGTTAGTTGCTTAGTTAGTTAGTGAGTTAGTTATGTTGTTAGTTAATTAGTTAGTGAGTTAATTAGTTAGTTAATATTTATGTAAGAAGTTAGTTAGCTAGATAGTTAGATAGTTAGTTAATTAGTTTGTGTGTTAGTTAGTTAGTTAGTTATCTAGTAGTTATTTAGTTATTTAGGTAGTTAGTTAATAGGTATGTTGGAAGGTAGTTAGTCGGTTAGTTAGCTAGTTGTAAGTAAGCTAGTTAGTTTGTTGATTAGTCATTTAGTTAGTTAGTAAATTAATTAGTTAGTGGGTATGTAGGAAGGTAGCTACCTAGTTAGTTAGTTAGTTAATTAGTTAGTTAGTTAGTTAGTTAGTTAGTTAATATGTATATAAGATGGAAGTTAGTTCGTTAAATAGTTAGTTAGTTAGTTAGTTATCTATTTGTTAGTTAGTTGGTTAGTTAGTTAGTCAATTAGTTAGTTATTTAGTTAGTTTGTTAGTTAGTCAGCCAGTAGTTAGTTAGTTATTTAGTTAGTTAAATAGTGGGTATGCAGGAAGGTAGGTAGTTAGTTAGTGGTCAGTTAGTTAGTTACGTAGTTAATTAGTTAGTTAATTAGTTAGGTAGTTAGTTGGTTAGTTAGTAATTTAGTTAATTATCTAGAAGTTGGTCAGTTAGTTAATTAGTTAGTTAGTTAGTTAATATGTATGTAGAAAGGTAGGTACTTAGTTAGTTAGTTAGCTAGTAGTTATTTAATTAGTTAGTTAGTTAGTGAGTTAGTTTGTAAATTAGTTTGGTAGTGGGTATATGTAGGAAGGTAGCTAGCTAGTTAGTTTGTTAGTTAGTTAGTTAGTTAGTTAGTTAGTTAGTTAGTTAATATGTATATAAGAAGGAAGCTAGTTAGTTAAATAGTTAGTTAGTTAGTCAGTTGTCTATATGTTAGTTAGTTAGTTAGTTAGTTAGTTAGTTAGTTAGTTAGTTAGTTATCAATTTGTTAGTTAATTAGTTAGTTAGTTAGTCAATTAGTTAGTTATTTAGTTAGTTAGTTAGTTAGTTAGTTAGTCAGCCAGTAGTTAGTTAGTTATTTAGTTAGTTAAATAGTGGGTATGCAGGAAGGTAGGTAGTTAGTTAGTTAGTTAGTTAGTAAGCTACTTAGCTTGTGGTCAGTTAGTTAGTTATGTAGTTAATTAGTTAGTTAATTAGTTAGTAAGTTAGTGGGTATGTAGTTAGTTGGTTAGTTAGTAAGTTAGTTAGTTATCTAGTAGTTAGTTAGTTAGTTAATTAGTTAGTTAGTTAGTTAATATGTATGTAGAAAGGTGATTAGTTAGTTAGTTCTGTAGTAGTTAGTTAGTCAATTAGTTAGTTAGTTAGTGAGTTAGTTAGTAAGTTAGTTAGGTGGTGGGTATATGTAGGAAGGTAGCTAGTTAGTAAGTCAGTTAGCTAATTAGTTAGTTAGTTAGTTAGTTAGTTAGTTAGTTGGTTAGTTAGTTAGTTAATATGTATATAAGAAGGTTGTTAGTTAGTTAAGTTAAATAAAAAGGTAAATAATTAGTTAGGTAGTTATGTAGGTAGTTAGTTAGTGGGTATGTAGGAAGGTAGTTAGTTAGTTAGTTAGTCAGTTAGTTAGTTAGTTAGTTAGTTAATATTTATGAAAGAGGGTAGTTAGTTAGATAGTTAGATAGTTAGTTAATTAGTTAGTTAGTTAGTTAGTTATCTAGTATTTAGTTAGTTAGTTACGTAGTTAGTTAGTGAATAGGTATGTTGGAAGGAAGTTAGTTAGTCGATTAGTTAGCTAGTAGTAAGTTATCTAGTTAGTTAGTTATTTAGTTAGTTAGTTAGTTAGTTAGTAAATTAATTAGTTAGTGGGTATGTAGGAAGGTAGATAGTTAGTTAGTTAGTTAGTTAATTAGTTAGTTAGTTAGTTTGTTTGTTAGTTAGTTTGTTAATATGTATATAAGAAGGAAGTTAGTTAGTTAAATTGTTAGTTAGTTAGTTAGTTATCTATTAGTTAGTTAGTTAGTCAATTAGTTAGTTATTTTGTTAGTTAGTAAGTTAGTTAGTTAGCTAGTTGTTTTTTAGTTAGTTATTTAGTTAGTTAGTTAGTGGGTATGTAGGAACGTAGGTAGTTAGTTAGTTAAATAGTGGGTATGCAGGAAGGTAGGTAGTTAGTTAGTTAGTTAGTTAGTTAGCTAGCTAGCTAGCTAGTTAGATAGTCAGTAGTTAGTTAGTTAGTTAGTTAGTTAGTTAATTAGTAAGTTAATTTGTTAGTTAGCTAGTTAGTTAGTGGGTATGTAGTTAGTTAGTTTGTTAGTTTGTTAGTTTGTTAGTTAATTATTTGGCTAGTTAGTTAGTCAGTTAGTTAATCAGTTAGTTAGCTAGTTAGTTAGTTAGTTAATTAGTAAGTTAGTTAGTTAATTAGTTACTAAGCTAGTTGTGAGTTAGTTAGTTAAATAGTTAGTCCATTCGTTTGTCAATTAGTTTGTTAGTTAGTTAGATAGTGGGTATGTAGGAAAGTAGGTGGTTAGTTAGTTGGCTAGTTAGCTAGTTAGTTAGTTTGTTAGTTAGTGGGTTTGCACGAAGATACTTAGTTTGTTAGTTAGTTGCTTAGTTAGTTAGTGAGTTAGTTATGTTGTTAGTTAATTAGTTAGTGAGTTAGTTAGTTACTTAATATTTATGTAAGAAGTTAGTTAGTTAGATAGTTAGATAGTTAGTTAATTAGTTTGTGTGTTAGTTAGTTAGTTACTTATCTAGTAGTTATTTAGTTATTTAGGTAGTTAGTTAATAGGTATGTTGGAAGGTAGTTAGTCGGTTAGTTAGCTAGTAGTAAGTAAGCTAGTTAGTTTGTTGATTAGTTATTTAGTTAGTTAGTAAATTAATTAGTTAGTAGGTATGTAGGAAGGTAGCTACCTAGTTAGTTAGTTAATTAGTTAGTTAGTTAGTTAGTTAATTAGTTAGTTAGTTAATTAGTTATTAGTTAATTAGTTAGTTAGTTAGTTAATATGTATATAAGATGGAAGTTAGTTCGTTAAATAGTTAGTTAGTTAGTTAGTTAGTTATCTATTTGTTAGTTAGTTGGTTAGTTAGTTAGTCAATTAGTTAGTTATTTAGTTAGTTTGTTAGTTAGTCAGCCAGTAGTTAGTTAGTTATTTAGTTAGTTAAATAGTGGGTATGCAGGAAGGTAGGTAGTTAGTTAGTTAGTTAGTTAGCTACTTAGCTAGTGGTCAGTTAGTTAGTTACGTAGTCAATTAGTTAGTTAATTAGGTAGGTAGTTAGTTGGTATGTAGTTAGTTGGTTAGTTTGTAAGTTAGTTAATTATCTAGAAGTTGGTCAGTTAGTTAATTAGTTAGTTAGTTAGTTAATATGTATGTAGAAAGGTAGGTACTTAGTTAGTTAGTTGGCTAGTAGTTATTTAATTAGTTAGTTAGTTAGTGAGTTAGTTTGTAAATTAGTTTGGTAGTGGGTATATGTAGGAAGGTAGCTAGCTAGTTAGTTAGTTAGTTAGTTAGTAAGTTAGTAAGTTAGTTAGTTAGTTAGTTAGTTAATATGTATATAAGAAGGTAGTTAGTTAGTTAAATAGTTAGTTAGTTAGTCAGTTGTCTATTTGTTAGTTAGTTAGTTAGTTAGTTAGTTAGTTAGTTAGTTATCAATTTGTTAGTTAGTTAGTTAGTTAGTTAGTCAATTAGTTTGTTATTTAGTTAGTTAGTTAGTTAGTTAGTTAGTCAGCCGGTAGTTAGTTAGTTATTTAGTTAGTTAAATAGTGGGTATGCAGGAAGGTAGGTAGTTAGTTAGTTAGTTAGTTAGTAAGCTACTTAGCTTGTGGTCAGTTAGTTAGTTATCTAGTTAATTAGTTAGTTAATTAGTTAGTAAGTTAGTGGGTATGTAGTTAGTTGGTTAGTTAGTAAGTTAGTTAGTTATCTAGTAGTTAGTTAGTTAGTTAGTAAGTTAGTTAGTTATCTAGTAATTAGTTAGTTAGTTAATATGTATGTAGAATGGTGATTAGTTAGTTAGTTTGCTAGTAGTTAGTTAGTCAATTAGTTAGTTAGTGAGTTAGTTAGTAAGTTAGTTAGTTAGTGGGTTAGTCAGTTAGTTAGTTAGTTAGTTAGGTTGTTAGTTAATTAGTTAGTTAGTTAGTTAGTTAGCTAGTTAGTTAGTTAGTTAATATTTATGAAAGAGGGTAGTTAGTTAGATAGTTAGATAGTTAGTTAATTAGTTAGTTAGTTAGGTAGTTATCTAGTATTTAGTTAGTTAGTTAGGTAGTTAGTTAGTGAATAGGTATGTTGGAAGGAAGTTAGTTAGTCGGTTAGTTAGCTAGTTAGTTAGTTATTTAGTTAGTTAGTTAGTTAGTAAATTAATTAGTTAGTAGGTATGTAGGAAGGTAGCTAGTTAGTTAGTTAGTTAGTTAATTAGTTAGTTAGTTAGTTTGTTTGTTAGTTAGTTTGTTAAAATGTATATAAGAAGGAAGTTAGTTAGTTAAATTGTTAGTTAGTTAGTTAGTTATCTATTAGTTAGTTAGTTAGTCAATTAGTTAGTTATTTAGTTAGTTAGTAAGTTAGTTAGTTAGCTAGTTGTTTTTTAGTTAGTTATTTAGTTAGTTAGTTAGTGGGTATGTAGGAACGTAGGTAGTTAGTTAGTTAGTTAGTTAATTAGTTAGTTAGTCAATTAGTTAGTTAATAGGTATGTAGGAAAATTGTTAGTTAGTTTGTTAGTTAGTTACTTAATTAGTTAGTTGTTTAGTTAGTGGGTTTGTAGGAATGTAGTCAGTTAATTAGTAAGTTAGGTAGTTAGTTAATTAGTTAGTTAATATGTATGTATGAAGGTAGTTAGTTAGTAAGTTAGTTAATTAGTTAGTTAGCAAGTGGTTAGTTAGTTAGTTAGTTACTTAGTTAGTTAGTTAATTAGTTCATTAATTAGTTAGTTAGTTAGTTAGTTAGCTAGTTAGTTAGTTGCTTAGTTAGTTAGTGAGTTAATAAGTTAGTTTGTTAATCAGTTAGTTAGTATGCTATTTAGCTAGTAGTTAGTTAGTCAATTAGTTAGTTATTTAGTTAGTTAGTTAGTTAGTTAGTTAGTTAAACAGTTAGCTAATTAGTTTGTTTGTTTGTTAGTTAGTCGGTTAGTTAGTTAGTTAGTTAGTGGGTATGTAGTTAGTTAGTTAGTAAGTTTGTTAGTAAGTTAGTTAGTTAGTTAGTTATTTGGCTAGTAAGTTAGATAGTTAGCTGGTTAGTTAGTTAGTTAATTAGTTAGTTAGTTGGTTAGTTTGATAGCTAGTAGTTAGTTAGTCAGTTAGTTAGTTAGTCAGATAGTTAGTTAGTCAATTAGTTAGATAATTAGTAACTAGTTAATTAGTTCGTTAGTTAGTTAGTTAGTTAGTGGGTATGCATGAAGGTAGGTAGTTAGTTCGTTAGTTAGTTAGCTAGCTAGCTAGGTAGTTAGTGATTAGTCAGTTCGTTAATTAGTTAATTAGTTAGTTAGTTAGTTAGTTAATGGGTATGTAGTTAGTTAGTTAGTTAGTTAGTTAGTTAGTTAGTTAGTTAGTTAGTTATTTGGTTAGTTAGTTAGTTAGTTAGTTAGTTAATCAGTTAGTTCGTTAGTTAGTTAGCCAGTAGTTAGTTAGATAGTCAGTTAGTTAGTTAATTAATTAGTTAGTTAGCTAGTAGTTAGTTAGTTTGTTAAATAGTTAGTTAATTAGTTAGTTAATTAGTTAATTAGTTAGTTAGTTGGATAGTGGGTAAGTAGGAAGGTAGTTAGTTAGTTTGTTGGCTAGTTAGTTAGTTAGTTAGTTAGTTAGTTAGTTAGTGGGTATGTACGAAGGTACTTAGTTAGTTAGTTAGTTAGTTAATTAGTTAGTTAGTTAGTTAGTTAGTTAGGTTGTTAGTTAATTGGTTAGTTAGATAGTTAATATTTATGTAAGAAGGTAGTTAGTTAGATTGTTAGTTAATTAGTTAGTTAGTTAGTTAGTTAGTTATCTAGTAGTTAGTTAATTAGTTAGTTAGTTAACAGGTATGTTGGAAGGTAGTTAGTTGGTCGGTTAGTTAGCTAGTAGTAAGTTAGCCAGTTAGTCAGTTAGTTAATTAGTTAGTTGGTTACTTAGTTAATATGTATATAAGAAGGAAGTTAGTTAGTTAAATAGTTAGTTAGTTAGTTAGTTATCTATTAGTTAGTTAGTTAGTTAGTTAGTTAGTTAGTTAGTTAGTCAATTAGTTGGTTATTTAGTTAGTTAGTTAGTCAGCTAGTAGTTAGTTATTTAGTTAGTTAGATAGTGGGTATGCAGGAAGGTAGGTAGTTGGTTAGTTTGTTAGTTAGCTACTTAGCTAGTAGTCAGGTTGTTAGTTTTGTAGTTAATAAGTTAGTTAATTAGTTAGTTAGTTAGTGGGTATGTAGTTAGTTGGTCAGTTAGTAAGTTAGTTAGTTATGTAGTAGTTAGTTAGTTAGTTAGTTAATTAGTTAGTTAGTTTGTTAATATGTACGTAGAAAGGTAGTTAGTTAGTTAGTTAGTTAGTTAGTTAGTTAATTAGTTAGTTAGTTAGTGAGTGAGTTAGTAAATTAGTTAGGTAGTGGGTATATGTAGGAAGGTAGCTGGTTAGTTAGTCAGTTAGCTAATTAGTTAGTTAGTTAGTTAGTTAGCTAGTTAGTTGGTTAGTTAGTTAGTTAATATGTATATAAGAAGGTTGTTAGTTAGTTAAGTTAAATAAAAAGGTAAATAGTTAGTTAGTTAGTTAGGTAGTTAGTTAGTTAGTTTGTTAGTTAGTTAATATTTATGTAAGAAGGTAGTCAGTTAGATAGTTAGATAGTTAGTTAATTAGTTAGTTAGTTAGTTAGTTATCTAGTAGTTAGTCAATTAGTTTGTTAGTTAATAGGTATGTTGGAAGGTAGTTAGTTAGTCGGTTAGTTAGCTAGTAGTAAGTTAGCTAGTTAGTTAGTTAATTAGTTAGTTAGTTAGTAAATTAATTAGTTAGTGGGTATGTAGGAAGGTAGGTAGGTAGCTAGTCAGTTAGTTAATTAGTTAGTTAGTTAGTTACTTAGATAGTTAGTTAGTTAATATGTATATAAGAAGGAAGTTAGTTAGTTAAATAGTTAGTTAGTTAGTTATCTATTAGTTAGTTAGTTAGTTAGTTAGTTAGTTATAGTCAATTAGTTAGTTATTTAGTTAGTTAGTTAGTTATCTAGTAGTTAGTTAGTTAGTTAGTTAGTTAGTTAGTGAATAGGTTAGTTAGATAGTAGGTTAGTTAGATAGTAGTAAGTTAGCTAGTTAATTAGATAATTAGTTAGTTAGTTAGTAAATTAATTAGGTAGTGGGTATGTAGGAAGGTAGCTAGCTAGTTAGTTAGTTAGTTAGTTAGTTAATTAGTTAGTTAGTTAGTTAGTTAGTTAGTTAGTTCGTTAGTTTGTTAATATGTATATAAGACGGAAGTTAGTTAGTTAAATTGTTAGTTAGTTAGTTATCTGTTTGTTAGTTAGTTAGTTAGTTAGTTAGTCAATTAGTTAGTTATTTAGTTAGTTAGTTAGTTAGTTAGTTAGTTAGCTAGTAGTTTGTTAGTTAGTTATTTAGTTAGTTAGTTAGTTAGTGGGTATGTAGGAAGGTACGTAGGTAGTTATTTAGTTAGTTAATTAGTTAGTTAGTTAGTTAGTTAGTTAGTTAGTTAATAGGTATGTAGGAAAATATATTAGTTAGTTAGTTAGCTTGTTACTTAATTAGTTAGTTGGTTAGTTATTGGGTTTGTAGGAAGGTAGTTAGTTAATTAGTAAGTTAGGTAGTTAGTTAATTTGTTAGTTAATAGGTATGTACGAAGGTAGTTAGATAGTAAGTTAGTTAATTAGTTAGATAGTTAGTAAGCTAATGGTTAGTTAGTTAGTTAGTTAGTTAGTTAGTTAGTTAGTTAATTAGTTAGTTAGTTAGTTAGATTGTTAGTTAGTTTGTTAATATGTATATAAGAAGGAAGTTACTTAGTTAAATTGTTAGTTAGTTAGTTAGTTAGTTATCTATTAGTTAGTTAGTTAGTCAATTAGTTAGTTATTTAGTTAGTTAGTAAGTTAGTTAGTTAGCTAGTTGTTTTTTAGTTACTTATTTAGTTAGTTAGTTAGTGGGTATGTAGGAACGTAGGTAGTTAGTTAGTTAGTTAGTTAATTAGTTAGTTAGTCAGTTAATTAGTTAATAGGTATGTAGGAAAATTGTTAGTTAGTTAGTTAGTTAGTTACTTAATTAGTTAGTTGTTTAGTTAGTGGGTTTGTAGGAATGTAGTTAGTTATTTGGTAAGTTAGGTAGTTAGTTAATTAGGTAGTTAATAGGTATGTATGAAGGTAGTTAGTTAGTAAGTTAGTTAATTAGTTAGTTAGTTAGTTAGCAAGTGGTTACTTAGTTAGTTAGTTAGTTAGTTAGTTAGTTAGTTAGCTAGTTAGTTAGTTAGTGAGTTAATAAGTTAGTTTGTTAATCAGTTAGTTAGTATGCTAGTTAGCTAGTAGTTAGTTAGTTAGTTAGTTAGTTAGTTAAACAGTTAGCTAATTAGTTTGTTTGTTTGTTAGTTAGTCGGTTAGTTAGTTAGTTAGTTAGTGGGTATGTAGTTAGTTAGTTAGTAAGTTAGTTAGTAAGTTAGTTAGTTAGTTAGTTATTTGGCTAGTAAGTTAGATAGTTAGTTAGTTAGTTAGTTAGTTAGTTCATTAGTTAGTTAGTTAGTTAGTTTGATTGCTAGTACTTAGTTAGTCAGTTAGTTAGTTAGTCAGATAGTTAGTTAGTCAATTAGTTAGATAATTAGTAACTAGTTAATTAGTTCGTTAGTTAGTTAGTTAGTTAGTGGGTTTGCATGAAGGTAGTTAGTTAGTTAGTTAGCTAGCTAGCTAGCTAGGTAGTTAGTGATTAGTCAGTTCGTTAATTAGTAAATTAGTTAGTTAGTTAGTTAGTTAATGGGTATGTAGTAAGTTAGTTAGTTAGTTAGTTAGTTAGTTAGTTAGTTAGTTAGTTAATCAGTTAGTTAGTTAGTTAGTTAGCAAGTAGTTAGTTAGATAGTTAGTTAGTTAGTTAATTAATTAGTTAGTTAGCTAGGAGTTAGTTAGTTTGTTAAATAGTTAGTTAATTAGTTAGTTAATTAGTTAATTAGTTAGTTAGTTAGATAGTGGGTATGTAGGAAGGTAGTTAGTTAGTTTGTTGGCTAGTTAGTTAGTTAGTTAGTTAGTTAGTTAGTTAGTTAGTGGGTATGTACGAAGGTACTTAGTTAGTTAGTTAGTTAGTTAATTAGTTAGTTAGTTAGTGAGGTTGTTAGTTAATTAGTTAGTTAGTTAGTTAATATTTATGTAAGAAGGTAGTTAGTTAGATTGTTAGTTAATTAGTTAGTTAGTTAGTTAGTTATCTAGTAGTTAGTTAATTAGTTAGTTAGTTAATAGGTATGTTGGAAGGTAGTTAGTTGGTCGGTTAGTTAGCTAGTAGTAAGTTAGCTAGTTAGTCAGTTAGTTAATTAGTTAGTTAGTTACTTAGTTAATATGTATATAAGAAGGAAGTTAGTTAGTTAAATAGTTAGTTAGTTAGTTAGTTATCTATTAGTTAGTTAGTTAGTTAGTTAGTTAGTTAGTTAGTCAATTAGTTAGTTATTTAGTTAGTTAGTTAGTTAGTTAATTAGTTAGTTAGTTAGTTAGATAGTTTGTTAGTTTGTTAATATGTATATAAGAAGGAAGTTAGTTAGTTAGTTAGTTATCTGTTTGTTAGTAAGTTAGTTAGTTAGTTAGACAATTAGTTAGTTATTTAGTCAGTTAGTTAGTTAGTTAGTTAGTTAGTTAGCTAGTTAGTTAGTTAATTAGTTAGTTAGTTAGTTAGTTTGTTAGTTTGTTAATATGTATATAAGAAGGAAGTTAGTTAGTTAAATTGTTAGTTAGTTAGTTATCTGTTTGTTAGTAAGTTAGTTAGTTAGTTAGACAATTAGTTAGTTATTTAGTCAGTTAGTTAGTTAGTTAGTTAGTTAGTTAGTTAGCTAGTAGTTTGTTAGTTAGTTATTTAGTTAGTTAGTTAGTTGGTATGTAGTAAGGTAGGTAGGTAGTTAGTTAGTTAGTTAATTTGTTAGTTAGTTAGTTAGTTAGTTAATAGGTATGTCAGAAAATATTTAGTTAGTTAGTTAGTTTGTTACTTAATTAGATAGTTGGTTAGTTAGTGGGTTTGTAGGAAGGTAGTTAGTTAATTAGTAAGTTAGGTAGTCAGTTAATTTGTTAGTTAATAGGTATGTATGAAGGTAGTTAGTTAGTAAGTTAGTTAATTAGTTAGATAGTTAGTAAGGTAGTGGTTAGTTAGTCAATTAGTTAGTTAGTTAGTTAGTTAATTAGTTCGTCAATTAGTTAGTCAGTTAGTTAGTTAGTTAGCTAGTTAGTTAGTTACTTAGTTAGTTAGAGAGCTAGTAGTTAGTTAGTTAGTTAGTAAGTTAGTTTGTTAATCAGTTAGTTAGCTAGTAGTTAGTTAGTTAATTAGTTAGTTATTTAGTTAGTTAGTTAGTTAAACAGTTGGCTAATTTGTTTGTTAGTTAGTTAGTTAGTTAGTTAGTTAGTTAGTTAGTTAGTTAGTGGGTATGTAGTTAGTTAGTTAGTTAGTTAGTTAGTTATTTGGCTAGTTAGTTAGTTAGTTAGTTAGTTAGTTAATTAGTTAGTTAGTTAGTAAGTTAGTTAATTAGTTAGTTAGTTAGTTTGTTTGTTAGGTAGTAGTTAGTTTGTCAGATAGTTAGTTAATTAGTCAGATAATTAGTTAGTCAATTAGTTCGTTAGTTAGTTTGTTTGTTAGTGGGTATGCATGAAGGTAGGGAGTTAGTTAGCTAGCTAGCTAGCTAGTTAGATAGTCACTAGTTAGTTAGTTAGTTAGTTAGTTAATTAGTTAGTTAATTTGTTAGTTAGCTAGTTAGTTAGTGGGTATGTAGTTAGTTAGTTAGTTTGTTTGTTAGTTTGTTAGTTAGTTATTTGGCTAGTTTGTTAGTTAGTTAGTTAATCAGTTAGTTAGCTAGTTAGTTAGTTAGTTAATTAGTTAGTTAGTTAGTTAATTAGTTAGTTACCTAGTAGTTAGTTAGTTAGTTAAATAGTTAGTCCATTAGTTTTTTAATTAGTTAGTTAGTTAGTTAGGTAGTGGGTATGTAGGAAGGTAGGTAGTTAGTTAGTTGGCTAGTTAGTTAGTTAGTTAGTTTGTTAGTTAGTGGGTATGTACGAAGGTACTTAGTTAGTTAGTTATTTAGTTAGTTAGTTAGTTAGTTAGTTAGTTATGTTGTTAGTTAATTAGTTTGTGAGTTAGTTAGTTAGTTAATATTTATGTAAGAAGGTAGTTAGTTATATAGTTAGATAGTTAGTTAATTAGTTAGTTAGTTAGTTATCTAGTAGTTATTTAGTTAGTTAGTTAGTTAGTTAATAGGTATGTTGGAAGGTAGTTAGTCGGTTAGTTAGCTAGTAGTAAGTTAGCTTGTTAGTTTGTTAATTAGTAAGTTAGTTAGTTAGTAAATTAATTAGTTAGTGGGTATGTAGGAAGGTAACTACCAAGTTAGTTAGTTAGTTAATTAGTTATTTAGTTAGTTAGTTAGTTAGTTAGTTAATATGTATATAAGAAGGAAGTTAGTTTGTTAAATAGTTAGTTAGTTAGTTAGTTATCTATTTGTTAGTTAGTTAGTTAGTTAGTTAGTTAGTTAGTTAATAGTTATGTTTCAAGGTAGTTAGTTAGTTAATTAGTTAGTTAGTTAGTTAGTTAGCTAGGAGTTAGTTAGTTAGTTAGTTAATTAGTTAGTTATTTAGTTAGTTAATTAGTTAGTTATTTAGTTAGTTAGCTAGTAGTTAGTAAATTAGTTAGTTAGTTAGTAGGTATGTAGGAAGGTTGGTAGTTAGTTAGTTACTTAGCTAGTTAGTCAATTAGATAGTTTGTAGGTATGTAGGAAGGTAGTTAGTTAGTTATATAGTTAATTAGTTAGTTAGTTAGTTAGTTAGTTATTTAATGGGCATGTAGGAAGGTAGTAAGTTAGCTAGTTAATATGTATGCAGGAATATCGTTAGTTACTTAGTTAGTCACTTAGATAGTTAGTTAGTTAGTTAATTAGTTAGTTAGTTAGTTAGTTAGTTGGTTAGTTAGTTAGTTAGTTTGTATGAAGGCAGTCAGTGAATTAGTTAGTTAGTTAGGTAGTTAGTTAGTTAGTTAGTTACTAGTTATGTTTGATGTTATTTAGTTAGTTAGTTAGTTAGTTAGTTAGTTAGCTAGGAGTTAGTTTGTTAGTTAGTTAGTTAGTTAGGAGTTAGTTAGTTAGTTAGTTAGTTAGTTTGTTAGTTAGTCGATTAGTTAGTTATTTAGTTAATTAGTTAGTTAGTTAGTTAGTTAGTTAGCTAGTAGTTAGTTAGTTATTTTTTATTTAGTAAGTGGGTATGTAGGAAGGTAGGTAGTTAGTTAGTTAGTTAGTTAGTTAATTAGTTAGTTAGTCAGTTAATTAGTTAATAGGTATGTAGGTAAATAGTTAGTTTGTTAGTTAGTTAGTTAATTAATTAGTTAGTTGGTTAGTTAATGGGTTTGTAGGAAGGTAGTTAGTTAATTAGTAAGTTAGGTAGTTAGTTAATTATTTAGTTAATAGGTATGTATGAAGGTAGTTAGTTAGTAAGTTAGTTAATTAGTTAGTTAGTTAGTTAGTTAGTTAGTTAGTTAGTTAGTTCGTTAATTAGTTAGTTAGTTAGTTAGTTACTTAGCTAGTTAGTTAATTACTTAGTTAGTTAGTGAGCTAGTAGTTAGTTAGTTAGTTAGTAAGCTAGTTTGTTAATCAGTTTGTTAGTTTGTTAGTTAGCTAGTAGTTAGTTAGTTAATTAGTTAGTTATTTAGTTAGTTAATTAGTTAATTAAAGAATTAGCTAATTTGTGAGTTTGTTTGTTAGTTAGTTAGTTAGTTAGTGGGTATGTAGTTAGTTAGTTAGTTAGTTAGTTAGTTAATTAGTTATTTAGTTAGTTATTTGGCTTGTTAGTTAGTTAGTTAATTATTTAGTTACTTAGTTAGTTAATTTGTTAGTTTGTTAGTTAATTAGTTAGTTAGTAAGTTAGTTAGTTAGTTAGCTAGTAGTTAGTTAGTTAATGAAATTGTTAGTTAATTAGTTAGTTAGTTAGTTAGTTAGTTAGTTAGTTAGATAGTGGGTATGTAGGTAGTTAGTTAGTTAGTTAATTAGTTAGTTAGTTATTTTGTAGGCTAGTTAGTTAGTTAGTTAGTTAGTTAGTGGGTATGTACGAAGGTAGTTAGTTAGTTAGTTAGTTAGTTAGATAGTTAGTTAGCTAGTAGTTAGTTAGTTAGTTAATTAATTAGTTAGTGAATTAGTTAGCGATCTAGTAGTTAGTTAGTTAGTTAGTTAGCTAGTAGTCAGTTAGTTAGTTAGTTATTTAGTTTGTTAGGTGGTTAGTTAATTAGTTAGTTAGTTACTTACTTACTTAGTTAGTTAGTTAGTTAGTTAGTTAATATGTATGTTAGTGAGTTAGAAGGTAGTTAGTGGGTATGTAAGAAGGTAGTTAGTGGGTATGTAGCAATGTAGTTAGTTAGGTAGTTAGTTAGTTAAAAGCTATGTTACTACGATACGCCAAAATCTGAGACGTACGCGTGTCCGATACGTATCGGATACGGATACGCATTTGATACGCATCGGATATGTATCATACACGCCAGCTGGCGTATCTAAATATTTTATATTAAATTATTCATGGACACGGCGTCGATACGCCATGACACGGCATTAATTCACGGGGATATGGCCTATGTTTATGAAAAGGCCAGCCACAAGTATTAAACTGGGTGAGAAGGGGGGACTTATTTATAGGGGTAAAGGATGGATACGGTCGGTCAATACAGCGAGGTGGGATTATTCATGCACTTATGTTCCGCCCAATCTTATATGTTTGGATATTGTGCATAAGGGTGGTACCAAATCATTTTCCACATGCATATTTAATATTTTCACAATAAATTTTCTAATTGAACTTTATTTTTTCAACATAATAAAAATAATATATATATATACAAACGTATCGGTATTTCGAGGCGGTCGAAAAGTAGCGATCCATGTTAGTGCTTCGTTTAATTTTGAAGGAGGATAACATCGGCATGGTATTGTGTTTTCGGCGGGATTTGCAAATCCCGCCTATTGTCATTTTGGCGGGATTTGCAAATCCCGCCTATTGTCTTTTTGGCGGGATTTGCAAATCCCGCCTATTGTGTTTTTGGCGGGATTTGCAAATCCCGCATATTGTGTTTTTGGCGGGATTTGAAAATCCTGTCATGTACTTTCTTATCATATTCTGTCCTGTCTAGTCCTTTATCATATCATATAATATAATATCACATCATTTCTTGTCCTGTCCTGATCTTGTGCTGTCCACTCATATCCTTTATCATGTCTTGTCTTGTCCTGTCCTGTCATGTCTTGTCGGGTCCTGTCATATCCAGTCTTGTCTTGTGCGATCTTGTTATGTCATTATCTTGTCTGTCCTGTCATGTTTTGTCGTGTCATGATCTGTCCTGTCCTATCGTGTCAGGTCTTGTCATGTCCTGTCATTTCCTTCCTGTCCTGTCCTATCCTGTCGTGTCGTGTCTTGTCGTGTCGTGTCGTGTCATTTCCGGTCATGTCGTGTCGTGTCGTGTCTTGTCGTGTCTTGTCTTGTCATGTCCTGTCATGTCGGGTCATGTCCTGTCATCTCATGTCCTGTCCTTTCCTGTAATGTCTTGTCATTTCCTGTCTTGTCATGTCGTGTCTTGTCGTGTCCTGTCGATCCCTGTCCTGTAATGTCCTGTCAGGTCATGTAAATTGTGTTTTTGGCGGGATTTGCAAATCCCGCCTATTGTCTTTTTGGCGGGATTTACAAATCCCGCATATTGTGTTTTTGGAGGGATTTACAAATCCCGCCTATTGTGTTTTTGGCGGGATTTGCAAATCCCGCCTATTGTGTTTTTGGCGGGATTTGCAAATCCCGTCAATTGTGTTTTTGGCGGGATTTACAAATCCCGCCTATTGTGTTTTTGGCGGGATTTGCAAATCCCGCCTATTGTGTTTTTGGCGGGATTTGCAAATCCCGCCAATTGTGTTTTTGGCGGGATTTGTAAATCCCGCCTATTGTCTTTTTGGCGGGATTTCCAAATCCCGCCTATTGTCTTTTTGGCGGGATTTGCAAATCCCGCCTATTGTGTTTTTGGCGGGACTTGCAAATCCCGCCAATTGTGTCTGTTATGTCATGTCATTGTCTTTGTCCGGTCCTGTCCTGTCATGGCCTGTTGTCTTTTTGGCGGGATTTCCAAATCCCGCATATTGTGTTTTTGGAGGGATTTGCAAATCCCGCCTATTGTGTTTTTCGCGGGATTTGCAAATCCCGCATATTGTGTTTTTGGCGGGATTTGCAAATCCCGCCTATTGTGTTTTTGGCGGGATTTGCAAATCCCGCCTATTGTCTTTTTGGCGGGATTTGCAAATTCCGCCTATTGTCTTTTTGGCGGGATTTGCAAATCCCGCCTATTGTCTTTTTGGCGGGATTTGCAAATCGCGCCTATTGTGTTTTTGCGGGATTTGGAAATCCCGCCAATTGTGTTTTTGCGGGATTTACAAATCCCGCCTATTGTCTTTTTGGCGGGATATACAAATCCCGCCTATTGTGTTTTTGGCGGGATTTGCAAATCCCGCCTATTGTCTTTTTGGCGGGATTTACAAATCCCGCCTATTGTCTTTTTGGCGGGATTTACTAATCCCGCCTATTGTGTTTTTGCCGGGATTTCCAAATCCCGCCAATTGTGTTTTTGGCGGGATTTGCAAATCCCGCCTATTGTCTTTTTGGCGGGATTTACAAATCCCGCCTATGGTGTTTTTGGCGGGATTTACAAATCCAGTCCTGTCATGTCCTGTCCTGTCATGTTTTGTCCTATCCTGTCATATCACATCACGTCATGTCATTGTCATTGTCCTGCCCTATCATGTCATGTCATGTCATGTCATTGTCTTTGTCCGGTCCTGTCCTGTCTTGTCATGGCATGTCATGTCGTGTATTGTCATGTCCTGTCCTGTCCTATCCTGCCGTGTCGTGTCTTGTCCGGTCCTGTCCTGTCATGTACTTTCTTGTCATATTCTGTCCTGTCTAGTCCTTTATCACTAACAAATTAACTAACTAACTAACTAACTAACTAATTAACTAACTAATAGCTAACTAACTAACTAGCTATCGAACTAGCTGACTAATTAACTAACTAACTAACTAACTAACTAGCTACCTTCCGAAAATACCCACTAACTAACTAACTTATTAACAAACTAACTAACTAAGAACGAAAAAATTAACTAACTAACTAAATACTTTCTAACTAACTAACTAAGTAATAAACTAACTAACTAACTAACTAACTAAAAGCTAACTAACTAACTAACTAACTAACCAACTGATTAACTAACTAACTAACTAACTCACTAGCCAAATAACTAACCAACAAACTAACAAACGAACTAACTACATACCCACTAACTAGCTAGCTAACTAACAAATTAACTAACTAATTAACTAACTAACTAACTAACAAACTAGTGACTATCTAACTAGCTAGCTAGCTAGCTAACTAACTAACTAACTAACTAACTAACTACCTACCTTCATGAAGGAAATACAGTTTCAGGATCAACCGTAAAAGTGTACACAAGGATAAACGAATGTAGTCGTACATTCGTAGCCATATCTTTCAGTAGGAAAATCCGATTTGAATGGTTCAAATTGGGTAAGATAGATAATTAGATTATCTATAACCTTCATGTAGAAATATATTTCATATGAACGAAGTATAAGTGTCGTTTCAGTGAAATACCGAAAGGGTGCAACAGTATGACATATAGTTAGTAAAACAGTCATAACTTTTGCATACGAACTCCAATTGGGCTGGGCCAAATTGAGTTATGTAGATAATAGGATTATCTACAATTTTCGTGTTGGTTGATTTTCTGTCAGAGAAATTTATCAATTTCGTCTGGACAGAATACTGACCAGGTTCATGCAGTTTTCTGTGTGAGAGGGTGTATATTGGATATACATGCATTTTGGCTAATCCTGATCCTATTACATATAAATAGGATTTTCTCTCTCATCTTAACCAAGCAATTCATTCAGAATTATCCAAAAAATTGTGAGACAAATTTCTAGAGAGTGAAAAGGTGTAAAAGAGAGAAACCGTGAAAAGGTGTTTTACGGTTTAGAGAATCAATTCGATTAAGCAAGTTCACCGGTGCATCGTCTAGGCAGGTGCATCCGTGACCGACGTCTTGCGATTCAAGGTGGATACACGTAGAGGAGCAACAACTGAGGCTCTCACGATTGTGATCGATTCGGACGAGTAGATTGAGTCGGAGACGAAATCAAGCGAATCGGCGAAGTCAACGAGCGGTGAAAGACGCGTGGTGTGGGACGCGCGTATTGTCACCAACGTGACAGGAGAAAGAAGGCAGCGATCAACCCTTCGTGTGCAATCAATTTTGCACCGGTAAAGATCTAACCTTCTATTTGCATCGTACCCTCAAAGTCGTGGCGTGATCTCGGGAATCGGGGAACCGGACCGGGCCTACATATCCGCTGCGCGGGCCCGGGGCCGGGGATATTCCCCTTCAGTGGTATCAGAGCGATCGCCATCGATTCGAGGGTCGAATTAAAGTCGTATATTAGATATACGCACGGGTTATCAAAGTTCGTACCCGTTTGCATGATGTTACATATTTAGAATGTCAAATTCCATTAAAATCACAAGTGAAATTCGCTAGAGATCGATCAATAGTTGATTGAGAGTATCTAGGAATAATCGTGAAAAGATTTCATGATTGATCGTTTTGGAAACGAGCGAAAACAGCAGTGCAAAAATCGCATAGTCCGTTATAACGGACACTGTAGCAGATACAGAAAATTGGGAATTTTTTGCGAAAAACACATATTCCGTTGTAACGGACTTGGAGTCCGTTGCAACGGACCCTGTATGGGATGCGGGGGTGTGAAGAGAACTGTGAAAAATGCATATTCCGTTGCAACGGACTTGGAGTCCGTTGTAACGGAACCTGTATCAGATACGGGGTTGCGGGGATGCGAATTGTGTCTATTGGAGTCCGTGGTAATGGACTGGGTCCGTTATAACGGATGTCTACGCAGTTTTGTCCGTTGCAACGGACTATATGTTGCGTTGTAACGGACAGGTTTCTGGAAATTTGGACAAAGGTATGCAGAAAATAGCGTTGTAACGGACCAAGGTTGCGTTGCAACGGACATGTTTCTGGCAATTTTGGCCAAACTCCGGATTAAATAGCGTTGTAACGGACTGGTATTCCGTTGTAACGGAGTGCCAAGTATACTGGAGGTCCGTTGTAACGGACTATGTTGCGTTACAACGGACTGGTTTCTGGTTGCTGATTTTGTTTTCGTGATAACTTTGGCTACACAACTTGGAATTTTGAGTTCTTTATATCGATTTGATCGGCATCAATCATACTAGCATATAGTTAGATAATTATTTAGAATAATTAGACTCCCAAATAAAAACATATGCATTTATGAAAATCTTGTGATAGTGATATAATTGGATTATGTCACGAATTTAGAAACATGCAATGGCATGATCCCTCATAATATTTAAGTCATGAAAATGCCTTCCATATCCACAACTACCGAGTTCGGTGTTACGTTTCACGTGGGTTCAGGCTAAAGTCGGGCACGTGATATTGAAACAATCGAAAGGGTGGCAAGCGTTAAATCGGGACTAGTGAGGCACAGGCTAAAGTCGACTCACTAGTAGCCTATTTGAACGATACGATGGAGATGGTTGTGACTTAACCGTCCAGGCCAATCAGATTGGAGTTCGGGGCATAGATAGGATGCACACACGGAACTGGGATTGTATTGGATACAATCTATCACCGAAATCCTATAAAGGTTCAAGAGTCGCATTGGATGCGATTGGATATAATCCTACCTAAATAACGGGATCCCACCCGATAGGCTAAAGTCACTTGTGGGAGGAACGGAAATATGGGTCTTGAGTGTTATGGACTTGGAGTCCCGTATCGGTATGAGGGTTATCAATTCGATAAAATAACACTATCATATAATCATCATATAAGCCCTATAAGATAAGTACGCAACGTTAGTAATCAATCTTTCACTTCATTTGTAGAATATGTCTTCTAGTAACACCAACACCATGTCGATTAGATCGACGTTAGAAAAGGATAAGCTAGTGGGTCGGAACTACTTTGACTAGCACCGAAATCTGAGAATAGTTCTCAGGCAAGAGGGCAAGAGTCACGTATTGGATACGGAACTAGTAGAACCGGGCCCCGATGCTACGGCCGAAGAAAAGGCCGCGTTTGAGAAACTTAAAAAGGACTCAAATGATGTTACGTGCCTCATGTTGGCATGTATGGACGCTAGTCTTCAAAAGCAGTTTGAGGACTCAGATGCGCACATCATAGACGTTGTGCTCAAGGAAATGTTCCAAGAGCAGGAGCGTATTGAACGGTTCAGTACGCTCAAGGAGTTAGTAAACTGCAAGATGCCTTCGGGGTCTTCAGTGAGTACTCACGTTTTGAAGGTGCAAGCTCTCATAGACCATCTTGAGAAGCTAGGAGAGAAATTGTCGAAGATTATGCAACAAGATTTGATCTTGTGTGCACTTCCTCCAATGTTTTCTCCGTTCGTGACTAACTATCACATGCATTCGATGGATAAGACGATCCCGGAGCTTCACGGAATGCTCAAGAATTTTGAATCGGAGACGTTAAAGTCGTCCGGAGAGAACAGGGCAAGAGTTGCCGGAAATGTTCTCACAATTCAGAATAAGGATCGTAAGAGATCAAAGTCCAAGGGCGGTTCGGCTAAGAAACGTTCGAAGCCGAATAAAAGGGGAAAGGAGAAATCCAAGGATGAGACGTGCTTTCATTGTCACAAGGCTGGACATTGGAAGCGCGATTGCAAGTCTTACCTCGAGGAGGTGAAGAAGGGCAAGGCGGTTTCAGCGACCGGCCTCTCAGGTATTAACGTTATTGAAGTTAATATTTCAACTATGACTAATTGGGTATTGGATACCGGTTGTGGGACTCATATTTGTCGAAATATGCAGGTTCTTCAAAATAGTCGAAGGTTGGAAAAGGGTGAAGTCGATCTACGCGTCGGGAATGGAGCAAGAGTTGCTGCATTTGCCGTAGGAGTAGTTAATTTGACTTTGCCTAGTGGACTTATTTTAGTACTAAATAATTGTTATTATGTACCAAAGTTATGTAAGAACATAATAAGTGTGTCGAAACTGGCCAATGATGGCTATGAATTCGTTATTAGGAATAATGAGTTTTCGATATGTAAGGATTCTATTATCTATGGAAATGTTCTGTTAGAAAATGGTCTTTATGTGTTGGATTTCGATCACGGAAATAATAAGTCCATATATAACGTTAATGCAAAAAGGATTAAATCTAAAGTTGATAATCGGACTTTCTTTTGGCATTGTCGTCTCGGTCATGTGAATGAGAAACGCATTGCTAGACTCCATAAAGATGGACTACTAGACTCATTTGAATTGGATTCATTTGGGAATTGCGAATCTTGTTTGCTTGGCAAGATGACTAAGGCGCCGTTCTCCAAGGTTGGAGAACGGTCCAACGATCTATTGGAACTCATACATTCCGATGTGTGTGGACCGATGAGCATCGAGGCAAGAGGATGCTATCGATACTTTGTTACGTTTACGGATGATCATAGTAGATATGGATATATCTATTTGATGCGTACTAAAGCGGAGACCTTTGAAAAGTTCAAAGAGTTTCAAAACGAAGTTGAAAATCAGCTTGGCAAGAAAATTAAAGCCATTCGATCGGATCGAGGTGGTGAATATTTGAGCTATGAGTTTGAAGATCATCTAAAAGATTGTGGAATAGTTCCACAATGGACTCCGGCAGGAACGCCACAATGGAATGGCGTGTCCGAGAGGAGGAATCGAACCTTGTTGGACATGGTTCGATCCATGATGAGTCAAACTTCCCTTCCAAAATCGTTTTGGGGATATGCCCTAGAGATAGCGGCTTACTTATTAAACCGCATACCTTCTAAATCGGTACCTAAGACGCCATATGAGATATGGACCGGAACAGTTCCGAAGTTGTCTTATGTTAAGATTTGGGGATGTGAGGCTTATGTTCGAAAATTATTATCGGACAAGCTCGATCCCAAGTCTGAAAAATGTTTATTTGTAGGGTATCCCAAGGAAACAATGGGGTATTATTTCTATAATCCCGTCGAAAATAAAGTTTTCGTAGCTCGAAGAGGAGTCTTCCTTGAGGAGGACTTTATCTCTAAGCGAGTGAATGGGACTGAAATAGATCTCGAAGAAATTCGAGACCCGCAAACGAATGTTGAACCGATGAACGTTGATCCGATTTCCTCAAATGTTGAGGATCCGGAGTCAAGTGCACAAGGCGCAGTTCGTAGATCGGGTAGGATTCGTCAAGAGCCTATACGATATGGTTTTATCGTGGCAAATGATGGTGAAGTCGAATTCATAGATGATGAACCGACATCTTATCGCGAGGCTATGAAAAGCGAGGATTCCGATAAGTGGCAATCTGCCATGAAATCCGAGATTCAATCCATGTACGATAATCAAGTTTGGAACTTGATTGATCCACCTCCCGGGGTTAAACCAGTGGGATGTAAGTGGGTCTTCAAGAAGAAGACCGACATGGATGGGAATGTGAACACTTATAAAGCACGGCTTGTGGCGAAAGGTTTCAAACAAATTCATGGTGTAGACTATGAAGAAACGTTTTCTCCCGTGGCAATGCTTAAATCCATACGGATCTTACTTGCTATCTCTGCGTATTATGATTACGAGATTTGGCAAATGGATGTCAAAACCGCATTCCTTAACGGGAATTTAGAGGAGGATGTGTACATGACACAACCCGAGGGTTTTGTCGATTCAAAGAGTCCGGATAAAGTGTGCAAGTTGCAACGATCCATTTATGGATTGAAGCAAGCTTCTCGGAGTTGGAACATACGTTTTGATGAAGTTATACGAGAATATAATTTCGTGAAAAACGTAGAAGAACCTTGTGTATACAAGAAGGTTAGTGGGAGCCGCGTAGTATTTCTTGTACTATATGTAGACGACATCTTGATCATAGGAAACGACATTCCGATGCTTACGGATAGATCCAAGAAATTACTCGGCTTGAGTCAAAGCACGTACATCGACAAAGTGTTGAAACGGTTTTCAATGCAAAATTCGAAGAAAGGACTTCTTCCAATGTCGAGTGGCATATCGTATTCTAAAGCTCAATGTCAGACATCGAGCGAAGATAAGAATGCGATGAGTATTGTTCCATACGCTTCGGCGGTTGGTTCAATTATGTATGCCATGATTTGTACGCGCCCCGATGTGTCGTATGCATTGAGCGTCGTTTCGCGTTACCAATCTAATCCAGGGGATATGCATTGGATCGCGGTTAAGAACATCCTTAAGTACTTACGAAGAACTAAGGATCAATTTCTAATTTATGGTGGAAAGACATCCGGGTTGGTCATCAATGGATATACCGACGCCAGTTTCCAAACATGTATCGATGACTTTCGATCACAAAGCGGATACGTGTTTTGTCTAAATGGTGGAGCGGTAGTTTGGAAAAGTTCCAAACAACCCACGATAGCAGACTCTACAACTGAATCGGAGTATATTGCGGCTTCCGAAGCGGCAAAGGAGGCGGTTTGGATCAAGAAGTTTGTGTCGGAGCTTGGTGTAGTCCCGAGCATCTCGGAACCTGTAGTTGTGTATTGCGACAATACGGGCGCAATAGCACAGTCCAAGGTACCGAGGGCACATCACCGCTCCAAGCACATACTCAGAAAATTTCACTTGATCCGTGAGATTTTGCAAAGGAAGGATGTGATCATTGAGAAGATTGATACTGACAGGAATGTTGCGGACCCGTTTACTAAGCCACTCTCGCAAGCTAAGCACGATTATCATGCGAAAGCTATAGGTTTGAGATACCTAGAGGAGGAAGAGAGTAGTTAGTTATCTAAAACGATAGTTTCGTAGGACGAGATTAGTCTAATAGATTAGTAAACGTTGTATCACCCCAAACTTATCTTATAGTAATGCAATTTCAGAATTTTAAAATTTTTCATTTTTGCATCTATCTTATATGAAAACTGTGTGCGGGGTTGTGTAATATGATAGTTACATGAACCTTGATTTGAACTTGTGTGGACGTCGACATGGTTGAGGACTATGTGCAGCAAAACCGTGACACTTAAAGTGTCATTTCTAAACATCCCTAGTCGCGGATCAGCTTGCTTAAGAGAGAAGCATTTCTATTATTAGATAATAGACTGAACGCGTACACTAGTACGTTTGCCGAGGAGATGATTATGTTTTGCTAATCATGGGACAAAGGTGTTTGTCGAATCGGGAACGTAGATATATGTTAGGTTACATGTATTGGATATGACCGAAGCCGCGAGACCATGACATGGTTTAGTCATTGTAGATGGACTTGCGACGGATGGGGTTTTAGATTCTTCATACTTGAGGGGATCATTGATTGCGTTACGTGCGTAACACAATGCTTTGATATGATCTTACGCTCACCGTAACAGGGAGTTAAAAGGGTCATCATTGGGTATTGTCCGAAACACGGAATTCAATGTGAGTCTCCAAGATAGGAATTGTTTATTCCGAAAGGAAGAGATATCTCTTAGGCGCCGCTCGATGAGTCGATTAACGAAATCTGCGGCCGCAGTCAATGATATTAATGGTTAATATCGATTGAAATTTGTTATTTCAACTCGGAATCGGGGAATAAGTGTAGTTAATCAAATTATAAGGATGACTATTACCATGCCTTTTGATTAACGGATATCGCTAACAAGAGAACTAGTAACCGCTATTCGAGATAGGCACAATGATCACAATCATTATTCGTTTAACATGGGTAGCTATGATGGAGTGACTAGATCCCGCTCATGAGCTTGTAGGTATTGGAAACAACCTACTGCCATCGTTAAGTCGAACCTACATGGTCACACAACGAGTCGTACTAAGTCGGGCTTGATCATAAAATTGGCACATAGGATGTGCATAGCTTGGTATTTGATACGCGAGCTATATTCTCTAAAATCGTGCGTATTGGATATGCATGAGTACCTTTTAGGTAGATCTGAAATTGAGTGGGAGACTGAAGGAAATACAGTTTCAGGATCAACCGTAAAAGTGTACACAAGGATAAACGAATGTAGTCGTACATTCGTAGCCATATCTTTCAGTAGGAAAATCCGATTTGAATGGTTCAAATTGGGTAAGATAGATAATTAGATTATCTATAACCTTCATGTAGAAATATATTTCATATGAACGAAGTATAAGTGTCGTTTCTGTGAAATACCGAAAGGGTGCAACAGTATGACATACAGTTAGTAAAACAGTCATAACTTTTGCATACGAACTCCAATTGGGCTGGGCCAAATTGGGTCGTGTAGATAATGAGATTATCTACAACTTTCGTGTTGGTTGATGTTCTGTCAGAGAAATTTATCAATTTCGTCTGGACAGAATACTGACCAGGTTCATGCAGTTTTCTGTGTGAGAGGGTGTATATTGGATATACATGCCTTTTGGCTAATCCTGATCCTATTATATATAAATAGGATTTTCTCTCTCATCTTAACCAAGCAATTCATTCAGAATTATCCAGAAAATTGTGAGACAAATTTCTAGAGAGTGAAAAGATGTAAAAGAGAGAAACCGTGAAAAGGTGTTTTACGGTTTAGAGAATCAATTGGATTAAGCAAGTTCACCGGTGCATCGTCTAGGCAGGTGCATCCGTGACCGACGTCTTGCGATTCAAGGTGGATACACGTAGAGGAGCAACAACTGAGGCTCTCACGATTGTGATCGATTCGGACGAGTAGATTGAGTCGGAGACGAAATCAAGCGAATCGGCGAAGTCAACGAGCGGTGAAAGACGCGTGGTGTGGGACGCGCGTATTGTCACCAACGTGACAGGAGAAAGAAGGCAGCGATCAACCCTTCGTGTGCAATCAATTTTGCACCGGTAAAGATCTAACCTTCTATTTGCATCGTACCCTCGAAGTCGTGGCGTGATCTCGGGAATCGGGGAACCGGACCGGGCGTACATATCCGCTGCGCGGGCCCGGGGCCGGGGATATTCCCCTTCAGTGGTATCAGAGCGATCGCCATCGATTCGAGGGTCGAATTAAAGTCGTATATTAGATATACGCACGGGCCTACTACCTAACTTACTAATTAACTAACTACCTTCCTACAAACCCACTAACTTACTAATTAACTAACAACCGGACCGGGCCTACTACCTAACTTACTAATTAACTAACTACCTTCCTACAAACCCACTAACTAACCAACTAACTAATTAAGTGACAAACTGACAAACTAACTAACTATTTTCCTACATACCTATTAACTAACTAACTAACTTACTAACAAATCAACTAACTAACTAAGTACCTACCTACCTTCCAACATACCCACTAACTAACTAACTAAATAACTAACTAACAAACTACTAGCTAACTAACTAACTAACTAACTAAATAACTAACTAATTGACTAACTAACTAACTAACTAACTAACTAACAGATAACTAACTAACTAACAATTTAACCAACTAACTTCCTTCTTATATACATATTAACAAACAAACTAACTAACTAACTAACTAACTAACTAATTAACTGACTAACTAACTAACTAACTAGCTACCTTCGTACATACCCACTAACTAATTAATTTACTGACTAACTAACTAATTATCTAACTAACTAGCTAACTTACTACTAGCTAACTAACCGACTAAATAACTACCTTCTAACATACCCATTCACTAACTAACTAACTAACTAACTTACTACTAGATAACTAACTAACTAACTAACTAATTAACTAACTATCTAACTATCGAGCTAACTACGTTCTTACATAACTATTAACTAACTAACTAGCTAACTAACTAATTAACTAACAACCTAACTAACTAACTAACTAACTAACTAACTAACCGACCGACTAACTAACTAACTACCTTCCTACATACCCACTAACTAACTAACTACCTAACTAACTAACTAACTATTTACCTTTTTATTTAACTTAAATAACTAACAACCTTCTTATATATATATTAACTAACCAACTAACCAACTAACTAGCTAACTAACTAACTAACAAACTAATTAGCTAACTGACGAACTAACCAGCTACCTTCCTAATATACCCACTACCTAGCTAATTTACTAACTAACTCACTAACTAACTAACTAATAAACTAACTAACTAACTAACTATTAGCAAACTAACTAACTAACTAACTACCTTTCTACATACATATTGACTAACTAACTAACTAATTAACTAACTAACTAACTACTAGATAACAAACTAACTTACTAACTAACCAACTAACTACATACCCACTAACTAATTAACTAATTAACTAACTAATTAACTACATAACTAACTAACTGACTACTAGCTAAGTAGCCAACTAACTAACTAACTAACTACCTACCTTCCTGCATACCCACTAACTAACGAACTAAATAACTAACTACTAGCTGACTAACTAACTAACTAAATAACTAACTAATTGACTAACTAACTAACTAACTAACTAACTAACTAACTAACTAACTAATAGATAACTAACTAACTGACAAACTATTTAACTAACTAACTTCCTTCTTATATACATATTAACTAACTAACTAACTAAGTAACTAACTAACTAATTAACTAACTAACTAGCTAGCTACCTACCTTTCTATATACCCACAAACTAATTAATTTACTAACTAACTAACCAACTAATTGACTAACTAACTAGCTAACTTACTACTAGCTGACTAACCGACTAACTAACTACCTTCCAACATACCTATTAACTAACTAACTAATTAACTAACTACTAGATAACTAACTAACTAACTAACTAACTAACTAATTAACTAACTATCTAACTATCTAACCAACTACCTTCTTACATAAATATTAACTAACTAACTAACTAATTAACTAACTAAGTACCTTCGTACATACCCACTAACTAACTAACTAACTAACTAACTAACTAGCCAACTAACTAACAAACTACCTTCCTACAGACCCACTATCTAACTAACTAACTAACAAACTAATTAACTGACTAATTAACTAACTATTTAACTAACTAACTAACTACTAGCTAACTAACTAATTAACTAACTAACTTACTAACTAACTAACTACTAGCTAACTAACTAACTATCTAACTAGCTGATTATCTAACTAACTAACTAACTAGACAAATAACTGACTAACTAATTCACTAACTAACTAGCTAACTGACTACATACCCATTAACTAACTAACTAACTAACTAATTAACTAATGACTAACTACCTAGCTAGCTAACTAACTAACTATCTAACTAACTAACTACCTTTATGCATACCCACTAACTAACTAACAAACGATCGAACTAATTAACTAACTAATTATCTAACTAATTAACTAACTAACTATCTGACTAACTAACTAACTGACGATCTAACTACTAGCTATCTAACTAACTAACTAACTAACTAACTAACTAACTTACTAACAATATTCCTACATACCTATTAACTAGCTAACTTACTACCTTCCTACATGCCCATTAAATAACTAACTAACTAATTATGAGCTAGCTAACTAACTAACTAAATAACTAACTAAGTACAAACTAACTAACTAACTAACTAACTAACTAATTAACGACCTAACTAACTAACCGCCTTCCTACATACCCACGAACTATCTAACAGACTAACTAGCTAAGTAAGTAACTAACTAAATAACTAACTAACTAACTAACTGAATAACTAACTAGATAACTAACTAACCAACTACTAGATAACTAACTAACTAACTAACTAAATAACTAAATAAATAAATAACTTATTAACTAACTAACTACCTACCTTCTACATACCCACAAACTATCTAATTAACTAACTAGCTAACTAACTAACTACTAGCTAACTAACTAACTAAACTGACTAACTAACTAACTAACTCACTAACTACCTTCCGACATACCCATTATCTAACTAACTAACTAACTAACTAGCTAACTACTGGACTGACTATTCAACTAACTTACTAATAGCTAACTAAATAACCAACTCAATAACTAACAAATTAATTAACTAACTATTTAACTAACAAACTAACTAACTACTGGCTAACTAACTAACTAACTGATTAACTAACTAACTCACTAACTAACTAACTAACTAACTAACTACTAGCTCACTAACTAACTAACTAACTAATTAACTAACTAATTAACTAATTAACTAACATACTAACTAACTAATTAGCCAATTCATTAGTTAACTAATTAACTAACTAACTACCTTCATTCATACCTATTAGCAAACTAACTAATTACCTACCTGACTAACTAATTACTTAACTACCTTCCTACAAACCTACTAACTAACTAAATATCTAACTAATTAACTAACTAACTAACTAACTAACTAACTAACTAACTATCTTCCTACATACCTATTAACTAACTAACTAACTAACTAACTAACTAACTAACTAACTAATTAACTAACTAACTAACTAACTACCTTCCTACAAGCCCACTAACTAACTAACTAACTAACTAACTAACTAACTAACTAACTGTATTCCTACATACCTATTAACTAACTATCTAACTAACTAACTAACGAACGAACTAATTAACTACCTTCCTACATACCCACCAACTACCTAACTAACTAACTAACTAACTAACTAACTAACTAACTAACCACTAGCTAACTAACTAACTAATTAATTGAATAACTAACTAATTAACTAACTAACTAACTAACCAACTAACTAAGTAACTAACTATTTAACTTTTTATTTAACTAACTAACTAACTACCTTCTTATATACATATTAACTAACTAACAAACTAACTGACTAACTACTACCTAACAAACTAACTAACTAACTAACTAATTAACTAACTAACTAATTAACTAACTAACTAACTAATTGACTAACTAACTAACTAACTAACTAATTAACTAACTAACTAACTAACTAACTAACTAGCCAAATAACTAACTAACTAACTAACTAACTAACTGACTACATACCCACTAACTAACAAACTAACTAACAAACAAACAAACTAATTAGCCAACTGTTTAACTAACTAACTAACTAAATAACTAACTAATTCACTAACTAACTACTAGCTAACTAACTGATTAACAAACTAACTTTCTAACTAACTAACTAACTAACTACTAGCTCACTAACTAACTAAGTAACTTACTAACAAGCTAACTAACAAACTAACTAACTAATTAACAAACTAATTAACTAAATTAACTAACTAACTAACTAACTAACTAACCACTAGCTTACTAACTATCTAACTAATTAACTAACTTACTTACTAACTACCTTCATACATACCTATTAACTAACCAATTAACTAACTACCTAACTTACTAATTAACTAACTACCTTCCTACAAACCCACTAACTAACCAACTAACTAATTAAGTAACAAACTGACTAACTAACTAACTAACTATTTTCCTACATACCTATTGACTAACTAACTAACTTACTAACAAATTAACTAACTAACTAAGTACCTACCTACCTTCCTACATACCCACTAACTAACTAACTAAATAACTAACTAACAAACTACTAGCTAACTAACTAACTAACTAACTAAATAACTAACTAATTGACTAACTAACTAACTAACTAACTAACTAACTAACAGATAACTAACTAACTAACTAACTAACTAATTATCTAACTAACTAGCTAACTTACTACTAGCTAACTAACCGACTAACTAACTACCTTCTAACATACCTATTCACTAACTAACTAACTAACTAACTAACTACTAGATAACTAACTAACTAACTAATTAACTAACTATCTAACTATCGAGCTAACTACCTTCTTACATAACTATTAACTAACTAACTAACTAAATAACTAACTAACTAATTAACTAACAACTTAACTAACTAACTAACTAACTAACTAACCGACTGACTAACTAACTAACTACCTTCCTACATACCCACTAACTAACTAACTAACTAACTAACTAACTAACTATTTACCTTTTTATTTAACTTAAATAACTAACAACCTTCTTATATAAATATTAACTAACTAACTAACCAACTAACTAGCTAACTAACTAACTAACAAACTAATTAGCTAACTGACTAACTAACCAGCTACCTTCCTAATATACCCACTACCTAACTAATTTACTAACTAACTCACTAACTAACTAACTAATGAACTAAGTAACTAACTAACTATTAGCAAACTAACTAACTAACTAACTACCTTTCTACGTACATATTGACTAACTAACTAACTAATTAACTAACTAACTAACTAACTACTAGATAACTAACTAACTTACTAACTAACCAACTAACTACATACCCACTAACTAATTAACTAATTAACTAACTAATTAACTACATAACTAACTAACTGACTACTAGCTAAGTAGCAAACTAACTAACAAACTAACTACCTACCTTCCTGCATACCCACTAACTAACGAACTAAATAACTAACTACTAGCTGACTAACTAACTAACTAAATAACTAACTAATTGACTAACTAACTAACTAACTAACTAACTAATAGATAACTAACTAACTAACTAACTATTTAACTAACTAACTTCCTTCTTATATACATATTAACTAACTAACTAACTAACTAACTAACTAACTAATTAACTAACTAACTAGCTATCTACCTACCTTCCTATATACCCACAAACTAATTAATTTACTAAGTAACTAACTAACCAACTAATTGACTAACTAACTAGCTAACTTACTACTAGCTGACTAACCGACTAACGAACTACCTCCCAACATACCTATTAACTAACTAACTAATTAACTAACTACTAGATAACTAACTAACTAACTAACTAACTAACTAACTAACTATCTAACTATCTAACCAACTACCTTCTTACATAAATATTAACTAACTAACTAACTAATTAACTAACAACCCAACTAACTTACTAACTGACTAACTAAGTACCTTCGTACATACCCACTAACTAACTAACTAACTAACTAACTAACTAGCCAACTAACTAACAAACTACCTTCCTACATACCCACTATCTAACTAACTAACTAACAAACTAATTAACTAACTAATTAACTAACTATTTAACTAACTAACTAACTACTAGCTAACTAACTAATTAACTGACTATCTAACTAACTAACTAACTACGAGCTAACTAACTAACTAACTAACTAGCTGATTATCTAACTAACTAACTAACTAGACAAATAACTAACTAACTAACTAACTAACTAACTAGCTAACTGACTACATACGCATTAACTAACTAACTAACTAACTAATTAACTAATGACTAACTAACTAACTAATTAACTAACAACCCAACTAACTAACTAACTAACTAACTAACTAAGTACCTTCGTACATACCCACTAATTAACTAACTAACTAACTAACTAACTAGCCAACTAACTAACAAACTACCTTCCTACATACCCACTATCTAACTAACTAACTAACAAACTAATTAACTAACTAATTAACTAACTATTTAACTAACTAACTAACTACTAGCTAACTAACTAATTAACTAACTATCTAACTAACTAACTAACTACGAGCTAACTAACTAACTAACTAACTAGCTGATTATCTAACTAACTAACTAACTAGACAAATAACTAACTAACTAACTAACTAACTAACTAGCTAACTGACTACATACCCATTACCTAACTAACTAATTAACTAATGACTAACTACCTAGCTAGCTAGCTAACTAACTAACTATCTAACTAACTAACTACCTTCATGCATACCCACTAACTAACTAACAAACGATCGAACTAATTAACTAACTAATTATCTAACTAATTAACTAACTAACTAACTATCTGACTAACTAACTAACTGACTATCTAACTACTAGCTATCAAATTAACTAACTAACTAACTAACTAACTAACTAACTAGCCAAATAACTAACTAACTAACTTACTAACTAACTTACTAACTAACAAACTACATACCCACTAACTAACTAACTAACTAACTAACTAACTAACAAAGAAACTAATTAGCTAACTGTTTAACTAACTAACTAACTAACTAAATAACTAACTAATTAATTAACTAACTACTAGCTAACTAACATACTAACTAACTGATTAACAAACTAACTTATTAACTAACTAACTAACTACTAGCTCACTAACTAACTAAGTAACTAACTAAGTAACTAACTAACTAGCTAACTAACTAACTAACTAACTAATTAACTAACTAACAAACTAACTAACTAACAAACTAACCACTAGCTGACTAACTAACTAACTAATTAACTAACTTACTAACTAACTACCTTCATACATACCTATTAACTAACTAATTAACTAACTACCTAACTTACTAATTAACTAACTACCTTCCTACAAACCCACTAACTAAACAACTAACTAATTAAGTAACTAACTAACTAACTAACTAACTAACAATTTTCCTACATACCTATTAACTACCTAACTAACTATATAACTAAATAATTAACTAACTAACTAACTAACTACCTACGTTCCTACATACCCACTAACTAACTAACTAAATAACTAACTAACAAACTACTAGCTAACTAACTAACTAACTAACTAACTAACTAACTAAATAACTAACTAATTGACTAACTAACTAACTAACTAACTAACTAATAGATAACTAACTAACTAACTAACAATTTAACTAACTAACTTCCTTCTTATATACATATTAACAAACTAACTGACTAACTAACTAACTAACTAACTAATTAAATAAGTAACTAACTAGGTACCTTCCTACATACCCACTAACTAATTAATTTACTAACTAACTAACTATCTAATTAACTAACTAACTAGATAACTTACTACTAGCTAACTAACCGACTAACTAACTTCCTTCCAACATACATATTCACTAACTAACTACCTAACTAACTAACTAACTACTAGATAACTAACTAACAAATTAACTAATTAACTAACTATCTAACTATCTAACTAACTACCTTCTTATATAAATATTAACTAACTAACTAACTCACTAACTAATTAACTAACAACATAACTAACTAACTAACTAACTAAGTACCTTCGTACATACCCACTAACTAATAAACTAACTAACTAACTAACTAGCCAACTAACTAACTACTTACCTTCCTACATACCCACTATCTAACTAACTAACAAACTAATTAACAAACTAATGGACTAACTATTTAACTAACTAACTAACTACTAGCTAACTAAGTGGGTATGTAGGAAGGTAGCTAGTTAGTTAGTTAGTTAGTTAATTAGTTAGTTAGTTAGTTTCTTTGTTTGTTAGTTTGTTAATATGTATATAAGAAGGAAGTTAGTTAGTTAAATTGTTAGTTAGTTAGTTAGTTAGTTAGTTAGTCAATTATTTAGTTATTTAGTTAGTTAGTTAGTTAGTTAGCTAGTAGTTTGTTAGTTAGTTATTTAGTTAGTTAGTTAGTGGGTATGTAGGAAGGTTGGTAGGTAGTTAGTTACTTAGTTAATTAGTTACTTAGTTAGTCAGTTAGTTAATAGGCATGTATGAAAATTGTTTGTTAGGTAGTTAGTTACTTACTTAATTAGTTAGTTGGTTAGTTAGTGGGTTTGTAGGAAGGTAGTTAGTTAATTAGTAAGTTAGGTAGTTAGTTAATTAGTTAGTTAATAGGTATGTATGAAGGTAGTTAGTTAGTAAGTTAGTTAATTAGTTAGTTTGTTAGTTAGTTAGCTAGTGGTTAGTTAGTTAGTTAGTTAGTTAGTTAGTTAGTTAGTTCGTTAATTAGTTAGTTAGTTAGTTAGTTAGTTAGTTTGTTAGTTAGTGAGCTAGTAGTTAGTTAGTTAGTAAGTTAGTTTGTTAATCAGTTAGTTAGTTTGTTAGTTAGCTAGTAGTCAGTTAGTTAATTAGTTAGTTATTTAGTTAGTTAGTTAGTTAGTTAAACAGTTAGCTAAATTAGTTTGTTTGTTTGTTAGTTAGCTAGTCAGTTAGTTAGTTATTTGGCTAGTTAGTTAGTTAGTTAATTAGTTAGTTAGTTAGTTAATTAATTAGTTAATAATTAGTTAGTTAATTAGTTAGTTAGTTAGTTAGTTAGCAAGTAGTTAGTTAGTCAGATAGTTAGTTAGTTAATTAGTTAGATAATTAGTTAGTTAAATAGTTCGTTAGTTAGTTAGTTAGTTAGTGGGTATGCATGAAGGTAGGTAGTTAGTTAGTTAGTTAGTCAGCTAGCTAGGTAGCTAGCTAGTTAGCTAGTTATTTGTTAGTTAGTTAGTTAGTTAGTTAGTTAGTTAATTTGTTAGTTAATTTGTTAGTTAGTTAGTTAGTTAGTGGGTATGTAGTTTGTAAGTTTGGTAGTTTGTTAGTTAGTTAGTTAGTTAGTTATCTGGCTAGGAAGTTATATTCTATGCTTTTATGAGGGTATTTGATGTGAGGCAAATGAAACACGTTTTACGAGTCTTATTTAGGGGATTTTAGCCCTTGTGAAGTTATATTCTATGCTTTTATGATACATATTTCAAACATCATGAATATTTCTACACTAATGTGTTCTTTGCCTATTTTCAGGAGATAGAAGAATAATTTGGGAATTTGGTCAGCACCATTGCCTCCGGCACGCTGAAGACAGTCAAAACGATATATCACATCGATATATTTGGTGAAAGATCGAGGCGGGAAAGGCAAAAACAAAAGAAGAAGATCACCAAACTGCTGCAACGCACAGGGCCTGGCCGCAGAGGCAAAATTCACAGCCCGCGCAGGCAAATCTCACAGCCCACGCCTAGCCCCAGCTCTCAGCCCATGCACAAGCCCCAACAAGCTAATTTGTTGCCTTCTTTAGATTGATTTGTGGCCTCCTTTAGATTGATTTGTTGCCTTCTTAGTTGATTTGTTGCTCCCCAAAACCTTCCATTTCTCCCTCATCCAGTCCCAAAACCTTCCAATTCTCCCTCATCCAGCCCCAAAACCTTCCATAATTACCCTTTACAATCAAGAGGAGTATCAAGCCTATAAATTGGACCCCTTGGTCAGGACCAAATCATCATATTTTCTACTCTCTCTCTCTCTACAAACTCATCCAGAAATTCAATACAACCGAAAAGAGTAAATCTTCAAGAGCCGTTCTTTGGGTGGAGGCGTTCTCAACCCTAGGATTGCAAACGTGCAGATTTGGAGGAAGGCGTGCTTGCTCCATCTCGACACGAACTAGATCTATCATATTACGGAAGGCGTTCTTCGGCAATTCGGGAGGATCGACGTAGAAGAAGACGGAAATTCGAGCTAGCGTTTAGCCGGGTTCACGGGGCATCATCGACAACGAGTTCTAGGCGTTCTAGGACTTGCATAGGTGTTACCCTTCTTTTATTTTAATTCTTTCGGTTGTATTTGTTTTGAATATTTCTTGCGTTGATTAATAAACTCGAGAATTTTAGTAGTTAAATCGATTTTCTTATTTAAATTACTGCCTTGATTGCCCTTGAATCTTGTTTCTAAAACCTTCTAAACTTGTCAATTTTCACGATCCCTTCCATATCTGGAAAGTTAAATTTTTTTATTTCATTGCGTAGATCTTGATTTCTAGTTTCGGGAACTTTTTGAATCGTTGAATTTCATGAAATATTTGAATTGATATGAATTTTTGAAAACTATCACTTAAACTGAAAACCTGCTGTTTCCAGAGACTGTTTTTCAGAGACCTGATTGTAATTCGTTGATAACTTTTTATTCCTTTGTCCAAATTGTTTGAAATTTTAGGATAAGTTTTATAAGATTCAGACCTATACCTAGACAAATTTTCATTAATTTTGGAAACTTCAAAATAATTATTTTAAAGATCTGAAGTTTAATCATATTTTGACGCAATAGCTCCTTGTGGAACGAATCCTTACATACTTAGTCTATACAATCTTTAGTATTCACATGTTTCTTGTTTGATTTACGGTGTTTTTATTCAACGATATAACATAAGTGTTAGCCAAAAACCCGTTATCAAAATGGCGCCGCTGCCGGGGAGCGGTTTTTAAGTCAATTACGATTAGAATTTTTGAAAATTAAGTTTTTGAAATCGATTAATCACTTCTTGTTGTTTCTTGTGACTATTTTTTAGGTGAGTGAAGAATCACATGCCAATTACGAGATCGCAGACAGCCAAACTTCAACCTCAAGTCCAAGAACACGGGAAGAAGAACGAGAGCTCTAAGAAGAGCAAACGACGAACACAAGAAGATCAAGAGACCGCTACATCTCAACATCCTAAATCTTCTTCTCTCTCTATTTCAATTGATAAAATGGGTGACATTCCGGTTCCACCAAGACCGAAAACTTTGAGGGAACTCATGGCCCCACAATTTGTGGAAGAGAACCACAACTTCATTAGACCGAATTTACCGGATTTTAGGCCGGACACGAGCATTATAGGCTCTTTACCTGTCTTTCACGGAAAAGCAACCGAAAACCCTAATAAACATTTGAAGAATTTTAAGATTCAATTAAATATATATGCAAGTCATGACTTATTTAATGAAATTCGTCTTTTGTATTTTCCGTATTCTTTAGTTGACGGAGCACGAGATTGGTACTATTCGCTCCGAAGGGACCAAGAGGCTTCAACCTTCACCGACATCTCGAACATTTTAAAAGAGAAGTACTACTCGGCCGCCCGAACGACAAACATCACGAGGGACCTCTTGGCAATTACACAAAAGCCGAACGAAGCGTATCACGAATATTTCGAGCGGTTCACGAAGATGATGGAGGAGTTGCCGACCAATTGCCTCCGAGTCGAGTTAGTCTACAACCAATTCATAAGTGGAATGTCCAACACCGACTACCAATTCCTCAATGCCTACGCGGGGGGAAGCATCGCGAACAAACAAATCGAAGAAATCAAAGGACTACTCGAAGTGATGGCCTCGAATTCGCAATCGAGACGAGGAACGGGTTGCGGGGTGAACTCGATAGATGCCAACGTCGACGCACTCAATTCCAAACTCGATACGATCATGAAGGCATTAGGAAAGGAGGAAGTGAAGAAATGCGGGGTTTGTAGTGCGACGACCCATTACTCGAATGAATGCCCGAGCATAACCGAAGAAGTCAACGCCGCATATCACGGGTCGAACACATTCAACCCGAACTACCGCAATCATCCGAATTTCTCGTGGTCGAATCCAAACAATGCTCAACCCGACCCGAACCGACAACAATTCCAAAAACCGAACACATACCAACATCCGAATGCCACGCAAGCGAAGCCGCCGCAAGCACAAGAGCCAGATCTCAAGTCAATGATGGAAGGCATGATGAATATGATGACCTCAATGGAAAAGAAGATCGGTAACAATGTGGACTCGTTGAAGCAAGAGGTATCGGGATTAAGGCAAGAGTTCAAGAGCGAAATCGCGAACACGAATCGACACATGGGGACCCTCGAGACTCAAATAACGCAAATTACCATGCGGGTGAACGTGATCGAGACGCAAGGAGCATCGAGACTCCAAGCACAAGCATTGGCCCCTCCCGAGCAAAGGCACGTAAACGCGATCGACCTACGAAGTGGACGGGAAATAGGTGAAAGCTCGAAACAAGGAAAGAAGGTGCACGAAGAAAATGAGATCGAAGTTCCGGTATGAGTCGAGCAACCGATACCGAAAGAGAAGGAGCCGGTACAAGCCAAGGAAAGCGAAGTGATTCTAGTCAATCCACCGTACCCGAGCCGACTCCCGAAGCCAACCGAGCCAAGCAACGATAAGATGCTCGCGATTTTGAAGAATTGCGAGGTGAGAATGCCGCTTATTGATGCTATTGTCGAGGTACCACGAATGGGGAAGATTCTCAAATCGCTCGCCACAAAGCCAAGGAGGAAGAAAGGTGACGAAGTGTTAAGTGTGGGGGAGAACATCTCGGCGATTTTACGGCTCCCGCACAAGTACAAGGATCCGGGGATGTTTGCTATCTCGGCGAAAATTGGACAACACGAAATCCCTCGGTGCATGCTAGACCTCGGGGCTTCGATCAACGTGATGCCCTTCTCGATCTTCCAAGAATCGGATCTCGGCCCTCTCGATGAAATAAGTTCCGTTATTCATTTGGCCGACCAATCGACGACGCGACCGTTGGGAATGGTCGAAGACGTAATCATCACGGTTGATGGCCTTTACTTCCCCGCGGACTTCTATGTGCTCGACATGAACAAGGCGAGTCACGACGCAAGTGTGGTGATTCTAGGAAGGCCCTTTCTCAAGACGGCTCGAACAAAGATCGATGTCCATGCGGGAGAGCTCACCATGCAAATCGACGAAGAGGTAATAAAAATTCATATTTTTGACAAGGATAAGTCAAATGTAGGTACTTTGGATCTCAACACATTGGACGTAATCGACGAATGCGTACACGAGCTCGTAGAGAAATCGTTCCATGAGTACACGAGTTGGAGCGCGGAAGGATTCAAGCTTCTCGGAGACCCAATTTCCGAGGTTCCGATGCAACGAAGATGCGGAAGAAGAAGACGAAGAAACGAGTCACGCACAAGAAATCGAGCATGCACTATTCGCCGAACAAGTCGAGATTCCGATGCAACGAAGTCCACCCTCCATCGAGCAATCTCCGAGGTTAGAATTAAAAGAATTACCCTTTGGACTAAAGTATGTCTTTCTCGATGAAGCTAGGTCTTTGCCGGTGATTATCTCGGCACATCTCGAAAAGGAGCAAGAGGAGAAATTGATCGATATGCTCAAACGCAACAAGAAAGCGTTCGGATGGACACTAGCGGATATTCCGGGGATAAGCCCCTCCATGTGCACTCATCGCATCATGCTCGAAGAAGATGCCAAGCCCTCTCGCGAGCCACAACGTCGACTCAATCCGCCAATGATGGAGGTGGTCAAGAAGGAAATCATCAAGCTACTCGATGCCGGAATCATCTACCCCATCGCGGACTCGAAGTGGGTCTCACCCATTCACGTTGTGCCGAAGAAGTCGGGGATCACAATTGTCGAGAACGAAGACGGCGAGCAAGTACCGACCCGAATCCAGAACGGGTGGCGCGTATGCATCGACTACCGCCGACTGAACAAAGCGACGAAGAAGGACCACTTCCCGCTCCCCTTCGTCGACCAAATGCTCGAGCGACTAGCTGGCAACCCCTACTATTGCTTTCTAGATGGATTTTCGGGGTACTTCCAAATCCCAATCGCCCCCGAGGACCAAGAGAAGACAACGTTCACTTGCCCGTTCGGTACATTCGCTTATCGACGTATGCCCTTCGGCCTATGCAACGCACCCGGTACATTTCAAAGGTGCTTGCTTTCCATTTTCTCCGATTATATCTCAAAATTTATTGAAGTTTTTATGGACGATTTCTCGGTGTTTGGTGACTCATTCGATTCATGTTTACACCACCTTTCCCAAATACTCGAGAAATGCGTCGAAGCTAATCTTGTTTTGAATTTTGAGAAATGCCACTTTATGGTGAGCAATGGAATAGTTTTAGGTCACCTCATCTCTGAGAAAGGCATGGAGGTCGACAAGGGTAAGATCGACGTCATCAAGAGGCTTCCGTACCCGAAAACGGTGAAAGACGTGCGTTCCTTCCTTGGCCATGCGGGTTTCTATCGGCGATTCATCAAGGATTTCTCAAAAATCGCGCAACCGATGTGCCAATTACTCAAAAAGGAGGAGAAGTTCGAGTTCGAAGACAAGTGCAAGAAATCTTTCGACGACTTGAAGGAGCGACTTTGCACCGCGCCGATAATCAAAGCACCGGATTGGAGCCGACCATTCGAGCTTATGTGTGACGCAAGTGACTCAAGTGTGGGGGCGGTGCTAGGCCAACGAATCGACAAAGACCCTCACGTGATCGCATACGCCTCGAAATCTCTCGACCCGGCTCAACGTAACTACACAACCACCGAGAAGGAGCTACTCGCCATAGTCTTCGCGTTGGAAAAGTTCCGGTCTTATCTTATAGGTACCAAGGTGATTATCTTCTCGGACCACGGCGCCTTGCGACATTTGATGAAGAAAAAGAAATGCAAGCCAAGATTGCTACGATGGATACTTCTCCTCCAAGAATTCGACCTCGAGATCAATGACAAGAAGGGATGCGAGAATCTCATGGCCGATCATCTAAGCCGACTACCATTGAAGACCGAGGACCTCATACCGATTCGCGAACAGTTTCCCGAAGAACACGTCCTCGCGGCCCGAATCGAAGCACCATGGTACGCTGATCTCGCCAATTATCTCGTAACAAACGAATTTATGCCGAGCTTCTCGAGGGCACAACGACACAAGATGAAGAGCGAGTCCCGATTCTACGTTTGGGAGGATCCGCTTCTATTTCGCATTTGCGCCGATCAAGTTGTACGTAAGTGCGTCCACCAAAATGAGGTCAATTCTATTCTCTCTTTTTGTTATACATTCGAATGTGGTGGCCACTTTGGCATTTCACGAACCGCACACAAGGTACAAGAGTGTGATTTTTATTGGCCATCACTACACAAAGACGTGGCCAATTTCGTGAAAAATTGCGATAAATGCCAAAAGACGGGGAATCTGAGCCGTAGAAATCAAATGCCCCTAAATTCCATGTACGTATGTGACCCATTTGATATTTGGGGCATTGATTTTATGGGCCCGTTTCCCTCGTCTTTTGGATACACTTACGTTTTGTTGTGCGTAGATTACGTCACGAAATGGGTCGAAGCGATTCCAACGAAGAATGCGGACTCGAAGACGGTGGTCGAGTTTCTAAAGAAGAACATTTTTCAGCGATTTGGCGTACCGAGGATGCTCATTAGCGATCGAGGGTCCCATTTTTGCAACCGCCATCTCCAAGGCCTACTCGAGAAGTACCACGTCAACCACCGCACCTCCACTGCTTATCACCCTCAAACGAACGGCCAAGCGGAGGTATCGAATGGGGAGATCAAATCCATACTCGAAAAAGTGGTGAACCCGAACCGCAAGGATTGGAGTGCCCGACTTGGTGATGCGTTATGGGCGTATCGAACCGCGTACAAGACACCGATCGGAATGTCCCCATTCAAGCTAGTCTACGGCAAAGCGTGCCACCTCCCGGTCGAACTCGAGCACAAAGCATTTTGGGCCAACAAACAACTTGTCCTCGATTACCCAAAAGATGCATCGGCCCGAAAGCTTCAACTTCTCGAACTCGACGAATTCCGTCTCGAAGCGTACGACAACTCGGCAATATGCAAAGCGAAGGCCAAACGTTTCCACGACCGCATGATTAAAAAGAAAGAATTTCAAATCGGGGAAAGGGTGTTGATCTTCAACACCCGTCTCAAGCTTTTCCCCGGAAAGCTCCGGTCCTGTTGGATAGGCCCCTTTGAGGTTACGAATGTTCTCACCTATGGAGTGGTCGAGATCAAGAGCGAAGGCACAGGCAAGGTGTTTAAGGTGAATGGCCACCGCCTCAAGCACTACTACGCGAACTACGAAAAAGGTTGGGCGGAAGAGCAATCTCTCGAGCCCCAACACCCTACAAGAGGATGAGATCGGCTAGGTCGAGCTCAAGACGTAAAACAAGAGCGCTAGCGAGGGAGGCAAGCCCACACATCAAAGGTTGTATCTTTTCATTACCCTATTTTTACATTATATATTCCATATACTTGAGGACAAGTAAAACCATAAGTATGGGGGGGGGGGGGGGGGGGGGTAACACAACCTTTGAACCTGCATGTGCCCAAATTAAAACGAAAAATATTGGGAATATTTTTTTTTTTCCCTTTTTCTGCGAATAAAATAGAAAATTGATGAAACTTAAATCTCGGAGCACGTCTAGTTTTCAACTAAGGACAAAATTGCACAAACAGATTTTTCTCCACCTCATTTTAAACAAATCGTTGTTTTTCAAACAAAATTTCATTTTAATACGATTTTTACTCTCAAAATTGAATGTTGCAAAATGTTTTGGAAATTTTGGTCACGAATTTGAAGAAATCTTTTGGGATTCCAACCTATACCAATAACTTCGCAATTATCACGAGTTTTCGACAATCAATGGATTCGTGGTTTACGTGACGCAGTACTTTTCGAAAATTGAACCCGCATTTTGATTTAAAACCCGTTTGAAAAGTTTTTAGTTACCGATTGAATGCGTTTTGCATGAATTTAAAATTTGACCACTTGCACTTAATGAATCAACCGTTCGTGGGGACCCGATAGTAAGTCAATAGTACCCGCTCTCTTCTTGGATCTTGAAAAAAAAAAAAAAAAGGCGGGGATGTAATTTCGTTGCATTTTGATAACGGGTTTTTGGCTAACACTTCGGTTATATCGTTGAATAAAAACACCGTAAATCAAACAAGAAACATGTGAATACTAAAGATTGTATAGACTAAGTATGTAAGGATTCGTTCCACTGGGAGCTATTGCGTCAAAATATGATTAAACATCAGATCATTAAAATAATTATTTCGAAGTTTCCAAAATTAATGAAAATTTGTCTAGAGAGAGGTCTGAATATTATAAAACTTATCCTAAAATTTCAAACAATTTGGACAACGGAATAAAAAGTTATTAACGAATTACAATCAGGTCTCTAAAAAACAATCTCTGGAAACAGCAGGTTTTCAGTTTAAGCGACAGTTTTCAAAAATTCATATCAATTCAAATATTTCATGAAATTCAACGATTCAAAAAGTTCCCGAAACTAAAAATCCAGATCTACGCAATGAAAAAATTGGTTTTGAGCAGATTTGGAAGGGGATCGTGAAAATTGACAAGTTTAGAAGGTTTTTAAAAACAAGATTCAAGGGCAATCAAGGCAGTAATTTAAATAAGAAAATCGAATTAACAACTAAAATTCTCAAGTTTATTAATCAACACAAGAATTTATTAAAAGAATCACAACCAAAAACTGAAATAAAAGAAAGAAACCACCTAATCAAGCCCTAGAACGTCTAGTGACTTGTGTCGATGCCTTCCCGTCGATCCGGTTGAACGCCAACTCGAGTTTCCGTTTCTTCTCACGCGGATCCTCTTCAATTCGTCGAAGAACGCCTTCTGCACGAATGACCGATCCTTTCCTTGTGTCGAGATGGAGCAAGAACGCCTTAACTCCAATTTCTTCACGTACAACCCTAGGGCGAGAACGCCTCTACCAAAGAGTTGGTCTTGAATTTGACGGTTCTTGGTTGAATCTTGTTTGTTTCTTGGAAGAGTTTGTGGAGAGAGATGGTAGAGAGCTTGCCCCCAAAGGGGAGAGAAAAGGGGGGGGGGATGATTTGCCCTTGGTCTTGGGGTCTTATTTATAGGCTTGATACTCCTCTTGATTGGAAAGGGTAATTATGAAAGGTTTAGGGGAGCAACAAATCAACTAAGAAGCCAACAAATTAATCTAAAGGAGGCCACAAATCAATCTAAAGAAGGCAACAAATTAGCTTGTTGGGGCTTGTGCATGGGCTGAAAGCTGGGGCTAGGCGTGGGCTGTGAGATTTGCCTGCGTGGGCTGTGAATTCTGCCTCTGCGGCCAGGCCCATTGTTGCCCCTGTGCGTTGCAGCTGTTTGGTGATCTTCTTCTTTTGTTTTTGCCTTTTCCGCCTCGATCTTTCACCGAATATATCGATGTGATATATCGTTTTGACTGTCTTTGGCGTGCCGGAGGCAATGGTGCTGACCAAATTCCCAAATTATTCCTCTATCTCCTGAAATTGGGCAAAGAACACATTAGTGTAGAAATATTCATGATGTTTGAAATATGTATCATAAAAGCATAGAATATAACTTCACAAGGGCTAAAATCCCTAAATAAGATTCGTAAAACGTGTTCCATTTGCCTCACATCAAATACCCCCACACTTAAACCCTTGATCGTCCTCGATCAATTGGAGATTTGTAGTTATAATCAATCTAAGGACGAATTGCACTAGATTCTATTAAATTTGTATTCGTCATTTTCAAACGCATTTCATGAACCTATTGATTAAAGTAAAAAATCAAGTTGCTAATGTTTAAGAAAGATAATGGTCAAATAATCAAATCTTAATTGAATAAAAATCGCAATTTCAATAGAGTTTAGAATGAGCAATTAATTTCTACCGGAAAAGGTGATTAAACACTACCGTTCGAATCTTTTCACGCCACAATTCAAAAGAAACCCGATTTCCAAAGTTTTTGAGTCTTCGTTTTGCAAGAATTCCCTTTTCAACCCGTTCGATACGTTGGTACAAGGTTCATACCCATTTTCAGTCGAATTCCCCACCCACTCCTTCATTTCGTAGAAGTCTTTAACCGAGCGCCCCACTACACCGAAATGCAATGAGGTTACATCCCGGTATTCTATTTTGACCTTCCTTCTATTTTATTATTTTATTCTTATTTTACTTTTTTTTTTTTTTTTTCTTTTTTTTTTTTCGGATCGCATTTGTAGAAGGAGTTCCGCGGCACCGGAGTGCAACGAAATTACATCCTGCCTTTTTTCAAGATCCAAGAAGAAGGCGGGTACTATCGACATACTAACGGGTCCCCACGAACGGTTGATTCATTAAGTGTAAGCAAAACTCATTCAAAAACTTTTCAATCGGGTTCTAATTCGAAGATGGGTTCAATTTTCGAAAACTAGTGTGTCACGTAAACCACGAATCCATAAATTGTCAAAAACTCGTGATAATTGCGAAGTTATTGGTATGGGTTGGAATCCCAATAGATTTCTTCAAATTCGTGACCAAAATTTCCAAAACATTTTGCAACATTCAATTTTGAGAGTAAAAATCGTATTAAAATGAAATTTTGTTTGAAAAACAACGATTTGTTTCAAATGAGGTGGAGAAAAATCCTTTTGTGCAATTTTGTCCTTAGTTGAAAACTAGACGTGCTCCGAGATTTAAGTTTCATCAATTTTCTATTTTATTCGCAGAAAAAGGGAAAAATAATAATAAAAAAAAAAAAAATATTCCCAATATTTTGCGTTTTAATTTGGGCACATGCAGGTTCAAAGGTTGTGTTACCCCCCCCCCCCCCCCCCCCCCCCCCACCCCCATAATTATGGTTTTACTTGTCCTCAAGTATATGGAATAGAGAATGTAAAAATAGGGTAATGAAAAGATACAACCTTTGATGCGTGGGCTTGCCTCCCTCGCTAGCGCTCTCGTTTGTTGGTCTCGAGCTCGACCATGCTGGTGTTACCCTCCTTGAAAGTTGAACGAGGAGCTCACTTGGATCGCTCTTTTTCGACCGCCTCGGAGTGCTCCTTTCGAAACGTTGGAGAATATGGCACTCAATGCTTGGTTTAATCGTTTTGCGCATGTCAAAATTGGTTCCAAGGGCATCCTTATCTCGCTTCGAATCAATTTGTATACAGGTCTTTGGCGAAGCGGAGTGGTAAGTGGCGTCAGTGTCTCAATGTTATTTGTTTTTCTTGATAAATCTACACAAGGAGAAATTCTTTCATGAGAGGCATCATAGTTCTTATTTGAATTTAAATCGATGCTAAACGGAAAGAATTCACCTTGGAGAGTTGGAGAGTTTTCTTTTTGCTTGGTTTCGTCGCTTGGAGTGAGTTGAACCACCATTTGAAGAGTTGAGTCCACCGACTCCTCTTCTTCTTCTTCCAAGACCGTCTCGGTGCTTTCTTCGAATCCTCCCATACTTGAACTCTCGAATTTGAATTTGTATTCATCCGTGTAGTCATCGTAAATCGGGTCTCTGATTAGCTCGAATCCTTTGGCTTTTGGGAATTCGTGTTCGCGTGGGGGAGGTTCGTCTATTGGAATGAGAGAAATAGTGGACCTTAGCTCGATGCCTTTTTCGAATCCCCCCACACTTGAACTCATGCCACTTTCAATCTCTACGATCTCTTCTTTGGAATATTTTTGGCTAAAATCTTGTATCATTGCCATCATTTCCTCCATCATTCTTTTCAATTCTTGGTATTGATCGTCATTTTGGAATTGAAAGGGTCAATTTTGGATTTCGATTTCGAGTTGAGATTCGTCTATGGGGTTTGGTGGAATCGTTGAGAGCAATTCATCTTCTTCTTCTCTCAAATCTTGCTCTTCTAGCTCCAATCGAGCAATTTCTTTCTCTATGAAATCTTGGTCCGACATGGATTCGGGATATCCCATTTCGATCTTCGCTAGTTGCATCCCTTCCCGAAGCGTTAAAGGTCTCTCTTGATTGTCCATCTTGTACCTTGCAAAAAAAAGAAAAATTCTCACAATGAGTGAAATATCAAGTTCAAATATATCAAATCGATTTCCAATAACACTCAAGATTGCAAGTACGATTTATAATTTCGACTTAACCATTGCTCCCCGGCAGCGGCGCCATTTTGATAACGGGTTTTTGGCTAACACTTCGGTTATATCGTTGAATAAAAACACCGTAAATCAAACAAGAAACATGTGAATACTAAAGATTGTATAGACTAAGTATGTAAGGATTCGTTCCACAGGGAGCTATTGCGTCAAAATATGATTAAACTTCAGATCATTACAATAATTATTTCGAAGTTTCAAAAATTAATAAAAATTTGTCTAGAGAGAGGTCTGAATATTATAAAACTTATCCTAAAATTTCAAACAATTTGGACAACGTAATAAAAAGTTATTAACGAATTACAATCAGGTCTCTAAAAAACAATCTCTGGAAACAGCAGGTTTTCAGTTTAAGTGGCAGTTTTCAAAAATTCATATCAATTCAAATATTTCATGAAATTCAACGATTCAAAAAGTTCCCGAAACTAGAAATCAAGATCTACGCAATGAAAGAATTGGTTTTCAGCAGATTTGGAAGGGGATCGTGAGAATTGACAAGTTTAGAAGGTTTTTAAAAACAAGATTCAACGGCAATCAAGGCAGTAATTTAAATAAGAAAATCGAATTAACAACTAAAATTCTCAAGTTTATTAATCAACACAAGAATTTATTAAAAGAATCACAACCAAAAACTGAAATAAAAGAAAGAAACCACCTAATCAAGCCCTAGAACGTCTAGTGACTTGTGTCGATGCCTTCCCGTCGATCCGGTTGAACGCCAACTCGAGTCTCCGTTTCTTCTCACGCGGATCCTCTTCAATTCGTCGAAGAACGCCTTCCGCACGAATGACCGATCCTTTCCTTGTGTCGAGATGGAGCAAGAACGCCTTAACTCCAATTTCTTCACGTACAACCCTAGGGCGAGAACGCCTCTTGATTGGAAAGGGTAATTATGGAAGTTTTAGGGGAGCAACAAATCAACTAAGAAGGCAACAAATTAATCTAAAGGAGGCCACAAATCAATCTAAAGAAGGCAACAAATTAGCTTGTTGGGGCTTGTGCATGGGCTGAGAGCTGGGGCTAGGCGTGGGCTGTGAGATTTGCCTGCGTGGGCTGTGAATTCTGCCTCTGCGGCCAGGCCCATTGTTGCCCCTGTGCGTTGCAGCAGTTTGGTGATCTTATTCTTTTGTTTTTGCCTTTCCCGCCTCGATCTTTGACCGAATATATCGATGTGATATATCGTTTTGACTGTCTTTGGTGTGCCGAAGGCAATGGTGCTGACCAAATTCCCAAATTATTCCTCTATCTCCTGAAAATGGGCAAAGAACACATTAGTGTAGAAATATTCATGATGATTGAAATATGTATCATAAAAGCATAGAATATAACTTCACAAGGGCTAAAATCCCTAAATAAGATTCGTAAAACGTGTTCCATTTGCCTCACATCACATTTCGGTGCCGCGGAACTCCCTTCCACAAATGCGATCCGAAAAAAAAAAAAAATAAAAAAATAAAAAAAATAAAAAAAAAAATAATAAGAAAAGGAGGAAAAAAGAAAACACCGAGATGTAATCTCGTCGCGCCGTAGTGGTGGGACTCTCGGTTAAGGACTCCAATGAAATTAAGGAGTGGGTGGGGAATTTGATTGAAACGGGTATGAACCTTGTACCATCGTACCGAACGGGTTAAAAAGGGAATAACTTGCACTTTAATTCATTCTTGCAAAACGATAGGATTGGTTAACTCAGAAACTTTGGAAATCGGGTTTCCTTTGAATTGCGGCGTGAAAAGATTCGAACGGTAGTGTTTAATCGCCTTTTCCGGTTGAAATTGATTGCTCATCTTTAAACTCTATTGAAATTGCGATTTTATTCAAATAAGATTTGATGATTTGACCTTTATTTTTCTAAAACATTAGCAACTTGATTGACGAGAGTAATTCTATAGGATCATGAAATACGTTTGGAAGTGACGAATACAATTTTAATAGAATCTAGTGCAATTACTCCTTAGATTAATTATAACTACAAATCTCCAATTGATCGAGGACGATCAAGGGTTTAAGTGTGGGGGTATTTGATGTGAGGCAAATGGAACACGTTTTACGAGTCTTATTTAGGGATTTTAGCCCTTGTGAAGTTATATTCTATGCTTTTATGATACATATTTCAAACATCATGAATATTTCTACACTAATTAATTCTTTGCCCATTTTCAGGAGATAGAGGAATAATTTGGGAATTTGGTCAGCACCATTGCCTCCGGCACGCTGAAGACTGTCAAAACGATATATCACATCGATATATTCGGTGAAAGATCGAGGCGGGAAAGGCAAAAACAAAAGAAGAAGATCACCAAACTGCTGCAACGCACAGGGCCTGACCGCAGAGGCAAAATTAGCCCGCGCAGGCAAATCTCACAGCCCACGCCTAGCCCCAGCTCTCAGCCCATGCACAAGCCCCAACAAGCTAATTTGTTGCCTTCTTTAGATTGATTTGTGGCCTCCTTTAGATTGATTTGTTGCCTTCTTAGTTGATTTGTTGCTCCCCAAAACCTTCCATTTCTCCCTCATCCAGCCCCAAAACCTTCCAATTCTCCCTCATCCAGCCCCAAAACCTTCCATAATTACCCTTTCCAATCAAGAGGAGTATCAAGCCTATAAATTGGACCCCTTGGTCAGGACCAAATCATCATATTTTCTACTCTCTCTCTCTCTACAAACTCATCCAGAAATTCAATACGACCGAAAAGAGTAAATCTTCAAGAGCCGTTCTTTGGGTGGAGGCGTTCTCAACCCTAGGAGTGCAAACGTGAAGATTTGGAGGAAGGCGTGCTTGCTCCACCTCGACACGAACTAGATCTATCATATTGCGGAAGGCGTTCTTCGGCAATTCGGGAGGATCGACGTAGAAGAAGACGGAAATTCGAGCTAGCGTTTAGCCGGGTTCACGGGGCATCATCGACAACGAGTTCTAGGCGTTCTAGGACTAGCATAGGTGTTACCCTTCTTTTATTTTAATTCTTTCGGTTGTGTTTGTTTCGAATATTTCTTGCGTTGATTAATAAACTCGAGAATTTTAGTAGTTAAATCGATTTTCTTATTTAAATTACTGCCTTGATTGCCCTTGAATCTTGTTTATAAAACCTTCTAAACTTGTCAATTTTCACGATCCCTTCCAAATCTGGAAAGTTAAATTTGTTTCTTTCATTGCGTAGATCTTGATTTCGAGTTTCGGGAACTTTTTGAATCGTTGAATTTCATGAAATATTTGAATTGATATGAATTTTTGAAAACTATCACTTAAACTGAAAACCTGCTGTTTCCAGACACTGTTTTTCAGAGACCTGATTGTAATTCGTTGATAACTTTTTATTCCTCTGTCCAAATTGTTTGAAATTTTAGGATAAGTTTTATAAGATTCAGACCTATACCTAGACAAATTTTCATTAATTTTGGAAACTTCTAAATAATTATTTTAAAGATATGAAGTTTAATCATATTTTGACGCAATAGCTCCCTGTGGAACGAATTCTTACATACTTAGTCTATACAATCTTTAGTATTCACATGTTTCTTGTTTGATTTACGGTGTTTTTATTCAACGATATAACATAAGTGTTAGCCAAAAACCCGTTATCATTAGTTAGTTAGTTAGTTTTTATTCAACGATAAGAAGGAAGTTAGTTAGTTAGATTGTTAGTTAGTTAGATTGTTATTTAGTTAGTTAGTTAGTTAGTAAGTTAGTTTGTTAATCAGTTAGTTAGCTAGTAGTTAGTTAGTTAATTAGTTAGTTATTTAGTTAGTTAGTTAGTTAAGTAGTTGGCAAATTAGTTAGTTTGTTTGTTAGTTAGTTAGTTAGTTAGTGGGTATGTAGTTAGTTAGTTAGTTAGTTAGTTAGTTATTTGGCTAGTTAGTTAGTTAGTTAGTTAGTTAATTAGTTAGTTAGTTAGTTAGTTAGTTAGTTAATTAGTGCGTTAGTTACTTAATTAGTTAGTTAGTAAGTTTGTTTGTTATGTAGTAGTTAGTTAGTCAGATAGTTAGTTAGTCAATTAGTTAGATAATTAGTTAGTCAATTAGTTCGTAAGTTAGTTTGTTTGTTAGTGGGTATGCATGAAGGTAGGTAGTTAGTTAGTTAGTTAGTTAGTTAGCTAGCTAGCTAGCTAGTTAGATAGTCACTAGTTAGTTAGTTAGTTAGTTAGTTAGTTAATTAGTAAGTTAATTTGTTAGTTAGCTAGTTAGTTAGTGGGTATGTAGTTAGTTAGTTTGGTAGTTTGTTAGTTTGTTAGTTAATAATTTGGCTAGTTAGTTAGTCAGTTAGTTAATCAGTTAGTTAGCTAGTTAGTTAGTTAGTTAATTAGTAAGTTAGTTAGTTAATTAGTTACTTAGCTAGTAGTCAGTTAGTTAGTTAAATAGTTAGTCCATTCGTTTGTTAATTAGTTTGTTAGTTAGTTAGATAGTGGGTATGTAGGAAGGTAGGTGGTTAGTTAGTTGGCTAGTTAGCTGGTTAGTTAGTTTGTTAGTTAGTGGGTATGCACGAAGGTACTTAGTTAGTTAGTTAGTTGCTTAGTTAGTTAGTGAGTTAGTTATGTTGTTAGTTAATTAGTTAGTGAGTTAGTTAGTTAGTTAATATTTATGTCAGAAGTTAGTTAGTTAGATAGTTAGATAGTTAGTTAATTAGTTTGTGTGTTAGTTAGTTAGTTAGTTATCTAGTAGTTATTTAGTTATTTAGGTAGTTAGTTAATAGGTATGTTGGAAGGTAGTTAGTCGGTTAGTTAACTAGTAGTAAGTTAGCTAGTTAGTTTGTTAATTAGTTAGTTAGTTAGTTAGTAAATTAATTAGTTAGTGGGTATGTAGGAAGGTAGCTAGCTTGTTACTTAGTTTGTTAATTAGTTAGTTAGTTAGTTAGTTAATATGTATATAAGAAGGAAGTTAGTTAGTTAGTTAGTTATCTATTTGTTAGTTAGTTAGTTAGTTAGTTAGTTAGTTATCTATTTGTTAGTTAGTTAGTTAGTTAGTTATTCAATTAGTTAGTTATTTAGTTACTTAGTATGTTAGTTAGTCAGCTAGTAGTTAGTTAGCTATTTAGTTAGTTAAATAGTGGGTATGCAGGAAGGTTGGTAGTTAGTTAGTTAGTTAGTTAGTTAGCTACTTAGCTAGTGGTCAGTTAGTTAGTTATGTAGTTAATTAGTTAGTTAATTAGTTAGTTAGTTAGTGGGTATGTAGTTAGTTGGTTAGTTAGTAAGTTAGTTTGTCATCTAGTAGTTAATTAGTTAGTTAGTTAGGTAATATGTATGTAGAAAGGTGATTAGTAAGTTAGTTATTTAGTTTGCTAGTAGTTAGTTTGTTAATTAGTTAGTTAGTTAGTGAGTTAGTTAGTAAATTAGTTAGGTAGTGGGTATATGTAGGAAGGTAGCTTGTTAGTTAGTCAGTTAGCTAATTAGTTAGTTAGTTAGTTAGTTAGTTAGTGAGTTAGTGAGTTAGTTGGTTAATTAGTTAGTTAATATGTATATAAGAAGATTGTTAGTTAGTTAAGTTAAATAAAAAGGTAAAGAATTAGTTAGTTAGGTAGGTACTTAGTTAGTTAGTGGGTATGTAGGAAGGTAGTTAGTTAGTTAGTTAGTTAGTCAGTTAGTTAGTTAGTTAGTTTGGTTGTTAGTTAATTAGTTAGTTAGTTAGTTAGTTAGTTAGTTAATATTTATGTAAGAAAGTAGTTAGTTAGATAGTTAGATAGTTAGTTAATTAGTTAGTTAGTTAGTTAGTTAGTTATCTAGTAGTTAGTTAGTTAGGTAGTTAGTTAGTGAATAGGTATGTTGGAAGGAAGTTAGTTAGTCTGTTAGTTAGGTAGTAGTAAGTTATCTAGTTAGTCAGATAATTAGTTAGTTAGCTAGTTAGTTAGTTAGTTAGTTAACTAGTTAGTTAGTTAGTTTGTTTGTTAATATGTATATAAGAAGGAAGTTAGTTAGTTAGATTGTTAGTTAGTTAGTTAGTTATCTATTAGTTAGTTAGTTAGTTAGTTAGTCAATTAGTTAGTTATTTAGTTAGTTAGTTAGTTAGTTAGTTACCTAGTAGTTTGTTAGTTAGTTATTTAGTTAATTAGTTAGTGGGTATGTAGGAACGTAGGTAGTTAGTTAGTTAGTTAGTTAATTAGTTATTTAGTTAGTTAGTTAGTTAATAGGTATGTAGGAAAATTGTTATTTAGTTAGTTAGTTAGTTACTTAATTAGTTAGTTGTTTAGTTAGTGGGTTTGTAGGAAGGCAGTTAGTTAATTAGTAAGTTAGGTAGTTAGTTAATTAGTTAGTTAATAGGTATGTATGAAGATAGTTAGTTAGTGAGTTAGTTAATTAGTTAGTTAGTTAGTTAGCTAGTGGTTAGTTAGTTAGTTAGTTAGTTAGTTAGTTAGTTAGTCAATTAGTTCATTAATTAGTTAGTTAGTTAGTTGGTTAGCTAGTTAGTTAGTTGCTTAGTTAGTTGGTGAGCAAGTACTTAGTTAGTTAGTTAATAAGTTAGTTTTTTAATCAGTTAGTTAGTATGTTAGTTAGCTAGTAGTTAGTTAGTTAATTAGTTAGTTATTTAGTTAGTTAGTGAGTTAGTTAAACAGTTAGCTAATTAGCTTGTTTGTTTGTTAGTCAGTTAGTTAGTTAGTTAGTTAGTTAGTGGGTATGTAGTTAGTTAGTTAGTAAGTAAGTTAGTAAGTTAGTTAGTTAGTTGGTTATTTGGCTAGTTAGTTAGTTAGTTAGTTAGTTAGTTAGTTAGTTAATTAGTTAGTTAGTTAGTTAGTTTGATAGCTAGTTGTTAGTTAGTCAGTTAGTTAGTTAGTCAGATAGTTAGTTAGTTAATTAGTTAGATAATTAGTTAGTTAAATAGTTCGTTAGTTTGTTAGTTAGTTAGTGGGTATGCATGAAGGTAGTTAGTTAGTTAGTTAGTTAGCTAGCTAGCTAGGTAGTTAGTCATTAGTTAGTTCGTTAATTAGTTAATTAATCAGTTAATTAGTAACTAAGTTAGTTAGTTAGTGGGTATGTAGTTAGTCAGTTAGTTAGTTTGTAACTTAGTAAGTTAGTTATTTGGCTAGTTAGTTAGTTAGTTAGTTAATCAGTTAGTTAGTTAGTTACTTAGCACGTAGTTAGTTAGTTAGTTAGTTAGTTAGTTAATTAGTTAGTTAGCTAGTAGTTAGTTAGTTAGTGAAATAGTTAGTTAATTAGTTAGTTAATTAGTTTGTTAGTTAGTTAGTTAGATAGTGCGTATGTAGGAAGGTAGTTAGTTAGTTAGTTGGCTAGTTAGTCAGTCAGTTAGTTAGTTAGTGGGTATGTACGAAGGTACTTAGTTAGTTAGTCAGTTAGTTAATTAGTTAGTTAGTTAGTTAGTGAGGTTGTTAGTTAATTAGTTAGTTAGTTAATTAGTTAATATTTATGTAAGAAGGTAGTTAGTTAGATAGTTAGATAGTTAGTTAATTAGTTAGTTAGTTAGTTATTTATCTAGTAGTTAGTCAATTAGTTTGTTAGTTAATAGGTATGTTGGAAGGTAGTTAGTTAGTCGGTTAGTTAGCTAGTAGTAAGTTAGCTAGTTAGTTAGTTAATTAATTAGTTAGTTAGTTAGTAAATTAATTAGTTAGTGGGTATGTAGGAAGGTAGGTAGGTAGCTAGTCAGTTAGTTAATTAGTTAGTTAGTTAATTAGTTAGTTAGTTAGTTAGTTAATATGTATATAAGAAGGAAGTTAGTTAGTTAAATAGTTAGTTAGTTAGTTAGTTATCTATTAGTTAGTTAGTTAGTTAGTTAGTTAGTTAGTTAGTTAGTCAATTACATAGTTATTTAGTTAGTTTGTTAGTCAGCTTGTAGTTAGTTATTTAGTTAGTTAGTTAGTGGGTATGCAGGAAGGTAGGTAGTTAGTTAGTTAGTTAGTTAGTTAGCTACTTAGCTAGTTGTCAGCTAGTTAGTTATGTAGTCAATAAGTTAGTTAATTAGTTAGTTAGTTAGTGGGTATGTAGTTAGTTGGTTAGTTAGTAAGTTAGTTAGTTATCTAGTAGTTAGTTAGTTAGTTAATTAGTTAGTTAGATGGTTAATATGTTTGTACAAAGGTAGTTAGTTAGTTAGTTAGTTTGCTAATAGTTAGTTAGTTAGTTAGTTAGTTAGTTTATTAGTTAGTTAGTTAGTTAGTGAGTTAGTTAGTAAATTAGTTAGGTAGTGGGTATATTTAGGAAGGTAGCTGGTCAGTTCGTCAGTTAGCTAATTAGTTAGTTAATTAGTTAGTCAGTTAGTTAATATGTATATAAGAAGGTTGTTAGTTAGTTAAGTTAAATAAAAAGGTACATAGTTAGTTAGTTAGTTAGTTAGTTAGTTAGTTAGGTAGTTAGTTAGTCAGTTAGTGGGTATGTAGGAAGGTAGTTAGTTAGTTAGTCAGTCAGTTAGTTAGTTAGTTAGTTAGTTAGTTAGTTAGGTTGTTAGTTAATTTGTTAGTTAGTTAGTTAGTTAGTTAATATTTATGTAAGAAGGTAGTTAGTTAGATAGTTAGATAGTTAGTTAATTAGTTAGTTAGTTAGTTAGTTAGTTATCTAGTAGTTAGTTAGTTAGTTAGTTAGTTAGTTAGTTAGTTTGTTAATTGGTTAATTAATTAGTTAATTAGTTAGTTAGTTAGTTAGTGAGCTAGTAGTTAGTTAGTTAGTTAGTTAGTTAGTTAGTGAGTTAGTTAGTTAATCAGTTAGTTAGTTAGTTAGTTAGCTAGTAGTTAGTTAGTTAGTTAGTTAGTTCATTAGTTAGTTATTTAGTTGGTTAGTTAGTTAGCTATTAGTTAGATAGTTGAATAGTTAGTCCATTAGTTAGCTAGTTAGTTAGTCAGTCAGTTAGTTAGTTAGTTAGATAATGGGTATGTCGGAAGGAAGTTAGTAAGTTAGTTAGTTAGTTAGTCAGTTTAGTTAGTTTGTTAGTTAGCTAGTAGTTAGTTAGTTAGCTAGTTAGTTAATTAGATAGTTTGTGGGTATATAGAAGGTGGGTAGTTAGTTAGTTAATAACTTAGTTATTTAGTTAGTTAGTTAGTTAGTTATCTAGTAGTTGGTTAGTTAGTTAACTAGTTACTTATTCAGTTAGTTAGTTAGTTCGTTAGTTAGTTAGTTAGTACTTGGTTAGTTGGTTATTTGGTTAGTTAGTTAGTTAGCTAGCTAATAGTTAGTTAGTTAGTTATTTAATGGGCATGTAGGAAGGTAGTAAGTTAGCTAGTTAATAGGTATGTAGGAATATTGTAAGTTAGTAAGTTAGTTAGTTAGTTAGTTAGTTAGCTAGTAAGTTAGTTAATTAGTAAGTTAGTGGGTTGGTACGAAGGCAGTCAGTTAATTAGTTAGTTAGGTAGTTAGTTAGTTAGATAGTTAATAGTTATGTTTAATGGTAGTTAGTTAGTTAGTTAGTTAGTTAGTTAGCTAGGAGTTAGTTAGTCAGTTAGTTAGTTAGTTAATTAGTTAGTTATTTAGTTAGTGAGTAAGTTAGTTAGTTAGTTAGCTTGTAGTTAGTTAAATAGTTAGTTAGTTAGTTATTTAGTTGGTTAGTTAGTTAGTTAGTTAATTAGGTAGTTAGTTAGTTAGTTATCTAGTAGTTAGTTAGTTAGTTAGTTAGTTTGTTAGTTAGTTAATAGGTATGTTGGAAGGTAGTTAGTTAGCCGGTTAGTTCGCTAGTAGTAAGTTAGCTAGTTAGTTAGTTAATTAGTCAGTTAGTTAGTAAATTAATTAGTAAGTGGGTATGTACGAAGGTAGCTAGTTAGTTAGTTTGTTAGTTAATCAGTTAGTTAGTTAGTTAGTTAGTTAGTTAGTTAGTTAGTTAGTTAGTTATATAGTTACCTTCGTACATACCCACTTACTAACTAACTAACTAACTAACTAATTAACTAACTAACTAACTAATTAACTAACTACAAGCTAACTGACTAACTAACTTACTAACTAACTAAATAACTAACTAATTAACTAACTAACTAACTAACTAACTAACTAACTCCTAGCTAACTAACTAACTACCTTTAAACATAACTATCAACTAACTAACTAACTAACTAATTAACTGACTGCCTTCATACAAACCCACTAACTTACTAACTAACTAACTTACTAACTAACAAACTAACTAACTTACTTACTTACTTACTATATTCCTACATACCTATTAATTAACTTACTAGCTAACTATGAGCTAGCTAACTAACTAACTAACTAAATAACTAACTAAGTACTAAGTAACTAACTAATTAACTAACTAACTAACTAATTAACTACCTAACAAACTAACTGCCTTCCTACATACCCATGAACTATCTAACAGACTAACTAGCTAAGTAACTAACTAACTAAATAACTAACTAACTAACTAACTGAATAACTAACTAGTTAACTAACTAACCAACTACTAGATAACTAAGTAACTAACTAACTAAATAACTAAATAAATAAATAACTTGTTAACTAACTAACTACCTACCTTCTACATACCCACAAACTATATAATTAACTAACTAGCTAACTAACTAACTACTAGCTAACTAACTAACTAAACTGACTAACTAACTAACTAACTCAATAACTACCTTCCGACATACCCATTATCTAACTAACTAACTAACTAACTAACTAGCTAACTAATGGACTAACTATTCAACTAACTAACTAATAGCTGACTAAATAACCAACTCAATAACTAACAAATTAATTAACTAACTAATTAACTAACAAACTAACTAACTACTGGCTAACTAACTAACTAACTGATTAACTAACTAACTCACTAACTAACTAACTAACTAACTACTAGCTCACTAACTAACTAACTAACTAACTAATTAACTAACGAACTAGCTGACTAATTAACTAACTAACTAACTAACTAACTAGCTACCTTCCGAAAATAACCACTAACTAACTAACTTATTAACAAACTAACTAACTAATAACGAAAAAATTAACTAACTAACTAAATACTTACTAACTAACTAACTAAGTAATAAACTAACTAACTAACTAACTAACTAAAAGCTAACTAACTAACTAACTAACGAACTAACTAACTGATTAACTAACAAACTAACTAACTAGACAAATAACTAACTAACAAACTAACTAACTACATACCCACTAACTACCTAGCTAACTAACAAATTAACTAACTAATTAACTAACTAACTAACTAACTAACCAGTGACTATCTAACTAGCTAGCTAGCTACCTAACTAACTAACTAACTAACTAACTAACTAACTACCTACCTTCATTCATACCCAATAACAAACAAACTAACTAATGAACTAATAGACAAACTAATTATCTAACTAATTAACTAACTCACAATCTGACTAACTAACTACTACCTAACAAACAAACTAACTAACTAACTAATTAACTAACTAACTGACTAATTAACTAACTAACTAACTAATTAATTAACTAACTAACTAACTAACTTATTAACTAACTAACTAACTAACTAACTAACTAACTAGCCAAATAACTAACTAACTAACTAACTAACTTACTGACTACATACCCACTAACTAACAAACTAACTAACAAACAAACAAACTAATTAGCCAACTGTTTAACTAACTAACTTACTAAATAACTAACTAATTCACTAACTAACTACTAGCTAACTAACTGATTAACAAACTGACTTACTAACTAACTAACTAACTACTAGCTCACTAACTAAATAAGTAACTAACTAACAAGCTAACTAACTAACTAACTAACTAATTAACGAACTAATAAACTAAATTAACTAACTAACTAACTAACTAACTAACTATCTAACTAACTAACCACTAGCTTACTAACTATCTAACTAGTTAACTAACTTACTAACTAACTACCTTCATACATACCTATTAACTAACCAATTAACTAACTACCTAACTTACTAATTAACTAACAACCTTCCTACAAACCCACTAACTAACCAACTAACTAATTAAGTAACAAACTGACTAACTAACTAACTATTTTCCTACATACCTATTAACTAACTAACTAACTTACTAACAAATTAACTAACTAACTAAGTACCTACCTACCTTCCTACATACCCACTAACTAACTAACTAAATAACTAACTAACAAACTACTAGCTAACTAACTAACTAACTAACTAAATAACTAACTAATTGACTAACTAACTAACTAACTAACTAACTGACTAACTAACTAACTAACTAACAGATAACTAACTAACTAACAATTTAACTAACTAACTTCCTTCTTATATACATATTAATAAACTAACTAACTAACTAACTAACTAACTGACTAATTAACTAACTAACTAACTAACTAACTAGCTACCTTCCTACATACCCACTAACTAATTAATTTACTAAGTAACTAACTAATTATCTAACTAACTAGCTAACTTACTACTAGCTAACTAACCGACTAACTAACTACCTTCTAACATACCTATTCACTAACTAACTAACTAACTAACTAACTTACTACTAGATGATGTGAGGCAAATGGAACACGTTTTACGAATCTTATTTAGGGATTTTAGCCCTTGTGAAGTTATATTCTATACTTTTATGATACATATTTCAAACATCATGAATATTTCTACACTAATTTGTTGTTTGCCCATTTTCAGGAGATAGAAGAATAATTTTGGAATTTGGTCAGCACCATTGGCTCCGGCATGCCGAAGACAGTCAAAACGATATATCACATCGATATATTCGGTGAAGGATCGAGGCGGGAAAGGCAAAAACAAAAGAAGAAGATCACCAAACTGCTGCAACGCACAGGGCCTGGCCGCAGAGGCAAAATTCACAGCCCACGCAGGCAAAATTCACAGCCCACGCCTAGCCCCAGCTCTCAGCCCATGCACAAGCCCCAACCAGATAATTTGTTGCCTTCTTTAGATTGATTTGTTGTCTTCTTAGTTGATTTGTTGCTCCCCAAAACCTTCCATTTCTCCCTCATCCAGCCCCAAAACCTTCCATATCTCCCCAAAACCTTCCATTTCTCCCTCATCCAGCCCCAAAACCTTCCATATCTCCCTCAACCAATCAGAAGACACCATGAAGCCTATAAATAAGACCCTAAGGCCAAGGGCAAACGATCTCTCCTGCCCCCCCTTTTCTCTCCCCTTTGGGGGCAAGCTCTCTACCATCTCTCTCCACAAACTCTTCCAAGAAACAAACAAGATTCAACCAAGAACCGTCAAATTCAAGACCAACTCTTTGGTAGAGGCGTTCTCGCCCTAAGGTTGTACGTGAAGAAATTGGAGTTAAGGCGTTCTTGCTCCATCTCGACACAAGGAAAGGATCGGTCATTCGTTCGGAAGGCGTTCTTCGACGAATTGAAGAGGATCCGCGTGAGAAGAAACGGAGACTCGAGTTGGCGTTCAACCGGATCGACGGGAAGGCATCGACACAAGTCACTAGGCGTTCTAGGACTTGATTAGGTTGTTTCTTTCTTTTATTTCAGTTTTTGGTTGTGATTCTTTTAATAAATTCTTGTGTTGATTAATAAACTTGAGAATTTTAGTTGTTAGTTCGATTTTCTTATTTAAATTACTGCCTTGATTGCCCTTGAATCTTGTTTTTTTTTTAAACATTCTAAACTTGTCAATTTTCACGATCCCCTTCCAAATCTGCTCAAAACAAATTCTTTCATTGCGTAGATCTTTATTTCTAGTTTCGGGAACTTTTTGAATCGTTGAATTTCATGAAATATTTGGATTGATATGAATTTTTGAAAACTGTCACTTAAACTAAAAACCTGCTGTTTCCAGAGATTATTTTTTTAGATACCTGATTGTAATTCGTTAATAACTTTTTATTCCGTTGTCCAAATTGTTTGAAATTTTAGGATAAGTTTTATAATATTGAGACCTCTCTCTAGACAAATTTTCATTAATTTTGGAAACTTCGAAATAATTATTTTAATGATCTGAAGTTTAATCATATTTTGACGCAATAGCTCCCTGTGGAACGAATCCTTACATACTTAGTCTATACAATCTTTAGTATTCACATGTTTCTTGTTTGATTTACGGTGTTTTTATTCAACGATATAACCGAAGTGTTAGCCAAAAACCCGTTATCACTAGATAACTAACTAACTAACTAATTAACTAACTATCAAACTATCGAGCTAACTACCTTCTTACATAACTATTAACTAACTAACTAACTAACTAACTAACTAACTAACTAATTAACTAACAACCTAACTAACTAACTAACTAACCGACTGACTAAATAACTAACTACCTTCCTACATACCCACTAACTAACTAACTACCTAACTAACTATTTACCTTTTTATTTAGCTTAAATAACTAACAACCTTCTTATATACATATTAACTAACTAACTAACCAACTAACTAGCTAACTAACTAACTAACTAACTAATTAGCTAACTGACTAACTAACCAGCTACCTTCCAAATATACCCACTACCTAACTAATTTACTAACTAAGTCACTAACTAACTAACTAATAAACTAACTAACTAACTAACTAACTAACTAACTATTAGCAAACTAACTAACTAACTAACTAACTAACTACCTTTCTACATACATATTGACTAACTAACTAACTAATTAACTAACTAACTAACTACTAGATAACTAACTAACTTACTAACTAACTAACTGACTACATACCCACTAACTAACTAACTAATTAACTAACTAATTAACTAAATAACTAACTAACTGACTACTAGCTAAGTAGCTAACTAACTAACTAACTAACTACCTACCTTCCTGCATACCCACTAACTAAAGAACTAAATAACTAACTACTAGCTGACAAACTAACTAACTAAATAACTAACTAACTAACTAACTAACTAACTAATAGATAACTAACTAACTAACTAACTATTTAACTAACTAACTTCCTTCTTATATACATATTAACTAACTAACTAACTAACTAACTAACTAACTAATTAACTAACTAACTAGCTAGCTACCTACCTTCCTATATACCCACAAACTAATTAATTTACTAACTAACTGACCAACTAATTAACTAACTAACTAGCTAACTTACTACTAGCTGACTAACCGACTAACTAACTACCTTCCAACATACCTATTAACTAACTAACTGACTTACTACTAGATAACTAACTAACTAACTAACTAACTAATTAACTAACTATCTAACTATCTAACCAACTACCTTCTTACATAAATATTAACTAACTAACTAACTAATTTACTAACAACCTAACTAACTAACTAACTAAGTACCTTCGTACAACCCACTAACTAACTAAATAACTAACTAACTAGCCAACTAACTAACAAACTACCTTCCTACATACCCACTATCTGACCAACTAACTAATTAAGTAACAAACTAACTAACTAACTAACTAACTATTTTCCTACATACCTATTAACTAACTAACTAACTAACTACCTACCTACCTTCCAACATACCCACTAACTAACTAACTAAATAACTAACTAACAAACTACTAGCTAACTAACTAACTAACTAACTAACTAGATTACTAACTAATTGACTAACTAACTAACTAACTAACTAACTAACTAACTAACAGATAACTAACTAACTAACAATTAAACTAACTAACTTCCTTCTTATATACATATTAAGAAACAAACAAACTAACTAACCAACTAACTAACTAATTAACTAACTGACTAGCTACCTTCCTACATACCCACTAACTAATTAATTTACTAACTAACTAACTAATTATATAACTAACTAGTGCGTCAAAATAGGATTAAACTTCAGATCTTTAAAATAATTATTTAGAAGTTTCCAAAATTAATGAAAATTTGTGTAGAGGTAGTTCTGAATATTATCAAATTTATCCTAAAATTTCAAACAATTTGGACAACGGAATAAAAAGTGATTAACGAATTACAAATCAGGTCTCTGAAAAACAGTCCCCTGGAAACAGCAGGTTTTCAGTTTAAGTGACAGTTTTCAAAAAATCATATCAATTCGAATATTTCATGAAATTCTACGATTCAAAAAGTTCCCGAAACTAGAAATCCAGATCTACTCAGGACAAAAAGAGAACAAAAATATCACACAAAGAGAGACAAAGATTGAATGCAAGAAACAAGATTTAGAACAAAGATTTAATTCACACAAGATTCTTTACACAACTTCAAACTTCAATCACCATACAAGAAATTCAAGACATGAAAAGAAAACACCTAGAATGAGAGGTGAGCTTCGTCGTGTCAAGAAGAGCTTCGTTCCAGTCTAGTGCAATCAATCGAGGCTTGAGTCGCTAGGAAGCTAGGACAACCCAAGGGTTTCTTGTTCGAAGAAAAGTCGACTCTCCCGGATGAAGAAAGCTTCGAGTCCGTTTTGAGTGAAGAAAGAACACGATTAAATCGAGGAAGGAGAGGTTACCGAATGAAGAAAGCTTCGAGTTTGGTAATGGAGAAAGCTCCACTCGCAATCCCGATGAAAACCGGATGAAGGAAGCTTCGAGTCCGATTGTATTCCTAGACTTTTCTTTGATCGGGACGATTCACCGGATGAAGAAAGCTTCGAGTCCGGCAAACAATCACTTGAGAATTCGATTTAGTTCTTGAATGGTTCTTGAGCGGTTCTTGAAAGTTCTTGGAAGTGCTTAGAGAGAATGAGGGAGAGAGAGAGAGAGAGAAAGTGGGGGGAAGAAGTGCTTCAAGGAGCGTAACTCTGCCCATAGGCCTTGGGGTCTTATTTATAGTGTCATTGGGGCTTTCCCATTGGCCGAGAGATGGGTGAGAGGATTGAGGGTAGTTGGGAGTGGTAGGTGAGGTAGGTGGGGCTGTAGAGTGGCAATTGTGTGAGTGGTTTTCGAGTAGAGTTTGGTGCAATCTCTTATGTTGATGATTATTTGCCTTCTCCTTCACACGTGTACCGAATTGGTCGGTATGATATATCGATTTTAACGGCGCGAGGAGACGAAGGCAACTACACTCTTGGATTGCCGAGAATTTCCACCTAAAACCTGTAATTAAGCAATAAAACACACTTAGTGAAGAAATATTCTTGTTATCTCAAATATGAACAATTGTATATATAAAGTTGTGATTCAAAAGGGCTAAAATCCCCAAATTAGATATCAAAAAGGTGCTTTATTTTCCTCTTATCAACTAGCTAACTTACTACTAGCTAACTAACCGACTAACTAACTACCTTCCAACATACCTATTCACTAACTAACTAACTAACTAACTAACTAACTACTAGATAACTAACTAATTGACTAATTAACTAACTATCTAACTATCGAGCTAACTACCTTCTTACATAACTATTAACTAACTAACTAACTAACTAACTAACTAACTAATTAACTAACAAACTAACTAACTAACTAACTAACTAACTAACTAACTAACTAACTAACTAACTACCTTCCTACATACCCACTAACTAACTAACTACCTAACTATTTACCTTTTTATTTAACTTAAATAACTAACAACCTTCTTATATACATATTAACTAACTAACTAACCAATTAACTTGCTAACTAAATAACTAACTAACTAATTAGCTAACTGACTAACTAACCAGCTACCATCCTACATATACCCACTACCTAACTAATTTACTAACTAACTCACTAACTAACTAACTGATAAACTAACTAACTAACTACCTAACTATTAGCAAACTAACTAACTAACTACCTTTCTACATACATATTAACTAACTAACTAACTAATTAACTAACTAACTAACTACTAGATAACTAACTAACTTACTAACTAACCAACTAACTACATACCCACTAACTAACTATCAAATTAACTAACTAATTAACTACATAACTAACTAACTAACTAACTAACTACCTACCTTCCTGCATACCCACTAACTAACTAACTAAATAACTAACTACTAGCTGTCTAACTAACTAACTAACTAACTAACTAACTAACTAACTAACTAACTAACTAACTAATAGATAACTAACTAACTAACTAACTATTTAACTAACTAACTTCCTTCTTATATACATATTAACTAATTAACTAACTAACTAATTAACTAACTAACTAGCTACCTACCTACCTTCCTATATACCCACTAACTAATTAATTTACTAACTAACTAACTAACTAATTAACTAACTAACTTGCTAACTTAATACTAGCTGACTAACCGATTAACTAACTACCTTCCAACATACTTATTAACTAACTAACTAATTAACTAACTACTAGATAACTAACTAACTAACAAACAAACTAATTAACTAACTATCTAACTATCTAACCAACTACCTTCTTACATAAATATTAACTAACTAACTAACTAATTAACTAACAACCTAACTAACTAACTAACTAACTAACCAACTAATTAATTAACTAACTAACTAAGTACCTTCGTACATACCCACTAACTAACTAACTAACTAACTAACTAACTAACTAGCTAACTAACTAACTAACTACTTCCCTACGTACCCACTATCTAACTAACTCACTAACTAACTAATTAACTAACTAATTAACTAACTATTTAACTAACTAACTAACTACTAGCTAACTAACTAATTAACTAACTATCTAACTAACTAACTAACTACTAGCTAACTAACTAACTGACTAACTAACTAGCCAAATAACTAACTAACTAACTAACTAACTAACTAAATAACTAACTAACAAACTACATACCCATTAACTAACTAACTAACTAACTAACTAATTAACTGACTAATTAACTAATTAACGAACTAACTAATGACTAACTACCTAGCTAGCTAGCTAACTAACTAACTACCTTCATGCATACCCACTAACTAACTAACTAACGAACGAACTAATTAACTAACTAATTATCTAACTAATTAACTAACTAACTAACTGACTAACTAACTACTAGCTATCAAGCTGACTAACTAACTAACTAACTAACTAACTAACTAACTAACTAACTAACTAACTAACTAGCCAAATAACTAACTAACTCAGTAACTTACTAACTAACTTACTAACTAACTAACTACAAACCCACTAACTAACTAACTAACTAACTAACAAACAAACAAACAAACTAATTAGCCAATTGTTTAACTAACTAACTAACTAACTGAATAACTAACTAATTAACTAACTAACTACTAGCTAACTAACATACTAACTAACTGATTAACAAACTAACTTATTAACTAACACACTAACTACTAGCTCACTAACTAACTAAGTAACTAACTAACTAGCTAACTAACTAACTAACTAACGAATTAATGAACTAACTAACTAACTAACTAACTAATTAACTAACTAACTAACTAACTAATTAACTAACTTAGTAACTAACTACCTTCATACATACCTATTAACTAACTAATTAACTAACTACCTAACTTACTAATTAACTAACTACCTTCCTACAAACCCGCTAACTAAACAACTAACTAATTAAGTAACTAACTAACTAACTAACTAACAATTTTCTTTCATACCTATTAACTAACTAACTAACTAACTAACTAATTAACTAACTAACTAACTAACTACCTACGTTCCTACATACCCACTAACTAACTAACTAACTAAATAACAAACTAACAAACTACTAGCTAACTAACTAACTAACTAACTAAAAAGCAAACTAATTGACTAACTAACTAACTAAGTAACTAATAGATAACTAACTAACTATATAACAATTTAACTAACTAACTTCCTTCTTATATACATATTAACTAACTAACTAACAAACAAACTAACTAACTAACTAATTAACTAACTAACTAACTAGCTACCTTCCTACATACCCAATAACTAATTAATTTACTAACTAACTAACTATTTAATTAACTAACTAACTAGATAACTTACTACTAGCTAACTAACCGACTAACTAACTTCCTTCGAACATACATATTCACTAACTAACTACCTAACTAACTAACTAACTACTAGATAACTAACTAACTAACTAATTAACTAACTATCTAACTATCTAACTAACTACCTTCTTACATAAATATTAACTAACTAACTAACTAACTGACTAACTAATTAACTAACTAACTAACTAACTAACTAACTAACTAACTAACTAACTAACTACCTTCCTACATACCCCCTAACTAACTAACTACCAAACTAACTCACTAATTATTTACCTTTTTATTTAACTTAACTAACTAACAACCATCTTATGTACATATTAACTAACTAACTGACCAACTAACTAACTAACTAACTAACTAACTAACTAACTAACTAATTAGCTACCTTCCTACATATACCCACTACCTAACTAATTTACTAACTAACTCACTAACTAACTAATTAACAAACTAACAACTAGCAAACTAACTAACTAACTAACTGACCATCTTTCAACATACATATGAACTAACTAACTAACTAATTAACTAACTAACTAACTACTAGATAACTAACTAACTTACTAACTAACCAACTAACTACATACCCACTAACTAACTAACTAATTAAATAACTAATTGACTACATAACTAACTAACTGACCACTAGCTAAGTAGCTAACTAACTAACTAACTAACTACCTACCTTCCTGCATACCCATTATTTAACTAACAAAATAACTAACTAACTACTGACTGACTAACTAACTAACTAACTAACTAACTAAATAACGAACTAATTGACTAACTAACTAACTAACTAACTAACTAACAAATAGATAACTAACTAACTAACTAACTATTTAACTAACTAACTTCCTTCTTATATACATATTAACTAACTAACTAACTAACTAACTAACTAACTAACTAACTAACTAATTAACTAACTAACTAACTAGCTAGCTACCTTCCTACATACCCACTAACTAGTTAATTTACTAACTAACTAACTAACTAACTAACTAATTAACAAACTAACTAGCTAACTTACTACTAGTTAACTAACCGACTAACTAACAACTTTCCAACATACCTATTAACTAACTAACTAACTAACTAAATAACTACTAGATAACTAACTAACTAACTAACTAACTAACTAATTACTTAACTATCTAACTATTTAACTAACTACCTTCTTACATAAATATTAACTAACTAACTAACTAACTAACTATTTAACTAACAACCTAACTAACTAACTAACTAACTAACTAACTAACTAAGTACCTTCGTACATACCCACTGACTAACGAACTAACTAACTAACTAGCTAACTAACTAACTAACTAATTAACGAACTAACTAACTAACTAACTAACTAAGTAACCACTAGCTAACTAACTAACTAACTAACTAACTAATTAACTAACTTACTAACTAACTACCTTCATACATACCTATTAACTAACTAATTAACTAACTACCTAACTTACTAATTAACTAACAACCTTCCTACAAACCCACTAACTAACCAACTAACTAATTAAGTAACTAACTAACTAACTAACAAACTATTTTCGTACATACCTATTAACTAACTAACTAACTAAGTAACCAATTAACTAACTAACTAACTACCTACCAACCTTCCTACATACCCACTAACTCACTAAATAACTAACTAACAAAGTTTTTTAGTTAATTAGTTAGTCAGTTAGCTAGTAGTTAGTTAGTTAGTTAGTTAGTTAGTTAGTTAATTAGTAAGTTAGTAAGTTAGTTAGTTAATTAGCTAGTAGTTAGTTTGTCATATAATTAGTTAGTTAATTTGTTAGATAATTAGTTAGTTAATTAGTTCGTTAGTTAGTTAGTGGGTATTCATGAAGGTAGTTAGTTAGTTAGTTAGTTAGTTAGTTAGTCAGCTAGCTAGCTAGTTAGCTAGTCATTAGTTTGTTAGTTAGTTAATTTGTTAGTTAGTCAGTTAGTTAGTTGTTATGTAGTTAGTTAGTTAGTTAGTTTGTTAGTTAGTTATTTGGCTAGTTAGTTAGTTAGTTAGTTTATCAGTTAGTTAGTTACTTAGTTAGATAGTAGTTAGTTAGTTAATTAGTAAGTTAGATAGTTAATTAGTTAGTTAGCTAGTAGTTAGTTAGTTAGTTAAATAGTTAGTTAATTAGTCTGTTAATTAGTTTGTTAGTTAGTTAGTTAGTTAGATAGTGGGTATGTAGGAAGGTAGTTAGTTAGTTAGTTGGCTAGTTAGTTAGTTAGTTAGTTAGTTACTTAGTGGGTATGTACGAAGGTACATAGTTAGTTAGTTAGTTAGTTTGTTTGTTTGTTAGTTAGTTAGTTAGTTAATATTTATGTAAGAAGGTAGTTAGTTAGATAGTTAGATAGGTAGTTAATTAGTTAGTTGGTTAGTTTGTTAGTTATCTAGTAGTTAGTTAGTTAGTTAGTTAGTTAGTTAGTTAGTTAATAGGTACGTTGGAAGGTAGTTAGTTAGTCGGTTAGTTAGCTAGTAGTAAGTTAGCTAGCTAGTTAGTTAATTTGTTAGTTAGTTAGTTAGTAAATTAATTAGTTAGTGGGTATGTAGGAAGGTAGCTAGCTAGTTGGTTAGTTAGTTAATTAGTTAGTTAGTCAGTTAGTTAGTTAGTTAATATGTATATAAGAAGGAAGTTATTTAGTTAAATAGATAGTTAGTTAGTTAGTTAGTTATCTATTAGTTAGTTAGTTAGTTAGTTAGTTAGTCAATTAGTTTATTATTTAGTTAGTTAGTTACTTATTTTGTTAGTTAGTTCATGGGTATGCAGGAAGGTATGTAGTTAGTTAGTTAGTTAGCTAGCTACTTAGCTAGTAGTCAGTTAGTTAGTTATGTAGTTAATTAGTTAGTTAGTTATTGGGTATGTAGTTAGATGGTTAGTTAGTAAGTTAGTTAGTTATCTAGTAGTAAGTTAGTTAGTTAATTAGTTAGTTAGTTAGTTAATATGTATGTAGAAAGGTAGTTAGTTAGTTAGTTTGCTAGTTGTTATATAGTTAGTTAGTTAATTAGTTAGTTAGTTAGTGAGTTAGTTAGTAAATTGGTTAGGTAGTGGGTATATGTAGGAAGGTAACTAGTTAGTTAGTCAGTTAGTTAATTAGCTAGTTAGTTGGTTAGTTAGTTAGCTAGTTAGTTGGTTAGTTAGTTAGTTAATATGTATATAAGATGGTTGTTAGTTAGTTAAGTTAAATAAAAAGGTAAATAGTTAGTTAGTTAGTTAGGTAGTTAGTTAGTTAGTGGGTATGTAGGAAGGTAGTTAGTTAGTTAGTCAATTAGTTAGTTAGTTAGTTAGATAGCTAGTTAGGTTTTTAGTTAATTAGTCAGTTAGTTAGTTTGTAAGTTAGTTAGTTAATATTTATGTAAGAATGTAGTTAGTTAGATAGTTATATAGTTAGTTAGTTAGTTAGTTAGTTAGTTAGTTAGTTAGTTATCTAATAGTTAGTTAGTTAGTTAGTTAGTGACTAGGTATGTTGGAAGGTAATTAGTTAGTCGGTTAGTTAGCTAGTAGTAAGTTAGCTAGTTAGTTAGTTAATTAGTTAGTTAGTTTGTAAATTAATTAGTTAGTGGGTATGTAGGAATGTAGCTAGTTAGTTAGTTAGTTAGTTAATTAGTTAGTTACTTAGTTTCTTTGTTTGTTAGTTTGTTAATATGTATATAAGAAGGAAGTTAGTTAGTTAAATTGTTAGTTAGTTAGTTATCTATTTGTTAGTTACTTAGTTAGTTAGTTAGTCAATAATTTAGTTATTTAGTTAGTTAGTTAGTTAGTTAGCTAGTAGTTTGTTAGTTAGTTATTTAGTTAGTTAATTAGTTAGTTAATTAGTTACTTAGTTAGTTAATAGGTATGTACGAAAATAGTTTGTTAGTTAGTTAGTTAGTTACTTAATTAGTTAGTTGGTTAGTCAGTAGGTTTGTAGGAAGGTAGTTAGTTAATTAGTAAGTTTGGTAGTTAGTTAATTAGTTAGTTAATAGGTATGTATGAAGGTAGTTAGTTAGTAAGTTAGTTAATTAGTTAGTTAGTTAGTTAGTTAGCTAGTGGTTAGTTAGTTAGTTAGTTAGTTAATTCGTTAATTAGTTAGTTAGTTAGTTAGTTAGTTAGATAGTTAGTTAGTGAGCTAGTAGTTAGTTTGTTATTTAGTAAGTTAGTTTGTTAATCAGTTAGTTTGTTTGTTAGTTAGCTAGTAGTTAGTTAGTTAATTAGTTAGTTATTTAGTTAGTTAGTTAGTTAAACAGTTAGCTAATTATTTGATTGTTTGTTTGTTAGCTAGTTAGTTAGTTAGTTAGTGGGTATGTAGTTAGTTAGTTATTTGGCTAGTTAGTTAGTTAGTTAGTTAGTTAATTAGTTAGTTAGTTAGTCAGTTAATTAGTTAGTTAGTTAGTTAATTAGTTAGTTAGTTAGCAAGTAGTCAGTTAGTCAGATAGTTAGTTAGTTAGTTAGTTAGATAATTAGTTAGTTAATTAGTTCGTTAGTTAGTTAGTTAGTTAGTGGGTATGCATGAAGGTAGGTAGTTAGTTAGTTAGTTAGTCAACTAGCTAGCTAGCTAGCTAGTTAGCTAGTCATTTGTTAGTTAGTTAGTTAGTTAGTTAGTTAGTTAATTTGTTTGTTAATTTGTTAGTTAGTTAGTTAGTTAGTGGGTATGTAGTTTGTATGTTTGTTAGTTAGTTAGTTAGTTAGTGGGTATGTGGGAAGATAGCTAGTTAGTTAGTTGGCTAGTCAGTTAGTTAGTTAGTTTGTTAGTTAGTGGGTATGTACGAAGGTACTTAGTTAGTTAATTAGTTAATTAGTTAGTTAGTTAGTTAGTTAGTTAGGTTGTTAGTTAATTAGTTAGTTAGTTAGTTAGTATTTATGTAAGAAGGTAGTTAATTAAATAGTTATCTAGTAGTTATTTAGTTAGTTAGTTAGTTATTTAATAGGTATGTTGGAAGGTAGTTAGTTAGTCGGTTAGTTAACTAGTAGTAAGTTAGCTAGTTAGTTTGTTAATTAGTTAGTTAGTTAGTTTGTAAATTAATTAGTTAGTGGGTATGTAGGAAGGTAGCTAGCTAGTTACTTAGTTAGTTAATTAGTTAGTTAGTTTGTTAGTTAGTTAGTTAGTTAATATGTATATAAGAAGGAAGTTAGTTAGTTAGTTGGTTATCTATTTGTTAGTTAGTTAGTTAGTTAGTTAGTTAGTTAGTAATCTATTTGTTACTTAGTTAGTTAGTTAGTTATTCAATTAGTTAGTTATTTAGTTAGTTAGTTAGTTAGTTAGTCAGCCAGTAGTTAGTTAGTTATTTAGTTAGTTAAATAATGGGTATGCAGGAAGGTAGGTAGTTAGTTAGTTAGTTAGTTAGTTAGCTACTTAGCTAGTGGTCAGTTAGTTAGTTATGTAGTTAATTAGTTAGTTAATTAGATAGTTAGTTAGGGGGTATGTAGTTAGTTGGTTAGAAAGTAAGTTAGTTAGTTATCTAGTAGTTAGTTAGTTAGTTAATTAGTTAGTTAGTTTGTTAATATGTATGTAGAAAGGTGATTAGTAAGTTAGTTAGTTAGTTTGCTAGTTGTTAGTTAGTTAATTAGTTAGTTAGTTAGTGAGTTAGTTAGTAAATTAGTTAGGTAGTGGGTATATGTAGGAAGGTAGCTAGTTAGTTAGTCAGTTAGCTAATTACTTAGTTAGTTAGTTAGTTAGTTAGGTGGTTAGTTAGTTAGTTAATATATATATAAGAAGATTGTTAGTTAGTTAAGTTAAATAAAAAGGTAAATAATTAGTTAGTTGGTGGGTATGTAGGAAGGTAGTTAGTTAGTTAGTTAGTTAGTCAGTTAGTTAGTTAGTTAGTTAGGTTGTTAGTTAATTAGTTAGTTAGTTAGTTAGTTAGTTAGTTAGTTAGTTAATATTTATGTAAGAAGGTAGTTAGTTAGATAGTTATATAGTTAGTTAATTAGTTAGTTAGTTAGTTAGTTAGTTAGTTAGTTAGTTAGTTATCAAGTTAGTTAGTTAGTTAGTTAGTTAGTGAATAGGTATGTTGGAAGGTAGTTAGTTTGTAGGTTAGTTAGCTAGTTAGTTAGATAATTAGTTAGTTAGTTACTAAATTAATTAGTTAGTGGGTATGTAGGAAGGTAGCTATTTAGTTAATTAGTTAGTTAGTTAGTTAGTTAGTTAGTTAGTTTGTTTGTTAGTTTGTTAATATGTATATAAGAAGGAAGTTAGTTAGTTAAATTGTTAGTTAGTTAGTTATCTATTAGTTAGTTAGTTACTTAGTTCGTTAGTTAGTCAATTAGTTAGTTATTTAGTTAGTTTGTTTGTTAGTTAGTTAGTTAGCTAGTAGTTTGTTAGTTAGTTATTTAGTTAGTTAGTTAGTGGGTGTGTAGGAAGGTAGGTAGGCAGTTAGTTAGTTAATTTGATAGTTAGTAAGTTAGTTAGTTATTAGGTATGTAGGAAAATAGTCAGTTAGTTAGTTAGTTTGTTACTTAATTAGTTAGTTGGTTAGTTATTAGGTTTGTAGGAAGGTAGTTAGTTAATTAGTAAGTTTGGTAGTTGGTTAATTAGTTAGTTAATAGGTATGTACGAAGGTAGTTAGTCAGTAAGTTAGTTAGTTAGTTAAATAGTTAGTAAGCTAGTGGTTAGTTAGTTAGTTAGTTGGTTAATTAGTTCGTTAATCAGTTAGTTAGTTAGTTAGTCAGCTAGTTAGTTAGTTACTTAGTTAGTTAGTGAGCTAGTAGATAGTTAGTTAGTTAGTAAGTTAGTTTGTTAATCAGTTAGTTAACTAACAAACTACTAGCTAACTAACTAACTAACTAACTAACTTAATAACTACCTAACTAACTAACTAACTAACTAACTAACTAATAGATAACTAACTAACTAACTAACAATTTAACTAACTAACTTCCTTCTTATATACATATTAACAAACTAACTAACAAACAAACTAACTAACTAACTAACTAATTAACTTACTAATAGATAACTAACTAACTAACAAACAAACTAATTAACTAACTAACTATTTAACTAAGAAACTTACTACCTTCTTATATGCATATTAACTAACAAACTAACTAACTAACGAATTAACTAACTGACTATCTAACAAGCTAATTAACTAGATAACTACTAGCTAACTAACTAACTAACTGATTGACTAACTAACTAACTAACTTACTAACGAACTACTAGCTCACTAACTAACTAATTAACTAACTAACTAACTAGCCAACTAACTACCTAACTAACTAATTACCTAACTACCTTCCTACAAACCCACTAACTAACTAACTAACTAACTAATTAACTAACTCACTAACTAACTACCTAACTAACTAACTATCTTCCTACATACCTTTTAACTAACTAACTAATTAACTAGCTAACTAACTAACAAACTACCTTCCTACATACCCACTAACTAACTAACTACCTTCCTACATACCCACTAACTAACTAACTAACTAACTACCTGCCTACATACCCACTAACAAACTAACTAGCTAACTAACTAACTATCTAACTAACTACTAGCTAACTAAGTAACTAATTAACTGAATAACTAACTATTTAACTAGCTACCAAATAGATAACTAACTATCTAGCTAACTAACTAACTAACTAACTAACTATTTAACTAACTATCTAACGAACTAACTACCTTCTACATACATATTAACTAACTAACTAAATAACTACCTGACTAACTAACTCACTAAATAACTAACTAACGAACTAACTGACTACTAGCTAACCAGCTAACTAACTAAGTAACTAACTGACTAACTAACTAACCAATTGACTAACTAAATAACTAACTTATTAACTAACTACCTTCCTACATACCCACTAAATAACTAACTAACTAGCTAACTCACTAACTAACTACTAGCTAACTACTAGCTAGCTAACTAACTAACTAACTAACTAGTTGACTAACTAACTAACTAGTTGACTAACTACTAGATAACTAACTAACTAACTAACTAACTTGCTGACTAACTGACTATCTAACTAAACAATTAACTACCTTCTTACATACATATTAACTAACTAACTTACTAACGATTTAACTAACAACCTAACTAACTAAATAACTAACTAACTAACTAACTAATTGGTAACTAACTAACTAACTAACTAACTAACTAACTAACTAACTAACTAACTAACTAACTAACTAACTAACTAACTGACTTACTAACTAACTACCAGATTACTAACGAACTAACTAACGAACTAACTAACTAAATAACTAACTAACTAACTACTAGCTAACTAAGAAACTAACTGATTAACTAACTAACTTGTTAACTAATTAACTACTAGCTCACTAACTAACTAAGTAACTAACTAACTAACGAACTAACTAACTAACTAACTAATAGATAACTAACTAATTAACAAACTAATTAACAAACAAACTAACTAACTAACTACCGTCATACATACCTATTAATTAACTAACAAACTAACTACCTAACTACCTACCTACAAACCCACTAACTAACTAACTAACTTCCTACATACTTATTGACTAACATACTAACTGACTAACTAACTAATTAACTAGCTAACTTACTAATTACCTTCCTACATACCCACTAACTATCTAACTGACTAACTAACTAACTAACTACTAGCTAACTAACTAACTAACTAAATAACTGAAAATTAACTAACTAACTAACTAACTAACTAACTTACTAACTAACTAACTAACTAACTAACTAACTAACTAATTAACTAACTGACTAACTATCTAAGTAACTAACTAACTAACTAACGATATTCCTGCATACCTACTAACTAGCTAACTTACTACCTTCCTACATGCCCGTTAAATAACTAACAAACTAACTACTGGCTAACTAACTAACTAACTAACTATCCAAATAACTAACTAGTTAACTAACTAACCAACTACTTGATAACTAACTAACTAACTAACTAACTAACTAATTAACTATCTAACTAACTAACTACCATCCTACATACCTACAAACTATCTAATTGACTAACTAGCTAAGTAACTAACTAACTGGATTACTAACTAACTAACTACCAACCTTCCTACATACCCACTAACTAACTAACTAATTTACTAACTACTAGCTAACTAACTAAATAACTAACTAATTAACTAACTAAATAACGAACAAATTAACTAACTAACTACCTTCAAACATAACTATTAACTAACTAACTAACTAACTAACAAACAAACAAACTAACAAATAGATAACTAACTAACTAACTAACTATTTAACGAACTAACTTCCTTCTTATATACATATTAACTAACTAACTAACTAACTAACTAACTAACTAACTGACTGACTGACTAAATAACTACTGGATAACTAACTAACTAACTAACAAACTAACTAATTCACTACAACAGATGGGAGTATCAGCGACAGCCCGTCGCTGATAAAACAACCTTTCTGCGACGGTCCGTCGCAGAAGAGTATTACCGATGGTTTTAATAGCGACGGGCCGTCGATGATGTTAAAATTTTTTCGTCGGCCCATCGCTGATGCTTTATACCGTCGCTAATACTCTGCGTTGGCCCATCACAGATTCATAAACCGTCGCTAATAGGTTGCGTCGGCCCGTCGCAGATTCATAAACCGTCGCTAAAGGCTCTTGTAAATGTTGAAATAACCGCCATATATTTTCAAATTATCTCCGACGGACCGTCGCTAAGGTTTGACCGTCGCAGATAAGTATAAGCGACGGCCCGTCGCTAATGTTATCCCGTCGGTGAAGTTTGTGCACAATTACTTAACCCCGCTGGCCCCTTTCTCTCTCTTTACACTCATTCACCCCTCTTCCCCTCCTCTCCACACAGCACCCCCACTCTTTCCCCTCTTCTCCATAGACCCCTGCCCCGCCGCTAGCTACAGCCCCGCCTCCCGCGACTGGTGACGGCCACGGCCACGGCGACTTCTCCTCTCGCGACTGGTGACGGCGACGGCGACGGCGACTTCTCCTCTCCTCTCGCGACTGGTGACTGGTGACTGGCGACGGCGACTTTGAGTGTGCTGCACAGCCCCCTGCACCGCCCCTCTTTCTACTCTTGCTAGATGAAGGTATAATTTCTCAATTTTTTAGAGTTAAGGTTAGGGTTTCTAAATTTTTTATAGTTTTAAGTACTCTTAGGTTTCTTACATCCTGTTCATTTTTAGTTTAAATTCTGTTTTGAAAGTTGATTTCTGTTTGTTAATTTAGTATAATTAATTACATCCTGCACCGCCCCTCTTTCCACTCTTGCTAGAATATTTGTATTATTTTGTATTATTTGTGATATTATGTGGGGGTTCTGTTTTTGAATTTTGTGATATTTGTTATATTATTTGTATTATTTGTATTATTTTTGAATTTGTGATATATATATATATATATATATATATATATATATATATATATATATATATATATATATATATATATATATATATATATATATATATATATATATATATATATGTGTATTATTTTTGAATTTGAAATATGTGTATGTGTGTGTGTGTATATAATAAATAATAATATAGGTAATTAAGTAATATGTTTTACATTAATAGTATATTATAATAATATATATATATAACAAATAATAAACATATATAATAGTAATATGAATAAATAATTAAATATTAATTTTAATATTAATTAATTAATTAAATATAATATTGATTAATTAAATATAATAACTAATTAATTAAATATAGTATCTGCTATGAGCCGTCGCTGAAAATAACATAGCGACGGGCCGTCGGTAAAGCTATCTGCTACGGGCCATCGCTGAAAGTGAAATCAGCGACGCAGCATTCAGCGATGGTTATATAGCGACGGCGGGCCGTCGGTAACACCTTTAGCGACGGTTTTTGCGTCTTTTAGCGACGGTTTTTACCGTCGCTGATATCCTAAAATGTTGTAGTGATTAACTAACTATATAACTATCTAACTAACTAACTTCTTACATAAATATTAACTAACTAACTCACTAACAAATTAACTAACAACATAACTAACTAACTAACTAACTAACTAACTAACTAACTAACTAAGTACCTTCGTACATACCCACTAACTAATAAACTAACTAACTAACTAACTAGCCAACTAACTAACTACCTACCTTATATAAACTAACTAACTAACTAACTAACTAACTAACAAATAGACAATTAACTAACTAACTAACTATTTAACTAACTAACTTCCTTCTTATATACATATTAACTAACTAACTAACTAACTAACTTACTAACTAACTAACTACTAGCTCTCTAATTAACTAACTAGTTAGTTAGTTAATTAGGTATGTATGAAGGTAGTTAGTTAATTAATTAGTTAGCTAATTATTTAGTTAATTCGTTAGTTCGTTAGTTTGTTAGTTACATAGTTAGTAGTCAGTTAGTTAGTTAGTCAGTTAGATAGGTAGTGGGTACGTAGGAAGGTAATTAGTTAGTTAGTTAGTTAATTAGTTAGTTAGTCAGTTAGTATGTTAGTCAATAGGTATGTAGGAAGTTAGTTAGTTAGTTATTTAGTTAGTTAGTGGGTTTGTAGGTAGGTAGTTAGTTAGTTAGTTAATTAATAGGTATGTATGACGGTAGTTAGTTAGTTAGTTAGTGAGCTAGTAGTTAATTAGTTAGCAAGTTAGTTAGTTTATCAGTTAGTTACTTTGTTAGCTAGTAGTTAGTTAGTTAGTTATTTAGTCAGTTAGTAAGTTAGTTCGTTAGTAATCTAGTAGTTAGTTAGTAAGTCAGTTAGTTAGTTAGTTAGTTAGTTAGTTAGTTAGTTAGTTAGTTAGTTAGTTACCTATTAGTCAGTTAGTTATTTAGTTAGTTAGGTAGTTAGTTAATTCTTTAGTAAGTTAGTTAGTTAATATGTATGTACGAAGGTAGTTAATTATTTAGTTAGATGGTCAGTTAGTCAATTAGTTAGTTAGTTAGTTAGTTACCTAGTAGTTAGTCAACTAGTTAGTTAGTTAGTCAACTAGTTAGTTAGTTAGTTAGTTAGCTAGTAGTTAGCTAGTAGTTAGTTAGTGAGTTAGCGAGTATGTTAGTTATTTAGTGGGTATGTAGGAAGGTAGTTAGTTAGTTAGTTAGTTAGTTAGTTAATAAGTCAGTTATTTAGTTAGTTAGTTGGTTACTTAGTTAGTTAGTTAGTTACTTAGTTAGTTAGCTGGTTAGCTAGTAGTTAGTTAGTTAGTTAGTTATATAGTTATTTAGCGAGTTAGTTAGTTAGGTAGTTATTTAGTTAGTTAGTTTATATGTATGTAGAAGGTAGTTAGTTAGTTAGATAGTTAGTTAAATAGTTAGTTAGTTAGTTAGTTAGTTAGCTAGTTAGTTATCTATTAGGTAGTTAGTTAATTAGTTAGTTATTCAGTTAATTAGTTACTTAGTTAGCTAGTAGTTAGTTAGATAGTTTGATAGTTAGTTAGTTAGTGGGTATGTAGGAAGGTAGTTAGTTAGTTAGTTAGTTAGTTAATTAGTTAGTTAGTTAGGTAAATGGTATGTAGGAAGATAGTTAGTTTGTTAGTGAGTTTGTTAATTAGTTAGTTAGTTAGTTAGTTAGTTAGTGGGTTTGTAGGAAGGTAGTTAGGTAATTAGTTAGTGAGGTAGTTAGTTAGCTAGTTAGCTAGTTAGTTAATTAGTTAGTTAGTGAGCTAGTAGTTTGTTAGTCAGTCAGTTAGTTAGTTAGCTAGTAGTTATCTTGTTAGTTAGCTAGTTAGTTAGTCAGTTAGTTAATTCGTTAGTTAGTTAGTTTGTTTGTTAGTTAATATGCATATAAGAAGGTAGTTAGTTTCTTAGTAAAATAGTTAGGTAGTTAGTTAGTTAGTTTGTTAGTTAGTTAGTTATCTATTAGTAAGTTAGTTAGTTAGTTAATTAGTTAGTTATTCAATTTATTAGTCAGTCAATTAGTTAGTAAGTTAGTTACTTAGTTAATAGGTATGTAGGAATATAGTTAGTTAGTTAGTTAGTTAGTTAGTTAGTGAGTTAATTAGTTAATTAGTTAGCTAGTTAGTTAGTTAGTTAGTTAGTAAGTAAGTTAGTTAGTTAGTTTGGTTGTTAGTTAATTAGCTAGTAAGTTAGTTAGTTAGTTAGTTAATATTTATGTAAGAAGGTAGTTAGCTAGATAGTTAGATAGGAAGTTAATTAGTTAGTAAGTTAGTTAGTTTTCTAGTAGTTAGTTAGTTAGTTAGTTAGGTAGTTAGTTAGTGAATAGGTATGTTGGAAGGAACTTAGTTAGTCGGTTAGTTAGCTAGTTGTAAGTTATCTAGTTAGTTAGTTAATTAGTTAGTTAGTTAGTTAGTTAGTTAGTTAGTTAGTTAGTTAGTTAGTTCATTAGTTAGTTAGTTAGTTAGTTTGATAGCTAGTTGTTAGTTAGTCAGTTAGTTAGTTAGTCAGATAGTTAGTTAGTTAATTAGTTAGATAATTAGTTAGTTAAATAGTTCGTTAGATTGTTAGTTAGTTAGTGGGTATGCATGAAGGTAGTTAGTTAGTTAGTTAGTTAGCTAGCTAGCTAGGTAGTTAGTCATCAGTTAGTTCGTTAATTAGTTAATTAATCAGTTAATTAGTAATTAAGTTAGTTAGTTAGTGGGTATGTAGTTAGTTAGTTAGTTAGTTTTGTAACTTAGTAAGTTAGTTATTTGGCTAGTTAGTTAGTTAGTTAGTTAATCAGTTAGTTAGTTAGTTACTTAGCACGTAGTTAGTTAGTTAGTTAGTTAGTTAGTTAGTCAGTTAATTAGTTAGTTAGCTAGTAGTTAGTTAATTAGAGAAATAGTTAGTTAATTAGTTAGTTAATTAGTTTGTTAGTTAGTTAGTTAGATAGTGCGTATGTAGGAAGGTAGTTAGTTAGTTAGTTGGCTAGTTAGTCAGTCAGTTAGTTAGTTAGTGGGTATGTACGAAGGTACTTAGTTAGTTAGTTAGTTAGTTAATTAGTTAGTTAGTTAGTTAGTGAGGTTGTTAGTTAATTAGTTAGTTAGTTAATTAGTTAATATTTATGTAAGAAGGTAGTTAGTTAGATAGTTAGATAGTTAGTTAATTAGTTAGTTAGTTAGGTAGTTATCTAGTAGTTAGTCAATTAGTTTGTTAGTTAATAGGTATGTTGGAAGGTAGTTATATAGTCGGTTAGTTAGCTAGTAGTAAGTTAGCTAGTTAGTTAGTTAATTAGTTAGTTAGTTAGTTAGTAAATTAATTAGTTAGTGGGTATGTAGGAAGGTAGGTAGGTAGCTAGTTAGTTAGTTAATTAGTTAGTTAGTTAGTTACTTAGTTAGTTAGTTAGTTAATATGTATATAAGAAGGAAGTTAGTTAGCTAAATAGTTAGTTTGTTAGTTAGTTATCTATTAGTTAGTTAGTTAGTTAGTAAGTTAGTTAGTCAATTAGTTAGTTATTTACTTAGTTAATTAGTCAGCTAGTAGTTAGTTATTTAGTTAGTTAGTTAGTGGGTATGCAGGAAGGTAGGTAGTTAGTTAGTTAGTTAGTTAGCTACTTAGCTAGTAGTCAGTTAGTTAGTTATGTAGTTAATTAGTTAGTTACTTAGTTAGTTAGTTAGTGGGTATGTCGTCAGTTGGTTAGTTAGTAAGTTAGTTAGTTCTCTAGGAGTTAGTTAGTTAGTTAATTACTTAGTTAGTTAGTTAATATGTATGTAATAAGGTAGTTAGTTACTTAGTTAGTTAGTTTGCTAATAGCTAGTTAGTTAGTTAGTTAATTAGTTAGTTAGTTAGTGAGTTAGTTAGTAAATTAGTTAGATAGTGGGAATATGTAGGAAGGTAGCTGGTTAGTTAGTCAGTTAGCTAATTAGTTAGTTAGTTAGTTAGGTAGCAAGTTAGTTAGTTGGTTAGTTAGTTAGTTAATATGTATATGAGAAGGTTGTTAGTTAGTTAAGTTAAATAAAAAGGTAAATAATTAGTTAGTTAGTTAGGTAGTTAGTTAGTTAGTGGGTATGTAGGAAGGTAGTTAGTTAGTTAGTCAGTTAGTTAGTTCGTTCGTTAGTTAGTTAGGTTGTTAGTTAATTAGTTAGTTAGTTAGTTAGTTAGTTAGTTAATATTTATGTAAGAAGGTAGTTAGTTAGATAGTTAGATAGTTAGTTAATTAGTTAGTTAGTTAGTTAGTTAGTTATATAGTAGTTAGTTAGTTAGTTAGTTAGTTAGTTAGTGAATAGGTTAGTTAGATAGTAGGTTAGTTAGATAGTAGTAAGTTAGCTAGTTAATTAGATAATTAGTTAGTTAGTTAGTTAATTAGTTAGTTAGTTAGTTAGTTAGTTAGTTAGTTAGTTTGTTAATATGTATATAAGAAGGAAGTTAGTTAGTTAAATTTTTAGTTAGTTAGTTATCTGTTTGTTAGTTAGTTAGTTAGTTAGTTAGTTAGTCAATTAGTTAGTTATTTAGTTAGTTAGTTTGTCAGTTAGTTAGTTAGCTAGTAGTTTGTTAGTTAGTTATTTAGTTAGTTAGTTAGTTAGTGGGTATGTAGGAAGGTACGTAGGTACTTAGTTAGTTAGTTAATTAGTTAGTTAGTTAGTTAGTTAGTTAATAGGTATGTAGAAAAATATATTAGTTAGTTAGTTAGCTTGTTACTTAATTAGTTAGATGGTTAGTTATTGGGTTTGTAGGAAGGTAGTTAGTCAATTAGTAAGTTAGGTAGTTAGTTAATTAGTTAGTTAATAGGTATGTACGAAGGTAGTTAGATTGTAAGTTAGTTAATTAGTTAGATAGTTAGTAAGCTAATGGTTAGTTAGTTAGTTAGTTAGTTAGTTAGTTATTTGGCTAGTTAGTTAGTTAGTTAGTTAGTTAGTTAATATGTATGTAGAAAGGTGATTAGTTTGTTAGTTTGCTAGTAGTTAGTTAGTCAATTAGTTAGTTAGTTAGTGAGTTAGTTAGTAAGTTAGTTAGGTAGTGGGTATATGTAGGAAGGTAGCTAGTTAGTAAGTCAGTTAGCTAATTAGTTAGTTAGTTAGTTAGTTAGTTAGTTAGTTAGTTGGTCAGTTAGTTAGTTAATATGTATATAAGAAGGTTGTTAGTTAGTTAAGTCAAATAAAAAGGTAAATATTTAGTTAGGTAGTTAGGTAGGTAGTTAGTTAGTTAGTTAGTTAGTTAGTCAGTTAGTTAGTTAGTTAGTTAGTTAATATTTATGAAAGAGGGTAGGTAGTTAGATAGTTAGATAGTTAGTTAATTAGTTAGTTAGTTAGTTAGTTATCTAGTATTTAGTTAGTTAGTTAAGTAACTAATTAACTAACAAACTAATTGACAAACTACCTTCCTACAAACCCACTAACTAACCAACTAACTAACCTACGTTCCTACATACCCACTAATTAACTAACTAACTAACTAACTACCTACGTTCCTACATACCCACTAACTAACTAACTAAATAACTAACTAACAAACTACTAGCTAACTAACTAACTAACTAACTAACTAACTAACTAAATAACTAACTAATTGACTAACTAACTAACTAACTAACTAACTAATAGATAACTGACTAACTAACTAACAATTTAACTAACTAACTTCCTTCTTATAAACATATTGACAAACTAACTTACTAACTAACTAACTAACTAACTAACTAATTAAATAAGTAACTAACTAGCTACCTTCCTACATACCCACTAACTAATTAATTTACTAACTAACTAACTATCTAATTAACTAACTAACTAGATAACTTACTACTAGCTAACTAACCGACTAACTAACTTCCTTCCAACATACATATTCACTAACTAACTACCTAACTAACTAACTAACTACTAGATAACTAACTAACAAACTAACTAATTAACTAACTATCTAACTATCTAACTAACTACCTTCTTACATAAATATTAACTAACTAACTAACTCACTAACTAATTAACAAACAACATAACTAACTAACTAACTAACTAAGTACCTTCGTACATACCCACTAACTAATAAACTAACTAACTAACTGACTAGCCAACTAACTGAAAGAAATACAGTTTCGGATCAACCGTAAAAGTGTACACAAGGATAAACGAATGTAGTCGTACATTCGTGACCATAACTTTCAGTGGGAAAATCCAATTAGAATGGTTCAAATTGGGTTAGATAGATAATGAGATTATCTACAACCTTCATATAGAAATATATTTCATATGAACGAAGGATAAGTGTCGTTTCTGTGAAATACCGAAAGGGTGCAACAGTATGACATACAGTTAGTAAAACAGTCATAACTTTTGCATACGAACTCCAATTGGGCTGGGCCAAATTTGGTTGAGTCGATAATAAGATTATCTACAACTTTCGTGTTGGTTGATTTTCTGTCAGAGAAATTTATCAATTTCGTCTGGACAGAATACTGAACAGGTTCATACAGTTTTCTGTGTGAAAGGGTGTATATTGGATATACATGCCTTTTGGCTAATCCTTATCCTATTAGGTATAAATAGGATTTTCTCTCTCATCTTCACTAAGGAATTCAGAAGTAATTCAAAGCAATATTCTGCCCAAGACATAAGAAAAAGAGAAAATTCAGATTTGATCTTTTGTGAGTGAAAAGGCACGAAGAGAGATTAATAGAGAATCGATTGAGATCAAGCAAGTGCACCGATACATCGTCTAGGCAGGTGTATCCGTGTCCGGCGTCTTCCGACTCAAGGTGGATACGTGTGGAGGAGCAACACTTGGGGCTCTCCGTTGTGATCGAACCGAAGGATCGAAGAACGGGAACGAACGGTGAAGGACGCACGGTGTGGGACGCGCGTAAAGTCATCAACGTGACCGGAGGAATAGGAGGCAGCGATCAACCCTTCGTGTTCCATCAATTTGGAACTGGTATGGATCTAACCTTCTATTTGCATCGTACCCTCGAAGTCGTGGCGTGATCTCGGGAATCGGGGAACCGGACCGGGCCTACATATCCGCTGCGCGGGCCCGGGGCCGGGGATATTCCCCATCAGTGGTATCGAGGGTCGAATCATAGTCGTATATTAGATATACGCACGGGTTATCAAAGTTCGTACCCGTTTGCATGATGTTACATATTTAGAATGTCAAATTCCATTAAAATCACAAGTGAAATTCGCTAGAGATCGATCAATAGTTGATTGAGAGTATCTAGGAATAATCGTGAAAAGGTTTCATGATTGATCGTTTTGGAAACGAGCGAAAACAGCAGTTCAAAAATCGCATAGTCCGTTATAACGCTATTAGTTAGTTAGTTTGTTAATTAATTAGTTTTGGAAACGATCAATAGTTAGTTAGTTAATTAGTTTGTTAATTAGTTAGTTAGCTATTAGTTAGTTAGTTAGTTAGTTAGTTAGTTAGTCACTTAGTTAGTTAGTGAGCTAGTAGTGAATTAGTTAACAAGTTAGTTAGTTAATCAGTTAGTTACTTAGTTAGCAAGTAGTTAGTTAGTTAGTTATTTAGTTAGTTAGTTAGTTAGTTCGTGAGTAATCTAGTAGTTAGTTAGTAAGTCAGTTAGTTAGTTAGTTAGTTAGTTTGTTTGTTAGTTACTTATTAGTCAGTTAGTTGGTTAGTCATTTAGTTTGTTAGGTTGTTAGTTAATTCTTTAGTAAGTTAGTTAGTTAGTTAATATGTATGTAAGAAGGTAGTTAATTATATAGTTAGATAGTCAGTCAGTCAGTCAGTTAGTTAGTTAGTTAGTTAGTTATCTAGTAGTTAGTCAACTAGTTAGTTAGTTAGTCAACTAGTTAGTTAGTTAGTTAGTTAGTTAGCTAGTAGTTAGCTAGTAGTTAGTTATTGAGTTAGCTAGTTAGTTAGTTATTTAGTGGGTATGTAGGAAGGTAGTTAGTTAGTTAATAAGTTAGTTATTTAGTTAGTTAGTTGGTTAGTTAGTTTGTCAGTTAGTTACTTAGTTACTTAGTTGGTTAGCTAGTAGTCAGTTAGTTAGTTAGTTAGTTAGTTATTTAGGCAGTTAGTTAGTTAGTTAGTTATTTTGTTAGTTAGTTTATATGTATGTAGAAGGTAGTTAGTTAGTTAGATAGTTAGTTAAATAGTTAGTTAGGTAGTTAGTTAGTTAGCTAGTTAGTTAATTAGTTAGTTATTCAGTTAATTAGTTACTTAGTTAGCTAGTAGTTTGTTAGATAGACAGTTAGTTAGTTAGTTAGTGGGTATGTAGGAAGGTAGTTAGTTAGTTAGTTAGTTAGTTAATTAGTTAGTTAGTTAGTTAGTTAAAAGGTAGGTAGGAAGATTCCGTTGGGCTTCACCGACGGGCTTATCAGCGACGGGCCGTCGTAAATATAAAGCACTTTCACCGACGGGCCGTCGCTAAAGCACTATTTCCGACGGTTTTTATTTCCGACGGCCCGTCGCAGATTCCGTTGGCCCGTCGCAAATAAAGAAACCATCGGTAAAACCCTCCGTCGGCCCGTCGATAACTAAAAGGCCTGTCGCTGATGCTCACCGACGGCCCGTCGGCTCATAGTTTCCCGTCGCAGATACATTCAAAAAATCGTTAGATTTCAAACCTGTCTCCGACAGCCCGTCGGCACATAATTACCGTCGCAGATAACTCCCCGATGGCCCGTCGCAGATTCAATATCCCGTCGCAGATGGAGTTTGCCGTCGCTAATCCGGACCGACGGCCCGTCGGTGATATGGTTTAGGCTTTAGATATATATCCCCCCCCCCACCCCCCGGCATGCTTTCATTTTGTTTCCCTCCTTCTCTCTCTCCTCTTCCCGATTATAGTTCCCCCTTCGCCCTCTACCCCCCCCCCCCCTCTCCTTCTCTCCTCTACCCCCTCCCCCCTCCCCCCTCCCCCCTCACAGCCCCCTTCCCCTCTCCTCCCCCTCTCTGCTGTCGCCTTCGCAGCCCCCTTCTCTCCCCTTGCCCCTTCGCCCAGCCCGTCCTCCTCTTCTCGGTTGGTTGCTCGTTTCTGTTGGATGGATTCCGGCTTGTTCGTTTCTCGGTGATCAATATCTCCTCTTCTCGGTTTGAAGGTATGTTTATTTCACCTTTTGATTAGGTTTATAAACTGTTGAATTTTTTTTTTTTTAATCATTCATGTTGATTTCTAGGCTTAATTAGCTCGTTCGTATTTGTGTTTAATTTACATCTGATTTTTTTAAATTTTTTCTAAAATTATTTTTGAATCTGTTTAATTTAGGTTTAATATTTTTTTGTTAATCTGTTTTAAATATGATGTTGAAAATCTATTTTGAAGGCAAAGATCCGTTTTAAACCTGGTCTAGATGTTCTATTTAAATATGTTTTAGAAAATCTGTTTTGAAGGCAAAGATCTGATTTAAACCTGGTTTAGATGCTTTTTTGAACTTGTTTTTTAAATTTTTGTTTAAATTTGTTTTTTTAGGTGAAAGTCATAAATCTCGGCTGCTCTCTCGACACTCGGGTCTGGTGTAGTGGAAAGTGTCATGTTCTCTATTTGTTTGAAGGTATGTTTATCTTTCTCGATTTGGTTAGGTTAGATTTAAATTTAGGTTTAATTTGATGTAAAAAATTTTGTTGGATGGATACATAAGCATTTTAAATCTGGTTTTGTAGGATTAAATAATTATTTTATTTAGGATTTTTGAATCTGTTCTGATTTTGTTTTAGGTATTTTAAATATGAATTTTTAGAGTTTGTAGGCTTATTATATATGGAATTTTAATTTGTTTTAAGTATATTTTATATCTGGTTCAATTTTTACATCTATTATTTTTGAATTTGTTAGTTTTGTTTTTTGAAATTTGTTTGTATGTTTTTTTAAACTTGTTTTTTAAATTTTTGTTTAAATTTGTTTTTTTAGGTGAAAGTCATAAATCTCGGCTGCTGTCTCGACACTCGGGTCTGGTGTAGTGGAAAGTCTCCTGCTCTCTATTTGTTTGAAGGTATGTTTATCTTTCTCGGTTTGGTTAGGTTAGATTTAAATTTAGGTTTAATTAGGTGTAAAACATTTTGAATCTGGATTCATAAGCATTTTAAATCTGGTTTTCTAGGATTAAATAATTATTTTATGTAGGATTTTTGAATCTGTTCTGATTTTGATTTAGGTATTTTAAATATGAATTTTTAGAGTTTGTAGGCTTATTAAATATGGAATTTTAATTTGTTTTAAGTATATTTTATATCTGTTTTTTTTTTAATCTGATTTTATTAAAATCTGTTTTAAATCAATTTTTACATCTATTATTTTTAAATTTGTTAGTTATGTTTTTTGAAATTTGTTTAATTAATTAGTTATTATTATTTTAGGAAATTTGGATTTCGGACTTTTTGGCGAATTAATTAATCAACTCCGGACCAAGGTTAATAATAGTTCCAATTTTATAATTTATTTGATGATATTGTATGTGTGAAAAATACGAAGTTTATATCTTAGTTTGGATTTAGGATTTTAGAGTTATTTGGATGTAGAAAAATATTAGTTTTAGATTTAGGTTTTTATTGTTGTTTGGATGTAGTACTTTATTTGTTGCGATTATAACGTAGTGTATAAAAATTTAACTATATTTCTTGAAAAATGCATAGTTTTTATAAATTGTTGCGATATTGTATGTGCGAAAAATTCGTAGTTTTTATAAATTGTTGAGTTGTGAAATTATTAATATATTTTTGATAATAAAAAATTAAAAAACATTGAAAAAATGATAAGTATTTATATTATATTAAATATATTTACAATATATATTTAAAAATATTTGTATATTATATTACAATATTTAACTAATTATATTTAAAAATAATAGGTACGAATACAAATTTTTTTACATAATTTTAAAAATTAAGATTTAAAAAATTATGAATCATAATTGAAGTTTGGTAATATATGAACCAAGATAATTATAAATAATTATGAATTATAATTTAGGCTCGGTTTGTATGTCCAAATTATATATGTAAGGAAATTAACTAATTTTATTATTTTGTATGATATTAAAAAATTATATATATTATTTTGTAATATTATTTTGTGTCTACAAATTCATATTGGTTGCTCAAAATATAAATAAAATTATGAAAGTTTTTTGAAATATATGATGTTATTATTTCGTATTACAAATTTGTACTCCATCCAAACAAATCTTAGTTGTTAGAAACTATTCTAAAGAAATCTTCGGTTGAGACCACGCGAGTTCAAAACCAGTAAAAAAAAAAAATCATCGGTAGTGTTGTTATTCCAAATTCTTTTCCCCAATTCATTTTCTTAATACCAATTATTTTCAATGTTAGAATAACTCTCAATGGACACTGATCGTTCTTGGATGTATAATCATTCTCTTACGATTGAGTTTTGGAATGGAATGGTTGATTTTCTTAATTTTGCATTCGCAAATCTCGAGAAATTGCCAATCAATAGCCAAGGAAAACAATGTACTTGGTGCCCATGCAAGAATTGTCAAAATTATTTTCTTCGTATCCATGATGACATAGCAACCCATTTAAGTAGTGTCGGTTTTATGCCGGATTACCTAATTTGGACAAAACACGGAGAGGGCGATTCAAATTTCGAAATTGGTGGGTCGTCGTCGTTCAGTCCCGATCGGATGGAACAAATGGTTCGTGATGTTGTCGGACCTTCGTTTGATTGGCAAGAAGAAGTAGAGGAGAATGAGGAACCAAATTCGGAAGCTGCTCGTTTCTTTGAGATGATTCGAGCTTCTGATGAGACTTTATGGGATGGGCCGGGGTTTTCAGAACATTCCCTAATGTCTGTTGTTACAATGTTACTGAATGACAAATCCGATTGTGAAGTTACCAAAATAGCTTTCGATAGGTTTTTGTATGTAATCAAAAACTTCATTATCCCTCGAAAAAATAAGAATAATTTTCCTGAAAATTTCAATGAATCTAAGAAATTCATCAAAGGATTGGGTATGCAGTATGAGAAAATTGATGTATGTCCGGATAACTGCATGCTTTTTTATGGGAATGATAGTCTCAAAAATAGATGTGATAAATGTAACAAATCTCGTTTCTTACCTATGGAAGAAGGTAAGAAAGGAAAACCTATTCCTTGTAAAGTGTTGCGATATCTTCCGATAACTCCTCGGTTACAGAGATTGTACATGGCCAAACAAACTTCTCAACACATGACCTGGCATCAAGGTCCTCGAGAAAATCCCAATGTTATGATTCATCCATCGGATGGACAAATGTGGAAAGATTTTGATTCCGCTTATCCCCAGTTTGCAATCGAACCTCGAAACGTTCGTCTAGGGTTGTCCACTGATGGTTTTTGTCCTTATACTCTCTCGAGCGGCAAACCTTATTCGTGTTGGCCTGTTTTCATTGTGCCGTATAATCTACCGCCGGGAATGAGTCTCAAAGATCAAAATATATTCTTATCTCTCGTCATTCCAGGACCCGATCATCCGGGCGATAAAATTGATGTTTTATTGAAGCCCTTAGTTGATGAGTTAAAAATGCTGTGGGAAAATGGTGTTGTTACGTACGATGCATATCGTGAAATAATTTTACAATGAAAGCGTCTCTTTTATGGACGATTAATGATTTTCCAGCATACGGTATGGTGTCAGGCTGGTCAACGCACGGTAGATTATCGTGCCCAATTTGTATGGAGAATACAAAATCATTCTCTTTGACAAATGGTAGAAAACAAACCTGGTTTGATTGCCATCGTCAATTTTTACCGCACAACCATCCGTTTCGTAGTCAGAGAAACTCATTTCTTAAGAGTAGAACGGATCGAAATCCACCTCCTCCGCGTCGATCAGGTGATCAGATTCGAAATATCGTGGATCGGGTCAACAAATTACCAAGAGTTAGAGTTCGTAGAAATGGTATTGATAAGTTACAAATTCCTGGATTTGGAGTCACCCATAATTATAAATATTTCTGCGACGGCCCGCCGGAGAAGGGTTTCTGCGACGGCCCGCCGGAGAAGGGTTTTGCGACGGACCGCCGGAGAAGGGTTACTGCGACGGCCCGCCGGAGAAGGTTTCTGTGACGGCCCGCCGGAGAAGTGTTCTACGGCCCGCCGGAGAAAGAACAACCGTCGGAAAAGTGACATCAGCGACGGCCCGTCGGAAAAAGTGACATTAGCGAGGCCCCTTTCAGCGACGGGAGATCAGCGACGGGTTGCCGTCGGTAAAACTTCCAGCGACGGTTTTTGGGAGTATTAGCGACGGTTTTTACCGTCGCTGATGTGCATATTTGTTGTAGTGACGCGTTGGATACGCATTCGATACGTATCAGACAAGCCAGCTGGCGTATCTAAATATTTTATATTAAATTATTCATGGACACGGCGTGGATACGCCATGACACGGCATTAATTCACGGGGATACGGCCTATGTTTATGAAAAGGCCAGCCACAAGTATTAAACTGGGTGAGAAGGGGGGACTTATTTATAGGGGTAAAGGATGGATAAGGTCGGTCAATACAGCGAGGTGGGATTATTCATGCACTTATGTTCCGCCCAATCTTATATGTTTGGATATTGTGCATAAGGGTCGTACCAAATCATTTTCCACATGCATATTTAATATTTTCACAATAAATTTTCTAATTAAACTTTATTTTTTCAACATAATAAAAATAATATATATATATACAAACGTATCGTATCCATGATTTTTATAAAATCGCCGTATCGCCGTATCCGTATCGTATCGGATACGATACTCGTACCCGTATCCGTGCAACATAGGTTAAAAGGTATGTTTGAAGGTAGGTAGTTAGTTAGTTAGTTAGTTAGTTAGCTAGTAGTTAGTTAGTTAGTTAGTCAATTAGTTAGTTAGTTAGTTAGCTAGTAGTTAGATAGTTAGTTAGTTAGTTAATTAGTTGGTTAGTTAGTTAGCTAGTATTTAGTTAGTTAGTTAGTTGGTTAGTAAGTTAGTTATTTATTTATTTAGTTACTTGGTTAGTTAGTTAGATAGTTAGTTAGTTAGTTAGAGGGTATGTAGGAAGGCAGCTAGTTAGTCAGTTAGTTAGTTTATAAGTTAGTTAGTTAATAAGTTAGTTAGTTAGTTAGTTAGTTAGTTAGTTAGTCAGTTAGTCAGTTAGATAGTTAGTGGGTATGTAGGAAGGTAATTAGTTAGTTAGTCAGTTAATTATTTAGTTAGTCAGTTAGTATGTTAGTCAATAGGTATGTAGGAAGTTAGCTAGTTAGTTAGTTAGTTAGTTAGTTAGTGGGTTTGTAGGTAGGTAGGTAGGTAGTTAGGTAGTTAGTTAATTAATAGGTATGTATGACGGTAGTTAGTTAGTTAGTTAATTAGTTTGTTAATTAGTTAGTTAGCTATTAGTTAGTTAGTTAGTTAGTTAGTTAGTTAGTCACTTAGTTAGTTAGTGAGCTAGTAGTTAATTAGTTAACAAGTTAGTTTGTTAATCAGTTAGTTACTTAGTTAGCAAGTAGTTAGTTAGTTAGTTATTTAGTTAGTTAGTTAGTTATTTTGTTAGTAATCTAGTAGTTAGTTAGTAAGTCAGTTAGTTAGTTAGTTAGTTAGTTAGTTAGTTAGTTAGTTACCTTTTAGTCAGTTAGTTGGTCAGTTATTTAGTTTGTTAGGTTGTTAGTTAATTCTTTAGTAAGTTAGTTAGTTAATATGTATGTTTTTAAAATGTTTAGAGTGGGCTTTATTGTCCCACTTCTAAGCACTTATTTATTTCATCTGAAAATATTTGTATTTTACAATTTTTTACATATCTCCTATTATCCTTTCTTTCACTATACTCTTTTCATCTTTACATTTTACTATAACAATCCATCTCTTAAAATCTATTTCCTATCCTGCACGGCCCAATTCTTCTTTCAGCCTATTCTCTTTTTTCTTTTTATGTACCCTTTTCCTCTTCATCTCTAATCCATCCATCTCCAGACCTACTTTCCTCATCTCTTATCTTCATTTTACTCAAGATCACCGCCGCCTTCTTCTTCTTCAATTAATTTCACCAATCTCATCATTCTTTCAGCGACTGTGCCTCCTCTTCCTTCTCCGTTTCTTGCTTTCTCTGACATGGCTTGGTGTTCCTCTTCCTCGTTCTTTTCTCTATTAAGGGGCGGCTTCCTCCCTTTACTCACCTTATTCAGTAATTCATATTCCCCTTTTATTTCATTCATTATTACCCAATTTTTCGCAAAATAACCTGTAAAAATTCTCTTGCAGCGCTCTTTCCAAACTCCGTGAATGAATAAAGCAGCCATCTTTCTAATTTTCTTTTCCGTCTCTTTGCTGAAGGACAAGTTCCAGACTTTTACTGTCTCTGCTCGGATACTAGGTGTTTCCTTCGTCATCTCTGAATCTTGAAGAGCCTCCCAAATCTTCCGAAGACCTACGCATTCACCTTGAAGAAGATGCTTTGTTGATTCTTCCTCTTTTATGCACATGATACATCTGTTCACAAGGTACATGCCTCTTTTTTTCAGATTATCTATAGTTGGTATTTTATTCCTGTTTTGCTATCCATAAAAATATTCTAATTCTTAGCGGTATTTTTATTTTCCATATCTCTCTCAAATCTCCCTCCAATTCACTTTCTTCATCATTGATTAGTGCTTCGTACATACTTTTTACTTTGAATCTTTTGGATTTATCTGCTTCCCATATCACTTTATCTTCCTCCCCCTCAATTAATTGAATTGATTGCAATTTCTTTCTCAAATCAATTAATTGTTCATTTGCTATAACGGGTAATTCCTGTTTCATCTTCATATTACCTCCTAATTCCATTATATCCCTCAGCGTACAATTATAATTTTCCGAATAGCTTCTTAGACTTGCATATTTTTCTTCCAAAATACCATCCTTTTCCCATTTACTTTCCCAAAAATTTATCAGCTTTCCATTTCCTGGGACGAATATGGAATATTTACAAAATTCCCCCACCAATTTCTTTATCTCTTTCCAAAAATAAGAATCTTTCTCATTCTTTTCTTGCTTATAAATGTTGCTGACCATGTGGGTCTATCTCAAATTTCCTTCACCAGAATTAGTGAAGTACTTCCATACCCATTTGATCAAGAGCGATTTATTAAACTTTTCCAAATCCATAATCCCCATTCCTCCCTTACTCTTAGGTCTGATTACTCTTTCCCATTTTACCAAATTCAAGCCATTATCTTTATTACCTTTCCATAAAAACTGTTTCCTTATTTTATCAATCTCTCTCAATACCCAAATTGGGAATTTGAATACCGAGAAATAAAATATCGGTAGTGAGCTTAGGACTGAGTTTATTAATATCACTCTCCCTCCTATTGAAAGAAGCGCAGCTTTCCAATTATTAAGGCAGTTAGTTAGTTAGTTATTTAGTTATTAATATCGGTAGTTAGTTAGTTAGTTAGTTATTTAGGCAGTTAGTTAGTTAGTTAGTTATTTAGTTAGTTAGTTTATATGTATGTAGAAGGTAGTTAGTTAGTTACATAGTTAGTTAGTTAGTTAGTTAGTTAGTTAGTTAGTTAGTTAGCTAGTTAGTTATCTATTAGGTAGTTAGTTAATTAGTTAGTTATTCAGTTAATTAGTTACTTAGTTAGCTAGTAGTTAGTTAGATAGATAGTTAGTTAGTTAGTTAGTGGGTATGTAGGAAGGTAGTTAGTTAGTTAGTTAGTTAGTTAATTAGTTAGTTAGTTAAAAGGTATGTAGGAAGATAGTTTGTTAGTTAGGTAGTTAGTAAGTGAGTTAGTTAATTAGATAGTTAGTTAGTTAGTTAGTGGGTTTGTAGGAAGGTAGTTAGGTAATTAGTTAGTTAGGTAGTTAGTTAGCTAGTTAGTTAGTTAGTTAATTAGTTAGTTAGTGAGCTAGTAGTTCGTTAGTTAGTTAGATAGTAAGTTAGTTAGTTAATCAGTTAGTTAGTTAGTTAGCTAGTAGTTATCTTGTTAGTTAGCTAGTTAGTTAGCCAGTTAGTTAATTCGTTAGTTAGTTAGTTTGTTAGTTGATATGCATATAAGAAGGTAGTTAGTTTCTTAGTGAAATAGTTAGTTAGTTAGTTAGTTTGTTTGTTAGTTAGTTAGTTATCTATTAGTAAGTTAGTTAGTTTGTTAATTAGTTAGTTATTCAATTTATTAGTTAGTTAGTTAGCTAGTAGTTAGTTAGTTAGTTAGTTAGTTAGTTAGTTTGTTAGTTAGTTTGTTAGTAAGTGGGTATGTAGGAAGGTAGTTAGTTAGTTAGTTGGTTAGTCAATTAGTCACTAAGTTAGTTAGTTAGTTAATAGGTATGTAGGAATATAGGTATTTAGTTAGTTAGTTAGTTAGTTAATTAGTTAGCTAGTTAGTTAGTTAGTTAGTTAGTCAGTCAGTTAGTTAGTTAGTTAGTTAGTTAGTTAGTTAATAGGTATGTTGGAATACAGTTAGTTAGTTAGTTACTTAGTTAGTTAGTTTGTTAGTTAGTGAGTTAGTTAGTTAATTAGTTAGCTAGTTAGTTAGTTAGTTAGTAAGTTAGTTAGTTAGTTAGTTAGGTTGTAAGTTAATTAGCTAGTTTGTTAGTTAGTTAGTTAGTTAATATTTATGTAAGAAGGTAGTTAGTTAGATAGTTAGATAGTTAGTTAATTAGTTAGTTAGTTAGTTAGTTATCTAGTAGTTAGTTAGTTAGTTAGGTAGTTAGCTAGTGAATAGGTATGTTGGAAGGAAGTTAGTTAGTCGGTTAGTCAGCTAGTTGTAAGTTATCTAGTTAGTTAGTTAATTAGTTAGTTAGTTAGTTAGTATATTAATTAGTTAGTGGGTATGTAGGAAGGTAGCTAGTTAGTTAGTTACTTAGTTAATTACTGAGTTGCTTAGTTAGTTAGTTAGTGAGTTAGTTAGTTAATTAGTTAGTTAATTTGTTAGTTTGATAGCTAGTAGTTAGTTAGTCAGTTAGTTAGTTAGTCAGATAGTTAGTTAGTTAATTAGTTGGATAATTAGTTAGTTAATTAGTTCGTTCGTTAGTTAGTTAGTTAGTTAGTGGGTATGCATGAAGGTAGTTAGTTAGTTAGCTAGCTAGGTAGGTAGTTAGTCATTAGTTAGTTCGTTAATTAGTTAATTCGTCAGTTAATTAGTTAGTTAGTTAGTTAGTTAGTTAGTTATTTGGCTAGTTAGTTAGTTAGTTAGTTAGTTAGTTAATCAGTTGGTTAGTTAGTTAGTTAGCTAGTAGTGAGTTAGTTAATTAGTCAGTTAGATAGTTAAATAGTTAGTTCATCAGTTAATTAATTTGTTTGTTAGTTAGTTAGTTAGATAGTGGGTATGTAGGTAGGTAGTTAGTTAGTTAATTGGCTAGTTAGTTAGTTAGTTAGTTAGTGGGTATGTACGATGGTACATAGTTAGATAGTTAGTTAATTAGTTAGTTAGTTAGTTAGATAGTTAGTTAGGTTGTTAGTTAATTAGTTAGTTAGTTAGTTAGTAAATATTTATGTAAGAAGGTAGTTAGTTACATAGTTAGATAGTTAGTTAATTAGTTAGTTAGTTAGTTAGTTAGTTATCCAGTTGTTAGTTAATTAGTTAGTTAGTTAATAGGTATGTCGGAAGGTTGTTAGTTAGTCGGTTAGTAATTAGCTAGTAGTAAGTTAGAAAGTTAGTTAATTAGTTAGTTAGTTAGTTAATTAGTTAGGTTGTTAGTTAATTAGTCAGTTAGTTAGTTAATATTTATGTACGAAGGTAGTTACTTAGATAGTTAGATACTTAGTTAGTTAGTTAGTTATCCAGTAGATAGTTAATTAGTAAGTTAGTTAATAGGTATGTTGGAAGGTAATTAGTTAGGTAGCTAGTTAGTTAGTTAATTAGTTAGTTAGTTAGTTAGTAAATTAATTAGTTAGTGGGTATGTAAGAAGGTAGGTAGCTAGCTAGTTAGTTAGTTAATTAGTTAGTTAGTTAGTTAGTTAATATGTATATAAGAAGGAAGTTAGTTAGTTAAATTGTTAGTTAGTTAGTTAGTTATCTATTAGTTAGTTAGTTAGTTAGTTAGTTAGTTAGTTAGTCAATTACATAGTTATTTAGTTAGTTTGTTAGTCAGCTTGTAGTTAGTTATTTAGTTAGTTAGTTAGTGGGTATGCAGGAAGGTAGGTAGTTAGTTAGTTAGTTAGTTAGTTAGCTAATTAGCTAGTAGTCAGTTAGTTAGTTATGTAGTTAATAAGTTAGTTAATTAGTTAGTTAGTTAGTGGGTATGTAGTTATTTGGTTAGTTAGTAATTAGTTAGTTATCTAGTAGTTAGTTAGTTAGTTAATTAGTTAGTTAGTTGGTTCATATGTTTGTACAAAGGTAGTTAGTTAGTTAGTTAGTTAGTTTGCTAATAGTTAGTTAGTTAGTTAGTTAGTTTATTAGTTAGTTAGTTAGTGAGTTAGTTAGTAAATTAGTTAGGTAGTGGGTATATTTAGGAAGGTAGCTGGTCAGTCCGTCAGTTAGCTAATTAGTTAGTTAATTAGTTAGTTAGCTAGTTAGTTGGTTAGTCAGTTAGTTAATATGTATATAAGAAGGTTGTTAGTTAGTTAAGTTAAACAAAAAGGTACATAGTTAGTTAGTTAGTTAGTTAGTTAGGTAGTTAGTTAGTTAGTTAGTGGGTATGTAGGAAGGTAGTCAGTTAGTTAGTTAGTTAGTTAGGTTGTTAGTTAATTTGTTAGTTAGTTAGTTAGTTAGTTAATATTTATGTAAGAAGGTAGTTAGTTAGATAGTTAGATAGTTAGTTAATTAGTTAATTAGTTAGTTAGTTAGTTAGTTATCTAGTAGTTAGTTAGTTAGTTAGTTAGTTAGTTAATTGGTTAATTAATTAGTTAATTAGTTATTTAGTTAGTTAGTTAGTTAGTGAGCTAGTAGTTAGTTAGTTAGTTAGTTAGTTAGTTAGTGAGTTAGTTAGTTAATCAGTTAGTTAGTTAGTTAGCTAGTAGTTAGTTAGTTAGTTAGTTAGTTAGTTAATTAATTAGTTAGTTATTTAGTTGGTTAGTTAGTTAGCTATTAGTTAGATAGTTGAATAGTTAGTCCATTAGTTAGCTAGTTAGTTAGTCAGTCAGTTAGTTAGTTAGTTAGATAATGGGTATGTCGGAAGGAAGTTAGTAAGTTAGTTAGTTAGTTAGTCAGTTTAGTTAGTTTGTTAGTTAGCTAGTAGTTAGTTTGTTAGCTAGTTTGTTAATTAGATAGTTTGTGGGTATATAGAAGGTGGGTAGTTTGTTAGTTAATAACTTAGTTATTTAGTTAGTTAGTTAGTTAGTTATCTAGTAGTTGGTTAGTTAGTTAACTAGTTAGTTATTCAGTTAGTTAGTTAGTTCGTTAGTTAGTTAGTTAGTACTTGGTTAGTTGGTTATTTGGTTAGTTAGTTAGTTAGCTAGCTAATAGTGAGTTAGTTAGTTATTTAATGGGCATGTAGGAAGGTAGTAAGTTAGCTAGTTAATTGGTATGTAGGAATATTGTAAGTTAGTAAGTTAGTTAGTTAGTTAGTTAGTTAGCTAGTAAGTTAGTTAGTTAGTAAGTTAGTGGGTTGGTAGGAAGGCAGTCAGTTAATTAGTTAGTTAGGTAGTTAGTTAGTTAGGTAGTTAATAGTTATGTTTAAAGGTAGTTAGTTAGTTAGTTAGTTAGTTAGTTAGCTAGGAGTTAGTTAGTCAGTTAGTTAGTTAGTTAATTAGTTAGTTATTTAGTTAGTGAGTAAGTTAGTTAGTTAGTTAGCTTGTAGTTAGTTAATTTGTTAGTTAGTTAGTTATTTAGTTGGTTAGTTAGTTAGTTAGTTAATTAGGTAGTTAGTTAGTTAGTTATCTAGTAGTTAGTTAGTTAGTTAGTTAGTTAGTTAGTTAGTTAGTTAATAGGTATGTTGGAAGGTAGTTAGTTAGCCGGTTAGTTCGCTAGTAGTATGTTAGCTAGTTAGTTAGTTAATTAGTCAGTTAGTTAGTAAATTAAATAGTAAGTGGGTATGTACGAAGGTAGCTAGTTAGTTAGTTTGTTAGTTAATTAGTTAGTTAGTTAGTTAGTTAGTTAGTTAGTTAGTTAGTTAGTTATATAGTTACCTTCGTACATACCCACTTACTAACTAACTAACTAACTAACTAATTAACTAACTAATTATTTAACTACAAGCTAACTGACTAACTAACTTACTAACTAACTAAATAACTAACTAATTAACTAACTAACTAACTAACTAACTAACTAACTCCTAGCTAACTAACTAACTAACTAACTAACTACCTTTAAACATAACTATCAACTAACTAACTAACTAACTAATTAACTGACTGCCTTCATACAAACCCACTAACTTACTAACTAACTAACTTACTAACTAACTAACTAACTTACTAACTTACTTACTTACTATATTCCTACATACCTATTAACTAACTTACTAGCTAACTATGAGCTAGCTAACTAACTAACTAACTAAATAACTAACTAAGTACTAAGTAACTAACTAATTAACTAACTAACTAACTAATTAACTACCTAACTAACTAACTGCCTTCCTACATACCCACGAACTATCTAACAGACTAACTAGCTAAGTAACTAACTAACTAAATAACTAACTAACTAACTAACTGAATAACTAACTAGTTAACTAACTAACCAACTACTAGATAACTAAGTAACTAACTAACTAAATAACTAAATAAATAAATAACTTGTTAACTAACTAACTACCTACCTTCTACATACCCACAAACTATATAATTAACTAACTAGCTAACTAACTAACTACTAGCTAACTAACTAACTAAACTGACTAACTAACTAACTAACTCAATAACTACCTTCCGACATACCCATTATCTAACTAACTAACTAACTAACTAGCTAACTAATGGACTAACTATTCAACTAACTAACTAATAGCTGACTAAATAACCAACTCAATAACTAACAAATTAATTAACTAACTAATTAACTAACAAACTAACTAACTACTGGCTAACTAACTAACTAACTGATTAACTAACTAACTCACTAACTAACTAACTAACTAACTACTAGCTCACTAACTAACTAACTAACTAACTAACTAACTAACTAACTAATTAACTAACAACCTAACTAACTAACTAACTAACTAACTAACCGACTGACTAAATAACTAACTACCTTCCTACATACCCGCTAACTAACTAACTACCTAACTAACTAACTAACTATTTACCTTTTTATTTAGCTTAAATAACTAACAACCTTCTTATATACATATTAACTAACTAACTAACCAACTAACTAGCTAACTAACTAACTAACTAACTAATTAGCTAACTGACTAACTAACCAGCTACCTTCCAAATATACCCACTACCTAACTAATTTACTAACTAACTCACTAACTAACTAACTAATAAACTAACTAACTAACTAACTAACTAACTATTAGCAAACTAACTAACTAACTAACTAACTACCTTTCTCCATACATATTGACTAACTAACTAACTAATTAACTAACTAACTAACTACTAGATAACTAACTAACTTACTAACTAACTAACTAACTACATACCCACTAACTAACTAACTAATTAACTAACTAATTAACTACATAACTAACTAACTGACTACTAGCTAAGTAGCTAACTAATTAACTAACTAACTACCTACCTTCCTGCATACCCACTAACTAACGAACTAAATAACTAACTACTAGCTGACTAACTAACTAACTAAATAACTAACTAACTAACTAACTAACTAACTAACTAATAGATAACTAACTAACTAACTAACTATTTAACTAACTAACTTCCTTCTTATATACATATTAACTAACTAACTAACTAAGTAACTAACTAAATAATTAACTAACTAACTAGCTACCTACCTACCTTCCTATATACCCACAAACTAATTAATTTACTAACTAACTGACCAACTAATTAACTAACTAACTAGCTAACTTACTACTAGCTGACTAACCGACTAACTAACTACCTTCCAACATACCTATTAACTAACTAACTGACTTACTACTAGATAACTAACTTACTAACTAACTAACTAACTAATTAACTAACTATCTAACTATCTAACCAACTACCTTCTTACATAAATATTAACTAACTAACTAACTAATTAACTAACAACCTAACTAACTAACTAACTAAGTACCTTCGTACAACCCACTAACTAACTAGCCAACTAACTAACAAACTACCTTCCTACATACCCACTATCTAACTAACTAACTAACTAACTAATTCACTAACTAATTAACTAACTATTTAACTAACTAACTAACTACTAGCTAACTAACTATTTAACTAACTATCTAACTAACCAACTAACTACTAGCTAACTAACTAACTAACTAACTAACTGATTATCTAACTAACTAACTAACTAACTAGCCAAATAACTAACTAACTAACTAACTAACTAACTAACTACATACCCATTAACTAACTAACTAACTAACTAATTAACTGACTAATTAACTAATTAACGAACTAACTAATGACTAACTACCTAGCTAGCTAGCTAACTAAATAACTATCTAACTAACTAACTACCTTCATGCATACCCACTAACTAACTAACAAACGATCGAACTAATTAACTAACTAATTATCTAACTAATTAACTAACAAACTATCTGACTAACTAACTAACTGACTATCTAACTACTAGCTATCAAACTAACTAACTAACTAACTAACTAACTAACTAACTAACTAGCCAAATAACTAACTAACTAACTTACTAACTAACTTACTAACTAACAAACTACATACCCACTAACTAACTAACTAACTAACTAACTAACTAACTAACAAACAAACAGACTAATTAGCTAACTGTTTAACTAACTAACTAACTAACTAACTAAATAACTAACTAATTAACTAACTAACTACTAGCTAACTAACATACTAACTAACTGATTAACAAACTAACTTATTAACTAACTAACTAACTAACTAACTAACTAACTAACTAACATACTAGTTTGTTAATATGTATATAAGAAGGAAGTTAGTTAGTTAAATTGTTAGTTAGTTAGTTTTCTATTTGTTAGTTAGTTAGTTAGTTAGTTAGTTAGTCAATTATTTAGTTATTTAGTTAGTTAGTTAGTTAGTTAGCTAGTAGTTTGTTAGTTAGTTATTTAGTTAGTAAGTTAGTGGGTATGTAGGAAGGTTGGTAGGTAGTCTGTTAGTTAGTTAATTGGTTACTTAGTTAGTCAGTTCGTTAATAAGTATGTATGAAAATTATTTGTTAGATAGTTAGTTACTTACTTAATTAGTTAGTAGGTTAGTTAGTGGGTTTGTAGGAAGGTAGTTAGTTAATTAGTAAGTTAGGTAGTTAGTTAATTAGTTAGTTAATAGGTATGTATGAAGGTAGTTAGTTAGTAAGTTAGTTAATTAGTTAGTTTGTTAGTTAGTTAGCTAGTGGTTAGTTAGTTAGTTAGTTAGTTAGTTAGTTAGTTAGTGAGCTAGTAGTTAGTTAGTTAGTAAGTTAGTTTGTTAATCAGTTAGTAAGTTTGTTAGTTAGCTAGTAGTCAGTTAGTTAATTAGTTAGTTATTTAGTTAGTTAGTTAGTTAAACAGTTAGATAAATTAGTATGTTTGTTTGTTAGTTAGCTAGTCAGTTAGTTAGTTATTTGGCCAGTTAGTTAGTTAGTTAATTAGTTAGTTAGTCAGTCAGTTAGTTAATTAGTTAGTAATTAGTTAGTTAATTAGTTAGTTAGTTAGTTAGTTAGCAAGTAGTTAGTAATTAGTCAGTTAATTAGTCAATTAATTAGTTAAATAGTTAGTTATCTAGTAGTTAGTTAGTTAGTCAAATAGTTAGTCCATTAGTTTGTTAATTAGTTTGTTAGTTAGTTAGAAAGTGGGTATGTGGGAAGGTAGCTAATTAGTTAGTTGGCTAGTTTGTTGGTTAGTTAGTTTGTTAGTTAGTGGGTATGTACGAAGGTACTTAGTTAGTTAGTTAGTTAATTAGTTAGTTAGTTAGTTAGTTAGTTAGGTTGTTAGTTAATTAGTTAGTTAGTTAGTTAGTTAGTTAATATTTATGTCAGAAGGTAGTGAGTTAAATAGTTAGATAGTTAGTTAATTAGTTAGTTAGTTAGTTAGTTATCTAGTAGTTATTTAGTTTGTTAGTTAGTTAGTCAATAGGTATGTTGGAAGGTAGTTAGTTAGTCGGTTAGTTAACTAGTAGTAAGTTAGCTAGTTAGTTTGTTAATTAGTTAGTTAGTTAGTTAGTAAATTAATTAGTTAGTGGGTATGTAGGAAGGTAGCTAGCTAGTTACTTAGTTAGTTAATTAGTTAGTTAGTTAGTTAATATGTATATAAGAAGAATGTTAGTTAGTTAAATAGTTAGTTAGTTATCTATTTGTTAGTTAGTTTGCTAGTTAGTTAGTTATTCAATTAGTTAGTTATTTAGTTACTTAGTCTGTTAGTTAGTCAGCCAGTAGTTAGTTAGTTATTTAGTTAGTTAAATAGTGGGTATGCAGGAACGTAGGTAGTTAGTTAGTTAGTTAGTTAGCTACTTAGCTAGTGGTCAGTTAGTTAGGTATGTAGTTAATTAGTTAGTTAATTAGTTAGTAAGTTAGTGGGTATGTAGTTAGTTGGATTGTTGGTAAGTTAGTTTGTTATCTAGTAGTTAATTAGTTAGTTAATTAGTTAGTTAGTTAGGTAATATGTATGTAGAAAGGTGATTAGTAAGTTAGTTATTTAGTTTGCTAGTAGTTAGTTAGTTAATTAGTTAGTTAGTTAGTGAGTTAGTTAGTAAATTAGTTAGGTAGTGGGTATATGTAGGAAGGCAGCTTGTTAGTTAGTCAGTTAGCTAATTAGTTAGTTAGTTAGTTAGTTAGTTAGTTAGTTAATATGTATATAAGAAGATTGTTAGTTAGTTAAGTTAAATAAAAAGGTAAAGAATTAGTTAGTTAGGTAGGTAGTTAGTTAGTTAGTGGGTATGTAGGAAGGTAGTTAGTTAGTTAGTTAGTTAGTCAGTTAGTTAGTTAGTTAGTTAGGTTGTTAGTTAATTAGTTAGTTAGTTAGTTAGTTAGTTAGTTAATATTTATGTAAGAAGGTAGTTAGTTAGATAGTTAGATAGTTAGTTAATTAGTTTGTTAGTTAGATAGTTATCTAGTAGTTAGTTAGTTAGGCAGTTAGTTAGTGAATAGGTATGTTGGAAGGAAGTTAGTTAGTCTGTTAGTTAGGTAGTAGTAAGTTATCTAGTTAGTTAGTTAGTGGGTATGTAGGAAGGTAGCTAGTTAGTTAGTTAGTTAGTTAATTAGTTAGTTAGTTAGTTTGTTTGTTTGTTAATATGTATATAAGAAGGAAGTTAGTTAGTTAGATTGTTAGTTAGTTAGTTAGTTATCTATTAGTTAGTTAGTTAGTTAGTTAGTTAGTCAATTAGTTAGTTATTTAGTTAGTTAGTTAGTTAGTTAGTTACCTAGTAGTTTGTTAGTTAGTTATTTAGTTAATTAGTTAGTGGGTATGTAGGAACGTAGGTAGTTAGTTAGTTAGTTAGTTAATTAGTTATTTAGTTAGTTAGTTAGTTAATAGGTATTTAGGAAAATTGTTATTTAGTTAGTTAGTTAGTTACTTAATTAGTTAGTTGTTTAGTTAGTGGGTTTGTAGGAAGGCAGTTAGTTAATTAGTAAGTTAGGTAGTTAGTTAATTAGTTAGTTAATAGGTATGTATGAAGATAGTTAGTTAGTAAGTTAGTTAATTAGTTAGTTAGTTAGTTAGCTAGTGGTTAGTTAGTTAGTTAGTTAGTTAATTAGTTAGTTAGTTAGTTGGTTAGCTAGTTAGTTAGTTTCTTAGTTAGTTAGTGAGCTAGTACTTTGTTAGTTAGTTAATAAGTTAGTTTGTTAATCAGTTAGTTAGTATGTTAGTTAGCTAGTAGTTAGTTAGTTAATTAGCTAGTTATTTAGTTTGTCAGTGAGTTAGTTAAACAGTTAGCTAATTAGTTAGTTAGTTAGTTAGTTAGTTAGTTAGTGGGTATGTAGTCAGTTAGTTAGTAAGTTAGTTAGTAAGTTAGTTAGTTAGTTAGTTATTTGGCTAGTTAGTTAGTTAGTTAGTTAGTTAGTTAGTTAATTAGTTAGTTAGTTTGATAGCTAGTTGTTATTTAGTCAGTTAGTTAGTTAGTCAGATAGTTAGTTAGTTAATTAGTTAGATAATTAGCTAGTTAATTAGTTCGTTAGTTTGTTAGTTAGTTAGTTAGTTAGTTAGCTAGCTAGCTAGGTAGTTAGTCATTAGTTAGTTCGTTAATTAGTTAATTAGTCAGTTAATTAGTAACTAAGTTAGTTAGTTAGTGGGTATGTAGTTAGTTAGTTAGTTTGTTTGTAACTTAGTTAGTTAGTTAATTAGTTAGTTAGTTAGCACGTAGTTAGTTAGTTAGTTAGTTAGTTAGTTAATTAGTTAGTTAGCTAGTAGTTAGTTAGTTAGTTAAATAGTTAGTTAATTAGTCAGTTAATTAGTTTGTTAGTTTGTTAGTTAGATAGTGCGTATGTGGGAAGGTAGTTAGTTAGTTAGTTGGCTAGTTAGTCAGTCAGTTAGTTAGTTAGTGGGTATGTACGAAGGTACTTAGTTAGTTAGTTAGTTAATTAGTTAGTTAGTTAGTTTGTGAGGTTGTTAGTTAATTAGTTAGTTAGTTAGTTAGTTAATATTTACGTAAGAAGGTAGTTAGTTAGATAGTTAGATAGTTAGTTAATTAGTTAGTTAGTTAGTTAGTTATCTAGTAGTTCGTCAATTAGTTAGTTAGTTAATAGGTATATTGGAAGGTAGTTAGTTAGTTAGTTAGTTAATAAGTTAGTTAGTTAGTTATATAGTTAATTAACTAAGTTAGCTATATAGTTAGTTAGATAGTTAGATAGTTAGTTAATTAGCTAGTAGTAAGTTAGCTATATAGTTAGTTAATTAGTTAGTTTGTTAGTTAGTAAATAAATTAGTTAGTGGGTATGTAGGAAGGTAGGGAGTTAGCTAGTTAGTTAGTTAATTAGTTAGTTAGTTAGTTACTTAGTTAGTTAGTTAGTTAATATGTATATAAGAAGGAAGTTAGTTAGTTAAATAGTTAGTTAGTTAGTTAGTTAGTTAGTTATCTATTAGTTAGTTAGTTAGTTAGTTAGTCAATTAGTTAGTTATTTAGTTAGTTAGTTAGTTAGTCATCTAGTAGTTAGTTATTTAGTTAGTTAGTTAGTGGGTATGCAGGAAGGTAGGTAGTTAGTTAGTTAGTTAGTTAGCTACTTAGCTAGTAGTCAGTTAGTTAGTTATGTAGTTAATTAGTTAGTTACTTAGTTAGTTAGTTAGTGGGTATCTAGTCAGTTGGTTAGTTAGTAAGTTAGTTAGTTCTCTAGGAGTTAGTTAGTTAGTTAATTAGTTAGTTAGTTAGTTAATATGTATGTAATAAGTTAGTTAGTTAGTTAGTTAGTTAGTTTGCTAATAGCTAGCTAGTTAGTTAGTTAATTAGTTAGTTAGTTAGTGAGTTAGTTAGTAAATTAGTTAGGTTGTGGGAATATGTAGGAAGGTAGCTGGTTAGTTAGTCAGTTACCTAATTAGTTAGTTAGTTAGTTAGTTAGCTAGTTAGTTGGTTAGTTAGTTAATATGTATATAAGAAGGTTGTTAGTTAGTTAAGTTAAATAAAAAGGTAAATAATTAGTTAGTTAGTTAGGTAGTTAGTTAGTTAGTGGGTATGTAGGAAGGTAGTTAGTTAGTTAGTCAGTTAGTTAGTTCGTTAGTTAGTTAGTTAGGTTGTTAGTTAATTAGTTAGTTAGTTAGTTAGTTAGTTAGTTAGTTAATATTTATGTAAGAAGGTAGTTAGTTTGATAGTTAGATAGTTAGTTAATTAGTTAGTTAGTTACTTAGTTAGTTATCTAGTAGTTAGTTAGTTAGTTAGTTAGTTAGTTAGTGAATAGGTTAGTTAGATAGTAGGTTAGTTAGATAGTAGTAAATTAATTAGTTAGTGGGTATGTAGGAAGGTAGCTAGTTAGTTAGTTAATTCGTTAGTTTGTTAGTTTGTTAGTTTGTTAGTTTGTTAATATGTATATAAGAACGAAGTTAGTTATCTGTTTGTTAGTTAGTTAGTTAGTTAGTTAGACAATTAGTTAGTTATTTAGTTAGTTAGTTAGTTAGTTAGTTAGTTAGTTAGCTAGTAGTTTGTTAGTTAGTTATTTAGTTAGTTAGTTAGTGGGTATGTAGTAAGGTAGGTAGGTAGTTAGTTAGTTAGTTAATTTGTTAGTTAGTTAGTTAGTTAGTTAACAGGTATGTATGAAAATATTTTGTTAGTTAGTTAATTTGTTATTTAATTAGATAGTTGGTTTGTTAGTGGGTTTGTAGGAAGATAGTTAGTTAATTAGGAAGTTAGGTAGTCAGTTAATTAGTTAGTTAATAGGTATGTATGAAGGTAGTTAGTTAGTAAGTTAGTTAATTAGTTAGTTAGTTAGTAAGGTAGTGGTTAGTTAGTTAATTAGTTAGTTAGTTAGTTAGTTAATTAGTTCGTTAATTAGTTAGTCAGTTAGTTAGTTAGTTAGCTATTTAGTTAGTTACTAAGTTAGTTAGAGAGCTAGTAGTTAGTTAGTTAGTTAGTTAGTAAGTTAGTTTGTTAATCAGTTAGTTAGCTAGTAGTTAGTTAGTTAATTAGTTAGTTATTTAGTTAGTTAGTTAGTTAGAGAGCTAGTAGTTAGTTAGTTAGTTAGTAAGTTAGTTTGTTAATCAGTTAGTTAGCTAGTAGTTTGTTAGTTAATTAGTTAGTTATTTAGTTAGTTAGTTAGTTAAATAGTTGGCTAATTTGTTTGTTTGTTAGCTAATTAGTTAGTTAGTTAGTTAGTTAGTTAGTTAGTTAGTGGATATGTAGTTAGTTAGTTAGTTAGTTAGTTAGTTATTTGGCTAGTTAGTTAGTTAGTTAGTTAGTTCATTAGTCAGTTAGTTAGTAAGTTAGTTAATTAGTTAGTTAGTTTGTTTGTTTGTTAGGTAGTAGTTAGTTAGTCAGATAGTTAGTTAATTAGTCAGATAATTAGTTAGTCAATTAGTTTGTTAGTTAGTTTGTTTGTTAGTGGGTATGCATGAAGGTAGGTAGTTAGTTAGCTAGCTAGTTAGATAGTCACTAGTTAGTTAGTTAGTTAGTTAGTTAGTTAGTTAATTAGTTAGTTAATTTGTTAGTTAGCTAGTTAGTTAGTGGGTATGTAGTTAGGTAGTTAGTTAGTTTGTTAGTTTGTTAGTTAGTTATTTGGCTAGTTAGTTAGTTAGTTAGTTAATCAGTTAGTTAGCTAGTTAGTTAGTTAATTAGTTAGTTAGTTAGTTAATTAGTTAGTTACCTAGTAGTTAGTTAGTTAGTTAAATAGTTAGTCCATTAGTTTGTTAATTAGTTTGTTAGTTAGTTAGATAGTGGGTATGTAGGAAGGTAGGTAGTTAGTTAGTTGGCTAGTTAGTTAGTTAGTTAGTTTGTTAGTTAGTGGGTATGTACGAAGGTACTTAGTTAGTTAGTTAGTTAGTTATGTTGTTAGTTAATTAGTTTGTGAGTTAGTTAGTTAGTTAATATTTATGTAAGAAGGTAGTTAGTTATATAGTTAGATAGTTAATGAAATAGTTTGTTAATTAGTTAGTTAGTAAGTTAGTTAGTTAGTTAGCTAGTAGTTAGTTAGTTAATGAAATAGTTAGTTAATTAGTTAGTTAGTTAGTTAGTTAGTTAGATAGTGGGTATGTAGGAAGGTAGTTGGTTAGTTAGTTAGTTATTTTGTAGGCTAGTTAGTTAGTTAGTTAGTTAGTTAGTTAGTGGGTATGTACGAAGGTAGTTAGTTAGTTAATTAGTTAGTTAGATAGTTAGTTAGCTAGTAGTTAGTTAGTTAGTTAATTAATTAGTTAGTGAATTAGTTAGCGATCTAGTAGTTAGTTAGTTAGTTAGTTAGCTAGTAGTCAGTTAGTTAGTTAGTTATTTAGTTTGTTAGGTGGTTAGTTAATTAGTTAGTTAGTTAGTTACTTAGTTAGTTAGTTAGTTAGTTAGTTAATATGTATGTAAGAAAGTAGTTAGTGAGTTAGAAGGTAGTTAGTGGGTATATAAGAAGGTAGTTAGTGGGTATGTAGGAATGTAGTTAGTTAGGTAGTTAGGTAGTTAAAAGCTATGTTACTCCGATACGCCAAAATCTGAGACGTACGCGTGTCCGATACGTATTGGATACGGATACGCGTTGGATACGCATCCGATACGTATCAGACACGCCAGCTGGCGTATCTAAATATTTCATATTAAATTATTCATGGACACGGCGTGGATACGCCATGACACGGCATTAATTCACGGGGATACGGCCTATGTTTATGAAAAGGCCAGCCACAAGTATTAAACTGGGTGAGAAGGGGGGACTTATTTATAAGGGTAAAGGATGGATACGGTCGGTCAATACAGCGAGGTGGGATTATTCATGCACTTATGTTCCGCCCAATCTTATATGTTTGGATATTGTGCATAAGGGTGGTACCAAATCATTTTCCACATGCATATTTAATATTTTCACAATAAATTTTCTAATTGAACTTTATTTTTTCAACATAATAAAAATAATATATATATATACAAACGTATCGTATCCATTATTTTTATAAAATCGCCGTATCGCCGTATCCGTATCGTATCGGATACGATACTCGTACCCGTATCCGTGCAACATAGGTTAAAAGGTATGTTTGAAGGTAAGTAGTTAGTTAGTTAGTTAGTTAGTTAGTTAGTTAGCTAGTAGTTAGTTAGTTAGTCAATTAGTTAGTTACTTAGTTAGCTAGTAGTTAGATAGTTAGTTAGTTAGTTCATTAGTTGGTTAGTTAGTTAGCTATTATTTAGTTAGTTAGTTAGTTGGTTAGTAAGTTAGTTATTTATTTATTTAGTTACTTAGTTAGTTAGTTAGATAGTTAGTTAGTTAGTTAGTTAGAGGGTATGTAGGAAGGCAGCTAGTTAGTCAGTTAGTTAGTTTATAAGTTAGTTAGTTAATAAGTTAGTTAGTTAGTTAGTTAGTTAGTTAGTTAGTTAGTTAGTTAGTTAGTGGGTATGTGGGAAGGTAATTAGTTTGTTAGTCAGTTAATTATTTAGTTAGTCAGTTAGTATGTTAGTCAATAGGTATGTTGGAAGGAAGTTAGTTAGTTAGTGGGTTTGTAGGTAGGTAGTTAGGTAGTTAGTTTGTTAGTTAATTAATAGGTATGTATGACGGTAGTTAGTTAGTTAGTTAGTTAGTTAGTTAATTAGTTAGTTAATTAATTAGTTAGCTATTAGTTAGTTAGTTAGTGAGCTAGTAGTTAATTAGTTAACAAGTTAATTAGTTAATCAGTTAGTTACTTAGTTAGCAAGTAGTTAGTTAGTTAGTTATTTAGTTAGTTAGTTAGTTAGTTAGTTAGTTCGTTAGTAATCTAGTAGTTAGTTAGTAAGTCAGTTAGTTAGTTAGTTAGTTAGTTAGTTAGTTAGTTAGTTACCTATTAGTCAGTTAGTTGGTTAGTTATTTAGTTTGTTAGGTTGTTAGTTAATTCTTTAGTAAGTTAGTTAGTTAATATGTATGTAAGAAGGTAGTTAATTATTTAGTTAGATAGTCAGTCAGTCAGTTAGTTAGTTAGTTAGTTAGTTAGTGGGTTTGTAGGAAGGTAGTTAGGTAATTAGTTAGTTAGGTAGTTAGTTAGCTAGTTAGTTAGTTAGTTAATTAGTTAGTTAGTGAGCTAGTAGTTCGTTAGTTAGTTAGTTAGTAAGTTAGTTAGTTAGTAAGCTAGTAGTTATCTTGTTAGTTAGCTAGTTAGTTAGTCAGTTAGTTAATTCGTTAGTTAGTTAGTTTGTCAGTTAATATGCATATAAGAAGGTAGTGAGTTTCTTAGTTAAATAGTTAGTTAGTTAGTTAGTTTGTTTGTTTGTTAGTTAGTTAGTTATCTATTAGTAAGTTAGTAAGTTAGTTAATTAGTTAGTTATTCAATTTATTAGTTAGTTAGTTAGCTAGTAGTTAGTTAGTTAGTTAGTTAGTTAGTTAGTTAGTTAGTTAGTTAGTTAGTTAGTGGGTATGTAGGAAGGTAGTTAGTTAGTTAGTTAGTTAGTCAATTAGTTAGTAAGTTAGTTAGTTAGTTAATAGGTATGTAGGAATATAGTTAGTTAGTTAGTTAGTTAGTTAGTGAGTTAGTTAGTTAATTAGTTAGCTAGTTAGTTAGTTAGTTAGTCAGTTAGTTAGTTAGTTAGTTAGGTTGTTTGTTAATTAGCTAGTTAGTTAGTTAATATTTATGTAAGAAGGTAGTTAGTTAGATAGTTAGATAGTTTGTTAGTTAGTTAGTTAGTTAGTTAGTTAGTTATTTAGTAGTTAGTTAGTTAGTCACTTAGTTAGTTAGTGAGCTAGTAGTTAATTATTTACCAAGTTAGTTAGTTAATCAGTTAGTTACTTAGTTAGCAAGTAGTTAGTTAGTTAGTTATTTAGTTAGTTAGTTAGTTAGTTCGTTAGTAATCTAGTAGTCAGTTAGTTAGTTAGTTAGTTAGTTAGTTAGTTAGTTACCTATTAGTCAGTTAGTTGGTTCGTTATTTAGTTTGTTAGGTTGTTAGTTAATTCTTTAGTAAGTTAGTTAGTTAATATGTATGTAAGAAGGTAGTTAATTATTTAGTTAGATAGTCAGTCAGTCAGTCAGTTAGTTAGTTATCTAGTAGTTAGTCAACTAGTTAGTTAGTTAGTCAACTAGTTAGTTAGTTAGTTAGTTAGTTAGTTAGCTAGTAGTTAGCTAGTAGTTAGTTATTGGGTCAGCTAGTCAGTTAGTTATTTAGTGGGTATGTAGGAAGGTTGTTAGTTATTTAGTTAGTTAGTTGGTTAGTTAGTTTGTCAGTTAGTTACTTATTTACTTAGTTGGTTAGCTAGTAGTCAGTTAGTTAGTTAGTTAGTTAGTTATTTAGGCAGTTAGTTAGTTAGTTACTTATTTAGTTAGATAGATTATATGTATGTAGAAGGTAGTTAGTTAGTTAGATAGTTAGTTAAATAGTTAGTTAGTTAGTTAGTTAGTTAGCTAGTTAGTTATCTATTAGGTAGTTAGTTAATTAGATAGTTATTCAGTTAATTAGTTACTTAGTTACCTAGTAGTTAGTTAGATAGATAGTTAGTTAGTCAGTTAGTGGGTATGTAGGAAGGTAGTTAGTTAGATAGTTAGTGAGTTAATTAGTTAGTTAGTTAGTTAGTTAAAAGGTATGTAGGAAGATAGTTTGTTAGTTAGGTAGTTAGTAAGTGAGTTAGTTAATTAGATAGTTAGTTAGTTAGTTAGTGGGTTTGTAGGAAGGTAGTTAGGTAATTAGCTAGTTAGGTAGTTAGTTAGCTAGTTAGTTAGTTAGTTAATTAGTTAGTTAGTGAGCTAGTAGTTCATTAGTTAGTTAGTTAGTAAGTTTGTTAGTTAGTTAGCTAGTAGTTATCTTGTTAGTTAGCTAGTTAGTTAGTCAGTTAGTTAATTCGTTAGTTAGTTAGTTTGTTAGTTAATATGCATATAAGAAGGTAGTTAGATTCTTAGTTAAATAGTTAGTTAGTTAGTTAGTTAGTTTGTTAGTTAGTTAGTTATCTATTAGTAAGTTAGTAAGTTAGTTAATTAGTTAGTTATTCAATTTATTAGTTAGTTAGTTAGCTAGTAGTTAGTTAGTTAGTTAGTTTGTTAGTTTGTTAGTTAGTTAGTTAGTTAGTGGGTATGTAGGAAGGTAGTTAGTTAGTTAGTTAGTTAGTCAATTAGTTAGTAAGTTAGTTAGTTAGTTAATAGGTATGTAGGAATATAGTTAGTTAGTTAATAGGTATGTAGGAGTATAGTTAGTTAGTTAGTTAGTTAGTGAATTAGTTAGTTAATTAGTTAGCTAGTTAGTTAGTTAGTTAGTCAGTTAGTTAGTTAGTTAGTTAGGTTGTTAGTAAATTAGCTAGTTAGTTAGTTAGTTAGTTAGTTAATATTTATGTAAGATGGTAGTTAGTTAGATAGTTAGATAGTTAGTTAATTAGTTAGTTAGTTAGTTAGTTATTTAGTAGTTAGTTAGTTAGTTTGGTAGTATGTTGGAAGGAAGTTAGTTAGTCGGTTAGTTAGCTAGTTGTAAGTTATCTAGTTAGTTAGTTAATTAATTAGTTAGTTAGTTAGTAAATTAATTAGTCAGTGGGTATGTAGGAAGGTAGCTAGTTAGTTAGTTAGTTAGTTAATTAGTTAGTTAGTTAGTTTGTTTGTCAGTTAGTTTGTTAATATGTATATAAGAAGGAAGTTAGTTAGTTAGTTAACTAGTGGTTTGTTAGTTAGTTATTTAGTTAGTTAGTTAGTGGGTATGTAGGAACGTAGGTAGTTAGTTAGTTAATTAGTTTGTTAGTTAGTTAGTTATTTAATAGGTATGTAGGAAAATTGTTAGGTAGTTAGTTAGTTAGTTACTTAATTAGTAGTTAGTTGTTTAGTTAGTGGGTTTGTAGGAAGGTAGTTAGTTAATGAGTAAGTTAGGTAGTAAGTTAATTAGTTAGTTATTAGGTATGTATGAAGGTTGTTAGTTAGTAAGTTAGTTAATTTGTTAGTTAGTTAGTTAGCTAATGGTTAGTTAGTTAGTTCCTACATACCCACTAACTAACTAATTTGCTTACTAACTAACAAACTAACTAACTAATTAACTAACTATTTAACTAGCTAACTAACTACTATCAAACTAACTAACTAACTAATTAATTAACTAACTAACTAACTACTAGATCACTAACTAACTAACAAATTAACTAACTAACTAACTAACTAACTAATTAACTAACTAATAGCTAACTGACTAACTAAATAACGAACTAGCTAATTAATTAACTAACTAACTAATTAACTAACTTGCTACCTTCCTAAAATACCCACTAACTAACTAACTAATTAACAAACTAACTAACTAATAACGAAAACATTAACTAACTAACTAACTAACTAACTAAATACTTACTAACTAACTAACTAAGTAATAAACAAACTAACAAACTAACTAAATAAAAGCTAACAAACTAACTAACTAACTAACTGATTAACTAACTAACTAACTAACTAGCCAAATAACTAACAAACAAACAAACTAACTAACTAACTAAATACCCACTAACTAACTAGTAACTAATTAACTAACTAACTAACTAGTGACTATCTAACTAGCTAGCTATCTAGCTAACTAACTAACTAACTACCTACCTTCATGCATACCCACAAACAAACAAACTAACTAACGAACTAATTGACAAACTAATTATCTAACTAATTAACTAACTAACAATCTGACTAACTAACTACTACCTAACAAACTAACTAACTAACTAACTAACTAATTAACTAACTAACTAACTAATTAACTAACTAACTAACTAACTAACTAACTAATTAACTAACTAACTAACTAACTAAGTAACTAACTAACTAGCCAAATACTCTAACTAACTAACTAACTAACTAACTAACTACATACCCCCTGACTAACTAACTAACTAACTAACTAACTAACAAACAAACAAACTAATTAGCCAACTGTTTAACTAACTAACTAACTAAATAACTAACTAATTAATTGACTAACTATTAGCTAACTAACTGATTAACAAACTAACTTACTAACTAACTAACTAACTAACTACTAGCTCACTAACTAACTAAGTAACTAACTAACAAGCTAACTATCTGACTAACTGACTAATTAACGAACTAATTAACTAACTAACTCACTGACTAACTAACTAACTAACTGACTAACTAACCACAAGCTTACTAACTATCTAACAAATTAACTAACTTACTAACTAACTACCTTCATACATACATATTAACTAACTAATTAACTAACTACCAAACTTACTAATTAACTAACTACCTTCGTACAAACCCACTAACTGACCAACTAACTAATTAAGTAACAAACTAACTAACTAACTAACTATTTTCCTACATACCTATTAACTAACTAACTAACTACCTACCTACCTACCTTCCTACATACCCACTAACTAACTAACTAAATAACTAACTAACAAACTACTAGCTAACTAACTAACTAACTAACAAGATTACTAACTAATTGACTAATTAACTAACTAACTAACTAACTAACTAACTAACTAACTAACAGATAACTAACTAACTAACAATTAAACTAACTAACTTCCTTCTTATATACATATTAAGAAACAAACTAACTAACTAACTAACTAACTAACTAATTAACTAACTGACTAGCTACCTTCCTACATAACCACTAACTAATTAATTTACTAACTAACTAACTAATTATATAACTAACTAGCTAACTTACTACTAGCTAACTAACCGACTAACTAACTACCTTCCAACATACCTATTCACTAACTAACTAACTAACTAACTAACTAACTACTAGATAACTAACTAACTGACTAATTAACTAACTATCAAACTATCGAGCTAACTACCTTCTTACATAACTATTAACTAACTAACTAACTAACTAACTAACTAACTAATTAACTAACAACCTAACTAACTGACTAACTAACTAACTACCTTCCTACATACCCACTAACTAACTAACTACCTAACTAACTAACTAACTATTTACCTTTTTATTTAACTTAAATAACTAACAACCTTCTTATATACATATTAACTAACTAACTAACCAATTAACTTGCTAACTAAATAACTAACTAACTAATTAGCTAACTGACTAACTAACCAGCTACCTTCCTACATATACCCACTACCTAACTAATTTACTAACTAACTCACTAACTAACTAACTGATAAACTAACTAACTAACTACCTAACTATTAGCAAACTAACTAACTAACTAACTACATTTCTACATACATATTAACTAACTAACTAACTAATTAACTAACTAACTAACTACTAGATAACTAACTAACTTACTAACTAACCAACTAACTACATACCCACTAACTAACTATCAAATTAACTAACTAATTAACTACATAACTAACTAACTAACTAACTAACTACCAACCTTCCTGCATACCCACTAACTAACTAACTAAATAACTAACTACTAGCTGTCTAACTAACTAACTAAGTAACTAACTAATTGACTAACTAACTAACTAACTAACTAACTAACTAACTAACTAACTAATAGATAACTAACTAACTAACTAACTATTTAACTAACTAACTTCCTTCTTATATACATATTAACTAATTAACTAACTAACTAACTAACTAATTAATTAACTAACTAACTAGCTACCTAGCTACCTTCCTATATACCCACTAACTAATTAATTTACTAACTAACTAACTAACTAATTAACTAACTAACTTGCTAACTTAATACTAGCTGACTAACCGACTAACTAACTACCTTCCAACATACTTATTAACTAACTAACTAATTAACTAACTACTAGATAACTAACTAACTAACAAAGAAACTAATTAAGTAACTATCTAACTATCTAACCAACTACCTTCTTACATAAATATTAACTAACTAACTAACTAATTAACTAACAACCTAACTAACTAACTAACTAACGAATTTACTAACTAACTCACTAACTAACGAATTAATTAGTTAGTTAGTTAGTTAGTTAATAGGTACGTTGGAAGGTAGTTAGTTAGTCGGTTAGTTAGCTAGTAGTAAGTTAGCTAGCTAGTTAGTTAATTTGTTAGTTAGTTAGTTAGTAAATTAATTAGTTAGTGGGTATGTAGGTAGGTAGCTAGCTAGTTGGTTAGTTAGTTAATTAGTTAGTTAGTCAGTTAGTTAGTTAGTTAATATGTATATAAGAAGGAAGTTATTTAGTTAAATAGATAGTTAGTTAGTTAGTTAGTTATCTATTAGTTAGTTAGTTAGTTAGTTAGTTAGTCAATTAGTTTATTATTTAGTTAGTTAGTTAGTTACTTAGTTAGTCAGCTAGTAGTTAGTTAATTATTTTGTTAGTTAGTTCGTGGGTATGCAGGAAGGTATGTAGTTAGTTAGTTAGTTAGCTAGCTACTTAGCTAGTAGTTAGTTAGTTAGTTATGTAGTTAATTAGTTAGTTAGTTATTGGATATGTAGTTAGATGGTTAGTTAGTAAGTTAGTTAGTTATCTAGTAGTAAGTTAGTTAGTTAATTAGTTAGTTAGTTAGTTAATATGTATGTAGAAAGGTAGTTAGTTAGTTAGTTTGCTAGTTGTTATATAGTTAGTTAGTTAATTAGTTAGTTAGTTAGTGAGTTAGTTAGTAAATTGGTTAGGTAGTGGGTATATGTAAGAAGGTAACTAGTTAGTTAGTCAGTTAGTTAATTAGCTAGTTAGTTGGTTAGTTAGTTAGCTAGTTAGTTAGTTGGTTAGTTAGTTAGTTAATATGTATATAAGATGGTTGTTAGTTAGTTAAGTTAAATAAAAAGGTAAATAGTTAGTTAGTTAGTTAGGTAGTTAGTTAGTTAGTGGGTATGTAGGAAGGTAGTTAGTTAGTTAGTCAATTAGTTAGTTAGTTAGTTAGATAGCTAGTTAGGTTTTTAGTTAATTAGTCAGTTAGTTAGTTTGTAAGTTAGTTAGTTAATATTTATGTAAGAAGGTAGTTAGTTAGATAGTTATATAGTTAGTTAGTTAGTTAGTTAGTTAGTTAGTTAGTTAGTTAGTTAGTTATCTAATAGTTAGTTAGTTAGTTAGTTAGTGACTAGGTATGTTGGAAGGTAATTAGTTAGTCGGTTAGTTTGCTAGTAGTAAGTTAGCTAGTTAGTTAGTTAATTAGTTAGTTAGTTAGTTAGTTAGTTAGTTAATTAGTTAGTTACTTAGTTTCTTTGTTTGTTAGTTTGTTAATATGTATATAAGAAGGAAGTTAGTCAGTTAAATTGTTAGTTAGTTAGTTATCTATTTGTTAGTTACTTAGTTAGTTAGTTATTCAATTATTTAGTTATTTAGTTATTTAGTTAGTTAGTTAGCTAGTAGTTTGTTAGTTAGTTATTTAGTTAGTTAATTAGTGGGTATGTAGAAAGGTTGGTAGGTAGTTAGTTAGTTAGTTAATTTGTTACTTAGTTAGTTAGTTAGTTAATAGGTATGTACGAAAATAGTTTGTTAGTTAGTTAGTTAGTTACTTAATTAGTTAGTTGGTTAGTCAGTAGGTTTGTAGGAAGGTAGTTAGTTAATTAGTAAGTTTGGTAGTTAGTTAATTAGTTAGTTAATAGGTATGTATGAAGGTAGTTAGTTAGTAAGTTAGTTAATTAGTTAGTTAGTTAGTTAGTTAGCTAGTGGTTAGTTAGTTAGTTAGTTAATTCGTTAATTAGTTAGTTAGTTAGTTAGTTAGTTAGATAGTTAGTTAGTGAGCTAGTAGTTAGTTAGTTAGTTAGTAAGTTAGTTTGTTAATCAGTTAGTTCGTTTGTTACTTAGCTAGTAGTTAGTTAGTTAATTAGTTAGTTTTTTAGTTAGTTAGTTAGTCCATTAGTTTGTTAATTAGTTTGTTAGTTACATATTAACAAACTAACTAACTAACTAACTAACTAACTAACTAAATAACTAACTAAATAACTAACTATCTAGTTAGTTTGTTAATCAGTTAGTGACTAACTAACTATCTAGTAGTCCATTAGTTTGTTAATTAGTTTGTTAGTTAGATAGTGGGTATGTGGGAAGATAGCTAGTTAGTTAGTTGGCTAGTCAGTTAGTTAGTTAGTTTGTTAGTTAGTGGGTATGTACGAAGGTACTTAGTTAGTTAATTAGTTAATTAGTTAGTTAGTTAGTTAGTTAGTTAGTTAGTTAGGTTGTTAGTTAATTAGTTAGTTAGTTAGTTCGTATTTATGTAAGAAGGTAGTCAATTAAATAGTTAGATAGTTAGTTAGTCAGTTATCTAGTAGTTATTTAGTTAGTTAGTTAGTTAGTTAATAGGCATGTTGGAAGGTAGTTAGTTAGTCGGTTAGTTAACTAGTAGTAAGTTAGCTAGTTAGTTTGTTAATTAGTTAGTTAGTTAGTTAGTAAATTAATTAGTTAGTGGGTATGTAGGAAGGTAGCTAGCTAGTTACTTAGTTAGTTAATTAGTTAGTTACTTAGTTAGTTAGTTAGTTAGTTAGTTAGTTAATATGTATATAAGAAGGAAGTTAGTTAGTTAGTTAGTTATCTATTTGTTAGTTAGTTAGTTAGTTAGTTAGTTTGTTAGTTAGTTAGTTAGTAATCTATTTGTTACTTAGTTAGTTAGTTAGTTATTCAATTAGTTAGTTATTTAGTTAGTTAGTTAGTTAGTTACTCAGCCAGTAGTTAGTTAGTTATTTAGTTAGTTAAATAATGGGTATGCAGGAAGGTAGGTAGTTAGTTAGTTAGTTAGTTAGTTAGCTACTTAGCTAGTGGTCAGTTAGTTAGTTATGTAGTTAATTAGTTAGTTAATTAGTTAGTTAGTTAGGGGGTATGTAGTTAGTTGGTTAGTTAGTAAGTTAGTTAGTTATCTAGTAGTTAGTTAGTTAGTTAATTAGTTAGTTAGTTTGTTAATATGTATGTAGAAAGGTGATTAGTAAGTTAGTTAGTTAGTTTGCTAGTACTTAGTTAGTAAATTAGTTAGTTAGTTAGTGAGTTAGTTAGTAAATTAGTTAGGTAGTGGGTATATGTAGGAAGGTAGCTAGTTAGTTAGTCAGTTAGCTAATTACTTAGTTAGTTAGTTAGTTAGTTAGTTAGGTGGTTAGTTAGTTAGTTAATATATATATAAGAAGATTGTTAGTTAGTTAAGTTAAATAAAAAGGTAAATAATTAGTTAGTTAGTGGGTATGTAGGAAGGTAGTTAGTTAGTTAGTTAGTTAGTCAGTTAGTTAGTTAGTTAGTTAGGTTGTTAGTTAATTAGTTAGTTAGTTAGTTAGTTAGTTAGTTAGTTATCAAGTTAGTTAGTTAGTTAGTTAGTTAGTTAGTGAATAGGTATGTTGGAAGGTAGTCAGTTTGTAGGTTAGTCAGCTAGTAGTAAGTTAGCTAGTTAGTTAGATAATTAGTTAGTTAGTTAGTAAATTAATTAGTTAGTGGGTATGTAGGAAGGTAGCTAGTTAGTTAATTAGTTAGTTAGTTCGTTAGTTAGTTAGTTAGTTTGTTTGTTAATATGTATATAAGAAGGAAGTTAGTTAGTTAAATTGTTAGTTAGTTAGTTATCTATTTGTTAGTTAGTTAGTTAGTTAGTTAGTTAGTTAGTCAATTAGTTAGTTATTTAGTTAGTTAGTTAGTTAGTTAGTTAGTTAGCTAGTAGTTTGTTAGTTAGTTATTTAGTTAGTTAGTTAGTGGGTATGTAGGAAGGTAGGTAGGTAGTTAGTTAGTTAATTTGATAGTTAGTTAGTTAGTTAGTTATTAGGTATGTAGGAAAATAGTTAGTTAGTTAGTTAGTTTGTTACTTAATTAGTTAGTTGGTTAGTTATTAGGTTTGTAGGAAGGTAGTTAGTTAATTAGTAAGTTTGGTAGTTAGTTAATTAGTTAGTCAATAGGTATGTACGAAGGTAGTTAGTTAGTAAGTTAGTTAGTTAGTTAAATAGTTAGTAAGCTAGTGGTTAGTTAGTTAGTTAGTTGGTTAATTAGTTCGTTAATTAGTTAGTTAGTTAGTTAGTCAGCTAGTTAGTTAGTTACTTAGTTAGTTAGTGAGCTAGTAGTTAGTTAGTTAGTTAGTTAGTAAGTTAGTTTGTTAATCAGTTAGTTAGCTAGTAGTTAGTTAGTTAATTAGTTAGTTATTTTGTTAGTTAGTTAGTTAAACAGTTGGCTAATTAGTTTGTTAGTTTGTTAGTTAGTTAGTTAGTTAGTTAGTGGGTATGTAGTTAGTTAGTTAGTTCGTTAGTTAGTTATTCGGCTAGTTAGTTAGTTAGTTAGTTAGTTAATTGGTTAGTTAGTTAGTTAGTTAGTTAGTTAATTAGTTTGTTAGTTAGGTAATTTGTTAGTTCGTTAGTTTGTTTGTTATGTAGTAGTTAGTTAGTCAGATATAGTCAGTTAATTAATTAGTTAGATAATTAGTTCGTTAGTTAGTTTGTTTGTTAATGGGTATGCATGAAGGTAGGTAGGTAGTTAGTTAGTTAGTTAGTTAGTGGGTATGTAGTTTGTAAGTTTGTTAGTTTGTTAGTTAGTTAGTTAGTTATTTGGCTAGATAGATAGTTAGTTAGTTAATCAGTTAGTTAGCTAGTTAGTTAGTTAGTTAATTAGTTAGTTAGTTAGTTAATTAGTTAGTTAGCTAGTAGTTAGTTCGTTAGTTAAATAGTTAGTCCATTAGTTTGCTAATTAGTTTGTTAGTTAGTTAGTTAGATAGTGGGTATGTGGGAAGATAGCTAGTTAGTTAGTTGGCTAGTCAGTTAGTTAGTTAGTTTGTTAGTTAGTGGGTATGTACGAAGGTACTTAGTTAGTTAATTAGTTAATTAGTTAGTTAGTTAGTTAGTTAGTTAGGTTGTTAGTTAATTAGTTAGTTAGTTAGTTAGTTAGTATTTATGTAAGAAGGTAGTTAATTAAATAGTTAGCTAGTTAGTTAGTTAATTAGTTAGTTAGTTAGTTAATTAGTTAGTTAGCTAGTAGTTAGTTCGTTAGTTAAATAGTTAGTCCATTAGTTTGCTAATTAGTTTGTTAGTTAGTTAGTTAGATAGTGGGTATGTGGGAAGATAGCTAGTTAGTTAGTTGGCTAGTCAGTTAGTTAGTTTGTTTGTTAGTTAGTGGGTATGTACGAAGGTACTTAGTTAGTTAATTAGTTCATTAGTTAGTTAGTTAGTTAGTTAGTTAGGTTGTTAGTTAATTAGTTAGTTAGTTAGTTAGTTAGTATTTATGTAAGAAGGTAATTAATTAAATAGTTAGATAGTTAGTTAGTCAGTTATCTAGTAGTTATTTAGTTAGTTAGTTAGTTAGTTAATAGGTATGTTGGAAGGTAGTTAGTTAGTCGGCTAGTTAACTAGTAGTAAGTTAGCTAGTTAGTTTGTTAATTAGTTAGTTAGTTAGTTAGTTAGTTAGTAAATTAATTAGTTAGTGGGTATGTAGGAAGGTAGCTAGCTAGTTACTTAGTTAGTTAATTAGTTAGTTAGTTAGTTAGTTAGTTAGTTAGTTAGTTAGTTAATATGCATATAAGAAGGAAGTTAGTTAATTAGTTAGTTATCTATTTGTTAGTTAGTTAGTTAGTTAGTTAGTTAGTTAGTTAGTTAGTAATCTATTTGTTACTTAGTTAGTTAGTTAGTTATTCAATTAGTTAGTTATTTAGTTAGTTAGTTAGTTAGTTAGTTAGTCAGCCAGTAGTTAGTTAGTTATTTAGTTAGTTAAATAATGGGTATGCAGGAAGGTAGTTAGTTAGTTAGTTAGTTAGTTAGTTAGCTACTTAGCTAGTGGTCAGTTAGTTAGTTATGTAGTTAATTAGTTAGTTAATTAGTTAGTTAGTTAGGGGGTATGTAGTTAGTTGGTTAGTTAGTAAGTTAGTTAATTTGGTTAGTTAGTTAGTTAGTTAGTTAATTAGTTAGTTAGTTTGTTAATATGTATGTAGAAAGGTGATTAGTAAGTTAGTTAGTTAGTTTGCTAGTAGTTAGTTCGTAAATTAGTTAGTTAGTTAGTGAGTTAGTTAGTAAATTAGTTAAGTAGTGGGTATATGTAGGAAGGTAGCTAGTTAGTTAGTCAGCTAGCTAATTACTTAGTTAGTTAGTTAGTTAGTTAGTTAGTTAGTTAGGTGGTTAGTTAGTTAGTTAATATATATATAAGAAGATTGTTAGTTAGTTAAGTTAAATAAAAAGGTAAATAATTAGTTAGTTAGTGGGTATGTAGGAAGGTAGTTAGTTAGTTAGTTAGTTAGTCAGTTAGTTAGTTAGTTAGTTAGGTTGTTAGTTAATTAGTTAGTTAGTTAGTTAGTTAGTTAGTTAGTTAGTTAGTTAGTTAGTTAATATTTATGTAAGAAGGTAGTTAGTTAGATAGTTATATAGTTAGTTAATTAGTTAGTTAGTTAGTTAGTTAGTTAGTTAGTTATCAAGTTAGTTAGTTAGTTAGTTAGTTAGTGAATAGGTATGTTGGAAGGTAGTTAGTTTGTAGGTTAGTTAGCTAGTAGTAAGTTAGCTAGTTAGTTAGATAATTAGTTAGTTAGTTAGTAAATTAATTAGTTAGTGGGTATGTAGGAAGGTAGCTAGTTAGCTAATTAGTTAGTTAGTTAGTTAGTTAGTTTGTTTGTTAGTTTGTTAATATGTATATAAGAAGGAAGTTAGTTAGTTAAATTGTTAGTTAGTTAGTTATCTATTTGTTAGTTAGTTAGTTAGTTAGTTAGTTAGTCAATTAGTTAGTTATTTAGTTAGTTAGTTTGTTAGTTAGTTAGTTAGCTAGTAGTTTGTTAGTTAGTTATTTAGTTAGTTAGTTAGTGGGTATGTAGGAAGGTAGGTAGGTAGTTAGTTAGTTAATTTGATAGTTAGTTAGTTAGTTAGTTATTAGGTATGTAGGAAAATAGTTAGTTAGTTAGTTAGTTTGTTACTTAATTAGTTAGTTGGTTAGTTATTAGGTTTGTAGGAAGGTAGTTAGTTAATTAGTAAGTTTGGTAGTTAGCTAACTAACTAACTAACTAACTAACTAACTATCTAAATAACTAACTAATTGACTAACTAACTCACTAATAGATAACTAACTAACTAACTAACAATTTAACTAACTAACTAACTTCTTATATACATATTAACAAACTAACTAACAAACAAACTAACTAACTAATTAACTAAGTAACTAACTAACTAGCTACCTTCCTACATACCCAATAACTAATTAATTTACTAACTAACTAACTATCTAATTAACTAACTAACTAGATAACTTACTACTAGCTAACTAACCGACTAACTAACTTCCTTCCAACATACATATTCACTAACTAACTACCTAACTAACTAACTAACTACTAGATAACTAACTAACTGACTAACTAATTAACTAACTATCTAACTATCTAACTAACTACATTCTTACATAAATATTAACTAACTGACTAACTAACCAACTAATTAACTAACAACATAACTAACTAACTAACTAACTAACTAAGTAACTACCTTCCTACATACCCACTAACTAACTAACTACGTAACTAACTAACTAATTATTTACCTTTTTATTTAACTTAACTAACTAACAACCTTCTTATATACATATTAACTAACGAACTGACCAACTAACTAACTAACTAACTAACTAACTAACTAACTAACTAACTAATTAGCTGCCTTCCTACATATACCCACTACCTAACTAATTTACTAACTAACTCACTAACTAACTAACTAATTAACTAACTAACTACTAGCAAACTGACTAACAAACAAACTAACCACCTTTCTACATACATATGAACTAACTAACTAACTAATTAACTAACTAACTAACTACTACATAACTAACTAACTTACTAACTAACCAACTAACTACATACCCACTAACTAACTATCTAATTAACTAACTAATTAACTACATAACTAACTAACTGACCACTAGCTAAGTAGCTAACTAACTAACTAACTAACTACCTACCTTCCTGCATACCCACTATTTAACTAACTAAATAACTAACTAACTACTGGCTGACTAACTAACTAACTAACTAACTAACAAAATAACGTACTGATTGACTAACTAGCTAACTAACTAACTAACGAATAGATAACTAACTAACTAACTAACTAACAAATAGATAACTAACTAACTAACTAACTATTTAACTAACTTCCTTCTTATATACATATTAACTGACTAACTAACTAACTAATTAACTAACTAACTAACTAGCTAGCTACCTTCCTACATACCCACTAACTAATTAATTTACTAACTAACTAACTAACTAATTAACAAACTAACTAGCTAACTTACTACTAGTTAACTAACCGACTAACTAACAACCTTCCAACATACCTATTAACTAACTAACTAACTAACTAAATAACTACTAGATAACTAACTAACTAACTAACTAACTAATTAACTAACTATCTAACTATTTAACTAACTACCTTCTTACATAAATATTAACTAACTAACTAACTGACTAACTAATTAACTAACAACCTAACTAACTAACTAACTAACTAACTAATTAACTAACTAACTAACTAAGTACCTTCGTACATACCCACTAATTAACAAACTAACTAACTCACTAACTAGCCAACTAACTAACTAGCTACCTTCCCACATACCCACTATCTAACTAAATAAAAAACTAATTAACAAACTAATGGATTAACTATTTAACTAACTAACTAACTACTAGATAACTAACTAATTAACTAACTAACTAACTAATTAACTAACTAACTAACAAGCTAACTAACTGATTAACAAACTAACTATCTATCAGCCAAATTACTAACTACCTAACTAACTAACAAACTAACAAACTAACAAACCCACTAACTAACTAACTAACTAACAAATTTACTAACAAATTAACTAACTAACTAAATAACTAACTAACTAATGACTAGCTAACTAGCTAGCTAGCTAGCTAACTGACTAACTTACTAACTAACTACCTACCTTCATGCATACCCACTAACTAACTAACTAACTAACTAACTAACTAATTAACTAACTAATTATCTAACTAATTAACTAACTAACTATCTGACTAACTAACTACTTGCTAACAAACTAACTAACTAACTAACTAATTAACTAACTAACTAACTAACTAATTAACTAACTAACTAACTAACTAATTAACTAACTAACTAGCCAAATAACTAACTAACTAACTAACTAACTAACTAACTACATACCCACTAACTAACTAACTGACTAACTAACTAACTAACAAAAAAACAAACTAATTGGCTAACTGTTTAACTAACTAACTCACTAAATAACTAATTAATTAATTAACTAACTACTAGCTAACTAACTGATTAACAAATTAACTTACTAACTAAATAACTAACTACTAGCTCACTTAACAAACAAACAAACTAACTAACTAACTAACTAACTAACTAACTAACTAACTAATTAACGAACTAACTAACTAACTAACTAACTAACTAACCACTAGCTAACTAACTGACTAACTAACTATTTAACTAACTTACTAACTAACTACCATCATACATACATATTAACTAACTAATTAACTAACTACCTAACTTAATAATTAACTAACTACCTTCCTACAAACCCTCTAACTAACCAACTAACTAATTAAGTAACTAACTAACTAACTAACAAACTATTTTCATACATACCTATTAACTAACTAACTAACTAACAAACTGACTAACTAACTAACTACCTTCCTACATACCCACTAACTAACTAACTACCTAACTAACTAACTAACTATTTACCTTTTTATTTAACTTAACTAAGTAACAACCTGCTTATATACATATTAACTAACTAACTAACCAACTAACCAGCTACCTAACTAACTAACTAACTAATTAGCTAACTGACTAATTAACTATTTACTTTCCAACATATACCCACTACCTAACTAATTTACTAACTAACTCACTAACTAACTAACTAATTAACTAACTAACTAACTAACTACCAGCAAACTAACTAACTTACTAATTAATTAACTAACTAACTAAATTATTAACTAATTAACTAACTAACTACCTTCCTACATACCCAAAAAATGTCTAACTAACTAACTAACTAACTAACTAACTAACTAAATAACGAACTAATTAACTAACTAACTAACTAACTAACTAACTAGCCACTAGCATACTAACTATCTAACTAATTAACTAACTTACTAACAAACTACCTTCATACATACATATTAACTAACTAATTAACTAACTACCTAACTTACTAATTAACTAACTACCTTCCAACAAACCCACTAACTAACCAACTAACTAATTAAGTAACAAACAAACAAACTAACTAACTAACTAACAAACTAACTATTTTCCTACATACCTATTAACTAACTAACTAACTAACAAATTAACTAACTAACTAACTACCTACCTACCTTCCTACATACCCACTAACTAACTAACTAAATAACTAACTAACAAACTACTAGCAAACTAACTAATTAACTAACTAAATAACTAACTAATTGACTAACTAACTAACTAACTAACTAACAAACATATAACTAACTAACTAACAATTCAACTAACTAACTTCCTTCTTATATACATATTAACAAACTAACAAACTAACTAACTAACTAACTAACTAACTAACTATTTAACTAACTAACTAACTAACTAACTAACTAACTAGCTACCTTCCTACATACCCACTAACTAATTAATTTACTAACTAACTAACTAATTATCTAACTAACTAGCTAACTTACTACTAGCTGACTAGCCGACTAACTAACTAACTTCCAACATACCTATTCACTAACTAACTAACTTACTAACTAACTAACTACTAGATAACTAACTAACTAACAAACTAACTTACTAACTAATTAACTAACTATCTAACTATCTAACTAACTACCTTCTTACATAACTATTAACTAACTAACTAACTAACTAACTCACTAATTAACTAACAACCTAACTAACTAACTAACTAACTAACTAACTGACTAACAAACTAACTACCTTCCTACATACCCACTAACTAACTAACTACCTAACTAACTAACTAACTATTTACCTTTTTATTTAACTTAAATAACTAACAACCTTCGTATATACGTATTAACTAACTAACTAACCAACTAACTAGCTAACTGACTAACTAACTAACTAATTAGCTATCTGACTAACTAACCAGCTACCTTCCTACATATACCCACTACCTATCTAATTTACCGACTAACTCACCTACTAACTAAATATTAAACTAACTAACTAACTATTTGCAAACTAACTAACTAACTAACTACCTTTCTACATACATATTAACTAACTAACTAACTAATTAACTAACTAACTAACTAACTAACTACTAGATAACTAACTAACTTACTAACTAACCAACTAACTACATACCCACTAACTAACTAACGAATTAATTAACTAATTAACTACATAACTAACTAACTCACTACTAGCTAAGTAGCTAACTAACTAACTAACTAACTACCTACCTTCCTGCATACCCGCTAACTAACTAACTAAATAATTAACTACTAGCTGACTAACGAACTAACTAAATAACTAACTATTTGACTAATTAACGAACTAACTAATCACTAACTACCTAGCTAGCTAGCTAGCTACCTACCTAACTAACTAACTAACTAACTACCTTCATGCATACCCACTAACTAACTAACTGACTAACGAACTAATTAACTAACTAATTATCTAACTAATTAACTAACTAACTATCTGACTAACTAACTAACTGACTAACTAACTACTAGCTATCAAACTAACTAACTAACTAACTAATTAACTAACTAACTAACTAACTAACTGACTAACTAACTAACTAACTAGGCAAATAACTAACTAACTAACTAACTTAATAACTAACTTACTAACTAACCAACTACATACCCACTAACTAACTAACTCACTAACTAACTAACTAACAAACAAACAAACTAATTAGCTAACTGTTTAACTAACTAACTAACTAACTAAATAACTAACTAATTAACTAACTAACTACTAGCTAACTAACATACTAACTAACTGACTAACAAACTAACTTATTAACTAACTAACTAACTAACTAAGGAACTAACTAACAAGCTAACTAACTAACTGACTATATAATTAATGAACTAACTAACTAACTAACTAACTAACTAACTAACTAACCACTAGCCAACTAACTAATTAACTAATTAACTAACTTACCAACTAACTACCTTCAGACATACCTATTAACTAACTAATTAACTAACTACCTAACTTACTAATTAACTAACTACCTTCCCACAAACCCACGAACTACACAACTAACTAATTAAGTAACTAACTAACTAACTAACTAACAATTTTCCTACATACCTATTAACTAACTAACTAACTAACTAACTAATTAACTAACTAGCTAACTAACTACTTACGTTACTACATACCCACTAACTAACTATCTAAATAAGAAACTAACAAACTACTAGCTAACTAACTAACTAACTAACTAACTTAATAACTACATAACTAACTAACTAACTAACTAACTAACTAATAGATAACTAACTAACTAACTAACAATTTAACTAATTAACTTCCTTCTTATATACATATTAACAAACTACCTAAGAAACAAACTAACTAACTAACTAACTAACTAATTTACTAATAGATAACTAACTAACTAACAAACAAACTAATTAACTAACTAACTATTTAACTAAGAAACTTACTACCTTCTTATATGCATATTAACTAACAAACTAACTAACTAACGAATTAACTAACTGACTATCTAACAAGCTAATTAACTAGATAACTACTAGCTAACTAACTAACTAACTGATTGACTAACTAACTTACTAACTTACTAACGAACTACTAGCTCACTAACTAACTAATTAACTAACTAACTAACTAGCCAACTAACTACCTAACTAACTAATTACCTAACTACCTTCCTACAAACCCACTAACTAACTAACTAACTAACTAATTAACTAACTCACTAACTAACTACCTAACTAACTAACTATCTTCCTACATTCCTTTTAACTAACTAACTAATTAACTAGCTAACTAACTAACAAACTACCTTCCTACATACCCACTAACTAACTAACTACCTTCCTACATACCCACTAACTAACTAACTAACTAACTACCTGCCTACATACCCACTAACTAACTAACTAACTAACTAACTAACTTTCTAACTAACTACTAGCTAACTACCTTCCTACATACCCACTAACTAACTAACTAACTAACTACCTGCCTACATACCCACTAACTAACTAACTAATTAACTAACTAATTAACTACATAACTAACTAACTGACCACTTGCTAAGTAGCTAACTAACTAACTAACTAACTAACTACCTACCTACCTGCATACCTACTATTTAACTAACTAAATAACTAACTAACTACTGGCTGACTAACTAACTAACGAGCTAACTAAATAACTAACTAATTGACTAACTAACTAACTAACTAACTAACTAACAAATAGATAACTAACTAACTAACTGACTAACTAACAAATAGACAATTAACTAACTAACTAACTATTTAACTAACTAACTTCCTTCTTATATACATATTAACTAACTAACTAACTAACTAACTTACTAACTAACTAACTAACTACTAGCTCTCTAATTAACTACCTAGTTAGTTAGTTAATTAGGTATGTATGAAGGTAGTTAGTTAATTAATTAGTTAGCTAATTATTTAGTTAATTCGTTAGTTAGTTAGTTTGTTAGTTACATAGTTAGTAGTCAGTTAGTTAGTTAGTCAGTTAGATAGGTAGTGGGTATGTAGGAAGGTAATTAGTTAGTTAGTTAGTTAATTAGTTAGTTAGTCAGTTAGTATGTTAGTCAATAGGTACGTAGGAAGTTAGTTAGTTAGTTATTTAGTTAGTTAGTGGGTTTGTAGGTAGGTAGTTAGTTAGTTAGTTAATTAAAAGGTATGTATGACGGTAGTTAGTTAGTTAGTTAGTTAGTTAGATAGTTAGTTAGTTAGTTAGTTAGTTAGTGAGCTAGTAGTTAATTAGTTAGCAAGTTAGTTAGTTAATCAGTTAGTTACTTTGTTAGCTAGTAGTTAGTTAGTTAGTTATTTAGTCAGTTAGTAAGTTAGTTCGTTAGTAATCTAGTAGTTAGTTAGTAAGTCAGTTAGTTAGTTAGTTAGTTAGTTAGTTAGTTAGTTAGTTAGTTAGTTAGTTAGTTAGTTACCTATTAGTCTGTTAGTTGGTTAGTTATTTAGTTAGTTAGGTAGTTAGTTAATTCTTTAGTAAGTTAGTTAGTTAATATGTATGTACGAAGGTAGTTAATTATTTAGTTAGATGGTCAGTTAGTCAGTTAGTTAGTTAGTTAGTTAGTTACCTAGTAGTTAGTCAACTAGTTAGTTAGTTAGTCAACTAGTTAGTTAGTTAGTTAGTTAGCTAGTAGTTACCTAGTAGTTAGTTAGTGAGTTAGCGAGTATGTTAGTTAGTTAGTTAGTTAGTTAGTTAGTGAGTTAGCGAGTATGTTAGTTAGTTAGTTAGTTAGTGGGTTTGTAGGAAGGTAGTTAGTTAATTAGTAAGTTAGGTAGTTAGTTAGTTAGTTAGTTAGTTAGTGAGTTAGCGAGTATGTTAGTTAGTTAGTTAGTTAGTGGGTTTGTAGGAAGGTAGTTAGTTAATTAGTAAGTTAGGTAGTTAGTTAATTAGTTAGTTAATAGGTATGTATGAAGGTAGTTAGTTAGTAAGTTAGTTAATTTGTTAGATAGTTTGTTAGCTAGTGGTTAGTTAGTTAGTTAGTTAGTTAGTTGGTTAGTTAGTTTGTTTGTTAATTAGTTCATTAATTAGATAGTTAGTTAGTCAGTTAGCTAGTTAGTTAGTTACTTAGTTAGTTAGTGAGCTAGTAGTAAGTTAGTTAGTTAGTAAGTAAGTTAGTAAGTTAATCAGTTAGTTAGTTAGTTGGCTAGTAGTTATCTTGTTAGTTAAATAGTTAGTTAGTTTGTTAGTTTGTTTGTTAGTTAGCTAGTTAGTTAGTCAGTTAGTTAATTCGTTAGTTAGTTAGTATGTTAGTTAATATGCATATAAGAAGGTAGTTAGTTTCTTAGTTAAATGGTTAGTTAGTTAGTTAGTTTGTTTGTCAGTTAGTTAGTTATCTATTAGTAAGTTAGTTAGTTAGTTAATTAGTTAGTTATCCAATTTATTAGTTAGTTAGTTAGCTAGAGTTAGTTAGTGGGTATGTAGGAGGGTCGTTAGTTAGTTAGTTAGTTAGTCAATTAGTTAGTAAGTTAGTTAGTTAGTTAATAGGTATGTAGGAATATAGTTAGTTAGTTAGTTAGTTAGTTAGTGAGTTAGTTAGTTAATTTGTTAGCAAGTTAGTTAGTTAGTTAGTTAGTTATTTAGTTAGTTAGGTTGTTAGTTAATTAGCTAGTTAGTAAGTTAGTTAGTTAGTTAATATTTACGTAAGAAGGTAGTTAGTTAGATAGTTAGATAGTTAGTTAATTAGTTAGTTAGTTAGTTAGTTAGTTATCTTGTAGTTAGTTAGTTAGTTAGGTACTTAGTTAGTGAATAGGTATGTTGGAAGGAAGTTAGTTAGTCGGTTAGTTAGCTAGTTGTAAGTTATCTAGTTAGTTAGTTAATTAGTTAGTTAGTTAGTTAGTAAATTAATTAGTTAGTGGGTTTGTAGGAAGGTAGCTAGTTAGTTAGTTACTTAGTTAATTAGTTAGTTAGTTTGTTAGTTTGTTAGTTAATATGTATATAAGAAGGAAGTTAGTTAGTTAAATAGTTAGTTAGTTAGTTAGTTAGTTATCTATTAGTTAGTTAGTTAGTTAGTAAGTTAGTCAATTAGTTAGTTATTTAGTTAGTTATTTAGTTAGTTAGTCAGCTAGTAGTTAGTTACTTATTTAGTTAGTTAGTTCGTGGGTATGCAGGAAGGTATGTAGTTAGTTAGTTAGTTAGCTAGCTACTTAGCTAGTAGTCAGTTAGTTAGTTATGTAGTTAATTAGTTAGTTAGTTAGTTATTGGGTATGTAGTTAGTTGGTTAGTTAGTAAGTTAGTTAGTTATCTAGTAGTAAGTTAGTTAGTTAATTAGTTAGTTGGTTAGTTAATATGTATGTAGAAAGGTAGTTAGTTAATTAGTTTGCTAGTAGTTAGTTAGTTAGTTAGTTAGTTAATTAGTTAGTTAGTTAGTGAGTTAGTTAGTAAATTAGTTAGGTAGTGGGTATAAGAAGGAAGGTAAGTAGTTAGTTAGTCAGTTAGCTAATGAGTTAGTTAGTTAGTTAGTTAGCTAGTTAGTTGGTTAGTTAGTTAGTTAATATGTATATAAGATGGTTGTCAGTTAGTTAAGTTAAATAAAAAGGTAAATAGTTAGTTAGTTAGTTAGGTAGTTAGTGATGAACGGGTTTTTGTGGCGTGTTTAATATGTCGTTGTGGTAAAACCCCGAACAATCAACAAAATTTGTAATCTAAGTTTGTACAGTGGCAAATGTATAGATTCGTTCCACGGGGAGCAATTGCGTCAAAATTTGGATCAAAATGGATGAGAAATAACGAAGAAAATTCACAGAAGATAGTCCGTTACAACGGAAGTGGGTTCCGTTACAACGGACTTGAGTGAAAATTCTGTTGCTAAAGTGAGATGAACGTCCGTTACAACGTAGAATAGTTCGTTACAACGGGAAGAGGTAGTCCGTTATAACGGATAGGAGTAGCGTTATAACGGATTGGTTAATCCGTTACAACGGACTCTTATGTCCGTTACAACGCACTAGTATGAGTGATACTGAATGCTTTTCCTTGCTAGTCCGTTACAACGGAAGTATGTTGCGTTACAACGGAGTACCAACAGACTGAAAGTCAGGTACAAACCGAATGGTCCGTTATAACGCAAGTTAGGTTCCGTTACAACGGAACTCGTTCTGGATTTCGAAATTGCAATTTGAATTTAGGATTGAATTGGAGGTTTTGTTTTGAGATTAAACTAAGGGAGATTTAGACTAAATTCAAGGCAGTAATTAAGAGTAAGAGATCAAGTAAAAACACTAACAAAGATTTGATTCAAGTAACAAGAACTAAAGATTCGTTAAACCGAGAATTCTTTACGCAACAAAATCCAATCAAACAACAATTAATCAAGTAATTGAAAAGGAGTACACCTAGTTGAGAAAGCCTCGAAGTGAAACTCCTTGTCTCCTTGTCTCGCACCGAAAGATCCTTGCTTCTTGTCTCGAGAGTGATGGATTGTACCGAAAGGATGAAGCTCCCTTGTCTCGGATCGCAATCACTTCGAAGAGACGTGGATCGAGTCACGGCACTTCTTCTCAAATCCACCGTAGGGAATAGCTCCTTGTCACGGCCCGATCTTCGAAGGCTGAGAAGGATTCGTCGAAGGGATGAGCTCCCTTGTCTCGACTCGTCCTTGAGAGATTTTTCTTGATTGATCTTGAAGTATCTTGAAGGTTCTTGATTGTGTTTGGAAAAAGAGAGAGAGAGAGAGCGAGAGAGAGTGAAAGAGTGTAAAAAGGGTAAAAAGAGCCTCCATAACTCGTGGCCCTTGAGGTCATATTTATAGCACTCATGGAGTCTTCTTATTGGTCACGAGTTGGTGGAGAGGATTGGGGGTAAGGAGGTAATTTCCACCAAAGGTAGGTGGGTAGGATAAGGGCTAAGGATTGAGTGGTTTTCGTGTAGACTTTTGTGTAAGTTCCTATCATGATAATTGTTTGTCTCCCGTCTCATTCATGTACCGAATATGTCGGTGTAATATATCGTTTTCACTCCTCTTGACGTGTTGGAGACAACTACACTCTCCAAATTCCCAGAAATTCCTTCTAATTCCTGTGATTAAGCAATAAAACACACTTAGTGAAGAAATATTCATGTTATCTCAAATATGATTAATAACGTATATAGAATTGTTCTTCACAAGGGCTAAAATCCCTAAATTAAGCATTAAATTTGTGCCTTATTTGCCTCACATCAGTTAGTTAGTTAGTGGGTATGTAGGAAGGTAGTTAGTTAGTTAGTTAGTTAGTTAGTTAGTTAGTTAATATTTATGTAAGAAGGTAGTTAGTTAGATAGTTATATAGTTTCAGTCTTTCAAATGATGGATTGAGGGCGTTGCAATTCGGGGAATTAGTTGAAACCGAATAGGAACCAAGTACTAAAGTACCGAACGATTTAAATAGTGACAATTTACATTGAATAAATGAGTTTTGCAAAACGGAATAATTGGTTCTCTCTTAAACTTTTTGATGAAAATCTTTGGGAATTATGGAATGAAAAGGGTTGAATGATGGTGTTTAATCATCTTTTTCGGTTAAGGTTAATTGATCTAACAACTCTTTTGAATTTGTGATTTTTATTCGAAATAGTTTCTATCTTTGATTGACCATTATCTCTCCAAATGTTAGTGAACTAATTGCTTTTTGAAATGAGTTCTTGAGACGGCGAATATAATTTCAACAAAATCTTATGCGATTCTCTTTTGTATTTGACTTTTATTCTCCAATTGATCGAGGACGATCAAGAGTTTATTAAAATAATTATTTCGAAGTTTCCAAAATTAATGAAAATTTGTCTAGAGAGAGGTCTGAATATTATAAAACTTATCCTAAAATTTCAAACAATTTGGACAACGGAATAAAAAGTTATTAACGAATTACAATCAGGTCTCTAAAAAACAATCTCTGGAAACAGCAGGTTTTCAGTTTAAGTGACAGTTTTCAAAAATTCATATCAATTCAAATATTTCATGAAATTCAACGATTCAAAAAGTTCCCGAAACTAAAAATCAAGATCTACGCAATGAAAGAATTGGTTTTGAGCAGATTTGGAAGGGGATCGTGAAAATTGACAACTTTAGAAGGTTTTTAAAAACAAGATTCAAGGGCAATCAAGGCAGTAATTTAAATAAGAAAATCGAATTAACAACTAAAATTCTCAAGTTTATTAATCAACACAAGAATTTATTAAAAGAATCACAACCAAAAACTGAAATAAAAGAAAGAAACCACCTAATCAAGCCCTAGAACGTCTAGTGACTTGTGTCGATGCCTTCCCGTCGATCCGGTTGAACGCCAACTCGAGTCTCCGTTTCTTCTCACGCGGATCCTCTTCAATTCGTCGAAGAACGCCTTCCGCACGAATGACCGATCATTTCCTTGTGTCGAGATGGAGCAAGAACGCCTTAACTCCAATTTCTTCACGTACAACCCTAGGGCGAGAACGCCTCTACCAAAGAGTTGGTCTTGAATTTGACGGTTCTTGGTTGAATCTTGTTTGTTTCTTGGAAGAGTTTGTGGAGAGAGATGGTAGAGAGCTTGCCCCCAAAGGGGAGAGAAAGACCGGGGGGGGGGGGGGGGTCTTGGGGTCTTATTTATAGGCTTGATACTCCTCTTGATTGGAAAGGGTAATTATGGAAGGTTTAGGGGAGCAACAAATCAACTAAGAAGGCAACAAATTAATCTAAAGGAGGCCACAAATCAATCTAAAGAAGGCAACAAATTAGCTTGTTGGGGCTTGTGCATGGGCTGAGAGCTGGGGCTAGGCGTGGGCTGTGAGATTTGCCTGCGTGGGCTGTGAATTCTTCCTCTGCGGCCAGGCCCATTGTTGCCCCTGTGCGTTGCAGCTGTTTGGTGATCTTCTTCTTTTGTTTTTGCCTTTTCCGCCTCGATCTTTCACCGAATATATCGATGTGATATATCGTTTTGACTGTCTTCATCGTGCCGGAGGCAATGGTGCTGACCAAATTCCCAAATTATTCCTCTATCTCCTGAAAATGGGCAAAGAACACATTAGTGTATAAATATTCATGATGTTTGAAATATGTATCATAAAAGCATAGAATATAACTTCACAAGGGCTAAAATCCCTAAATAAGATTCGTAAAACGCGTTCCATTTGCCTCACATCAAATACCCCCACACTTAAACCCTTGATCGTCCTCGATCAATTGGAGATTTGTAGTTATAATCAATCTAAGGACGAATTGCACTAGATTCTATTAAATTTGTATTCGTCATTTTCAAACGCATTTCATGAACCTATTGATTAAAGTAAAAAATCAAGTTGCTAATGTTTAAGAAAGATAATGGTCAAATAATCAAATCTTAATTGAATAAAAATCGCAATTTCAATAGAGTTTAGAATGAGCAATTAATTTCTACCGGAAAAGGTGATTAAACACTACCGTTCGAATCTTTTCACGCCACAATTCAAAAGAAACCCGATTTCCAAAGTTTTTGAGTCTTCGTTTTGCAAGAATTCCCATTTCAACCCGTTCGATACGTTGGTACAAGGTTCATACCGTTTTCAGTCGAATTCCCCACCCACTCCTTCATTTCGTAGAAGTCTTTAACCGAGCGCCCCACTACACCGAAATGCAATGAGGTTACATCTCGGTATTCTATTTTGACCTTCCTTCTATTTTATTATTTTATTCTTATTTTACTTTTTTTTATTTTTTTCGGATCGCATTTGTAGAAGGAGTTCCGCGGCACCGGAGTGCAACGAAATTACATCCTGCCTTTTTTCAAGATCCAAGAAGAAGGCGGGTACTATCGACATACTAACGGGTCCCCACGAACGGTTGATTCATTTAGTGTAAGCAAAACTCATTCAAAAACTTTTCAATCGGGTTCTAATTCGAAGATGGGTTCAATTTTTGAAAACTAGTGTGTCACGTAAACCACGAATCCATAAATTGTCAAAAACTCGTGATAATTGCGAAGTTATTGGTATGGGTTGGAATCCCAATAGATTTCTTCAAATTCGTGACCAAAATTTCCAAAACATTTTGCAACATTCAATTTTGAGAGTAAAAATCGTATTAAAATGAAATTTTGTTTGAAAAACAACGATTTGTTTCAAATGAGGTGGAGAAAAATCTTTTTGTGCAATTTTGTCCTTAGTTGAAAACTAGACGTGCTCCGAGATTTAAGTTTCATCAATTTTCTATTTTATTCGCAGAAAAAGGGAAAAATAATAAAAAAAAAAAAAAAATCCCAATATTTTGCCTTTTAATTTGGGCACATGCAGGTTCAAAGGTTGTGTTACCCCCCCCCCCCCCCCCCCCCATACTTATGGTTTTACTTGTCCTCAAGTATATGGAATAGAGAATGTAAAAATATGGTAATGAAAAGATACAACCTTTGATGCGTGGGCTTGCCTCCCTCGCTAGCGCTCTCGTTTGTTGGTCTCGAGCTCGACCATGCTGGTGTTACCCTCCTTGAAAGTTGAACGAGGAGCTCACTTGGATCGCTCTTTTTCGACCGCCTCGGAGTGCTCCTTTCGAAACGTTGGAGAATATGGCACTCAATGCTTGGTTTAATCGTTTTGCGCATGTCAAAATTGGTTCCAAGGGCATCCTTATCTCGCTTTGAATCAATTTGTATACAGGTCTTTAGCGAAGCGGAGTGGTAAGTGGCGTCAGTGTCTCGATGTTATTTGTTTTTCTTGATAAATCTACACAAGGAGAAATTCTTTCATGAGAGGCATCATAGTTCTTATTTGAATTTAAATCGATGCTAAACGGAAAGAATTCACCTTGGAGAGTTGGAGAGTTTTCTTCTTGCTTGGTTTCGTCGTTTGGAGTGAGTTGAACCACCATTTGGAGAGTTGAGTCCACCGACTCCTCTTCTTCTTCTTCCAAGACCGTCTCGGTGCTTTCTTCGAATCCTCCCATACTTGAACTCTCGAATTTGAATTTGTATTCATCCGTGTAGTCATCGTAAATCGGGTCTCTGATTAGCTCGAATCCTTTGGCTTTTGGGAATTCGTGTTCGCGTGGGGGAGGTTCTTCTATTGGAATGAGAGAAATAGTGGACCTTAGCTCGATGCCTTCTTCGAATCCCCCCACACATGAACTCATGCCACTTTCAATCTCTACGATCTCTTCTTTGGAATATTTTTGGCTAAAATCTTGTATCATTGCCATCATTTCCTCCATCATTCTTTTCAATTCTTGGTATTGATCGTCATTTTGGAATTGAAAGGGTGAATTTTGGATTTCGATTTCGAGTTGAGATTCGTCTATGGGGTTTGGTGGAATCGTTGAGAGCAATTCATCTTCTTCTTCTCTCAAATCTTGCTCTTCTAGCTCCAATCGAGCAATTTCTTTCTCTATGAAATCTTGGTCCGACAAGGATTCGGGATATCCCATTTCGATCTTCGCTAGTTGCATCCCTTCCCGTAGCGTTAAAGGTCTCTCTTGATTGTCCATCTTGTACCTTGCAAAAAAAAGAAAAATTCTCACAATGAGTGAAATATCAAGTTCAAATATATCAAATCGATTTCCAATAACACTCAAGATTGCAAGTATGATTTATAATTTCGACTTAAACATTGCTCCCCGGTGATGAGCGGGTTTTTTAGACACTTGAAAAGTATCGTCGTTGTTTTAAACCTCAAATATCAAAGAATTTAATCTCATGTTTTTACAGTGGTAAATATGAGGATCGATCCACAGAGAGCTGGTGCATCAATTATGATTCAAAATTTTTGATTTAAACTACTCACAAAAACTTCTAACTTTTGTTTCTATGGAATTTCTCACTTGATTATGGTGTTTTAGAGGTTAAAGAGAAGTTCTTGACCAAGAAATTCCATTGAAACCAAATTTTGAGAATTTCATAAGGGTTCAGATTTATACACGATTTAAAGCACATCAAACTAGTCAAGAAAATCAAGAAAACGCATATTTCTGCATTTTTGCAAACAAGGCTGAAATGAGATTTTGAAGTTTATTTCAAGCAAGACAATTAACCTAGAGCTTCACGAGAGGTTCAGAGTTATAATGTAACACACAAATAACCAACTCAAGAAGTTTCAAGAACGATTAAGAGTTGATGCATTTTTAACTAGATTGACAAATAAGGCTGAATTATGGTTCAGAAACTAATTTCAAGCAATTCAAGAAGTTGCAAGAACGGTTCAATTATGGTGCGATTATAACGAAAATTACGCACGATTCAAAACTAGAGTAACACAAACAAGCAAGAAGTTTTGAGATTAAAAGATTCAATAAATCGCAGAATTTTCCATACACAAAGTTTAGACTAAACCAAACAACAAGAACATCAAGAGATAAGAAAGAGTACACCTAGAATGAGGGAAACTCGTGATGCAGCTCTTGGTCTTCTCTCCTCGTGCCGAAAGATCGATTTCTCACGTCACGTCGAGGACTGGTCGAAAGGAGATCGAGCTCGAGTTGTGAGGTTCGCGAAATCACCCTAAAAGAGCAAGCTCTGGTCAAGGGGTCTTTTCCACTGATCTTCACAAAAACTCTTCTCTCCGAGTCACGAATCCAGCTCGCTGCGAAGAAAACGGATCGAGTCACGGTCACTTCTAAATCGCCCGAAAAGGAATGAGCCCTGGTCACGGTACGATCTTCGAGGAGGAGGAGGAATCACCCGAAAGGAATGAATCCAGGTCACGGTACGAAACCTCAATGGCTTTCTTGAAGAATCTTGAAGTATCTTGGATTGTCTTGCATGTGCTTGGAAGAGAGAAAGAAGAAGAGAGAACAGAATGAGGGGGAAAGAGTCAGTCCGAGAGGCCACAACTCAAGGCCCTTGGGTCTTATTTATAGCATGCAAGGTGTATTCTGATTGGCCAGGGGTTGATGGAGAGGATTGGGGGTATTGAGGACATTTCCACCAGGATAGGTGGGAAGGATAAGGCATTGGGTTTGAGTGGATTTCGTGTAGCTTTTTGGGCTTTCTCTAACATGGGTTTATTTGCCTCCAGCCTTGTCCGTGTACCGAAAATAGCGGTATGATATATCATTTCGACTCCCTTTGGCATTCTGAAGACAACTACACTCTCCAAATCTTCAGCAAATCCTTCTAATTCCTGTGAATAGGCATAAAACACATTAAGTGAAGTAATATTCAATTTATCTAAAATATGATGAATAAACTATGCAGAATACACTTTCACAAGGCTAAAACCTCCAAATTAAGCATGTAAAACGTGCTCTATTTGCCTCACATCAAATACCCCCACACTTAAACCCTTGATCGTCCTCGATCAATTGGAGAATTATATCACAAAACAAAGAATCGCAGTAGAATTTGTTGAAGTTGTATTCGTTATTTAAAAACTCATTTCACGAATCAAATGGTTCACTCTCATTTCATCAAGTTCACTAGTATTTAGAATGATATTGGTCTTTTCATTATTAGATCTCGAAATTAACTCGAAATTTCATAAGAGTTTTTCATGACACTCGATCTCAAGCTGTAAGAGCGACTTAAACGTTTTTACTTCGAATTTCTTCACTCCACAATCTCAAAAGAACTCAATTCGAAAGCTATTATCGGGCCAAAATTTCCCGTTTTGCAAGATGATCTTAAATGCAAGTTATTCATTTGAAAACACGTTTGGTACACTGGTACAAGGTTCATACCCATTTTCGATCAATTTCCCTGCTCATTTTTTTTTTTTCTTGGAAGTCTTTAACCGAAATCCCCACTACACCGAAATGCAATGAGGTTACTCTCGGTGTTGTCTTTTGACCTTCCTCTTTTCTCACTTTTTTTTTTCTCTTCGAAGTCTTTAACCGAAAGCCCCACTACACCGAAATGCAATGAGGTTACTCTCGGTGTTGTCTTTTCACCTTCCTCTTTTCTCACTTATATATTTTTTTTTTCTTCTTCTTTTTTTTTTTTTTTTTTTTTTTTTTCCGAACGAGCGGGTATATTTGATCTACTAACGGGTCCCCACAAACGGTTATTTCATAGTGCAATTGGTCATGTTTTAAATCTAGCAAAACGTACTTTAACGGCCACGCTAAGAACTTTACTCATAAGTCCCATATCAATTACGGGTTCGAAAATCGAGTTAAAACGTATCGCATGAACCGCGCATCGATCAAGTGTCTCAAACTCGTGAAATTTGAAACAATAGGGCTGGAATCCCCGAATAGATCTCTTCAAAATCATAACCAAATCCTTTAAAATATTTTGCAAACTTTCAATTTTTAGAGCGAAATTCAGAGTTGAATGAAATTTTGTTTTAAAAACAACGATTTAGTTCAATTCAGTGGAGAAAAATCTTTTATTGCAATTCAGAGTTGTTTTGTGATTAGCAATGCTCCCAGATTTAAGTGGATACTTTTATGAAATTTTTTTTTTTTTTTTTTTTTTTTTTTTTTAATATTTTGAATGTTTTTAAATTTTCAAATTTCCCATGTTTTTTTTGAAGTTTAATTTGGGCTCATACAGTTCAAAGGTTGTGTTATCCCCCCACACTTAGAGATTACTTGTCCTCAAGTATAAAAGATCAAAAATTTCAAAAAGAGGGATAATAGAGAAATACAACCTTTGATGCGTGAGGCGTGCCTCCTCCGCTAGCGCTCTTGTTTAATGTCTTGAGCTCGACCCAGCTGAGCTCATCTTCATTGACGCTCGATCAAACCGAGCTTTTGCACGTCCATCCACCCTTTGTCGAAACCGGAGTAGAAATGCTTTAGCCGGTGCCCATTCACCTTGAACTCTTCCTTCGTGTCGTTGCTCTGGATTTCGATTACTCCAAATGGATTTACATTCGTCACTGTGAAGGGCCCAATCCAGCGAGATTTCAACTTCCCGAGAAACAGTTTGAGACGGGAGTTGAATAGAAGCACAATATCTCCCACATTAAATTCTTTCTTTCTGATCAATTTGTCGTGAAACGCCTTTGCCTTTTCCTTGCATAAATTCGAATTGTCATAGGCGTTTTGTCGAAATTCTTCTAGCTCGACTAAATGGAGTTTTCGGGCCATTGCATCGTTCGGATAGTCGAGGTTGAGTTGTTTAATGGCCCATATGGCCTTATGCTCGATTTCTACGGGTAAGTGGCATGCTTTGCCGTACACCATCTTGAAAGGGGACATCCCGATTGGAGTTTTGAACGCTGTACGATATGCCCACAAGGCGTCGCCTAATCGGACGCTCCAATCCTTTCTTGAGGGGTTCACCACCTTTTCCAGAATAGACTTGATTTCTCGGTTCGAGACTTCGGCTTGCCCGTTTGATTGAGGGTGGTACGCTGTGGAGGTTCGGTGGCTAACGTGGTATTTTTCTAGCACGGATTGTAAGCTCTTATTGCAGAAGTGACTCCCTCGGTCGCTGATTAGCACTCGTGGCACGCCGAAACGTTGAAAGATATTCTTCTTGAGAAATTCGCACACTGATTTCGAATCTGCTTGCTTCGTTGGAATTGCTTCGATCCACTTTGTCACATAATCTACACAAAGAAGAATGTAAGTATATCCAAAGGACGGTGGAAATGGTCCCATAAAATCAATGCCCCATGCATCGAATGGTTCACATGGTACAATTTTGTTCAGGGGCATTTGATCTCTTTGACTCACATTTCCTGTCCTTTGGCATTTTTCGCAACCCTTTACAAAGCTTGAATCATCTTTGTAAAGAGTTGGCCAGTAAAAACCGCATTCTAATACTTTGTGGGCTGTACGTGTCACTCCAAAATGTCCCCCCACAATGCAAATTATGACAAAATGACAAAATAGATTTAACCTCGTTTTGATGAGCACACTTCCTTAACACTTGATCTGCACATACGCAATACAGGAATGGTTCGTCCCAAATGTAGAATCGCGAGTTGCTTTTTAATTTGTCGCGTTGAGATCTGCTGAAACTCGGCGGAATTTGCTTGGCAACCATATAATTTACCAAGTCGGCATACCAAGGCGTATCGATTTGAACCGCGAGGATATGCTCTTCCGGAAACTTCTCTCGAATCGGTACATCATCGTCTTCTATGAACGGGAGTCGGCTTAGGTGATCCGCCACGAGATTCTCACAGCCCTTCTTATCCTTGATCTCCAAATCGAATTCTTGCAACAAAAGGATCCATCGCAGCAATCTAGGCTTGCACTCCTTTTTTCTCATTAAATGCTTCAAAGCGCCGTGATCAGAGAACACTATCACCTTCGCACCTACAAGGTAAGAACGAAATTTTTCTAAAGCAAACACAATCGGAAGAAGTTCATTTTCAGTAGTTGTGTAGTTTCTTTGTGCGCTAACGAGGGTCTTCGAGGCATAGGCAATCACGTGAGGATCTTTGCCGATTCTTTGGCCAAGCACTGACCCCACACTCGTATCACTTGCGTCGCACATGATTTCGAATGGAAGCCCCCAATTCGGTGGTTTGATAATCGGTGCAGAGCAAAGCTTGTCCTTCAAATTGTCGAATGATTCCTTGCACCGTGAGTCGAATTCGAACTTTACGTCTTTCTGGAGAAGTTGGCACATGGGCTGCGAGATCTTTGAAAAATCCTTTATGAACCGTCGATAGAAACCAGCGTGGCCTAAGAAAGATCTCACGTCCTTCACCATCTTTGGATAGGGCAGCGTCTTTATTACGTCGATTTTTGCCTTGTCGACTTCGAGCCCCTTTTCTGAAATTGAATGACCTAAAACAATTCCATTGCTCACCATGAAGTGGCACTTTTCAAAGTTTAAAACGAGATTAGATTCGATGCATTTTTCCAGTATTTGGGACAAATGGTCTAAACAGGAATCAAATGAGTCTCCAAACACCGAAAAATCATCCATAAAAACTTCAATAAATTTTGAAATGTAATCACTAAAAATAGAGAGCATACACCTTTGGAAAGTGCCCGGTGCGTTGCAGAGCCCAAACGGCATGCGTCGGTACGCGAAGGTACCAAACGGGCATGTAAACGTCGTTTTTGCTTGGTCCTCGGGTGCAATCGGAATTTGGAAGTATCCCGAGAATCCGTCGAGGAAACAGTAGAAAGGGTTCCCTACGAGTCTCTCCAGCATTTGATCGATAAAAGGAAGTGGGAAATGGTCCTTTTTGGTGGCCTTGTTAAGCTTGCGGTAGTCAATGCACACTCGCCATCCATTTTGCACTCGAGTTGGCACTTGATCGCCTTCTTCATTCTCGACAATAGTGATCCCCGTTTTCTTTGGTACCACGTGAATAGGCGAGACCCATTTGGAATCAGCGATGGGGTAAATTATACCCGCATCCAACAGTTTTATCACCTCCTTTTTAACAACCTCCATCATGGGCGGATTGAGCCGCCTCTGTGGTTCGCGAGATGGTTTGGCTTCGTTTTCGAGTTGTATTCGGTGTGTGCACAATGATGGACTAATTCCTGGAATGTCGGCAAGTGACCACCCAAAAGCCTTCTTATTCTTTTTCAGCATGGTGATGAGCTTCTCTTCTTGCTCCGTCGTTAGATTTGAGGCGATGATGACTGGAAGCGTCTGTGCTTCATCTAAGAAAACATACTTTAGCTCAGATGGTAATTGTTTTAATTCTACCTTTGGAGCTTTCTCAGTTGAAGGTGGGCTTCTTTCCAACGGAATTTCGATTTCCCTTGAAAACATCACTTCAGCTGCATTCGAAACTGCTTGTGTTTCTGGCTCAGTTTCGAATAGAGGATTGTTGAATTCTTCAAAATCTTGATAAGTAGGATTCTTGTAAGCCTTGAATTCCTCGAAAGTTTGATTCGCGACTTCATGCACACATTCATCGATTATGTCCATAGCGCTCAAATTATGTGTACCTGCAATGGGTTCTTTTAGTTTATCAAAAATATTGAATTTTATTACCTCGTCGTCGAACTCCATCGTAAGCTCTCCTGCATGAACGTCAATCTTCGTTCGAGCTGTCTTCAAGAATGGGCGGCCAAGGAGAATCGGGGTCGACTCGTTATCTCCATCATTCATGTCGATTACATAAAAGTCGGCAGGGAAATAGAGTCCGTTTACCATAACAATCACATCCTCGATTAATCCCACAGGTTTTGTCGTAGATCGATCAGCCAAACTAATCATCGCTTGTGTATCTTCGAGAGGGCCGAGATCTAGAGTCTTAAATACCGATAAAGGCATTACATTTATGGATGCGCCCAAATCGAGCATGCATTTAGGCAATTCGTGTTGCCCGATTTTGCATGGAATTGCAAACATCCCTGGATCTTTGTGTTTTTGGGGAAGTCTCAAAATTGCTGAAACATTCTCCCCCACACTTATCATTTCGTCCTTTTTACCCTTTCTTTTATTCGTGCTCAATAGTGCCTTGAGGTATTTTGCCAAGCGAGGCACTTCCTTGATAGCTTCGACTAGAGGAATGTTAACCTCTACTTTCTTTAAAATGGCTAGCACGTCGTCATTCGATTCGGTAGACTTTGGGAGGCGACTAGGAAAAGGTGGCTGGACTTGACTCGATTCAGGTGCCTTTGCTTGAGTTGGTAAAATCTGGACTTGAGATTGTTTCTCCTTAGGCACATGTAGCTCGATTTCTTTTTCTTCTTCCACCTCTTTTGCTTTTCTTGATCTTTCACCAATTTCAGTACCGCTTCGGAGCGATATTGCATTGACGTGCCTTTGCTCGGGAGGTGCTAAAGATTGAGATTGGAGTCGAGATGTACCTTGAGATTCGATTATGTTCACGCGAGTGGCGATTTGAGCGATTTGAGTTTCTAAGCTCCCAACGTGGCGATTCGTGTTCGCAATCTCGCTTTTTAATTCTTGCCTCACAGAATCCACATTTTTATTAACCCCACCGATTTCTTGTTTCATCAAGCTCATCATGCCCTCCATCATCGTTTTAAGATCTTGCTCCTGAGTTTGAGCCGGTTTTGCTTGAGAGGCATTCGGGTGTTGGTAAGTGGCTGGTTTTGTAACTGGTTGGCGATACGGATCTGGTTGAGCATTGTTGGGATTCGACCAAGAGAAATTCGGGTGGTTTCGAAGATTAGGATTGTACGAGTTCGAGCCTTCAAATTTTCTGTAAACGGCATTTGCTTCTTCAACCACACTAGGGCATTCGTCCGTGTGGTGGGTGGTTGCGCTACAAACCCCACATTTCTTCGTTTCTTCCTTGCCCAGCGCTTTCATTATTATTTCGAGTTTGTTATTTAACATGTCGACATTGAGGTCGGTACATGCGTTCACTCGGTACTCCACGTTACGTCTTGCTTGCGAATTTGACGCCATCATCTCTAACAGTTTCTGGATCTCCACGATTTCTTTATTCGCAATGTTTCCTCCCGCACATGCATTGAGGAATTGGTAATCGGAGTAGCATAGCCCGTTTATGAACTGTTCGTAAAGGTAATGCAGCTCGACACTGTGGCTGGGGCATTCTTCCATCAATCGCATAAAACGGTCGAAATACTCGTGGTAGACCTCATTCGCCTTTTGTGTGATTGCCAAGAGTTCATGCCTTATCGCTGCTAATCGAGACGCCGAGTAATACTTCTCCTTGAATAGGTTTGATACATCGCTGAAAGTAAGAGGCCCCCTTAGCTTGTAAAACCAGTCCTTTGGCCCTTCACCTAATGAATATGGAAATATAAGAAGAAGAATGTCATTAAAACCTTCATAGTTCGAATATATATTTAACTGTATTTTGAAGTCTTTTAAATGCTTGTGAGGGTTTTCAGTGGCTTTCCCGTGAAAAATAGGCAATGAGCCTAAAATGCTCGGATCAGCTTTAAAATTGGGTATATTTGGCCTAATGAAATTATAATTATCATCTACGTGTCTTGGTGCTACAAGTTCTCTCAAGGTTTTTGGCCTTGGAACTCTTGTTTCATCAGCCATATTGAATTGTAAAGGAGGAGAGAAAGAAGAAAAAGTTTGTGTTTGTGTTTGCGGTTCTGGTTCAGGTTCTTCTTGATCTTCTTGAAGAGGATTCTTGCTCTTCTTCGTGCTGAAAAAGGTGTTTTCGATATCCTCGTCAATTGGTAGTAATGTGCCCTTGCGAGATCGTGTATTGTGCATAGACTTCTTCCACCACAAACACACCTAAAATGATCACAAAGAAAAACCAAGATGTGAGTACATTCTTTTATGAACTAAAATTCTGAAAATTTAAATCGAACAATTGACTTAAACACCGCTCCCCGGCAGCGGCGCCATTTGATGAGCGGGTTTTTTAGACACTTGAAAAGTATCGTCGTTGTTTTAAACCTCAAATATCAAAGAATTTAATCTCATGTTTTTACAGTGGTAAATATGAGGATCGATCCACAGAGAGCTGGTGCATCAATTATGATTCAAAATTTTTGATTTAAACTACTCACAAAAACTTCTAACTTTTGTTTCTATGGAATTTCTCACTTGATTATGGTGTTTTAGAGGTTAAAGAGAAGTTCTTGACCAAGAAATTCCATTGAAACCAAATTTTGAGAATTTCATAAGGGTTCAGATTTATACACGATTTAAAGCACATCAAACTAGTCAAGAAAATCAAGAAAACGCATATTTCTGCGTTTTTGCAAACAAGGCTGAAATGAGATTTTGAAGTTTATTTCAAGCAAGACAATTAACCTAGAGCTTCACGAGAGGTTCAGAGTTATAATGTAACAAACAAATAACCAACTCAAGAAGTTTCAAGAACGATTAAGAGTTGATGCATTTTTAACTAGATTGACAAATAAGGCTGAATTATGGTTCAGAAACTAATTTCAAGCAATTCAAGAAGTTGCAAGAACGGTTCAATTATGGTGCGATTATAACGAAAATTACGCACGATTCAAAACTAGAGTAACACAAACAAGCAAGAAGTTTTGAGATTAAAAGATTCAATAAATCGCAGAATTTTCCATACACAAAGTTTAGACTAAACCAAACAACAAGAACATCAAGAGATAAGAAAGAGTACACCTAGAATGAGGGAAACTCGTGATGCAGCTCTTGGTCTTCTCTCCTCGTGCCGAAAGATCGATTTCTCACGTCACGTCGAGGACTGGTCGAAAGGAGATCGAGCTCGAGTCGTGAGGTTCGCGAAATCACCCTAAAAGAGCAAGCTCTGGTCAAGGGGTCTTTTCCACTGATCTTCACAAAAACTCTTCTCTCCGAGTCACGAATCCAGCTCGCTGCCAAGAAAACGGATCGAGTCACGGTCACTTCTAAATCGCCCGAAAAGGAATGAGCCCTGGTCACGGTACGATCTTCGAGGAGGAGGAGGAATCGCCCGAAAGGAATGAATCCAAGTCACGGTACGAAACCTCAATGGCTTTCTTGAAGAATCTTGAAGTATCTTGGATTGTCTTGCATGTCCTTGGAAGAGAGAAAGAAGAAGAGAGAACAGAATGAGGGGGAAAGAGTCAGTCCGAGAGGCCACAACTCAAGGCCCTTGGGTCTTATTTATAGCATGCAAGGTGTATTCTGATTGGCCAGGGGTTGATGGAGAGGATTGGGGGTATTGAGGACATTTCCACCAGGATAGGTGGGAAGGATAAGGCATTGGGTTTGAGTGGATTTCGTGTAGCTTTTTGGGCTTTCTCTAACATGGGTTTATTTGCCTCCAGCCTTGTCCATGTACCGAAAATAGCAGTATGATATATCATTTCGACTCCCTTTGGCATTCTGAAGACAACTACACTCTCCAAATCTTCAGCAAATCCTTCTAATTCCTGTGAATAGGCATAAAACACATTAAGTGAAGTAATATTCAATTTATCTAAAATATGATGAATAAACTATGCAGAATACACTTTCACAAGGCTAAAACCTCCAAATTAAGCATGTAAAACGTGCTCTATTTGCCTCACATCACCCGGCAGCGGCGCCATTTTGATAACGGGTTTTTGGCTAACACTTCGGTTATATCGTTGAATAAAAACACCGTAAATCAAACAAGAAACATGTGAATACTAAAGATTGTATAGACTAAGTATGTAAGGATTCGTTCCACAGGGAGCTATTGCGTCAAAATATGATTAAACTTCAGATCATTAAAATAATTATTTCGAAGTGTCCAAAATTAATGAAAATTTGTCTAGAGAGAGGTCTGAATATTATAAAACTTATCCTAAAATTTCAAACAATTTGGACAACGGAATAGAAAGTTATTAACGAATTACAATCAGGTCTCTAAAAAACAATCTCTGGAAACAGCAGGTTTTCAGTTTAAGTGAAAGTTTTCAAAAATTCATATCAATTCAAATATTTCATGAAATTCAACGATTCAAAAAGTTCCCGAAACTAGAAATCAAGATCTACGCAATGAAAGAATTGGTTTTGAGCAGATTTGGAAGGGGATCGTGAGAATTGACAAGTTTAGAAGGTTTTTAAAAACAAGATTAAAGGGCAATCAAGGCAGTAATTTAAATAAGAAAATCGAATTAACAACTAAAATTCTCTAGTTTATTAATCAACACAAGAATTTATTAAAAGAATCACAACCAAAAACTGAAATAAAAGAAAGAAACCACCTAATCAAGCCCTAGAACGTCTAGTGACTTGTGTCGATGCCTTCCCGTCGATCCGGTTGAACGCCAACTCGAGTCTCCGTTTCTTCTCACGCGGATCCTCTTCAATTCGTCGATGAACAAATCAACTAAGAAGGTTTAGGGGAGAGATGATTTGCCCTTGGCCTTGGGGTCTTATTTATAGGCTTGATACTCCTCTTGATTGGAAAGGGTAATTATGGAAGGTTTAGGGGAGCAACAAATCAACTAAGAAGGCAACAAATTAATCTAAAGGAGGCCACAAATCAATCTAAAGAAGGCAACAAATTAGCTTGTTGGGGATTGTGCATGGGCTGAGAGCTGGGGCTAGGCGTGGGCTGTGAATTCTGCCTCTGCGGCCAGGCCCATTGTTGCCCCTGTGCGTTGCAGCAGTTTGGTGATATTCTTCTTTTGTTTTTGCCTTTCCCGCCTCGATCTTTCACCGAATATATCGATGTGATATATCGTTTTGACTGTCTTTGGCGTGCCGGAGGCAATGGTGCTGACCAAATTCCCAAATTATTCCTCTATCTCCTGAAAATGGGCAAAGAACACATTAGTGTAGAAATATTCATGATGTTTGAAATATGTATCATAAAAGCATAGAATATAACTTCACAAGGGCTAAAATCCCTAAATAAGATTCGTAAAACGTGTTCCATTTGCCTCACATCACATTTCGGTGCCGCGGAACTCCCTTCCACAAATGCGATCCGAAAAAAAAAATAAAAAAAAAATAAAATAAAAAAATAATAAGAAAAGGAGGAAAAAAGAAAGCACCGAGATGTAATCTCGTCGCGCCGTAGTGGTGGGACTCTCGGTTAAGGACTCCAATGAAATTAAGGAGTGGGTGGGGAATTTGATTGAAACGGGTATGAACCTTGTACCATCGTACCGAACGGGTTAAAAAGGGAATAACTTGCACTTTAATTCATTCTTGCAAAACGATAGGATTGGTTAACTCAGAAACTTTGGAGATCGGGTTTCCTTTGAAATGCGGCGTGAAAAGATTCGAACGGTAGTGTTTAATCGCCTTTTCCGGTTGAAATTGATTGCTCATCTTTAAACTCTATTGAAATTTCGAATTTATTCAAATAAGATTTGATGATTTGACCTTTATTTTTCTAAAACATTAGCAACTTGATTGACGAGAGTAATTCTATAGGATCATGAAATACGTTTGGAAGTGACGAATACAATTTTAATAGAATCTAGTGCAATTACTCCTTAGATTAATTATAACTACAAATCTCCAATTGATCGAGGACGATCAAGGGTTTAAGTGTGGGGGTATTTAATGTGAGGCAAATGGAACACGTTTTACGAGTCTTATTTAGGGATTTTAGCCCTTGTGAAGTTATATTCTATGCTTTTATGATACATATTTCAAACATCATGAATATTTCTACACTAATGTGTTCTTTGCCCATTTTCAGGAGATAGAGGAATAATTTGGGAATTTGGTCAGCACCATTGCCTCCGGCACGCTGAAGACTGTCAAAACGATATATCACATCGATATATTCGGTGAAAGATCGAGGCGGGAAAGGCAAAAACAAAAGAAGAAGATCACCAAACTGCTGCAACGCACAGGGCCTGACCGCAGAGGCAAAATTCACAGCCCGCGCAGGCAAATCTCACAGCCCACGCCTAGCCCCAGCTCTCAGCCCATGCACAAGCCCCAACAAGCTAATTTGTTGCCTTCTTTATATTGATTTATGGCCTCCTTTAGATTGATTTGTTGCCTTCTTAGTTGATTTGTTGCTTCCCAAAACCTTCCATTTCTCCCTCATCCAGCCCCAAAACCTTCCAATTCTCCCTCATCCAGTCCCAAAACCTTCCATAATTACCCTTTCCAATCAAGAGGAGTATCAAGCCTATAAATTGGACCCCTTGGTCAGGACCAAATCATCATATTTTCTACTCTCTCTCTCTCTACAAACTCATCCAGAAATTCAATACAACCGAAAAGAGTAAATCTTCAAGAGCCGTTCTTTGGGTGGAGGCGTTCTCAACCCTAGGAGTGCAAACGTGAAGATTTGGAGGAAGGCGTGCTTGCTCCACCTCGACACGAACTAGATCTATCATATTGCGGAAGGCGTTCTTCGGCAATTCGGGAGGATCGACGTAGAAGAAGACGGAAATTCGAGCTAGCGTTTAGCCGGGTTCACGGGGCATCATCGACAACGAGTTCTAGGCGTTCTATGACTTGCATAGGTGTTACCCTTCTTTTATTTTAATTCTTTCGGTTGTGTTTGTTTTGAATATTTCTTGCGTTGATTAATAAACTCGAGAATTTTAGTAGTTAAATCGATTTTCTTATTTAAATTACTGCCTTGATTGCCCTTGAATCTTGTTTCTAAAACCTTCTAAACTTGTCAATTTTCACGATCCCTTCCAAATATGGAAAGTTAAATTTGTTTCTTTCATTGCGTAGATCTTGATTTCTAGTTTCGGGAACTTTTTGAATCGTTGAATTTCATGAAATATTTGCATTGATATGAATTTTTGAAAACTATCACTTAAACTGAAAACCTGCTGTTTCCAGAGACTGTTTTTCAGAGACCTGATTGTAATTCGTTGATAACTTTTTATTCCTTTGTCCAAATTGTTTGAAATTTTAGGATAAGTTTTATAAGATTCAGACCTATACCTAGACAAATTTTCATTAATTTTGGAAACTTCGAAATAATTATTTTAAAGATCTGAAGTTTAATCATATTTTGACGCAATAGCTCCCTGTGGAACGAATCCTTACATACTTAGTCTATACAATCTTTAGTATTCACATGTTTCTTGTTTGATTAACGGTGTTTTTATTCAACGATATAACATAAGTGTTAGCCAAAAACCCGTTATCATTAGTTAGTTAGTTAGTTAGTTTGTTTGTTAATATGTATATAAGAAGGAAGTTAGTTAGTTAGATTGTTAGTTAGTTAGTTAGTTATCTATTAGTTAGTTAGTTAGTTAGTTAGTCAATTAGTTAGTTATTTAGTTAGCTAGTTAGTTACCTAGTAGTTTGTTAGTTAGTTATTTAGTTAATTAGTTAGTGGGTATGTAGGAACGTAGGTAGTTAGTTAGTTAATTAGTTATTTAGTTAGTTAGTTACTTAATAGGTATGTAGGAAAATTGTTATTTAGTTAGTTAGTTAGTTACTTAATTAGTTAGTTGTTTAGTTAGTGGGTTTGTAGGAAGGCAGTTAGTTAATTAGTAAGTTAGGTAGTTAGTTAATTAGTTAGTTAATAGGTATGTATGAAGATAGTTAGTTAGTGAGTTAGTTAATTAGTTAGTTAGTTAGTTAGCTAGTGGTTAGTTAGTTACTTACTTAGTTAGTTAGTTAGTTAGTTAGTTAGTTAATTAGTTCATTAATTAGTTAGTTAGTTAGTTGGTTAGCTAGTTAGTTAGTTGCTTAGTTAGTTAGTGAGCTAGTACTTAGTTAGTTAGTTAATAAGTTAGTTTGTTAATCAGTTAGTTAGTATGTTAGTTAGCTAGTAGTTAGTTAGTTAATTAGTTAGTTATTTAGTTAGTTAGTGAGTTAGTTAAACAGTTAGCTAATTAGTAAGTTTGTTTGTTAGTTAGTTAGTTAGTTAGTTAGTTAGTGGGTATGTAGCTAGTTAGTTAGTAAGTTAGTTAGTAAGTTAGTTAGTTAGTTGGTTATTTGGCTAGTTAGTTAGTTAGTTAGTTAGTTAGTTAGTTAGTTCATTAGTTAGTTAGTTAGTTAGTTAGTTTGATAGCTAGTTGTTAGTTAGTCAGTTAGTTAGTTAGTCAGATAGTTAGTTAGTTAATTAGTTAGATAATTAGTTAGTTAAATAGTTCGTTAGATTGTTAGTTCGTTAGTGGGTATGCATGAAGGTAGTTAGTTAGTTAGTTAGTTAGCTAGCTAGCTAGGTAGTTAGTCATCAGTTAGTTCGTTAATTAGTTAATTAATCAGTTAATTAGTAACTAAGTTAGCTAGTTAGTGGGTATGTAGTTAGTTAGTTAGTTAGTTTGTAACTTAGTAAGTTAGTTATTTGGCTAGTTAGTTTGTTAGTTAGTTAATCAGATAGTTAGTTAGTTATTTAGCACGTAGTTAGTTAGTTAGTTAGTTAGTTAGTTAGTTAGTTAATTAGTTAGTTAGCTAGTAGTTAGTTAATTAGTGAAATAGTTAGTTAATTAGTTAGTTAATTAGTTTGTTAGTTAGTTAGTTAGATAGTGCGTATGTAGGAAGGTAGTTAGTTAGTTAGTTGGCTAGTTAGTCAGTCAGTTAGTTAGTTAGTGGGTATGTACGAAGGTACTTAGTTAGTTAGTTAGTTAGTTAATTAGTTAGTTAGTTAGTTAGTGAGGTTGTTAGTTAATTAGTTAGTTAGTTAATTAGTTAATATTTATGTAAGAAGGTAGTTAGTTAGATAGTTAGATAGTTAGTTAATTACTTAGTTAGTTAGTTAGTTATCTAGTAGTTAGTCAATTAGTTTGTTAGTTAATAGGTATGTTGGAAGGTAGTTAGTTAGTCGGTTAGTTAGCTAGTAGTAAGTTAGCTAGTTAGTTAGTTAATTAGTTAGTTAGTTACTTAGTAAATTAATTAGTTAGTGGGTATGTAGGAAGGTAGGTAGGTAGCTAGTTAGTTAGTTAATTAGTTAGTTAGTTAGTTACTTAGTTAGTTAGTTAATTAATATGTATATAAGAAGGAAGTTAGTTAGTTAAATAGTTAGTTAGTTAGTTAGTTATCTATTAGTTAGTTAGTTAGTTAGTAAGTTAGTTAGTCAATTAGTTAGTTATTTAGTTAGTTAGTTAGTCAGCTAGTAGTTAGTTATTTAGTTAGTTAGTTAGTGGGTATGCTGGAAGGTAGGTAGTTAGTTAGTTAGTTAGTTAGCTACTTAGCTAGTAGTCAGTTAGTTAGTTATGTAGTTAATTAGTTAGTTACTTAGTTAGTTAGTTAGTGGGTATGTAGTCAGTTGGTTAGTTAGTAAGTTAGTTAGTTCTCTAGGAGTTAGTTAGTTAGTTAATTACTTAGTTAGTTAGTTAATATGTATGTAATAAGGTAGTTAGTTACTTAGTTAGTTAGTTTGCTAATAGCTAGTTAGTTAGTTAGTTAATTAGTTAGTTAATTAGTGAGTTAGTTAGTAAATTAGTTAGGTAGTGGGAATATGTAGGAAGGTAGCTGGTTAGTTAGTCAGTTAGCTAATTAGTTAGTTAGTTAGTTAGTTAGCAAGTTAGTTGGTTAGTTAGTTAGTTAATATGTATATGAGAAGGTTGTTAGTTAGTTAAGTTAAATAAAAAGGTAAATAATTAGTTAGTTAGTTAGGTAGTTAGTTAGTTAGTGGGTATGTAGGAAGGTAGTTAGTTAGTTAGTCAGTTAGTCAGTTCGTTAGTTAGTTAGTTAGGTTGTTAGTTAATTAGTTAGTTAGTTAGTTAGTTAGTTAGTTAATAATTATGTAAGAAGGTAGTTAGTTAGATAGTTAGATAGTTAGTTAATTAGTTAGTTAGTTAGTTAGTTAGTTATCTAGTAGTTAGTTAGTTAGTTAGTTAGTTAGTTAGTGAATAGGTTAGTTAGATAGTAGGTTAGTTAGATAGTAGTAAGTTAGCTAGTTAATTAGATAATTAGTTAGTTAGTTAGTAAATTAATTAGGTAGTGGGTATGTAGGAAGGTAGCTAGTTAGTTAGTTAGTTAGTTAGTTAATTAGTTAGTTAGTTAGTTAGTTAGTTAGTTTGTTTGTTAATATGTATATAAGAAGGAAGTTAGTTAGTTAAATTGTTAGTTAGTTAGTTATCTGTTAGTTAGTTAGTTAGTTAGTTAGTTAGTTAGTTAGTTAGTTAGTTAGTCAATTAGTTAGTTATTTAGTTAGTTAGTTTGTCAGTTAGTTAGTTAGCTAGTAGTTTGTTAGTTAGTTATTTAGTTAGTTAGTTAGTTAGTTAGTGGGTATGTAGGAAGGTACGTATGTAGTTAGTTAGTTAGTTAATTAGTTAGTTAGTTAGTTAGTTAGTTAATAGGTATGTAGGAAAATATATTAGTTAGTTAGTTAGCTTGTTACTTAATTAGTTAGTTGGTTAGTTATTGGGTTTGTAGGAAGGTAGTTAGTTAATTAGTAAGTTAGGTAGTTAGTCAATTAGTTAGTTAATAGGTATGTACGAAGGTAGTTAGATTGTAAGTTAGTTAATTAGTTAGATAGTTAGTAAGCTAATGGTTAGTTAGTTAATAAGTTAGTTAGTTAGTTAGTTAATATGTATATAAGAAGGAAGTTAGTTAGTTAAATAGTTAGTTAGTTAGTCAGTTGTCTATTTGTTAGTTAGTTAGTTAGTTAGTTAGTTAGTTAGTTAGTTAGTTATCAATTTGTTAGTTAGTTAGTTAGTTAGTTAGTCAATTAGTTAGTTATTTAGTTAGTTAGTTAGTTAGTCAGCCAGTAGTTAGTTAGTTATTTAGTTAGTTAAATAGTGGGTATGCAGGAAGGTAGGTAGTTAGTTAGTTAGTTAGTTAGTAAGCTACTTAGCTTGTGGTCAGTTAGTTAGTTATGTAGTTAATTAGTTAGTTAATTAGTTAGTAAGTTAGTGGGTATGTAGTTAGTTGGTTAGTTAGTAAGTTAGTTAGTTATCTAGTAGTTAGTTAGTTAGTTAATTAGTTAGTTAGTTAGTTAGTTAATATGTATGTAGAAAGGTGATTAGTTAGTTAGTATGCTAGTAGTTAGTTAGTCAATTAGTTAGTTAGTTAGTGAGTTAGTTAGTAAGTTAGTTAGGTAGTGGGTATATGTAGGAATGTAGCTAGTTAGTAAGTCAGTTAGCTAATTAGTTAGTTAGTTAGTTAGTTAGTTAGTTAGTTAGTTAGTTAGTTGGTTAGTTAGTTAATATGTATATAAGAAGGTTGTTAGTTAGTTAAGTTAAATAAAAAGGTAAATAGTTAGTTAGTTAGGTAGGTAGTTAGTTAGTGGGTATGTAGGAAGGTAGTTAGTTAGTTAGTTAGTCAGTTAGTTAGTTAGTTAGTTAGGTTGTTAGTTAATTAGTTAGTTAGTTAGTTAGTTAGTTAGTTAATATTTATGAAAGAGGGTAGTTAGTTAGATAGTTAGATAGTTAGTTAATTAGTTAGTTAGTTAGTTAGTTATCTAGTATTTAGTTAGTTAGTTAGGTAGTTAGTTAGTGAATAGGTATGTTGGAAGGAAGTTAGTTAGTCGGTTAGTTAGCTAGTAGTAAGCTATCTAGTTAGTTAGTTATTTAGTTTGTTAGTTATTTAGTAAATTAATTAGTTAGTGGGTATGTTGGAAGGTAGCTAGTTAGTTAGTTAGATAGTTAATTAGTTAGTTAGTTAGTTTGTTTGTTAGTTAGTTTGTTAATATGTATATAAGAAGGAAGTTAGTTAGTTAAATTGTTAGTTAGTTAGTTAGTTATCTATTAGTTATTTAGTTAGTCAATTAGTTAGTTATTTAGTTAGTTAGTAAGTTAGTTAGTTAGCTAGTTGTTTTTTAGTTAGTTATTTAGTTAGTTAGTTAGTGGGTATGTAGGAACGTAGGTAGTTAGTTAGTTAGTTAGTTAGTTAGTTAGTCAGTTAGTTAGTTAATAGGTATGTCGGAAAATTGTTAGTTAGTTAGTTAGTTAGTTACTTAATTAGTTAGTTGTTTAGTTAGTGGGTTTGTAGGAATGTAGTCAGTTAATTAGTAAGTTAGGTAGTTAGTTAATTAGTTAGTTAATATGTATGTATGAATGTAGTTAGTTAGTAAGTTAGTTAATTAGTTAGTTAGTTAGTTAGCAAGTGGTTAGTTAGTTAGTTAGTTAGTTAGTTAGTTAGTAAGTTAATTAGTTCATTAATTAGTTAGTTAGTTAGTTAGTTAGCTAGTTAGTTAGTTGCTTAGTTAGTTAGTGAGTTAATAAGTTAGTTTGTTAATCAGTTAGTTAGTATGCTAGTTAGCTAGTAGTTAGTTAGTTAATTAGTTAGTTATTTAGTTAGTTAGTTAGTTAGTTAGTTAGTTAAACAGTTAGCAAATTAGTTTGTTTGTTTGTTAGTTAGTCGGTTAGTTAGTTAGTTAGTTAGTGGGTATGTAGTTAGTTAGTTAGTAAGTTTGTTTGTAAGTTAGTTAGTTAGTTAGTTATTTGGCTAGTAAGTTAGATAGTTAGCTAGTTAGTTAGTTAGTTAATTAGTTAGTTAGTTAGTTAGTTAGTTTGATAGCTACTAGTTAGTTAGTCAGTTAGTTAGTTAGTCAGATAGTTAGTTAGTCAATTAGTTAGATAATTAGTAACTAGTTAATTAGTTCGTTAGTTAGTCAGTTAGTTAGTGGGTATGCATGAAGGTAGGTAGTTAGTTAGTTAGTTAGCTAGCTAGCTAGCTAGGTAGTTAGTGATTAGTCAGTTCGTTAATTAGTTAATTAGTTAGTTAGTTAGTTAGTTAATGGGTATGTAGTTAGTTAGTTAGTTAGTTAGTTAGTTAGTTAGTTAGTTAGTTAGTTAGTTAGTTAGTTATTTGGCTAGTTAGTTAGTTAGTTAGTTAATCAGTTAGTTAATCAGTTATTTAACTAACTAACTAACTAACTAAGTACTAACTAACTAACTAACTAACTAACTAACTAATTAACGACCTAACTAACTAACTGCCTTCCTACATACCCACGAACTATCTAACAGACTAACTAGCTAAGTAACTAACTAACTAAATAACTAACTAACTAACTAACTGAATAACTAACTAGTTAACTAACTAACCAACTACTAGATAACTAACTAACTAACTAACTAAATAAATAAATAAATAAATAACTTATTAACTAACTAACTACCTCCCTTCTACATACCCACAAATTATTTAATTAACTAACCAGCTAACTAACTAACTACTAGCTAACTAACTAACTAAACTGACTAACTCACTAACTACCTTCTGACATACCCATTATCTAACTAACTGAATAACTAACTAGCTAACTAATGGACTAACTATTCAACTAACTTACTAATAGCTAACTAAATAACCAACTCAATAACTAACAAATTAATTAACTAACTATTTAACTAACAAACTAACTAACTACTTGCTAACTAACTAAGTAACTGATTAACTAACTAACTAACTTATTAACTAACTAACTAACTAACTAACTACTTGCTCACTAACTAACTAACTAACTAACTCATTAACTAACTAATTAACTAATTAACTAACTTACTAACTAACTAATTAGCCAATTCATTAGTGAACTAACTAACTAACTAACTATCTTCCTACGTACGTATTAACTAACTATATAACAAACTAACTAACTAACGAACTAATTAACTACCTTCCTACATACCCACCAACTACCTAACTAACTAACTAACTAACTAACTAACTAACTAACTACTAGCTAACTAACTAACTAATTAATTGAATAACTAACTAATTAACTAACTAACTAACTAACTTACTAATAGATAACTAACTAACTAACTAACTAACTAACTAACTAACTAACTATTTAACTTTTTATTTAACTAACTCACTAACTACCTTCTTATATACATATTAACTAACTAACAAACAAACTAACTAACTAATTAATTTACTAACTAACTAACTAGCTACCTTCCTACATACCCACTAACTAACTAATTTGCTTACTAATTAACAAACTAACTAACTAAATTAACTAACTACTTAACTGGATAACTAACTACTAGCAAATTATCTAACTAACTAACGACCTTTTTACATACCTATTAACTAACTAACTAACTAACTAACTAACTACTAGATAACTAACTAACTAACAAATTAACTAACTAACTAACTAACTAACTAATTAACTAACTAATAGCTAACTAACTAACTAACTAACGAATTAGCTGACTAATTAACTAACCTACTAACTAACTAACTAGCTACCTTCCGAAAATACCGACTAACTAACTAACTTATTAACAAACTAACTAACTAATAACGAAAAAATTAACTGACTAACTAAATACTTACTAACTAACTAACTAAGTAATAAACTAACTAACTAACTAACTAACTAAAAGCTAACTAACTAACTAACTAACTAACTAACTAACTAACTGATTAAATAACTAACTAACTAATTAGCCAAATAACTAACCAACAAACTAACAAACTAACTAACTACATACCCACTAACTAACTAGCTAACTAACAAATTAACGAACTAATTAACTAACTAACTAACTAACAAACTAGTGACTATCTAACTAGCTAGCTAACTAACTAACTAACTAACTAACTACCTACCTTCATGCATACCCACTAACAAACAAACAAACTAACGAACTAATTGACAAACTAATTATCTAACTAATAAACTAGCTCACAATCTTACTAACTAACTACTACCTAACAAACTAACTAACTAACTAACTAATTAACTAACTAATTAACTAACTAACTAACTAATTGAGTAACTAACTAACTAACTAACTAATTAACTAACTAACTAACTAACTAACTAACTAGCCAAATAACTAACTAACTAACTAACTAACTAACTAACTACATACCCACTAACTAACAAACTAACTAACAAACAAACAAACTAATTAGCCAACTGTTTAACTAACTATCTAACTAAATAACTAACTAATTCACTAACTAACTACTAGCTAACTAACTGATTAACAAACTAACTTACTAACTAACTAACTAACTAACTACTAGCTCACTAACTAACTAAGTAACTTACTAACAAGCTAACTAACTAACTAACTAACTAATTAACGAACTAATAAACTAAATTAACTAACTAACTAACTAACTAACTAACTAACTAACTAACCACTAGCTTACTAACTATCTAACTAATTAACTAACTTACTTACTAACTACCTTCATACATACCTATTAACTAACCAATTAACTAACTACCTAACTTACTAATTAACTAACTACCTTCCTACAAACCCACTAACTAACCAACTAACTAATTAAGTAACAAACTGACTAACTAACTAACTATTTTCCTACATACCTATTAACAACCTAACTAACTAACTAACTAACTAACTAACTAACCGACTGACTAACTAACTAACTACCTTCCTACATACCCACTAACTAACTAACTACCTAACTAACTAACTAACTATTTACCTTTTTATTTAACTTAAATAACTAACAACCATCTTATATACATAATAACTAACTAACTAACCAACTAACTAGCTAACTAACTAACTATCAAACTAATTAGCTAACTGACTAACTAACCAGCTACCTTCCTAATATACCCACTACCTAACTAATTTACTTACTAACTCACTAACTAACTAACTAATGAACTAACTAACTAACTAACTAACTATTAGCAAACTAACTAACTAACTAACTACCTTTCTACATACATATTGACTAACTAACTAACTAAATTAACTAACTAACTAACTACTAGATAACTAACTAACTTACTAACTAACCAACTAACTACATACCCACTAACTAATTAACTAATTAACTAACTAATTGACTACATAACTAACTAACTGACCACTAGCTAAGTAGCTAACTAACTAACTAATTAACTACCTACTTTCCTGCATACCCACTAACGAACGAACTAAATAACTAACTACTAGCTGACTAACTAACTAACTAAATAACTAACTAATTGACTAACTAACTAACTAACTAACTAACTAATAGATAACTAACTAACTAACTAACTATTTAACTAACTAACTTCCTTCTTATATACATATTAACTAACTAACTAACTAAGTAACTAACTAACTAATTAACTAACTAACTAGCTACCTACCTACCTTTTTATATACCCACAAACTAATTAATTTACTAACTAACTAACCAACTAATTAACTATCTAACTAGCTAACTTACTACTAGCTGACTAACCGACTAACTAACTACCTTCCAACATACCTATTAACTAACTAACTAATTAACTAACTACTAGATAACTAACTAACTAACTAACTAACTAATTAACTAAATATCTAACTATCTAACCAACTACCTTCTTACATAAATATTAACTAACTAACTAACTAATTAACTAACAACCCAACTAACTAACTAACTAACTAACTAAGTACCTTCGTACATACCCACTAACTAACTAACTAACTAACTAACTAGCCAACTAACTAACAAACTACCTTCCTACATACCCACTATCTAACTAACTAACTAACAAACTAATTAACTAACTAATTAACTAACTATTTAACAAACTAACTAACTACTAGCTAACTAACTAATTTACTAACTATCTAACTAACTAACTAACTACTAGCTAACTAACTAACTAACTAACTAGCTGATTATCTAACTAACTAACTAACTAGACAAATAACTAACTAACTAACTAACTAACTAACTGACTGACTACATACCCATTAACTAACTAACTAACTAACTAATTAACTAATGACTGACTACCTAGCTAGCTAGCTAACTAACTAACTATCTAACTAACTAACTACCTTCATGCATACCCACTAACTAACTAACAAACGATCGAACTAATTAACTAACTAATTATCTAACAAATTAACTTACTAACTATCTGACTAACTAACTAACTACCTATCTAACTACTAGGTATCAAACTAACTAACTAACTAACTAACTAGCCAAATAACTAACTAACTAACTTACTAACTAACAAACTACATACCCACTAACTAACTAACTAACTAACAAACTAACAAACAAACAAACTAACTAACAAACTAATTAGCTAACTGTTTAACTAACTAACTAAATAACTAAATAACTAACTAATTAACTAACTAACTACTAGCTAACTAACATACTAACTAACTGATTAACAAACTAACTTATTAACTAACTAACTAACTACTAGCTCAATAAATAACTAAGTCACTAACTAAGTAACTAACTAACTTGCTAACTAACTAACTAACTAATTAACTAACTAACTAACTAACTAACTAACTAACTAACCACTAGCTAACTAACTAACTAACTAATTAACTAACTTACTAACTAACTACCTTCATACATACCTATTAACTAACTAATTAACTAACTAACTAACTTACTAATTAACTAACTACCTTCCTACAAACCCACTAACTAAACAACTGACAAATTAAGTAACTAACTAACTAACTAACTAACTAACAATTTTCCAACATACCTATTAACTAACTAACTAACTATATAACTAACTAATTAACTAACTAACTAACTAACTACCTACGTTCCTACAAACCCACTAACTAACTAACTAAATAACTAACTAACAAACTACTAGCTAACTAACTAACTAACTAACTAACTAACTAACTAAATAACTAACTAATTGACTAACTAACTAACTAACTAACTAATAGATAACTAACTAACTAACTAACAATTTAACTAACTAACTTCCTTCTTATAAACATATTGACAAACTAACTTACTAACTAACTAACTAACTAACTAACTAATTAAATAAGTAACTAACTAGCTACCTTCCTTCATACCCACTAACTAATTAATTTACTAACTAACTAACTATCTAATTAACTAACTAACTAGATAACTTACTACTAGCTAACTAACCGACTAACTAACTTCCTTCCAACATACATATTCACTAACTAACTACCTAACTAACTAACTAACTACTAGATAACTAACTAACAAACTAACTAATTAACTAACTATCTAACTATCTAACTAACTACCTTCTTACATAAATATTAACTAACTAACTAACTCACTAACTAATTAACAAACAACATAACTAACTAACTAACTAACTAAGTACCTTCGTACATACCCACTAACTAATAAACTAACTAACTAACTGACTAGCCAACTAACTAACTACTTACCTTCCTACATACCCACTATCTAACTAACTAACAAACTAATTAACAAACTAATGGACTAACTATTTAACTAACTAACTAACTACTAGCTAACTAAGTGGGTATGTAGGAAGGTAGCTAGTTAGTTAGTTAGTTAGTTAGTTAGTTAATTAGTTAGTTAGTTAGTTTCTTTGTTTGTTAGTTTGTTAATATGTTTATAAGAAGGAAGTTAGTTAGTTAAATTGTTAGTTAGTTAGTTATCTATTTGTTAGTTAGTTAGTTAGTTAGTTAGTCAATTATTTAGTTATTTAGTTAGTTAGTTTGTTAGTTAGCTAGTAGTTTGTTAGTTAGTTATTTAGTTAGTTAGTTAGTGGGTATGTAGGAAGGTTGGTAGGTAGTTAGTTAGTTAGTTAATTAGTTACTTAGTTAGTCAGTTAGTTGATAGCTATGTATGAAAATTGTTTGTTAGGTAGATAGTTACACACTTAATTAGGTAGTTAGTTAATTAGTAAGTTAGGTAGTTAGTTAATTAGTTAGTTAATAGGTATGTATGAAGGTAGTTAGTTAGTAAGTTAGTTAATTAGTTAGTTTGTTAGTTAGTCAGCTAGTGGTTAGTTTGTTAGTTAGTTAGTTAGTTAGTTTGTTTGTTTGTTTGTTAATTAGTTAGTTAGTTAGTTAGTTAGTTAGTTAGTTAGTGAGCTAGTAGTTAGTTAGTTAGTAAGTTAGTTTGTTAATCAGTTAGTTAGTTTGTTAGTTAGCTAGTAGTCAGTTAGTTAATTAGTTAGTTATTTAGTTAGTTAGTTAGTTAAACAGTTAGCTAAATTAGTTTGTTTGTTTGTTAGTTAGCTAGTCAGTTAGTTAGTTATTTGGCTAGTTAGTTGGGTAGTTAATTAGTTAGTTAGTTAGTTAGTTAATTAGTTAGTAATTAGTTAGTTAATTAGTTAGTTAGTTAGTTAGTTAGCAAGTAGTTAGTTAGTTAGATAGTTAGTTAGTTAATTAGTTAGATAATTAGTTAGTTAATTAGTTCGTTAGTTAGTTAGTTAGTTAGTGGGTATGCATGAAGGTAGGTAGTTAGTTAGTTAGTTAGTCATCTAGCTAGGTAGCTAGCTAGTTAGCTAGTTATTTGTTAGTTAGTTAGTTAGTTAGTTAGTTAGTTAATTTGTTAGTTAATTTGTTAGTTAGTGGGTATGTAGTTTGTAAGTTTGGTAGTTTGTTAGTTAGTTAGTTAGTTAGTTATCTGGCTAGATAGATAGTTAGTTAGTTAATCCGTTAGTTAGCTAGTTAGTTAGTTAGTTAGTTAATTAGTTTGTTAGTAAGTTAATTAGTTAGTTATCTAGTAGTTAGTTAGTTAGTCAGATAGTTAGTCCAGTAGTTTGTTAATTAGTTTGTTAGTTAGTTAGATAGTGGCTATGTGGGAAGGTAGCTAGTTAGTTAGTTGGCTAGTTAGTTAGTTAGTTAGATTGTTAGTTAGTGGGTATGTACGAAGGTACTTAGTTAGTTAGTTAGTTAATTAGTTAGATAATATTTATGTAAGAAAGTAGTTAGTTAAATAGTTAGATAGTTAGTTAATTAGTTAGTTAGTTAGTTAGTTATCTAGTAGTTATTTAGTTTGTTAGTTTGTTAGTCAATAGGTATGTTGGAAGGTAGTTAGTTAGTCGGTTAGTTAACTAGTAGTAAGTTAGCTAGTTAGTTTGTTAGTTAGTTAGTTAGTTAGTTAGTAAATTAATTAGTTAGTGGGTATGTAGGAAGGTAGCTAGCTAGTTACTTAGTTAGTTAATTAGTTAGTTAGTTAGTTAGTTAGTTAGTTAATATGTATATAAGAAGGAAGATAGTTAGTTAAATAGTTAGTTAGTTAGTTAGTTATCTATTTGTTAGTTAGTTAGTTAGTTAGTTAGTTATCTATTTGTTAGTTAGTTAGTTAGTTATTCAATTAGTTAGTTATTTAGTTACTTAGTCTGTTAGTTAGTCAGCTAGTAGTTAGCTAGCTATTTAGTTAGTTAAATAGTGGGTATGCAGGAAGGTAGGTAGTTAGTTAGTTAGTTAGTTAGTTAGCTACTTACCTAGTGGTCAGTTAGTTAGTTATGTAGTTAATTAGTTAGTTAATTAGTTAGTTAGTTAGTGGGTATGTAGTTAGTTGGTTAGTTAGTAAGTTAGTTTGTCATCTAGTAGTTAATTAGTTAGTTAATTAGTTAGTTAGTTAGGTAATATGTATGTAGAAAGGTGATTAGTAAGTTAGTTATTTAGTTTGCTAGTAGTTAGTTAGTTAATTAGTTAGTTAGTTAGTGAGTTAGTTAGTAAATTAGTTAGGTAGTGGGTATATGTAGGAAGGTAGCTTGTTAGGTAGTCAGTTAGCTAATTAGTTAGTTAGTTAGTTAGTTAGTTAGTTAGTTAGTGAGTTAGTGAGTTAGTTGGTTAGTTAGTTAGTTAATATGTATATAAGAAGATTGTTAGTTAGTTAAGTTAAATAAAAAGGTAAAGAATTAGTTAGGTAGGTAGGTAGTTAGTTAGTTAGTGGGTATGGAGGAAGGTAGTTAGTTAGTTAGTTAGTTAGTCAGTTAGTTAGTTAGTTAGTTTGGTTGTTAGTTAATTAGTTAGTTAGTTAGTTAGTTAGTTAGTTAATATTTATGTAAGAAAGTAGTTAGTTAAATAGTTAGATAGTTAGTTAATTAGTTAGTTAGTTAGTTAGTTATCTAGTAGTTAGGTAGTTAGTTAGTGAATAGGTTTGTTGGAAGGAAGTTAGTTAGTCTGTTAGTTAGGTAGTAGTAAGTTATCTAGTTAGTTAGATAATTAGTTAGTTAGCTAGTTAGTTAGTTAGTTAGTTAATTAGTTAGTTAGTTAGTTAGTTTGTTAATATGTATATAAGAAGGAAGTTAGTTAGTTAGATTGTTAGTTAGTTAGTTAGTTATCTATTAGTTAGTTAGTTAGATAGTTAGTCAATTAGTAAGTTATTTAGTTAGTTAGTTAGTTAGTTAGTTACCTAGTAGTTTGTTAGTTAGTTATTTAGTTAATTAGTTAGTGGGTATGTAGGAACGTAGGTAGTTATTTAGTTAGTTAGTTAATTAGTTATTTAGTTAGTTAGTTAGTTAATAGGTATGTAGGAAAATTGTTATTTAGTTAGTTAGTTAGTTACTTAATTAGTTAGTTGTTTAGTTAGTGGGATTGTAGGAAGGCAGTTAGTTAATTAGTAAGTTAGGTAGTTAGTTAATTAGTTAGTTAATAGGTATGTATGAAGATAGTTAGTTAGTGAGTTAGTTAATTAGTTAGTTAGTTTGTTAGCTAGTGGTTAGTTAGTTAGTTAGTTAGATAGTTAGTTAATTAGTTCATTAATTAGTTAGTTAGTTAGTTGGTTAGCTAGTTAGTAAGTTGCTTAGTTAGTTAGTGAGCTAGTACTTAGTTAGTGAGTCAATAAGTTAGTTTTTTAATCAGTTAGTTAGTATGTTAGTTAGCTAGTAGTTAGTTAGTTAATTAGTTAGTTATTTAGTTAGTTAGTGAGTTAGTTAAACAGTTAGCTAATTAGTTAGTTAGTTTGTTAGTCAGTTAGTTAGTTAGTAAGTTAGTTAGTGGGTATGTAGTTAGTTAGTTAGTAAGTAAGTTAGTATGTTAGTTAGTTAGTTGGTTATTTGGCTAGTTGGTTAGTTAGTTAGTTAGTTAGTTAGTTAGTAAATTAGTTAGTTAGTTAGTTAGTTTGATAGCTAGTTGTTAGTTAGTCAGTTAGTTAGTTAGTCAGATAGTTAGTTAGTTAATTAGTTAGATAATTAGTTAGTTAAATAGTTCGTTAGTTTGTTAGTTAGTTAGTGGGTATGCATGAAGGTAGTTAGTTAGTTAGTTAGTTAGCTAGCTAGCTAGGTAGTTAGTTAGTTAGCTAGCTAGCTAGGTAGTTAGTCATTAGTTAGTTCGTTAATTAGTTAATTAATCAGTTAATTAGTAACTAAGTTAGTTAGTTAGTGGGTATGTAGTTAGTCAGTTAGTTAGTTTGTAACTTAGTAAGTTAGTTATTTGGCTAGTTAGTTAGTTAGTTAGTTAGTTAATCAGTTAGTTAGTTAGTTACTTAGCATGTAGTTAGTTAGTTAGTTAGTTTGTTAGTTAGTTAATTAGTTAGTTAGCTAGTAGTTAGTTAGTTAGTGAAATAGTTAGTTAATTAGTTAGTTAATTAGTTTGTTAGTTAGTTAGATAGATAGTGCGTATGTAGGAAGGTAGTTAGTTAGTTAGTTGGCTAGTTAGTCAGTCAGTTAGTTAGTTAGTGGGTATGTACGAAGGTACTTAGTTAGTTAGTTAGTTAATTAGTTAGTTAGTTAGTTAGTGAGGTTGTTAGTTAATTAGTTAGTTAGTTAATTAGTTAATATTTATGTAAGAAGGTAGTTAGTTAGATAGTTAGATAGTTAGTTAATTAGTTAGTTAGTTAGTTAGTTATCTAGTAGTTAGTCAATTAGTTTGTTTGTTAATAGGTATGTTGGAAGGTAGTTAGTTAGTCGGTTAGTTAGCTAGTAGTAAGTTAGCTAGTTAGTTAGTTAATTAGTTAGTTAGTTAGTTAGTAAATTAATTAGTTAGTGGGTATGTAGGAAGGTAGGTAGGTAGCTAGTCAGTTAGTTAATTAGTTAGTTAGTTAGTTACTTAGATAGTTAGTTAGTTAACATGTATATAAGAAGGAAGTTAGTTAGTTAAATAGTTAGTTAGTTAGTTAGTTATCTATTAGTTAGTTAGTTAGTTAGTTTGTTTGTTAGTTAGTTAGTTAGTTAGTTAGTCAATTAGTTAGTTATTTAGTTAGTTAGTTAGTCAGCTAGTAGTTAGTTATTTAGTTAGTTAGATAGTGGGTATGCAGGAAGGTAGGTAGTTAGTTAGTTAGTTAGTTAGCTACTTAGCTAGTAGTAAGTTAGTTAGTTATGTAGTTAATTAGTTAGTCACTTAGTTAGTTAGTTAGTGGGTACGTAGTCAGTTGGTTAGTTAGTAAGTTAGTTAGTTCTCTAGGAGTTAGTTAGTTAGTTAATTACATAGTTAGTTAGTTAATATGTATGTAATAAGGTAGTTAGTTAGTTAGTTAGTTAGTTTGCTAATAGTTAGTTAGTTAGTTAGTTAATTAGTTAGTTAGTTAGTGAGTTAGTTAGTAAATTAGTTAGGTAGTGGGAATATGTAGGAAGGTAGCTGGTTAGTTAGTCAGTTAGCTAATTAGTTAGTTAGTTAGTTAGTTAGCAAGTTAGTTGGTTAGTTGGTTAGTTAATATGTATATAAGAAGGTTGTTAGTTAGTTAAGTTAAATAAAAAGGTAAATAATTAGTTAGTTAGTTAGGTAGTTAGTTAGTTAGTGGGTACGTAGGAAGGTAGTTAGTTAGATAGTCAGTTAGTTAGTTCGTTAGTTAGTTAGTTAGGTTGTTAGTTAATTAGTTAGTTAGTTAGTTAATATTTATGTAAGAAGGTAGTTAGTTAGATAGTTAGATAGTGAGTTAATTAGTTAGTTAGTTAGTTAGTTAGTTATCTAGTAGTTAGTTAGTTAGTTAGTTAGTTAGTGAATAGGTTAGTTAGATAGTAGGTTAGTTAGATAGTAGTAAGTTAGCTAGTTAATTAGATAATTAGTTAGTTAGTTAGTAAATTAATTAGGTAGTGGGTATGTAGGAAGGTAGCTAGTTAGTTAGTTAGTTAGTTAGTTAATTAGTTAGTTAGTTAGTTAGTTAGTTAGTTAGTTTGTTAATATGTATATAAGAAGGAAGTCAGTTAGTTAAATTGTTAGTTAGTTAGTTATCTGTTTGTTAGTTAGTTAGTTAGTTAGTTAGCAAGAAAAGAAGTTAGTTAGTTAGTTAGTTAGTTAGTTAGTTAGTTAGTTAGTTAGTTAGTTAATTGGTTAATTAATTAGTTAATTAGTTAGTTAGTTAGTTAGTTAGTTAGTGAGCTAGTAGTTAGTTAGTTAGTTAGTTAGTTAGTGAGTTAGTTAGTTAATCAGTTAGTTAGTTAGTTAGCTAGTAGTTAGTTAGTTAGTTAGTTAGTTAGTTAATTAATTAGTTAGTTATTTAGTTGGTTAGTTAGTTAGCTATTAGTTAGATAGTTGAATAGTTAGTCCATTAGTTAGCTAGTTAGTTAGTCAGTCAGTTAGTTAGTTAGTTAGATAATGGGTATGTCGGAAGGAAGTTAGTAAGTTAGTTAGTTAGTTAGTCAGTTTAGTTAGTTTGTTAGTTAGCTAGTAGTTAGTTAGTTAGCTAGTTAGTTAATTAGATAGTTTGTGGGTATATAGAAGGTGGGTAGTTAGTTAGTTAATAACTTAGTTATTTAGTTAGTTAGTTAGTTAGTTATCTAGTAGTTGGTTAGTTAGTTAACTAGTTAGTTATTCAGTTAGTTAGTTAGTTCGTTAGTTAGTTAGTTAGTACTTGGTTAGTTGGATATTTGGTTAGTTAGTTAGTTAGCTAGCTAATAGTTAGTTAGTTAGTTATTTAATGGGCTTGTAGGAAGGTAGTAAGTTATCTAGTTAATTGGTATGTAGGAATATTGTAAGTTAGTAAGTTAGTTAGTTAGTTAGTTAGTTAGCTAGTAAGTTAGTTAGTTAGTAAGTTAGTGGGTTGGTATGAAGGCAGTCAGTTAATTAGTTAGTTAGGTAGTTAATAGTTATGTTTAAAGGTAGTTAGTTAGTTAGTTAGTTAGTTAGTTAGTTAGTTAGCTAGGAGTTAGTTAGTCAGTTAGTTAGTTAGTTAATTAGTTAGTTATTTAGTTAGTGAGTAAGTTAGTTAGTTAGTTTGCTTGTAGTTAGTTAATTAGTTAGTTAGTTAGTTATTTTAGTTGGTTAGTTAGTTAGTTAGTTAATTAGGTAGTTAGTTAGTTAGTTATCTAGTAGTTAGTTAGTTAGTTAGTTAGTTAGTTAGTTAGTTAGTTAATAGGTATGTTGGAAGGTAGTTAGTTAGCCGGTTAGTTCGCTAGTAGTAAGTTAGCTAGTTAGTTAGTTAATTAGTCAGTTAGTTAGTAAATTAATTAGTAAGTGGGTATGTACGAAGGTAGGTAGTTAGTTAGTTTGTTAGTTAATTAGTTAGTTAGTTAGTTAGTTAGTTAGTTAGTTAGTTATATAGTTACCTTCGTACATACCCACTTACTAACTAACTAACTAACTAACTAATTAACTAACTAACTAACTAATTAACTAACTACAAGCTAACTGACTAACTAACTTACTAACTAACTAAATAACTAACTAATTAACTAACTAACTAACTAACTCCTAGCTAACTAACTAACTAACTAACTAACTACCTTTAAACATAACTATCAACTAACTAACTAACTAACTAATTAACTGACTGCCTTCATACAAACCCACTAACTTACTAACTAACTAACTTACTAACTAACTAACTAACTAACTAACTTACTTACTTACTATATTCCTACATACCTATTAACTAACTTACTAGCTAACTATGAGCTAGCTAACTAACTAACTAACTAAATAACTAACTAAGTACTAAGTAACTAACTAATTAACTAACTAACTAACTAATTAACTACCTAACTAACTAACTGCCTTCCTACATACCCATGAACTATCTAACATACTAACTAGCTAAGTAACTAACTAACTAAATAACTAACTAACTAACTAACTGAATAACTAACTAGTTAACTAACTAACCAACTACTAGATAACTAAGTAACTAACTAACTAAATAACTAAATAAATAAATAACTTGTTAACTAACTAACTACCTACCTTCTACGTACCCACAAACTATATAATTAACTAACTAAGTAACTAACTAACTAAATACTAGCTAACTAACTAACTAAACTGACTAACTACCTAACTAACTCAATAACTACCTTCCGACATACCCATTATCTAACTAACTAACTAACTAACTAGCTAACTAATGGACTAACTATTCAACTAACTAACTAATAGCTGACTAAATAACCAACTCAATAACTAACAAATTAATTAACTAACTAATTAACTAACAAACTAACTAACTACTGGCTAACTAACTAACTAACTGATTAACTAACTAACTCACTAACTAACTAACTAACTAACTACTAGCTCACTAACTAACTAACTAACTATCTAATTAACTAACTAATTAACGAATTAACTAACTTACTAACTAACTAATTAGCCAATTCATTAGTTAACTAATTAACTAACTAACTACCTTCATACATACCTATTAGCAAACTAACTAATTACCTACCTGACTAACTTATTACTTAACTACCTTCCTACAAACCTACTAACTAACTAAATATCTAACTAGTTAACTAACTAACTAACTAACTAACTATCTTCCTACGTACCTATTAACTAACTAACTAACTAACTAACTAACTAACTAACTAATTAATTAACTAACTAACTAACTAACTACCTTCCTACAAACCCACTACCTAACTAACTAACTAACTAACTAACTAACTAACTATCTTCCTATACATACCAATTAACTAACTATCTAACTAACTAACTAACTAACGAACTAATTAACTACCTTCCTACATACCCACCTACTACCTAACTAACTAACTAACTAACTAACTAACTAACTAACTAACTAACTACTAGCTAACTAACTAACTAATTAATTGAATAACAAACTAATTAACTAACTAACTAGCTAACTTACTAATAGATAACTAACAAACTAACAAACTAACTAACTAACTATTTAACTTTTTATTTAACTAACTAACTAACTACCTTCTTATATACATATTAACTAACTAACTAACTAACTAACTAACTAACTAACTAATTTATTTACTATCTAACTAACTAGCTACCTTCCTACATACCCACTAACTAACTAATATGCTTACTAATTAACAAACTAACTAACTAATTGACCAACTACTTAACTGGCTAACTAACTACTAGCAAACTAACTAACTAACTAACGACCTTTTTACATACCTATTAACTAACTAACTAACCACTAGATAACTAACTAACTAACAAATTAACTAACTAACTAACTAACTAACTAATTAACTAACTAATAGCTAACTAACTAACTAACTAACGAACTAGCTGACTAATTAACTAACTAACTAACTAACTAACTAGCTAACTTCCGAAAATAACCACTAACTAACTAACTTATTAACAAACTAACTAACTAATAACGAAAAAATTAACTAACTAACTAAATACTTACTAACTAACTAACTAAGTAATAAACTAACTAACTAACTAACTAACTAAAAGCTAACTAACTAACTAACTAACTAACGAACTAACTAACTGATTAACTAACTAACTAACTCACTAGCCAAATAACTAACTAACAAACTAACAAACTAACTAACTACATACCCACTAACTACCTAGCTAACTAACAAATTAACTAACTAATTAACTAACTAACTAACTAACTAACTAACCAGTGACTATCTAACTAGCTAGCTAGCTACCTAACTAACTAACTAACTAACTAACTAACTACCTACCTTCATTCATACCCAATAACAAACAAACTAACTAATGAACTAATAGACAAACTAATTATCTAACTAATTAACTAACTTACAATCTGACTAACTAACTACTACCTAACAAACTAACTAACTAACTAACTAATTAACTAACTAACTGACTAATTAACTAACTAACTAACTAGTTAATTAACTAACTAACTAACTAACTAATTAACTAACTAACTAACTAACTAGCTAACTTACTAATAGATAACTAACAAACTAACAAACTAACAAACTAACTATTTAACTTTTTATTTAACTAACTAACTAACTACCTTCTTATATACATATTAACTAACTAACTAACTAACTAACTAACTAATTTATTTACTATCTAACTAACTAGCTACCTTCCTACATACCCACTAACTAACTAATATGCTTACTAATTAACAAACTAACTAACTAATTAACTAACTACTTAACTGGCTAACTAACTACTAGCAAACTAACTAACTAACTAACGACCTTTTTACATACCTATTAACTAACTAACTAACCACTAGATAACTAACTAACTAACAAATTAACTAACTAACTAACTAACTAACTAATTAACTAACTAATAGCTAACTAACTAACTAACTAACGAACTAGCTGACTAATTAACTAACTAACTAACTAACTAACTAGCTAACTTCCGAAAATAACCACTAACTAACTAACTTATTAACAAACTAACTAACTAATAACGAAAAAATTAACTTACTAACTAAATACTTACTAACTAACTAACTAAGTAATAAACTAACTAACTAACTAACTAACTAAAAGCTAACTAACTAACTAACTAACGAACTAACTAACTGATTAACTAACTAACTAACTAACTAGCCAAATAACTAACTAACAAACTAACAAACTAACTAACTACATACCCACTAACTACCTAGCTAACTAACAAATTAACTAACTAACCAGTGATTATCTAACTAGCTAGCTAGCTAACTAACTAACTAACTAACTAACTAACTAACTACCTACCTTCATTCATACCCAATAACAAACAAACTAACTAATGAACTAATAGACAAACTAATTATCTAACTAATTAACTAACTCACAATCTGACTAACTAACTACTACCTAACAAACTAACTAACTAACTAACTAATTAACTAACTAACTGACTAATTAACTAACTAACTAACTAATTAATTAACTAACTAACTAACTAACTAATTAACTAACTAACTAACTAACTAACTAGCCAAATAACTAACTAACTAACTAACTAACTTACTGACTACATACCCACTAACTAACAAACTAACTAACAAACAAACAAACTAATTAGCCAACTGTTTAACTAACTAACTTACTAAATAACTAACTAATTCACTAACTAACTACTAGCTAACTAACTGATTAACAAACTGACTTACTAACTAACTAACTAACTACTAGCTCACTAACTAACTAAGTAACTAACTAACAAGCTAACTAACTAACTAACTAACTAATTAACGAACTAATAAACTAAATTAACTAACTAACTAACTAACTAACTAACTATCTAACTAACTAACCACTAGCTTACTAACTATCTAACTAATTAACTAACTTACTTACTAACTACCTTCATACATACCTATTAACTAACCAATTAACTAACTACCTAACTTACTAATTAACTAACTACCTTCCTACAAACCCACTAACTAACCAACTAACTAATTAAGTGACAAACTGACTAACTAACTAACTATTTTCCTACATACCTATTAACTAACTAACTAACTTACTAACAAATTAACTAACTAACTAAGTACCTACCTACCTTCCTACATACCCACTAACTAACTAACTACCTAACAAACTAAATAACTAACTAATTGACTAAGTAACTAACTAACTAACTAACTAACTAACTAACTAACAGATAACTAACTAACTAACAATATAACTAACTAACTTCCTTCTTATATACATATTAACAAACAAACTAACTAACTAACTAACTAACTGACTAATTAACTAACTAACTAACTAACTAACTAACTAACTACCTTCCTACATACCCACTAACTAATTAATTTACTAAGTAACTAACTAATTATCTAACTAACTAGATAACTTACTACTAGCTAACTAACCGACTAACTAACTACCTTCTAACATACCTATTCACTAACTAACTAACTAACTAACTAACTAACTACTAGATAACTAACTAACTAACTAATTAACTAACTATCAAACTATCGAGCTAACTACCTTCTTACATAACTATTAACTAACTAACTAACTAACTAACTAACTAATTAACTAACAACCTAACTAACTAACTAACTAACTAACTAACCGACTGACTAAATAACTAACTACCTTCCTACATACCCACTAACTAACTAACTACCTAACTAACTAACTAACTAACTATTTACCTTTTTATTTAGCTTAAATGACTAACAACCTTCTTATATACATATTAACTAACTGACTAACCAACTAACTAGCTAACTAACTAACTAACTAACTAATTAGCTAACTGACTAACTAACCAGCTACCTTCCAAATATACCCACTACCTAACTAATTTACTAACTAACTCACTAACTAACTAACTAATAAACTAACTAACTAACTAACTAACTAACTATTAGCAAACTGACTAACTAACTAACTACCTTTCTACATACATATTGACTAACTAACTAACTAATTAACTAACTAACTAACTACTGGATAACTAACTAACTTACTAACTAACTAACTAACTACATACCCACTAACTAACTAACTAATTAACTAACTAATTAACTACATAACTAACTAACTGACTACTAGCTAAGTAGCTAACTAACTAACTAACTAACTACCTACCTTCCTGCATACCCACTAACTAACGAACTAAATAACTAACTACTAGCTGACTAACTAACTAACTAAATAACTAACTAACTAACTAACTAACTAACTAATAGATAACTAACTAACTAACTAACTATTTAACTAACTAACTTCCTTCTTATATACATATTAACTAACTAACTAACTAAGTAACTAACTAACTAATTAACTAACTAACTAGCAAGAGCTACCTACCTTCCTATATACCCACAAACTAATTAATTTACTAACTAACTGACCAACTAATTAACTAACTAACTAGCTAACTTACTACTAGCTGACTAACCGACTAACTAACTACCTTCCAACATACCTATTAACTAACTAACTGACTTACTACTAGATAACTAACTAACTAACTAACTAACTAATTAACTAACTATCTAACTATCTAACCAACTACCTTCTTACATAAATATTAACTAACTAACTAATTAACTAACAACCTAACTAACGAACGAACTAAGTACCTTCGTACAACCCACTAACTAACTAAATAACTAACTAACTAGCCAACTAACTAACAAACTACCTTCCTACATACCCACTATCTAACTAACTAACTAACTAACTAATTCACTAACTAATTAACTAACTATTTAACTAACTAACTAACTACTAGCTAACTAACTATTTAACTAACTATCTAACTAACCAACTAACTACTAGCTAACTAACTAACTAACTAACTGATTATCTAACTAACTAACTAACTAGCCAAATAACTAACTAACTAACTAACTAACTAACTAACTACATACCCATTAACTAACTAACTAACTAACTAATTAACTGACTAATTAACTAATTAACGAACTAACTAATGACTAACTACCTAGCTAGCTAGCTAACTAAATAACTATCTAACTAACTAACTACCTTCATGCATACCCACTAACTAACTAACAAACGATCGAACTAATTAAGTAACTAATTATCAAACTAATTAACTAACAAACTATCTGACTAACTAACTAACTGACTATCTAACTACTAGCTATCAAACTAACAAACTAACTAACTAACTAACTAACTAACTAACTAACTAGCCAAATAACTAACTAACTAACTTACTAACTAACTTGCTAACTAACAAACTACATACCCACTAACTAACTAACAAACAAACAAACTAATTAGCTAACTGTTTAACTAACTAACTAACTAACTAAATAACTAACTAATTAACTAACTAACTACTAGCTAACTAACATACTAACTAACTGATTAACAAACTAACTTATTAACTAACTAACTAACATACTAGTTTGTTAATATGTATATAAGAAGGAAGTTAGTTAGTTAAATTGTTAGTTAGCTAGTTTTCTATTTGCTAGTTAGTTAGTTAGTTAGTTAGTTAGTCAATTATTTAGTTATTTAGTTAGTTAGTTAGTTAGTTAGCTAGTAGTTTGTTAGTTAGTTATTTAGTTAGTAAGTTAGTGGGTATGTAGGAAGGTTGGTAGGTAGTCTGTTAGTTAGTTAATTAGTTACTTTGTTAGTCAGTTCGTTAATAGGTATGTATGAAAATTGTTTGTTAGGTAGTTAGTTACTTACTTAATTAGTTAGTTGGTTAGTTAGTGGGTTTGTAGGAAGGTAGTTAGTTAATTAGTAAGTTAGGTAGTTAGTTAATTAGTTAGTTAATAGGTATGTATGAAGGTAGTTAGTTAGTAAGTTAGTTAATTAGTTAGTTTGTTAGTTAGTTAGCTAGTGGTTAGTTTGTTAGTTAGTTAGTTAGTTCGTTAATTAGTTAGTTAGTTAGTTAGTTAGTTAGTTAGTTAGTGAGCTAGTAGTTAGTTAGTTAGTAAGTTAGTTTGTTAATCAGTTAGTAAGTTTGTTAGTTAGCTAGTAGTCAGTTAGTTAATTAGTTAGTTATTTAGTTAGTTAGTTAGTTAAACAGTTAGCTAAATTAGTATGTTTGTTTGTTAGTTAGCTAGTTAGTTAGTTAGTTATTTGGCTAGTTAGTTAGTTAGTTAATTAGTTAGTTAGTCAGTTAGTTAATTAGTTAGTAATTAGTTAGTTAATTAGTTAGTTAGTTAGTTAGTTAGCAAGTACTTAGTTAGTCAGTTAATTAGTTAATTAATTAGTTAAATAGTTAGTTATCTAGTAGTTAGTTAGTTAGTCAAATAGTTAGTCCATTAGTTTGTTAATTAGTTTGTTAGTTAGTTAGAAAGTGGGTATGTGGGAAGGTAGCTAGTTAGTTAGTTGGCTAGTTTGTTGGATAGTTAGTTTGTTAGTTAGTGGGTATGTACGAAGGTACTTAGTTAGTTAGTTAGTTAATTAGTTAGTTAGTTAGTTAGTTAGGTTGTTAGTTAATTAGTTAGTTAGTTAGTTAGTTAGTTAGTTAATATTTATGTAAGAAGGTAGTTAGTCAAATAGTTAGATAGTTAGTTAATTAGTTAGTTAGTTAGTTAGTTATCTAGTAGTTATTTAGTTTGTTAGTTAGTTAGTTAATCGGTATGTTGGAAGGTAGTTAGTTAGTCGGTTAGTTAACTAGTAGTAAGTTAGCTAGTTAGTTTGTTAATTAGTTAGTTAGTTAGTTAGTAAATTAATTAGTTAGTGGATATGTAGGAAGGTAGCTAGCTAGTTACTTAGTTAGTTAATTAGTTAGTTAATATGTAGATAAGAAGAAAGTTAGTTAGTTAAATAGTTAGTTAGTTATTTAGTTATCTATTTGTTAGTTAGTTTGCTAGTTAGTTAGTTATTCAATTAGTTAGTTATTTAGTTACTTAGTCTGTTAGTTAGTCAGCCAGTAGTTAGTTAGTTATTTAGTTAGTTAAATAGTGGGTATGCAGGAAGGTAGGTAGTTAGTTAGTTAGTTGGTTAGTTAGTTAGCAACTTAGCTAGTGGTCAGTTAGTTATGTATGTAGTTAATTAGTTAGTTAATTAGTTAGTAAGTTAGTGGGTATGTAGTTAGTTGGTTTGTTGGTAAGTTAGTTTGTTATCTAGTAGTTAATTAGTTAGTTAATTAGTTAGGTAGTTAGGTAATATGTATGTAGAAAGGTGATTAGTAAGTTAGTTGTTTAGTTAGCTAGTAGTTAGTTAGTTAATTAGTTAGTTAGTTAGTGAGTTAGTTAGTAAATTAGTTAGGTAGTGGGTATATGTAGGAAGGCAGCTTGTTAGTTAGTCAGTTAGCTAATTAGTTAGTTAGTTAGTTAGTTAGTTAGTGAGTTAGTGAGTTAGTTGGTTAGTTAGTTAGTTAATATGTATATAAGAAGATTGTTAGTTAGTGGGTATGTAGGAAGGTAGTTAGTTAGTTAGTTAGTTAGTTAGTTAGGTTGTTAGTTAATTAGTTAGTTAGTTAGTTAGTTAGTTAGTTAATATTTATGTAAGAAGGTAGTTAGTTAGATAGTTAGATAGTTAGTTAATTAGTTAGTAAGTTAGTTAGTTATCTAGTAGTTAGTTAGTTAGGCAGTTAGTTAGTGAATAGGTATGTTGGAAGGAAGTTAGTTAGTCTGTTAGTTAGGTAGTAGTAAGTTATCTAGTTAGTTAGTTACTGGGTATGTAGGAAGGTAGCTAGTTAGTTAGTTAGTTAGTTAATTAGTTAGTTAGTTTGTTTGTTTGTTTGTTAATATGTATATAAGAAGGAAGTTAGTTAGTTAGATTGTTAGTTAGTTAGTTAGTTATCTATTAGTTAGTTAGTTAGTTAGTTAGTCAATTAGTTAGTTATTTAGTTAGTTAGTTAGTTAGTTAGTTACCTAGTTGTTTGTTAGTTAGTTATTTAGTTAATTAGTTAGTGGGTATGTAGGAACGTAGGTAGTTAGTTAGTTAGTTAGTTAATTAGTTATTTAGTTAGTTAGTTAGTTAATAGGTATTTAGGAAAATTGTTATTTAGTTAGTCAGTTAGTTACTTAATTAGTTAGTTGTTTAGTTAGTGGGTTTGTAGGAAGGCAGTTAGTTAATTAGTAAGTTAGGTAGTTAGTTAATTAGTTAGTTAATAGGTATGTATGAAGATAGTTAGTTAGTAAGTTAGTTAATTAGTTAGTTAGTTAGTTAGCTAGTGGTTAGTTAGTTAGTTAGTTAGTTAGTTAGTTAGTTAGTTAATTAGTTCATTAATTAGTTAGTTAGTTAGTTGGTTAGCTAGTTAGTTAGTTGCTTAGTTAGTTAGTGAGCTAGTACTTTGTTAGTTAGTTAATAAGTTAGTTTGTTAATCAGTTAGTTAGTATGTTAGTTAGCTAGTAGTTAGTTAGTTAATTAGTTAGTTATTTAGTTTGTCAGTGAGTTAGTTAAACAGTTAGCTAATTAGTTAGTTTGTTTGTTAGTTAGTTAGTTAGTTAGTTAGTTAGTGGGTATGTAGTCAGTTAGTTAGTAAGTTAGTTAGTAAGTTAGTTAGTTAGTTAGTTATTTGGCTAGTTAGTTAGTTAGTTAGTTAGTTAGTTAGTTAGTTAATTAGTTAGTTAGTTTGATAGCTAGTTGTTAGTTAGTCAGTTAGTTAGTTAGTCAGATAGTTAGTTAGTTAATTAGTTAGATAATTAGCTAGTTAATTAGTTCGTTAGTTTGTTAGTTAGTTAGTTAGTTACTTAGCTAGCTAGCTAGGTAGTTAGTCATTAGTTAGTTCGTTAATTAGTTAATTAGTCAGTTAATTAGTAACTAAGTTAGTTAGTTAGTGGGTATGTAGTTAGTTAGTTAGTTAGTTTGTAACTTAGTTAGTTAGTTAATTAGTTAGTTAGTTAGTTAGTTAGTTAGCACGTAGTTAGTTAGTTAGTTAGTTAGTTAGTTAATTAGTTAGTTAGCTAGTAGTTAGTCAGTTAGTTAAATAGTTAGTTAATTAGTTAGTTAATTAGTTTGTTAGTTTGTTAGTTAGATAGTGCGTATGTGGGAAGGTAGTTAGTTAGTTAGTTGGCTAGTTAGTCAGTCAGTTAGTTAGTTAGTGGGTATGTACGAAGGTACTTAGTTAGTTAGTTAGTTAATTAGTTAGTTATTTAGTTAGTGAGGTTGTTAGTTAATTAGTTAGTTAGTTAGTTAGTTAATATTTACGTAAGAAGGTAATTAGTTAGATAGTTAGATAGTTAGTTAATTAGTTAGTTAGTTAGTTAGTTATCAAGTAGTTCGTCAATTAGTTAGTTAGTTAATAGGTATATTGGAAGGTAGTTAGTTAGTCGGTTAGTTAGCTAGTAGTAAGTTAGCTAGTTAGTTAGTTAATTAGTTAGTTAGTTAGTTAGTAAATAAATTAGTTAGTGGGTATGTAGGAAGGTAGGGAGCTAGCTAGTTAGTTAGTTAATTAGTTAGTTAGTTAGTTACTTAGTTAGTTAGTTAGTTAGTTAGTTAGTTATCTATTAGTTAGTTTGTTAGTTAGTTAGTTAGTTAGTTAGTTAGTCAATTAGTTAGTTATTTAGTTAGTTAGTTAGTCAACTAGTAGTTAGTTATTTAGTTAGTTAGTTAGTGGGTATGCAGGAAGGTAGGTAGTTAGTTAGTTAGTTAGTTAGCTACTTAGCTAGTAGTCAGTTAGTTAGTTATGTAGTTAATTAGTTAGTTACTTAGTTAGTTAGTTAGTGGGTATGTAGTCAGTTGGTTAGTTAGTAAGTTAGTTAGTTCTCTAGGAGTTAGTTAGTTAGTTAATTAGTTAGTTAGTTAGTTAACATGTATGTAATAAGTTAGTTAGTTAGTTAGTTAGTTAGTTTGCTAATAGCTAGTTAGTTAGTTAGTTAATAAGTTAGTTAGTTAGTGAGTTAGTTAGTAAATTAGTTAGGTAGTGGGAATATGTAGGAAGGTAGCTGGTTAGTTAGTCAGTTACCTAATTAGTTTGTTAGTTAGTTAGTTAGCTAGTTAGTTGGTTAGTTAGTTAGTTAATATGTATATAAGAAGGTTGTTAGTTAGTTAAGTTAAATAAAAAGGTAAATAATTAGTAAGTTAGTTAGGTAGTTAGTTAGTTAGTGGGTATGTAGGAAGGTAGTTAGTTAGTTAGTCAGTTAGTTAGTTCGTTAGTTAGTTAGTTAGGTTGTTAGTTAATTAGTTAGTTAGTTAGTTAGTTAGTTAGTTAATATTTATGTAAGAAGGTAGTTAGTTTGATAGTTTGATAGTTAGTTAATTAGTTAGTTAGTTACTTAGTTTGTTATCTAGTAGTTAGTTAGTTAGTTAGTTAGTTAGTTAGTTAATAGGTTAGTTAGATAGTAGGTTAGTTAGATAGTAGTAAATTAATTAGTTAGTGGGTATGTAGGAAGGTAGCTAGTTAGTTAGTTAATTAGTTAGTTTGTTAGTTTGTTAGTTTGTTAGTTTGTTAATGTGTATATAAGAAGGAAGTTAGTTATCTGTTTGTTAGTTAGTTAGTTAGTTAGTTAGTTAGACAATTAGTTAGTTATTTAGTTAGTTAGTTAGTTAGTTAGTTAGTTAGTTAGTTAGTTAGCTAGTAGTTTGTTAGTTAGTTATTTAGTTAGTTAGTTAGTGGGTATGTAGTAAGGTAGGTAGGTAGTTAGTTAGTTAGTTAATTTGTTAGTTAGTTAGTTAGTTAGTTAATAGGTATGTAAGAAAATATTTAGTTAGTTAGTTAGTTTGTTACTTAATTAGATAGTTGGTTTGTTAGTGGGTTTGTAGGAAGATAGTTAGTTAATTAGTAAGTTAGGTAGTCAGTTAATTAGTTAGTTAATAGGTATGTATGAAGGTAGTTAGTTAGTAAGTTAGTTAATTAGTTAGTTAGTTAGTAAGGTAGTGGTTAGTTAGTTAATTAGTTAGTTAGTTAGTTAGTTAATTAGTTCGTTAATTAGTTAGTCAGTTAGTTAGTTAGTTAGCTAGTTAGTTAGTTACTTAGTTAGTTAGAGAGCTAGTAGTTAGTTAGTTAGTTAGTAAGTTAGTTTGTTAATCAGTTAGTTAGCTAGTAGTTTGTTAATTAGTTAGTTATTTAGTTAGTTAGTTAGTTAAACAGTTGGCTAATTTGTTTTTTTGTTAGTTAATTAGTTAGTTAGTTAGTTAGTTAGTTAGTTAGTTAGTTAGTGGATATGTAGTTAGTTAGTTAGTTAGTTAGTTAGTTAGTTAGTTATTTGGCTAGTTAGTTAGTTAGTTAGTTCGTTAATTAGTTAGTTAGTTAGTTTGTTTGTTAGGTAGTAGTTAGTTAGTCAGATAGTTAGTTAATTAGTCAGATAATTAGTTAGTCAATTAGTTTGCTAGTTAGTTTGTTTGTTAGTGGGTATGCATGAAGGTAGGTAGTTAGTTAGCTAGCTAGCTAGCTAGTTAGATAGTCACTAATTAGTTAGTCAATTAGTTTGTTAGGTAGTAGTTAGTTAGTTTGCTAATAGTTTGCTAGTAGTTAGTTAGTTAATTAGTTAGTTAGTTAGTGAGTTAGTTAGTAAATTAGTTAGGTAGTGGGTATATGTAGGAAGGTAGCTAGTTAGTTAGTCAGTTAGCTAATTACTTAGTTAGTTAGTTAGTTAGTTAGTTAGTTAGTTAGTTAGTTAGTTAGGTGGTTAGTTAGTTAGTTAATATATATATAAGAAGATTGTTAGTTAGTAAAGTTAAATAAAAAGGTAAATAATTAGTTAGTTAGGTAGGTAGTTAATTAGTTAGTGGGTATGTAGGAAGGTAGTTAGTTAGTCAGTTAGTTAGTTAGTTAGTTAGGTTGTTAGTTAATTAGTTAGTTAGTTAGTTAGTTAGTTAGTTAGTTAGTTAATATTTATGTAAGAAGGTAGTTAGTTAGATAGTTATATAGTAAGTTAATTAGTTAGTTAGTTAGTTAGTTAGTTAGTTTGTTTGTTAGTTAGTTAGTTAGTGAATAGGTATGTTGGAAGGTAGTTAGTTTGTAGGTTAGTTAGCTAGTAGTAAGTTAGCTAGTTAGTTAGATAATTAGTTAGTTAGTTAGTAAATTAATTAGTTAGTGGGTATGTAGGAAGGTAGCTAGTTAGTTAATTAGTTAGTTAGTTAGTTAGTTAGTTAGTTTGTTTGTTTGTTTGTTAATATGTATATAAGAAGGAAGTTAGTTAGTTAAATTGTTAGTTAGTTAGTTATCTATTTGTTAGTTAGTTTGTTAGTTAGTTAGTTAGTTAGTCAATTAGTTAGTTATTTAGTTAGTTTGTTTGTTAGTTAGTTAGTTAGCTAGTAGTTTGTTAGTTAGTTATTTAGTTAGTTAGTTAGTGGGTATGTAGGAAGGTAGGTACGTAGTTAGTTAGTTAATTTGATAGTTAGTTAGTTAGTTAGTTATTAGGTATGTAGGAAAATAGTTAGTTAGTTAGTTAGTTTGTTACTTAATTAGTTAGTTGGTTAGTTATTAGGTTTGTAGGAAGGTAGTTAGTTAATTAGTAAGTTTGGTAGTTAGTTAAATAGTTAGTTAATAGGTATGTACGAAGGTAGTTAGTTAGTAAGTTAGTTAGTTAGTTAAATAGTTAGTAAGCTAGTGGTTAGTTAGTTAGTTAGTTGGTTAATTAGTTCGTTAATTAGTTGGTTAGTTAGTTAGTCAGCTAGTTAGTTAGTTACTTAGTTAGTTAGTGAGCTAGTCGTTAGTTAGTTAGTTAGTTAGTAAGTTAGTTTGTTAATTAGTTAGTTAGCTAGTAGTTAGTTAGTTAATTAGTTAGTTATTTTGTTAGTTAGTTAGTTAAACAGTTGGCTAATTAGTTAGTTAGTTAGTTAGTTAGTTAGTTAGTTAGTTAGTTAGTGGGTATGTAGTTAGTTAGTTAGTTCGTTAGTTAGTTATTCGGCTAGTTAGTAAGTTAGTTAGTTAGTTAATTGGTTAGTTAGTTAGTTAGTTAGTTAATTAGTTAGTTAGTTAGGTAATTTGTTAGTTCGTTAGTTTGTTTGTTATGTGGTAGTTAGTTAGTCATATATAGTCAGTTAATTAATTAGTTAGATAATTAGTACGTTAGTTAGTTTGTTTGTTAATGGGTATGCATGAAGGTAGGTAGGTAGTTAGTTAGTTAGTTAGTTAGCTAGCTAGCTAGCTAGTTAGATAGTCACAAGTTAGTTAGTTAGTTAGTTAATTAGATAGTTAATTTGTTAGTTAGCTAGTTAGTTAGTGGGTATGTAGTTAGTTAGTTTGTTAGTTTGTTAGTTTGTTATATGGCATGTTAGTTAGTTAGTTAGTTAATCAGTTAGTTAGCTAGTTAGTTTGTTAGTTAATTAGTTAGTTAGTTAATTAGTTAGTTAGATAGTAGTTAGTTAGTTAGTCAAATAGTTAGTCCATTCGTATGTTAATTAGTTTGTTAGTTAGTTAGATAGTGGGTATGTAGGAAGGTACTTAGTTAGTTAGTTGCTTAGTTAGTTAGTTAGTTAGTTAGTTAGTTATGTTGTTAGTTAATTAATTAGTGAGTCAGTTAGTTAGTTAATATTAATGTAAGAAGTTAGTTAGTTAGATAGTTAGATAGTTAGTTAATTTGTTTGTTTGTTTGTTAGTTAGTTAGTTAGTTATCTAGTAGTTATTTAGTTATTTAGTTAGTTAGTTAATAGGTATGTTGGAAGGTAGTTAGTCGGTTAGTTCGTTAGTAGTAAGTTAGCTAGTTAGTTTGTTAATTAGTTAGTTAGTCAGTTAGTAAATTAATTAGTTAGTGGGTATGTAGGACGGTAGCTAGCTAGTTAGTTTGTTAGTTAATTAGTTAGTTAGTTAGTTAGTAAGTTAGTTAGTTAGTTAGTTAGTTAATATGTATATAAGAAGGAAGTTAGTTAGTTAAATAGTTAGTCAGTTAGTTAGTTGTCTATTTGTTAGTTAGTTAGTTAGTTAGTTATCTATTTGTTAGTTAGTCAGTTAGTTAGTTAGTCAATTAGTAAGTTAACTAACTAACTAAGTACTACTAGCTAACTAACTAACTAACTAACTAACTATCTAAATAACTAACTAATTGACTAACTAACTAACTAATAGATAACTAACTAACTAACTGACAATATAACTAACTAACTAACTTCTTATATACATATTAACAAACTAACTAACAAACAAACAAACTAACTAGCTACCTTCCTACATACCCAATAACTAATTAATTTACTAACTAACTAACTATCTAATTAACTAACTAACTAGATAACTTACTACTAGCTAACTAACCGACTAACTAACTTCCTTCCAACATACATATTCACTAACTAACTACCTAACTAACTAACTAACTACTAGATAACTAACTAACTGACTAACTAATTAACTAACTATCTAACTATCTAACTAACTACATTCTTACATAAATATTAACTACCTGACTAACTAACTAACTAATTAACTAACAACATAACTAACTAACTAACTAACTAACTAACTACCTTCCTACATACCCACTAACTAACTAACTACGTAACTATCTAACTAATTATTTACCTTTTTATTTAACTTAACTAACTAACAACCTTCTTATATACATATTAACTAACGAACTGACCAACTAACTAACTAACTAACTAACTAACTAACTAACTAACTAACTAACTAATTAGCTGCCTTCCTACATATACCCACTACCTAACTAATTTACTAACTAACTCACTAACTAACTAACTAATTAACTAACTAACTACTAGCAAACTGACTAACAAACAAACTAACCACCTTTCTACATACATATGAACTAACTAACTAACTAATTAACTAACTAACTAACTACTACATAACTAACTAACTTACTAACTAACCAACTAACTACATACCCACTAACTAACTAACTAATTAACTAACTAATTAACTACATAACTAACTAACTGACCACTAGCTAAGTAGCTAACTAACTAACTAACTAACTACCTACCTTCCTGCATACCCACTATTTAACTAACTAAATAACTAACTAACTACTGGCTGACTAACTAACTAACTAACTAACTAACAAAATAACGTACTAATTGACTAACTAGCTAACTAACTAACTAACAAATAGATAACTAACTAACTAACTAACTAACTAACTAACTAACAAATAGATAACTAACTAACTAACTAACTATTTAACTAACTAACTTCCTTCTTATATACATATTAACTAACTAGCTAACTAACTAATTAACTAACTAACTAACTAGCTAGCTACCTTCCTACATACCCACTAACTAATTAATTTACTAACTAACTAACTAACTAATTAACAAACTAACTAGCTAACTTACTACTAGTTAACTAACCGACTAACTAACAACCTTCCAACATACCTATTAACTAACTAACTAACTAACTAAATAACTACTAGATAACTAACTAACTAACTAACTAACTAATTAACTAACTATCTAACTATTTAACTAACTACCTTCTTACATAAATATTAACTAACTAACTAACTGACTAACTAATTAACTAACAACCTAACTAACTAACTAACTAACTAACTAACTAATTAACTAACTAACTAACTAAGTACCTTCGTACATACCCACTAATTAACAAACTAACTAACTAACTAACTAACTAGCCAACTAACTAACTAGCTACCTTCCCACATACCCACTATCTAACTAACTAAAAAACTAATTAACAAACTAATGGATTAACTATTTAACTAACTAACTAACTACTAGCTAACTAACTAATTAACTAACTAACTAACAAGCTAACTAACTGATTAACTAACTAACTATCTATCTAGCCAAATTACTAACTACCTAACTAACTAACAAACTAACAAACTAACAAACTACATACCCACTAACTAACTAACTAACTAACAAATTTACTAACAAATTAACTAACTAACTAAATAACTAACTAACTAACTAACTAACTAACTAACTAACTAATTAACTAACTTACTAACTAACTACCTTCATACATACCTATTAACTAACTAATTAACTAACTACCTAACTTACTAATTAACTAACTACCTTCCTACAAACCCACTAACTACACAACTAACTAATTAAGTAAGTAACTTCCTAACAAACTAACAATTTTCCTACATACCTATTAACTAACTAACTAACTAACTAACTAATTAACTAACTAGCTAACTAACTACTTACGTTCCTACATACCCACTAACTAACTATCTAAATACCTAACTAACAAACTACTAGCTAACTGACTAACTAACTAACTAACTTAATAACTACCTAACTAACTAACTAACTAACTAACTAATAGATAACTAACTAACTTCCTTCTTATATACATATTAACAAACTAACTAACAAACAAACAAACTAACTAACTAACTAACTAACTAACTTACTAATAGATAACTAACTAACTAACAAACAAACTAATTAACTAACTAACTATTTAACTAAGAAACTAACTACCTTCTTATATGCATATTAACTAACAAACTAACTAACTAACGAATTAACTAACTGACTATCTAACAAGCTAATTAACTAGATAACTACTAGCTAACTAACTAACTAAATGATTGACTAACTAACTTACTAACTTACTAACGAACTACTAGCTCACTAACTAACTAATTAACTAACTAACTAACTAGCCAACTAACTACCTAACTAACTAATTACCTAACTACCTTCCTACAAACCCACTAACTAACTAACTAACTAACTAATTAACTAACTCACTAACTAACTACCTAACTAACTAACTATCTTCCTACATACCTTTTAACTAACTAACTAATTAACTAGCTAACTAACTAACAAACTACCTTCCTACATACCCACTAACTAACTAACTACCTTCCTACATACCCACTAACTAACTAACTAACTAACTACCTGCCTACATACCCACTAACTAACTAACTAACTAACTAACTAACTATCTAACTAACTACTAGCTAACTAAGTAACTAATTAACTGAATAACTAACTATTTAACTAGCTACCAAATAGATAACTAACTAGCTAGCTAACTAACTAACTAACTAACTAACTATTTAACTAACTATCTAACTAACTAACTACCTTCTACATACATATTAACTAACTAACTAAATAACTACCTAACTAACTAACTCACTAAATAACTAACTAACGAACTAACTGACTACTAGCTAACCAGCTAACTAACTAAGTAACTAACTGACTAACTAACTAACCAATTAACTAACTAAATAACTAACTTATTAACTAACTAACTAACTAACTAACTACCTTCCTACATACCCACTAAATAACTAACTAACTAGCTAACTCACTAACTAACTACTAGCTAACTACTAGCTAGCTAACTAACTAACTAACTACCTAGTTGACTAACTAACTAACTAGTTGACTAACTACTAGATAACTAACTAACTAACTAACTAACTTGCTGACTAACTGACTATCTAACTAAACAATTAACTACCTTCTTACATACATATTAACTAACTAACTTACTAAAGATTTAACTAACAACCTAACTAACTAAATAACTAACTAACTAACTGACAAATTGGTAACTAACTAACTAACTAACTAACTAACTAACTAACTGACTTACTAACTAACTACCAGATTACTAACGAACTAACTAACTAACAAACTAACTAAATAACTAACTAACTTACTACTAGCTAACTAAGAAACTAACTGATGAACTAACTAACTTGTCAACTAATTAACAACTGCTCACTAACTAACTAAGTAACTAACTAACTAACTAACTAACTAACTAACTAACTAACTAACTAACTAACTAATAGATAACTAACTAATTAACAAACTAATTAACAAACAAACTAACTAACTAACTACCGTCATACATACCTATTAATTAACTAACAAACTAACTACCTAACTACCTACCTACAAACCCACTAACTAACTAACTAACTTCCTACATACTTATTGACTAACATACAAACTGACTAACTAACTAATTAACTAGCTAACTTACTAATTACCTTCCTACATACCCACTAACTATCTAACTGACTAACTAACTAACTAACTACTAGCTAACTAACTAACTAACTAAATAACTGAAAATTAACTAACTAACTAACTAAATAACTGAAAATTAACTAACTAACTAACTAACTAACTAACTAACTTACTAACTAACTAACTAACTAACTAATTAACTAACTGACTAACTATCTAAGTAACTAACTAACTAACTAACGATATTCCTGCATACCTACTAACTAGCTAACTTACTACCTTCCTACATGCCCATTAAATAACTAACAAACTAACTACTGGCTAACTAACTAACTAACTAACTATCCAAATAACTAACTAGTTAACTGACTAACCTACTACTTGATAACTAACTAACTAACTAACTAACTAATTAACTATCTAACTAACTAACTACCTTCCTACATACCTACAAACTATCTAATTGACTAACTAGCTAAGTAACTAACTAACTGGATTACTAACTAACTAACTACCAACCTTCCTACATACCGACTAACTAACTAACTAATTTACTAACTACTAGCTAACTAACTAAATAACTAACTAATTAACTAACTAAATAACGAACAAATTAACTAACTAACTACCTTCAAACATAACTATTAACTAACTAACTAACTAACTAACAAACTAACTAACTAACAAATAGATAACTTACTAACTAACTAACCATTTAACGAACTAACTTCCTTCTTATATACATATTAACTAACTAACTAACTAACTAACTAACTAACTAACTAACTAACTGACTGACTAAATAACTACTAGATAACTAACTAACTAACTAACAAACTAACTAATTCACTACAACAGATGGGAGTATCAGCAACAGCCCGTCGCTGATAAAACAACCTTTCTGCGAAGGCCCGTCGCAGAAGAGTATTACCGATGGTTTTAATAGCGACGGGCCGTCGATGATGTTAAAATTTTTTCGTCGGCCCATCGCTGATGCTTTATACCGTCGCTAATACTCTGCGTTGGCCCATCACAGATTCATAAACCGTCGCTAATAGGTTGCGTTGGCCCGTCGCAGATTCATAAACCGTCGCTAAAGGCTCTCGTAAATGTTGAAATAACCGCCATATATTTTCAAATTATCTCCGACGGACCGTCGCTAAGGTTTGACCGTCGCAGATAAGTATAAGCGACGGCCCGTCGCTAATGTTATCCCGTCGGTGAAGTTTGTGCACAATTACTTAACCCCGCTGGCCCCTTTCTCTCTCTTTACACTCATTCACCCCTCTTCCCCTCCTCTCCACACAGCACCCCCGCTCTTTCCCCTCTTCTCCATAGCCCCCTGCCCTGCCGCTAGCTACAGCCCCGCCTCCCGCGACTGGTGACGGCGACTTCTCCTCTCGCGACTGGTGACGGCGACGGCGACTTCCCATCTCGCGACTGGTGACGGCGACTTCTCCTCTCCTCTCGCGACTGGTGACTGGTGACTGGCGACGGCGACTTTGAGTATGCTGCACAGCCCCCTGCACCGCCCCTCTTTCCACTCTTGCTAGATGAAGGTATAATTTCTTAATTTTTTAGAGTTAAGGTTAGGGTTTCTAAATTTTTTATAGTTTTAAGTACTCTTAGGTTTCTTACATCCTGTTCATTTTTAGTTTAAATTCTGTTTTGAAAGTTGATTTCTGTTTGTTAATTTAGTATAATTTATTACATCCTGCACCGCCCCTCTTTCCACTCTTGCTAGAATATTTGTATTATTTTGTATTATTTGTGATATTATGTGGGGGTTCTGTTTTTGAATTTTGTGATATTTGTTATATTATTTATATTATTTGTATTATTTTTGAATTTGTGATATATATATATATATATATATATATATATATATATATATATATATATATATATATATATATATATATATGTGTGTGTGTGTATTATTTTTGAATTTGAAATATGTGTATGTGTGTGTGTGTATATAATAAATAATAATATAGGTAATTAAGTAATATGTTATACATTAATAGTATATTATAATAATAATATATATAACAAATAATAAACATATATAATAGTAATATGAATAAATAATTAAATATTAATTTTAATATTAATTAATTAATTAAATATAATATTGATTAATTAAATATAATAACTAATTAATTAAATATAGTATCTGCTATGAGCCGTCGCTGAAAATAACATAGCGACGGGCCGTCGGTAAAGCTATCTGCTACGGGCCATCGCTGAAACCAGTATTAGCGACGGGCCGTCGCTGAAAGTGAAATCAGCGACGCAGCTTTCAGCGACGGTTATTTAGCGACGGCGGGCCGTCGGTAACACCTTTAGCGACGGTTTTTGCGTCTTTTAGCGACGGTTTTTACCGTCGCTGATATCCTAAAATGTTGTAGTGATTAACTAACTATATAACTATCTAACGAACTACCTTCTTACATAAATATTAACTAACTAACTAACTCACTAACAAATTAACTAACAACATAACTAACCAACCAACTAACTAACTAACTAACTAACTAACTAAGTACCTTCGTACATACCCGCTAACTAATAAACTAACTAACTAACTAACTAGCCAACTAACTAACTACCTACCTTCCTACATACCCACTATCTAACTAACTAACAAACTAATTAACGAACTAATGGACTAACTATTTAACTAACTAACTAACTACTAGCTAACTAACTAATCAACTAACTAACTAAGTAATTAACTAACTAACTAACAAGCTAACTAACTGATTAACTAACTAACTAACTAACTAGCCAAATAACTAACTAACAAACTAACAAACTAACAAACTACCTAACTACATACCCACTAACTAACTAGCTAACTAACAAATTAACTAACTAATTATCCAACTAACTAACTAACTAACTAGTGACTATCTAGCTAGCTAACTAACTAACTAACTAACTACCTACCTACCTGCATACCCACTAACTAACTACCTAAATAACTAACTACTAGCTGACTAACTAACTAACTATATAACTAACTAATTGACTAACTAACTAACTAACTAAATAACTAACTTACTAGTAGATAACTAACTAACTATTTAACTAACAAACTTCCTTCTTATATACATATTAACTAACTAACTAACTAACTAAGTAACTACCTAACTAATTAACTAACTAACTAGCTAGCAACCTACCTTCCTACATACCCACTAACTAATTAATTTACTAACTAATTAACTAACTAATTAACTAACAAACCAGCTTACTTACTACTAGCCAACTAACCGACTAACTAACTACCTTCCAACATACCTATTAACTAACTAACTAATTAACTAACTACTAGATAACTAACTAACTAACTAACTACCTACGTTCCTACACACCCACTAACTAACTAACTAAATAACTAACTAACTAACTACTAGCTAACTAACTAACTAACTAACTAAATAACTAACTAATTGAATAACTAACTAATAGATAACTAACTAACTAACCAACAATTTAACTAACTAACTTCCTTCTTATATACATATTAACAAACTAACTAACAAACAAACTAACTAACTAACTAATTAACTAACTAACTAACTAACTAGCTACCTTCCTACATACCCACTAACTAATTAATTTACTAACTAATTAACTAACTAATTAACTAACTAACCAGCTTACTTACTACTAGCCAACTAACCGACTAACTAACTACCTTCCAACATACCTATTAACTAACTAACTAATTAACTAACTACTAGATAACTAACTAACTAACTACCTACGTTCCTACATACCCACTAACTAAGTAACTAAATAACTAACTAACAAACTACTAGCTAACTAACTAACTAACTAACTAACTAAATAACTAACTAATTGAATAACTAACTAATAGATAACTAACTAACTAACCAACAATTTAACTAACTAACTTCCTTCTTATATACATATTAACAAACTAACTAACAAACAAACTAACTAACTAACTAATTAACTAACTAACTAACTAACTAGCTACCTTCCTACATACCCACTAACTAATTAATTTACTAACTAACTAACTAATTAATTAACTAACTAACTAACTAGATAACTACTACTAGCTAACTAACCGACTGACTAACTTCCTTCCAACATACCTATTCACTAACTAACTACCTAACTAACTAACTACTAGATAACTAACTAACTAACTAACGAACTAATTAACTAACTATCTAACTAACTACCTTCTTTCATAAATATTAACTAACTAACTAACTAACTAACTGACTAATTAACTAACAACCTAACTAACTAACTAACTAACTAACTAACTGACTGACTAACTAACTAACTAACTAACTACCTTCCTACATACCCACTGCCTAACTAACTAACTAATTATTAACCTTTTTATTTAACTTAACTAACAAACAACACTACAACAATACTGGTATTTCGAAGCATTCGCATATGCTGTTGAATGCATGTATTAATGCTGTTATTTACATTTGACAGCATAAGCTGAAAATGCAGTCCGGGCTGGTGCCCTCTATTCTTACGAATGCATTTCACGTAATGCCACGTAATTGTGAAATCAACAGGATATGTTTGTGTCGGCAATTATAATGAAAATCGAGAGCATTTCGTAATGTCGTCAAAACTGTCAAAATAATGCAATTACAAATGCTGTCATATCCGCAAATGCATTGAATTCTGAGAAATGAAAGAATTAACAAATATCTAGTAAGGGCATTATAAAATGCATTTGATTGGGACAATAAAAGCATTTACTAATGCATTGGCATGGGCACGGGCACGAGCACGGGCATGGGTTTGGGCACGGGTATGGACAAATAATAGCATTTTCGAATGCCTAGGTTGTGAAAATTGGTGGCATTTAGAAATGCATTGTGTTGTATAAATTAACAACATATAAAAATACTTGCAATGAAAAATTCAACATTTACAAATGCATCAAATAGTCATTTTCCGACATTTATATAATTCTAAATTATACCAAAATAGAAATACTATATTGAAATATAAAATTTCATTTCATTTAATTCTAAATAAAATCACTATCATACAAAATATTGATCACAATTACAAAATTAATTATAAAAATATACTAAACATCGAAATTAACCTAAATCCAGAAAACATACTCCGTCCAAACCATCATACTTTACATTCCGTACAAAATTGTTGAAACACAATTGCATATAAGTAAATATTATAAAGTTGCGAGTTATTTGGATTTATAGTATACCTTACGAAATGTTATATGCGATCTCGAACCTGTGCAATAGTTAAAAGACAATTGTCCTATTATTCAAAAGATACAATTATTAAAATTGAAAACCAAAAGAATTTCGAATGAAAGAAACATTACCATCTCATCATTATGAGAGATGAATGTGTCGGACTCTTCCAATGTCCCCTCTGCCTCCATCTTTGTTATTGTGTTTCGATCTCTCTCGCATCTTTCCTCCTTTGCTGGGAATTTACAAACCAGCCCCTCATTACAAAATATAAGTCCCTACATCACTGATTTAAAATTGCCGTTGAAACCCTATTCAAAACAGCCCCTGTACCGAAAGAGGCAAATTAAACAAAATCAAAATTGATGACACTAAAAAAAATATTTAGAAAAAGTGTTAAAAGTTACCATGTCGTAATTTCAGCCAATAAACTCTTCAAATTATCTTCGGTTTCATTATCTACGCCGAAAATGAGCTCCTGCAACACAACCATCCATGCACACACGTCGAGCCTAACAAGCTGGTGCTTCTTGCCTACAAAAAAGAGAAACGACAAAATTCAGGCTCTAGCCAAGAAGCTCGCGTGATCCGAAACTCTCTAACATGGATCTCTGAAAATCCAGCACCAATTTAATGATCGCTTGAGCCACACCTTGTTCCCTTTCTGCATTTATTCAAAAATACAATAGGCGGGATTTGCAAATCCCGCCAATGGTCCTGTCGAGTCCTGTCATGTCCTGTCCTGTCATGTTTTGTCCTGTCCTGTCATATCACATCACGTCATGTCATTGTCATTGTCCTGGCCTATCATGTCATGTCATGTCATGTCATTGTCTTTGTCCGGTCCTGTCCTGTCATGGCCTGTCATGTCGTGTATTGTCATGTCTTGTCCTGTCCTGTCCTGTCCTGCCGTGTCGTGTCTTGTCCGGTCCTGTCCTGATCTTGTGCTGTCCACTCATATCCTTTATCATGTCTTGTCTTGTCCTGTCCTGTCATGTCTTGTCGGGTCCTGTCGTGTCTTGTCTTGTCCTGTCCTGTCATGTATTGTCGGGTCCTGTCATGTCCAGTCTTGTCTTGTGCGATCTTGTTATGTCATTATCTTGTCTGTCCTGTCATGTTTTGTCGTGTCATGATCTGTTATGTCCTATCATGTCATGTCTTGTCATGTCCTGTCATTTCCTTCCTGTCCTGGCCTATCCTGTCATGTCCTATCGTTTCATGTCATTTCCGGTCATGTCGTGTCGTGTCGTGTCTTGTCGTGTCTTGTCTTGTCATGTCCTGTCATGTCGGGTCATGTCCTGTCGTCTCCTCGCGCCGTTAAAATTGATATATCATACCGACCAATTCGGTACACGTGTGAAGGAGAAGGCAAATAGTCATCAACATAAGAGATTGCACCAAACTCTACTCGAAAACCACTCACACAATTGCCACTCTACAGCCCCACCTACCTCACCTACCACCCCCAACTACCCTCAATCCTCTCACCCATCTCTCGGCCAATGAGAAAGCCCCAATGACACTATAAATAAGACCCCAAGGCCTATGGGCAAAGTTACGCTCCTTGGAGCACTTTTATTCTCTCTCTCTTCTCTCTCCCTCTCAAGAACTTCCAAGAACCGTCAAGAACATCAAGAACCATTCAAGATCCTACTCAATTGTTCGGGAGATTCGACCGTGACTTGGATATCCTTCCTTTCGGCGAATCGACCCTTCTCGAGACTATACCGTGACTCGGGGATTTTCTCCTTTCGGGACTTGTGAAGTTGTGTTGAGACCGTGACTCGGAGGTTTTCTCTTTCGGAGCTTGAAGAAGGTGTCAACCATGACTCGGAGTCTTTCCTTTTGGTGACTCTTCATCGACTTAGCCCGTGACTCGAGATTTCTTCCTTTCGGTGACCAACGAAGCAAGCTTGCCGTGACACGGAGAATTCGCCTTTCGGTGGTCAATCGAGCGACAACACTAGCAAGGAAAAGGAGGCTCTTCTTGATGCGTTTCTTTACTCAATCTAGGTGTATTCTTTTCTATCTTGAATTTCTTGTATGTTGAATGATAGTTTAAGGTTGTGATTGAATCTTTTTCTTTGTTCTAAATCTTGTTTCTTGCCTTCAATCTTTGTCTCTCTTTGTGTGATATTTTTGTTCTCTTTTCACTCACATTACAGCCCTTAATTAACTCATCAAACATTCGCAATTGAAATACCTAATCAAAGTAATAACTCTTTCTTTCATTGCGTAGATCTTGATTTCTAGTTTCGGGAACTTTTTGAATCGTTGAATTTCATGAAATATTTGAATTGATATGAGTCTTTGAAAACTGTCACTTTAACTAAAAAAACCTGCTGTTTCCAGGGACTGTTTTTCAGAGTCCTGATTGTAATTCGTTAATAACTTTTTATTCCGTTGTCCAAATTGTTTGAAATTTTAGGATAAATTTGATAATATTCAGACCTATCTCTACACAAATTTTCATTAATTTTGGAAACTTCGAAATAATTATTTTAAAGATCTGAATTTTATTCATTATTTGACGCATATACTCCTCGTGGAACGAACTTCTATATTTCCACTATACACATATATTTCCAACTTGTTGATTGAATTGGTTTTCACATACAACGATATCTCAAATTAAAAGTGATTGAAAACCCGCTCATCAGTAATGTCCTGTCAGGTCATGTCAATTGTGTTTTTGGCGGGATTTGGAAATCCCGCCTATTGTCTTTTTTGCAGGATTTGCAAATCCCGCCAACGTGTTTTGGCGGGATTTGCAAATCCCGCCTATTGTGTTTTTGGCGTGATTTGCAAATCCCGCCTATTGTCTTTTTGGCGGGATTTGCAAATCCCGCCAATTGTGTTTTTGGCGGGATTTACAAAACACGCCTATTGTCTTTTTGTCTGTCCTGTCATGTTTTGTCGTGTCATGATCTGTCTTGTCCTATCATGTCTTGTCTAGTCATGTCCTGTCATTTCCTTCCTGTCCTGTCCTGTCCTGTCATGTCCTATCGTTTCATGTCATTTCCAATCATGTCGTGTCGTGTCGTGTCTTGTCGTGTCTTGTCTTGTCATGTCGGGTCCTGTCATCTCCTGTCCTGTCCTTTCCTGTAATGTCTTGTCATGTCCTGTCCTGTCATGTCGTGTCTTGTCGTGTCCTGTCATGTCCTGTTGATCCCTGTCCTGTAATGTCATGTCATGTCATGTCAATTGTGTTTTTGGCGGGATTTCCAAATCCCGCCTATTGTCTTTTTGCCGGGATTTGCAAATCCCGCCAACTGTGTTTTGGCGGGATTTGCAAATCCCGCCTACTGTGTGTTTTGGCGGGATTTGTAAATCCCGCCTATTGTATTTTTGGCGGGATTTGTAATTTCCGCCTATTGTCATTTTGGCGGGATTTGCAAATCCCGCCTATTGTGTTTTTGGCGGGATTTGCAAATCCCGCCAATTGTGTTTTTGGCGGGATTTGTAAATCCCGCCTATTGTCTTTTTGTCGGGATTTGCAAATCCTGCCTATTGTGTTTTTGGCGGGATTTGTAAATCCCGCCTATTGTGTTTTTGGCGGGATTTACAAATCCCGCATATTGTGTTTTTGGCGGGATTTGCAAATCCCGCCTATTGTCTTTTTGGCGGGATTTGCAAATCCCGCCTATTGTGTTTTTGGCGGGATTTGCAAATCCCGCCTATTGTGTTTTTGGCGGGATTTGTAATCCCGCCTATTGTGTTTTTGGCGGGATTTCCAAATCCCGCCTATTGTGCCTTTGGCGGGATTTACAAATCCCGCCTATTTTCTTTTTGGCGGGATTTGCAAATCCCGCCTATTGTGTTTTTGGCGGGATTTGCAAATCCCGCCTATTGTCTTTTTGGCGGGATTTACAAATCCCGCCTAATGTGTTTTTGGCGGGATTTACAAATCCCGCCTATTGTGTTTTTGGCGGGATTTACAAATCCCGCCTATTGTCTTTTTGGCGGGATTTACAAATCCCGCCTATTGTGTTTTTGGCGGGATTTCCAAATCCCGCCAATTATCTTTTTGGCGGGATTTGCAAATCCCGCCTATTGTGTTTTTGGCGGGATTTGCAAATCCCGCCTATTGTGTTTTTGGCGGGATTTGCAAATCCCGCCTATTGTGTTTTTGGCGGGATTTGCAAATCCCGCCTATTGTGTTTTTGGCGGGATTTACAAATCCCGCCTATTGTGTTTTTGGCGGGATTTGGAAATCCCGCCAATTGTCCTGTCCAGTCTTGTCATGTCCTGTCCTGTCATGTTTTGTCCTGTCCTGTCATATCACATCACGTCATGTCATTGTCATTGTCCTGGCCTATCATGTCATGTCATGTCATGTCATTGTCTTTGTCCGGTCCTGTCCTGTCATGGCCTGTCATGTCGTGTATTGTCATGTCTTGTCCTGTCCTGTCCTGTCCTGCCGTGTCGTGTCTTGTCCGGTCCTGTCCTGTCATGTACTTTCTTATCATATTATGTCCAGTCATGTCATGTACTTTCTTGTCCCTATCATGTCATTTCATTGTCTTTGTCCGGTCCTGTCCTGTCATGGCCAGTCATGTCGTGTATTGTCATGTCTTGTCGGGTCCTGTCAAGTCCAGTCTTGTCTTGTGCGATCTTGTTATGTCATTATCTTGTCTGTCCTGTCATGTTTTGTCGTGTCATGATCTGTCCTGTCCTATCATGTCATGTCTTGTCATATCCTATCGTTTCATGTCATTTCCGGTCTTGTCATGTCGTGTCGTGTCTTGTCGTGTCTTGTCTTGTCATGTCCTGTCATGTCGGGTCATGTCCTGTCATCTCCTGTCCTGTCCTTTCCTGTAATGTCTTATCATGTCCTGTCTTGTCATGTCGTGTCTTGTCGTGTCCTGTCATGTCCTGTCAATCCCTGTCCTGTAATGTCCTGTCAGGTCATGTCAATTGTGTTTTTGGCGGGATATCCAAATCCCGCCTATTGTGTTTTTGGCGGGATTTGCAAATCCCGCCAATTGTGTTTTTGGCGGGATTTGCAAATCCCGCCAATTGTGTTTTTGGCGGGATTTACAAATCCCGCCTATTGTGTTTTTGGCGGGATTTGTAAATCCCGCCTATTGTCTTTTTGGCGGGATTTACAAATCCCGCCTATTGTGTTTTTGGCGGGATTTGCAAATCCCGCCTATTATCTTTTTGGCGGGATTTGCAAATCCCGCCTAATGTGTTTTTGGCGGGATTTGCAAATCCCGCCTATTGTCTTTTTGGCGGGATTTACAAATCCCGCCTATTGTGTTTTTGGCGGGATTTGCAAATCCCGCCTATTGTGTTTTTGGCGGGATTTGCAAATCCCGCCTATTGTGTTTTTGGCGGGATTTGCAAATCCCGCCTATTGTGTTTTTGGCGGGATTTCCAAATCCCGCCTATTGTGTTTTTGGCGGGATTTTCAAATCCCGCCTATTGTATTTTTGGCGGGATTTGCAAATCCCGCCTAATGTGTTTTTGGCGGGATTTACAAATCCCGCCTATTGTCTTTTTGGCGGGATTTACAAATCCCGCCTATTGTCTTTTTGGCGGGATTTACAAATCCCGCCTATTGTGTTTTTCGCGGGATTTGCAAATCCCGCCTATTGTGTTTTTGGCGGGATTTGCAAATCCCGCCTATTGTCTTTTTGGCGGGATTTACAAATCCCGCCTAATGTGTTTTTGGCGAGATTTGCAAATCCCGCCTATTGTCTTTTTGGCGGGATTTGCAAATCCCGCCTATTGTGTTTTTGGCGGGATTTGCAAATCCCGCCTATTGCCTTTTTGGCGGGATTTACAAATCCCGCCTATTGCCTTTTTGGCGGGATTTCCAAATCCCGCCTATTGTGTTTTTGGCGGGATTTGCAAATCCCGCCTATTGTCTTTTTGGCGGGATATGCAAATCCCGCCTATTGTGTTTTTGGCGGGATTTACAAATCCCGCCTATTGTCTTTTTGGCGGGATTTACAAATCCCGTCTATTGTGTTTTTGGCGGGATTTCCAAATCCCGCCAATTGTCTTTTTGGCGGGATTTGGAAATCCGGCCAATTGTGTTATTGGCGGGATTTACAAATCCCGCCTATTGTCTTTTTGGCGGGATTTACAAATCCCGCCTATTGTGTTTTTGGCGGGATTTGCAAATCCCGCCTATTGTATTTTTGGCGGGATTTACAAATCCCGCGTATTGTCTTTTTGGTGGGATTTACAAATCCCGCCTATTGTGTTTTTGGCGGGATTTTCAAATCCCGCCTAATGTGTTTTTGGCGGGATTTGCAAATCCCGCCTATTGTCTTTTTGGCGGGATTTACAAATCCCGCCTATTGTGGTTTTGGCGGGATTTGCAAATCCCGCCTATTGTGTTTTTGGCGGGATTTCCAAATCCCGCCTATTGTGTTTTTGGCGGGATTTTCAAATCCCGCCTATTGTATTTTTGGCGGGATTTGCAAATCCCGCCTATTGTGCCTTTGGCGGGATTTACAAATCCCGCCTATTGTCTTTTTGGCGGGATTTACAAATCCCGCCTATTGTCTTTTTGGCGGGATTTACAAATCCCGCCTATTGTGTTTTTCGCGGGATTTGCAAATCCCGCCTATTGTGTTTTTGGCGGGATTTGCAAATCCCGCTTATTGTCTTTTTGGCGGGATTTACAAATCCCGCCTAATGTGTTTTTGGCGAGATTTGCAAATCCCGCCTATTGTCTTTTTGGCGGGATTTGCAAATCCCGCCTATTGTGTTTTTGGCGGGATTTGCACTATTGCCTTTTTGGCGGGATTTACAAATCCCGCCTATTGCCTTTTTGGCGGGATTTCCAAATCCCGCCTATTGTGTTTTTGGCGGGATTTGCAAATCCCGCCTATTGTCTTTTTGGCGGGATATGCAAATCCCGCCTATTGTGTTTTTGGCGGGATTTCCAAATCCCGCCTATTGTGCCTTTGGCGGGATTTACAAATCCCGCCTATTTTCTTTTTGGCGGGATTTGCAAATCCCGCCTATTGTGTTTTTGGCGGGATTTGCAAATCCCGCCTATTGTCTTTTTGGCGGGATTTACAAATCCCGCCTAATGTGTTTTTGGCGGGATTTACAAATCCCGCCTATTGTGTTTTTGGCGGGATTTACAAATCCCGCCTATTGTCTTTTTGGCGGGATTTACAAATCCCGCCTATTGTGTTTTTGGCGGGATTTCCAAATCCCGCCAATTATCTTTTTGGCGGGATTTGCAAATCCCGCCTATTGTGTTTTTGGCGGGATTTGCAAATCCCGCCTATTGTGTTTTTGGCGGGATTTGCAAATCCCGCCTATTGTGTTTTTGGCGGGATTTGCAAATCCCGCCTATTGTGTTTTTGGCGGGATTTACAAATCCCGCCTATTGTGTTTTTGGCGGGATTTGGAAATCCCGCCAATTGTCCTGTCCAGTCTTGTCATGTCCTGTCCTGTCATGTTTTGTCCTGTCCTGTCATATCACATCACGTCATGTCATTGTCATTGTCCTGGCCTATCATGTCATGTCATGTCATGTCATTGTCTTTGTCCGGTCCTGTCCTGTCATGGCCTGTCATGTCGTGTATTGTCATGTCTTGTCCTGTCCTGTCCTGTCCTGCCGTGTCGTGTCTTGTCCGGTCCTGTCCTGTCATGTACTTTCTTATCATATTATGTCCAGTCATGTCATGTACTTTCTTGTCATATTCTGTCCTATCATGTCATTTCATTGTCTTTGTCCGGTCCTGTCCTGTCATGGCCAGTCATGTCGTGTATTGTCATGTCTTGTCGGGTCCTGTCAAGTCCAGTCTTGTCTTGTGCGATCTTGTTATGTCATTATCTTGTCTGTCCTGTCATGTTTTGTCGTGTCATGATCTGTCCTGTCCTATCATGTCATGTCTTGTCATATCCTATCGTTTCATGTCATTTCCGGTCTTGTCATGTCGTGTCGTGTCTTGTCGTGTCTTGTCTTGTCATGTCCTGTCATGTCGGGTCATGTCCTGTCATCTCCTGTCCTGTCCTTTCCTGTAATGTCTTATCATGTCCTGTCTTGTCATGTCGTGTCTTGTCGTGTCCTGTCATGTCCTGTCAATCCCTGTCCTGTAATGTCCTGTCAGGTCATGTCAATTGTGTTTTTGGCGGGATATCCAAATCCCGCCTATTGTGTTTTTGGCGGGATTTGCAAATCCCGCCAATTGTGTTTTTGGCGGGATTTGCAAATCCCGCCAATTGTGTTTTTGGCGGGATTTACAAATCCCGCCTATTGTGTTTTTGGCGGGATTTGTAAATCCCGCCTATTGTCTTTTTGGCGGGATTTACAAATCCCGCCTATTGTGTTTTTGGCGGGATTTCCAAATCCCGCCTATTGTCTATTTGGCGGGATTTGATCCCGCCTATTGTCTTTTTGGCGGGATTTACAAATCCCGCGTATTGTCTTTTTGGCGGGATTTGGAAATCCGGCCAATTGTGTTATTGGCGGGATTTACAAATCCCGCCTATTGTCTTTTTGGCGGGATTTACAAATCCCGCCTATTGTGTTTTTGGCGGGATTTGCAAATCCCGCCTATTGTATTTTTGGCGGGATTTACAAATCCCGCGTATTGTCTTTTTGGCGGGATTTACAAATCCCGCCTATTGTGTTTTTGGCGGGATTTTCAAATCCCGCCTAATGTGTTTTTGGCGGGATTTGCAAATCCCGCCTATTGTCTTTTTGGCGGGATTTACAAATCCCGCCTATTGTGTTTTTGGCGGGATTTGCAAATCCCGCCTATTGTGTTTTTGGCGGGATTTACAAATCCCGCCTATTGTGTTTTTGGCGGGATTTTCAAATCCCGCCTATTGTATTTTTGGCGGGATTTGCAAATCCCGCCTATTGTGCCTTTGGCGGGATTTACAAATCCCGCCTATTGTCTTTTTGGCGGGATTTGAATCCCGCCTATTGTCTTTTTGGCGGGATTTACAAATCCCGCCTATTGTGTTTTTCGCGGGATTTGCAAATCCCGCCTATTGTGTTTTTGGCGGGATTTGCAAATCCCGCCTATTGTCTTTTTGGCGGGATTTACAAATCCCGCCTAATGTGTTTTTGGCGAGATTTGCAAATCCCGCCTATTGTCTTTTTGGCGGGATTTACAAATCCCGCCTATTGTGTTTTTGGCGGGATTTGCAAATCCCGCCTATTGTGTTTTTGGCGGGATTTGTAATCCCGCCTATTGTGTTTTTGGCGGGATTTCCAAATCCCGCCTATTGTCTATTTGGCGGGATTTGATCCCGCCTATTGTCTTTTTGGCGGGATTTACAAATCCCGCGTATTGTCTTTTTGGCGGGATTTGGAAATCCGGCCAATTGTGTTATTGGCGGGATTTACAAATCCCGCCTATTGTCTTTTTGGCGGGATTTACAAATCCCGCCTATTGTGTTTTTGGCGGGATTTGCAAATCCCGCCTATTGTATTTTTGGCGGGATTTACAAATCCCGCGTATTGTCTTTTTGGCGGGATTTACAAATCCCGCCTATTGTGTTTTTGGCGGGATTTTCAAATCCCGCCTAATGTGTTTTTGGCGGGATTTGCAAATCCCGCCTATTGTCTTTTTGGCGGGATTTACAAATCCCGCCTATTGTTGTTTTGGCGGGATTTGCAAATCCCGCCTATTGTGTTTTTGGCGGGATTTACAAATCCCGCCTATTGTGTTTTTGGCGGGATTTTCAAATCCCGCCTATTGTCTTTTTGGCGGGATTTGCAAATCCCGCCTATTGTGCCTTTGGCGGGATTTACAAATCCCGCCTATTGTCTTTTTGGCGGGATTTACAAATCCCGCCTATTGTCTTTTTGGCGGGATTTACAAATCCCGCCTATTGTGTTTTTCGCGGGATTTGCAAATCCCGCCTATTGTGTTTTTGGCGGGATTTGCAAATCCCGCTTATTGTCTTTTTGGCGGGATTTACAAATCCCGCCTAATGTGTTTTTGGCGAGATTTGCAAATCCCGCCTATTGTCTTTTTGGCGGGATTTGCAAATCCCGCCTATTGTGTTTTTGGCGGGATTTGCAAATCCCGCCTATTGCCTTTTTGGCGGGATTTACAAATCCCGCCTATTGCCTTTTTGGCGGGATTTCCAAATCCCGCCTATTGTGTTTTTGGCGGGATTTGCAAATCCCGCCTATTGTCTTTTTGGCGGGATATGCAAATCCCGCCTATTGTGTTTTTGGCGGGATTTCCAAATCCCGCCTATTGTCTTTTTGGCGGGATTTACAAATCCCGCCTAATGTATTTTTGGCGAGATTTGCAAATCCCGCCTATTGTCTTTTTGGCGGGATTTGCAAATCCCGCCTATTGTGTTTTTGGCGGGATTTGCAAATCCCGCCTATTGCCTTTTTGGCGGGATTTACAAATCCCGCCTATGGCCTTTTTGGCGGGATTTCCAAATCCCGCCTATTGTGTTTTTGGCGGGATTTGCAAATCCCGCCTATTGTCTTTTTGGCGGGATATGCAAATCCCGCCTATTGTGTTTTTGGCGGGATTTACAAATCCCGCCTATTGTCTTTTTGGCGGGATTTACAAATCCCGTCTATTGTGTTTTTGGCGGGATTTCCAAATCCCGCCAATTGTCTTTTTGGCGGGATTTGGAAATCCGGCCAATTGTCTTTTTGGCGGGATTTACAAATCCCGCCTATTGTCTTTTTGGCGGGATTTACAAATCCCGCCTATTGTGTTTTTGGCGGGATTTGCAAATCCCGCCTATTGTCTTTTTGGAGGGATTTACAAATCCCGCCTATTGTGTTTTTGGCGGGATTTACAAATCCCGCCTATTGTGTTTTTGGCGGGATTTTCAAATCCCGCCTATTGTATTTTTGGCGGGATTTGCAAATCCCGCCTATTGTGCCTTTGGCGGGATTTACAAATCCCGCCTATTGTCTTTTTGGCGGGATTTGAATCCCGCCTATTGTCTTTTTGGCGGGATTTACAAATCCCGCCTATTGTGTTTTTCGCGGGATTTGCAAATCCCGCCTATTGTGTTTTTGGCGGGATTTGCAAATCCCGCCTATTGTCTTTTTGGCGGGATTTACAAATCCCGCCTAATGTGTTTTTGGCGAGATTTGCAAATCCCGCCTATTGTCTTTTTGGCGGGATTTGCAAATCCCGCCTATTGTGTTTTTGGCGGGATTTGCAAATCCCGCCTATTGTGTTTTTGGCGGGATTTGTAATCCTGCCTATTGTGTTTTTGGCGGGATTTCCAAATCCCGCCTATTGTCTATTTGGCGGGATTTGATCCCGCCTATTGTCTTTTTGGCGGGATTTACAAATCCCGCGTATTGTCTTTTTGGCGGGATTTGGAAATCCGGCCAATTGTGTTATTGGCGGGATTTACAAATCCCGCCTATTGTCTTTTTGGCGGGATTTACAAATCCCGCCTATTGTGTTTTTGGCGGGATTTGCAAATCCCGCCTATTGTATTTTTGGCGGGATTTACAAATCCCGCGTATTGTCTTTTTGGCGGGATTTACAAATCCCGCCTATTGTGTTTTTGGCGGGATTTTCAAATCCCGCCTAATGTGTTTTTGGCGGGATTTGCAAATCCCGCCTATTGTCTTTTTGGCAGGATTTACAAATCCCGCCTATTGTGTTTTTGGCGGGATTTGCAAATCCCGCCTATTGTGTTTTTGGCGGGATTTACAAATCCCGCCTATTGTGTTTTTGGCGGGATTTTCAAATCCCGCCTATTGTATTTTTGGCGGGATTTGCAAATCCCGCCTATTGTGCCTTTGGCGGGATTTACAAATCCCGCCTATTGTCTTTTTGGCGGGATTTGAATCCCGCCTATTGTCTTTTTGGCGGGATTTACAAATCCCGCCTATTGTGTTTTTCGCGGGATTTGCAAATCCCGCCTATTGTGTTTTTGGCGGGATTTGCAAATCCCGCCTATTGTCTTTTTGGCGGGATTTACAAATCCCGCCTAATGTGTTTTTGGCGAGATTTGCAAATCCCGCCTATTGTCTTTTTGGCGGGATTTGCAAATCCCGCCTATTGTGTTTTTGGCGGGATTTGCAAATCCCGCCTATTGTGTTTTTGGCGGGATTTGTAATCCCGCCTATTGTGTTTTTGGCGGGATTTCCAAATCCCGCCTATTGTCTATTTGGCGGGATTTGATCCCGCCTATTGTCTTTTTGGCGGGATTTACAAATCCCGCGTATTGTCTTTTTGGCGGGATTTGGAAATCCGGCCAATTGTGTTATTGGCGGGATTTACAAATCCCGCCTATTGTCTTTTTGGCGGGATTTACAAATCCCGCCTATTGTGTTTTTGGCGGGATTTGCAAATCCCGCCTATTGTATTTTTGGCGGGATTTACAAATCCCGCGTATTGTCTTTTTGGCGGGATTTACAAATCCCGCCTATTGTGTTTTTGGCGGGATTTTCAAATCCCGCCTAATGTGTTTTTGGCGGGATTTGCAAATCCCGCCTATTGTCTTTTTGGCGGGATTTACAAATCCCGCCTATTGTGGTTTTGGCGGGATTTGCAAATCCCGCCTATTGTGTTTTTGGCGGGATTTACAAATCCCGCCTATTGTGTTTTTGGCGGGATTTTCAAATCCCGCCTATTGTATTTTTGGCGGGATTTGCAAATCCCGCCTATTGTGCCTTTGGCGGGATTTACAAATCCCGCCTATTGTCTTTTTGGCGGGATTTACAAATCCCGCCTATTGTCTTTTTGGCGGGATTTACAAATCCCGCCTATTGTGTTTTTCGCGGGATTTGCAAATCCCGCCTATTGTGTTTTTGGCGGGATTTGCAAATCCCGCTTATTGTCTTTTTGGCGGGATTTACAAATCCCGCCTAATGTGTTTTTGGCGAGATTTGCAAATCCCGCCTATTGTCTTTTTGGCGGGATTTGCAAATCCCGCCTATTGTGTTTTTGGCGGGATTTGCAAATCCCGCCTATTGCCTTTTTGGCGGGATTTACAAATCCCGCCTATTGCCTTTTTGGCGGGATTTCCAAATCCCGCCTATTGTGTTTTTGGCGGGATTTGCAAATCCCGCCTATTGTCTTTTTGGCGGGATATGCAAATCCCGCCTATTGTGTTTTTGGCGGGATTTCCAAATCCCGCCTATTGTCTTTTTGGCGGGATTTACAAATCCCGCCTAATGTATTTTTGGCGAGATTTGCAAATCCCGCCTATTGTCTTTTTGGCGGGATTTGCAAATCCCGCCTATTGTGTTTTTGGCGCGATTTGCAAATCCCGCCTATTGCCTTTTTGGCGGGATTTACAAATCCCGCCTATTGCCTTTTTGGCGGGATTTCCAAATCCCGCCTATTGTGTTTTTGGCGGGATTTGCAAATCCCGCCTATTGTCTTTTTGGCGGGATATGCAAATCCCGCCTATTGTGTTTTTGGCGGGATTTACAAATCCCGCCTATTGTCTTTTTGGCGGGATTTACAAATCCCGTCTATTGTGTTTTTGGCGGGATTTCCAAATCCCGCCAATTGTCTTTTTGGCGGGATTTGGAAATCCGGCCAATTGTCTTTTTGGCGGGATTTACAAATCCCGCCTATTGTCTTTTTGGCGGGATTTACAAATCCCGCCTATTGTGTTTTTGGCGGGATTTGCAAATCCCGCCTATTGTGTTTTTGGCGGGATTTGCAAATCCCGCCTATTGCCTTTTTGGCGGGATTTACAAATCCCGCCTATTGCCTTTTTGGCGGGATTTCCAAATCCCGCCTATTGTGTTTTTGGCGGGATTTGCAAATCCCGCTTATTGTCTTTTTGGCGGGATTTGGAAATCTGGCCAATTGTGTTATTGGCGGGATTTACAAATCCCGCCTATTGTCTTTTTGGCGGGATTTACAAATCCCGCCTATTGTGTTTTTGGCGGGATTTGCAAATCCCGCCTATTGTATTTTTGGCGGGATTTACAAATCCCGCGTATTGTCTTTTTGGCGGGATTTACAAATCCCGCCTATTGTGTTTTTGGCGGGATTTTCAAATCCCGCCTAATGTGTTTTTGGCGGGATTTGCAAATCCCGCCTATTGTCTTTTTGGCGGGATTTACAAATCCCGCCTATTGTGTTTTTGGCGGGATTTGCAAATCCCGCCTATTGTGTTTTTGGCGGGATTTACAAATCCCGCCTATTGTGTTTTTGGCGGGATTTTCAAATCCCGCCTATTGTATTTTTGGCGGGATTTGCAAATCCCGCCTATTGTGCCTTTGGCGGGATTTACAAATCCCGCCTATTGTCTTTTTGGCGGGATTTGAATCCCGCCTATTGTCTTTTTGGCGGGATTTACAAATCCCGCCTATTGTGTTTTTCGCGGGATTTGCAAATCCCGCCTATTGTGTTTTTGGCGGGATTTGCAAATCCCGCCTATTGTCTTTTTGGCGGGATTTACAAATCCCGCCTAATGTGTTTTTGGCGAGATTTGCAAATCCCGCCTATTGTCTTTTTGGCGGGATTTGCAAATCCCGCCTATTGTGTTTTTGGCGGGATTTGCAAATCCCGCCTATTGTGTTTTTGGCGGGATTTGTAATCCCGCCTATTGTGTTTTTGGCGGGATTTCCAAATCCCGCCTATTGTCTATTTGGCGGGATTTGATCCCGCCTATTGTCTTTTTGGCAGGATTTACAAATCCCGCGTATTGTCTTTTTGGCGGGATTTGGAAATCCGGCCAATTGTGTTATTGGCGGGATTTACAAATCCCGCCTATTGTCTTTTTGGCGGGATTTACAAATCCCGCCTATTGTGTTTTTGGCGGGATTTGCAAATCCCGCCTATTGTATTTTTGGCGGGATTTACAAATCCCGCGTATTGTCTTTTTGGCGGGATTTACAAATCCCGCCTATTGTGTTTTTGGCGGGATTTTCAAATCCCGCCTAATGTGTTTTTGGCGGGATTTGCAAATCCCGCCTATTGTCTTTTTGGCGGGATTTACAAATCCCGCCTATTGTGGTTTTGGCGGGATTTGCAAATCCCGCCTATTGTGTTTTTGGCGGGATTTACAAATCCCGCCTATTGTGTTTTTGGCGGGATTTTCAAATCCCGCCTATTGTATTTTTGGCGGGATTTGCAAATCCCGCCTATTGTGCCTTTGGCGGGATTTACAAATCCCGCCTATTGTCTTTTTGGCGGGATTTACAAATCCCGCCTATTGTCTTTTTGGCGGGATTTACAAATCCCGCCTATTGTGTTTTTCGCGGGATTTGCAAATCCCGCCTATTGTGTTTTTGGCGGGATTTGCAAATCCCGCTTATTGTCTTTTTGGCGGGATTTACAAATCCCGCCTAATGTGTTTTTGGCGAGATTTGCAAATCCCGCCTATTGTCTTTTTGGCGGGATTTGCAAATCCCGCCTATTGTGTTTTTGGCGGGATTTGCAAATCCCGCCTATTGCCTTTTTGGCGGGATTTACAAATCCCGCCTATTGCCTTTTTGGCGGGATTTCCAAATCCCGCCTATTGTGTTTTTGGCGGGATTTGCAAATCCCGCCTATTGTCTTTTTGGCGGGATATGCAAATCCCGCCTATTGTGTTTTTGGCGGGATTTCCAAATCCCGCCTATTGTCTTTTTGGCGGGATTTACAAATCCCGCCTAATGTATTTTTGGCGAGATTTGCAAATCCCGCCTATTGTCTTTTTGGCGGGATTTGCAAATCCCGCCTATTGTGTTTTTGGCGCGATTTGCAAATCCCGCCTATTGCCTTTTTGGCGGGATTTACAAATCCCGCCTATTGCCTTTTTGGCGGGATTTCCAAATCCCGCCTATTGTGTTTTTGGCGGGATTTGCAAATCCCGCCTATTGTCTTTTTGGCGGGATATGCAAATCCCGCCTATTGTGTTTTTGGCGGGATTTACAAATCCCGCCTATTGTCTTTTTGGCGGGATTTACAAATCCCGTCTATTGTGTTTTTGGCGGGATTTCCAAATCCCGCCAATTGTCTTTTTGGCGGGATTTGGAAATCCGGCCAATTGTCTTTTTGGCGGGATTTACAAATCCCGCCTATTGTCTTTTTGGCGGGATTTACAAATCCCGCCTATTGTGTTTTTGGCGGGATTTGCAAATCCCGCCTATTGTGTTTTTGGCGGGATTTGCAAATCCCGCCTATTGCCTTTTTGGCGGGATTTACAAATCCCGCCTATTGCCTTTTTGGCGGGATTTCCAAATCCCGCCTATTGTGTTTTTGGCGGGATTTGCAAATCCCGCTTATTGTCTTTTTGGCGGGATTTGGAAATCTGGCCAATTGTGTTATTGGCGGGATTTACAAATCCCGCCTATTGTCTTTTTGGCGGGATTTACAAATCCCGCCTATTGTGTTTTTGGCGGGATTTGCAAATCCCGCCTATTGTATTTTTGGCGGGATTTACAAATCCCGCGTATTGTCTTTTTGGCGGGATTTACAAATCCCGCCTATTGTGTTTTTGGCGGGATTTTCAAATCCCGCCTAATGTGTTTTTGGCGGGATTTGCAAATCCCGCCTATTGTCTTTTTGGCGGGATTTACAAATCCCGCCTATTGTGTTTTTGGCGGGATTTGCAAATCCCGCCTATTGTGTTTTTGGCGGGATTTACAAATCCCGCCTATTGTGTTTTTGGCGGGATTTTCAAATCCCGCCTATTGTATTTTTGGCGGGATTTGCAAATCCCGCCTATTGTGCCTTTGGCGGGATTTACAAATCCCGCCTATTGTCTTTTTGGCGGGATTTGAATCCCGCCTATTGTCTTTTTGGCGGGATTTACAAATCCCGCCTATTGTGTTTTTCGCGGGATTTGCAAATCCCGCCTATTGTGTTTTTGGCGGGATTTGCAAATCCCGCCTATTGTCTTTTTGGCGGGATTTACAAATCCCGCCTAATGTGTTTTTGGCGAGATTTGCAAATCCCGCCTATTGTCTTTTTGGCGGGATTTGCAAATCCCGCCTATTGTGTTTTTGGCGGGATTTGCAAATCCCGCCTATTGTGTTTTTGGCGGGATTTGTAATCCCGCCTATTGTGTTTTTGGCGGGATTTCCAAATCCCGCCTATTGTCTATTTGGCGGGATTTGATCCCGCCTATTGTCTTTTTGGCAGGATTTACAAATCCCGCGTATTGTCTTTTTGGCGGGATTTGGAAATCCGGCCAATTGTGTTATTGGCGGGATTTACAAATCCCGCCTATTGTCTTTTTGGCGGGATTTACAAATCCCGCCTATTGTGTTTTTGGCGGGATTTGCAAATCCCGCCTATTGTATTTTTGGCGGGATTTACAAATCCCGCGTATTGTCTTTTTGGCGGGATTTACAAATCCCGCCTATTGTGTTTTTGGCGGGATTTTCAAATCCCGCCTAATGTGTTTTTGGCGGGATTTGCAAATCCCGCCTATTGTCTTTTTGGCGGGATTTACAAATCCCGCCTATTGTGGTTTTGGCGGGATTTGCAAATCCCGCCTATTGTGTTTTTGGCGGGATTTACAAATCCCGCCTATTGTGTTTTTGGCGGGATTTTCAAATCCCGCCTATTGTATTTTTGGCGGGATTTGCAAATCCCGCCTATTGTGCCTTTGGCGGGATTTCCAAATCCCGCCTATTGTCTTTTTGGCGGGATTTACAAATCCCGCCTATTGTCTTTTTGGCGGGATTTACAAATCCCGCCTATTGTGTTTTTCGCGGGATTTGCAAATCCCGCCTATTGTGTTTTTGGCGGGATTTGCAAATCCCGCTTATTGTCTTTTTGGCGGGATTTACAAATCCCGCCTAATGTGTTTTTGGCGAGATTTGCAAATCCCGCCTATTGTCTTTTTGGCGGGATTTGCAAATCCCGCCTATTGTGTTTTTGGCGGGATTTGCAAATCCCGCCTATTGCCTTTTTGGCGGGATTTACAAATCCCGCCTATTGCCTTTTTGGCGGGATTTCCAAATCCCGCCTATTGTGTTTTTGGCGGGATTTGCAAATCCCGCCTATTGTCTTTTTGGCGGGATATGCAAAGCCCGCCTATTGTGTTTTTGGCGGGATTTCCAAATCCCGCCTATTGTCTTTTTGGCGGGATTTACAAATCCCGCCTAATGTATTTTTGGCGAGATTTGCAAATCCCGCCTATTGTCTTTTTGGCGGGATTTGCAAATCCCGCCTATTGTGTTTTTGGCGGGATTTGCAAATCCCGCCTATTGCCTTTTTGGCGGGATTTACAAATCCCGCCTATTGCCTTTTTGGCGGGATTTCCAAATCCCGCCTATTGTGTTTTTGGCGGGATTTGCAAATCCCGCCTATTGTCTTTTTGGCGGGATATGCAAATCCCGCCTATTGTGTTTTTGGCGGGATTTACAAATCCCGCCTATTGTCTTTTTGGCGGGATTTACAAATCCCGTCTATTGTGTTTTTGGCGGGATTTCCAAATCCCGCCAATTGTCTTTTTGGCGGGATTTGGAAATCCGGCCAATTGTCTTTTTGGCGGGATTTACAAATCCCGCCTATTGTCTTTTTGGCGGGATTTACAAATCCCGCCTATTGTGTTTTTGGCGGGATTTGCAAATCCCGTCTATTGTCTTTTTGGCGGGATTTACAAATCCCGCCTATTGTGTTTTTGGCGGGATTTACAAATCCCGCCTATTGTGTTTTTGGCGGGATTTTCAAATCCCGCCTATTGTATTTTTGGCGGGATTTGCAAATCCCGCCTATTGTGCCTTTGGCGGGATTTACAAATCCCGCCTATTGTCTTTTTGGCGGGATTTGAATCCCGCCTATTGTCTTTTTGGCGGGATTTACAAATCCCGCCTATTGTGTTTTTCGCGGGATTTGCAAATCCCGCCTATTGTGTTTTTGGCGGGATTTGCAAATCCCGCCTATTGTCTTTTTGGCGGGATTTACAAATCCCGCCTAATGTGTTTTTGGCGAGATTTGCAAATCCCGCCTATTGTCTTTTTGGCGGGATTTGCAAATCCCGCCTATTGTGTTTTTGGCGGGATTTGCAAATCCCGCCTATTGTGTTTTTGGCGGGATTTGTAATCCCGCCTATTGTGTTTTTGGCGGGATTTCCAAATCCCGCCTATTGTTTATTTGGCGGGATTTGATCCCGCCTATTGTCTTTTTGGCGGGATTTACAAATCCCGCGTATTGTCTTTTTGGCGGGATTTGGAAATCCGGCCAATTGTGTTATTGGCGGGATTTACAAATCCCGCCTATTGTCTTTTTGGCGGGATTTACAAATAACGCCTATTGTGTTTTTGGCGGGATTTGCAAATCCCGCCTATTGTATTTTTGGCGGGATTTACAAATCCCGCGTATTGTCTTTTTGGCGGGATTTACAAATCCCGCCTATTGTGTTTTTGGCGGGATTTTCAAATCCCGCCTATTGTCTTTTTGGCGGGATTTACAAATCCCGCCTATTGTGGTTTTGGCGGGATTTGCAAATCCCGCCTATTGTGTTTTTGGCGGGATTTACAAATCCCGCCTATTGTGTTTTTGGCGGGATTTTCAAATCCCGCCTATTGTATTTTTGGCGGGATTTGCAAATCCCGCCTATTGTGCCTTTGGCGGGATTTACAAATCCCGCCTATTGTCTTTTTGGCGGGATTTACAAATCCCGCCTATTGTCTTTTTGGCGGGATTTACAAATCCCGCCTATTGTGTTTTTCGCGGGATTTGCAAATCCCGCCTATTGTGTTTTTGGCGGGATTTGCAAATCCCGCTTATTGTCTTTTTGGCGGGATTTACAAATCCCGCCTAATGTGTTTTTGGCGAGATTTGCAAATCCCGCCTATTGTCTTTTTGGCGGGATTTGCAAATCCCGCCTATTGTGTTTTTGGCGGGATTTGCAAATCCCGCCTATTGCCTTTTTGGCGGGATTTCCAAATCCCGCCTATTGCCTTTTTGGCGGGATTTCCAAATCCCGCCTATTGTGTTTTTGGCGGGATTTGCAAATCCCGCCTATTGTCTTTTTGGCGGGATATGCAAATCCCGCCTATTGTGTTTTTGGCGGGATTTCCAAATCCCGCCTATTGTCTTTTTGGCGGGATTTACAAATCTCGCCTAATGTGTTTTTGGCGAGATTTGCAAATCCCGCCTATTGTCTTTTTGGCGGGATTTGCAAATCCCGCCTATTGTGTTTTTGGCGGGATTTGCAAATCCCGCCTATTGCCTTTTTGGCGGGATTTACAAATCCCGCCTATTGCCTTTTTGGCGGGATTTCCAAATCCCGCCTATTGTGTTTTTGGCGGGATTTGCAAATCCCGCCTATTGTCTTTTTGGCGGGATATGCAAATCCCGCGTATTGTCTTTTTGGCGGGATTTACAAATCCCGCCTATTGTGTTTTTGGCGGGATTTTCAAATCCCGCCTAATGTGTTTTTGGCGGGATTTGCAAATCCCGCCTATTGTCTTTTTGGCGGGATTTACAAATCCCGCCTATTGTGGTTTTGGCGGGATTTGCAAATCCCGCCTATTGTGTTTTTGGCGGGATTTACAAATCCCGCCTATTGTGTTTTTGGCGGGATTTTCAAATCCCGCCTATTGTATTTTTGGCGGGATTTGCAAATCCCGCCTATTGTGCCTTTGGCGGGATTTACAAATCCCGCCTATTGTCTTTTTGGCGGGATTTACAAATCCCGCCTATTGTCTTTTTGGCGGGATTTACAAATCCCGCCTATTGTGTTTTTCGCGGGATTTGCAAATCCCGCCTATTGTGTTTTTGGCGGGATTTGCAAATCCCGCTTATTGTCTTTTTGGCGGGATTTACAAATCCCGCCTAATGTGTTTTTGGCGAGATTTGCAAATCCCGCCTATTGTCTTTTTGGCGGGATTTGCAAATCCCGCCTATTGTGTTTTTGGCGGGATTTGCAAATCCCGCCTATTGCCTTTTTGGCGGGATTTACAAATCCCGCCTATTGCCTTTTTGGCGGGATTTCCAAATCCCGCCTATTGTGTTTTTGGCGGGATTTGCAAATCCCGCCTATTGTCTTTTTGGCGGGATATGCAAAGCCCGCCTATTGTGTTTTTGGCGGGATTTCCAAATCCCGCCTATTGTCTTTTTGGCGGGATTTACAAATCCCGCCTAATGTATTTTTGGCGAGATTTGCAAATCCCGCCTATTGTCTTTTTGGCGGGATTTGCAAATCCCGCCTATTGTGTTTTTGGCGGGATTTGCAAATCCCGCCTATAGCCTTTTTGGCGGGATTTACAAATCCCGCCTATTGCCTTTTTGGCGGGATTTCCAAATCCCGCCTATTGTGTTTTTGGCGGGATTTGCAAATCCCGCCTATTGTCTTTTTGGCGGGATATGCAAATCCCGCCTATTGTGTTTTTGGCGGGATTTACAAATCCCGCCTATTGTCTTTTTGGCGGGATTTACAAATCCCGTCTATTGTGTTTTTGGCGGGATTTCCAAATCCCGCCAATTGTCTTTTTGGCGGGATTTGGAAATCCGGCCAATTGTCTTTTTGGCGGGATTTACAAATCCCGCCTATTGTCTTTTTGGCGGGATTTACAAATCCCGCCTATTGTGTTTTTGGCGGGATTTGCAAATCCCGTCTATTGTCTTTTTGGCGGGATTTACAAATCCCGCCTATTGTGTTTTTGGCGGGATTTACAAATCCCGCCTATTGTGTTTTTGGCGGGATTTTCAAATCCCGCCTATTGTATTTTTGGCGGGATTTGCAAATCCCGCCTATTGTGCCTTTGGCGGGATTTACAAATCCCGCCTATTGTCTTTTTGGCGGGATTTGAATCCCGCCTATTGTCTTTTTGGCGGGATTTACAAATCCCGCCTATTGTGTTTTTCGCGGGATTTGCAAATCCCGCCTATTGTGTTTTTGGCGGGATTTGCAAATCCCGCCTATTGTCTTTTTGGCGGGATTTACAAATCCCGCCTAATGTGTTTTTGGCGAGATTTGCAAATCCCGCCTATTGTCTTTTTGGCGGGATTTGCAAATCCCGCCTATTGTGTTTTTGGCGGGATTTGCAAATCCCGCCTATTGTGTTTTTGGCGGGATTTGTAATCCCGCCTATTGTGTTTTTGGCGGGATTTCCAAATCCCGCCTATTGTTTATTTGGCGGGATTTGATCCCGCCTATTGTCTTTTTGGCGGGATTTACAAATCCCGCGTATTGTCTTTTTGGCGGGATTTGGAAATCCGGCCAATTGTGTTATTGGCGGGATTTACAAATCCCGCCTATTGTATTTTTGGCGGGATTTGCAAATCCCGCCTATTGTGCCTTTGGCGGGATTTACAAATCCCGCCTATTGTCTTTTTGGCGGGATTTACAAATCCCGCCTATTGTCTTTTTGGCGGGATTTACAAATCCCGCCTATTGTGTTTTTCGCGGGATTTGCAAATCCCGCCTATTGTGTTTTTGGCGGGATTTGCAAATCCCGCTTATTGTCTTTTTGGCGGGATTTACAAATCCCGCCTAATGTGTTTTTGGCGAGATTTGCAAATCCCGCCTATTGTCTTTTTGGCGGGATTTGCAAATCCCGCCTATTGTGTTTTTGGCGGGATTTGCAAATCCCGCCTATTGCCTTTTTGGCGGGATTTACAAATCCCGCCTATTGCCTTTTTGGCGGGATTTCCAAATCCCGCCTATTGTGTTTTTGGCGGGATTTGCAAATCCCGCCTATTGTCTTTTTGGCGGGATATGCAAAGCCCGCCTATTGTGTTTTTGGCGGGATTTCCAAATCCCGCCTATTGTCTTTTTGGCGGGATTTACAAATCCCGCCTAATGTATTTTTGGCGAGATTTGCAAATCCCGCCTATTGTCTTTTTGGCGGGATTTGCAAATCCCGCCTATTGTGTTTTTGGCGGGATTTGCAAATCCCGCCTATAGCCTTTTTGGCGGGATTTACAAATCCCGCCTATTGCCTTTTTGGCGGGATTTCCAAATCCCGCCTATTGTGTTTTTGGCGGGATTTGCAAATCCCGCCTATTGTCTTTTTGGCGGGATATGCAAATCCCGCCTATTGTGTTTTTGGCGGGATTTACAAATCCCGCCTATTGTCTTTTTGGCGGGATTTACAAATCCCGTCTATTGTGTTTTTGGCGGGATTTCCAAATCCCGCCAATTGTCTTTTTGGCGGGATTTGGAAATCCGGCCAATTGTCTTTTTGGCGGGATTTACAAATCCCGCCTATTGTCTTTTTGGCGGGATTTACAAATCCCGCCTATTGTGTTTTTGGCGGGATTTGCAAATCCCGTCTATTGTCTTTTTGGCGGGATTTACAAATCCCGCCTATTGTGTTTTTGGCGGGATTTACAAATCCCGCCTATTGTGTTTTTGGCGGGATTTTCAAATCCCGCCTATTGTATTTTTGGCGGGATTTGCAAATCCCGCCTATTGTGCCTTTGGCGGGATTTACAAATCCCGCCTATTGTCTTTTTGGCGGGATTTGAATCCCGCCTATTGTCTTTTTGGCGGGATTTACAAATCCCGCCTATTGTGTTTTTCGCGGGATTTGCAAATCCCGCCTATTGTGTTTTTGGCGGGATTTGCAAATCCCGCCTATTGTCTTTTTGGCGGGATTTACAAATCCCGCCTAATGTGTTTTTGGCGAGATTTGCAAATCCCGCCTATTGTCTTTTTGGCGGGATTTGCAAATCCCGCCTATTGTGTTTTTGGCGGGATTTGCAAATCCCGCCTATTGTGTTTTTGGCGGGATTTGTAATCCCGCCTATTGTGTTTTTGGCGGGATTTCCAAATCCCGCCTATTGTTTATTTGGCGGGATTTGATCCCGCCTATTGTCTTTTTGGCGGGATTTACAAATCCCGCGTATTGTCTTTTTGGCGGGATTTGGAAATCCGGCCAATTGTGTTATTGGCGGGATTTACAAATCCCGCCTATTGTCTTTTTGGCGGGATTTACAAATAACGCCTATTGTGTTTTTGGCGGGATTTGCAAATCCCGCCAATTGTCTTTTTGGCGGGATTTGGAAATCCGGCCAATTGTCTTTTTGGCGGGATTTACAAATCCCGCCTATTGTCTTTTTGGCGGGATTTACAAATCCCGCCTATTGTGTTTTTGGCGGGATTTACAAATCCCGCCTATTGTCTTTTTGGCGGGATTTACAAATCCCGCCTATTGTCTTTTTGGCGGGATTTACAAATCCCGCCTATTGTGTTTTTCGCGGGATTTGCAAATCCCGCCTATTGTGTTTTTGGCGGGATTTGCAAATCCCGCCTATTGTCTTTTTGGCGGGATTTACAAATCCCGCCTAATGTGTTTTTGGCGAGATTTGCAAATCCCGCCTATTGTCTTTTTGGCGGGATTTGCAAATCCCGCCTATTGTGTTTTTGGCGGGATTTGCAAATCCCGCCTATTGCCTTTTTGGCGGGATTTACAAATCCCGCCTATTGCCTTTTTGGCGGGATTTCCAAATCCCGCCTATTGTGTTTTTGGCGGGATTTGCAAATCCCGCCTATTGTCTTTTTGGCGGGATATGCAAATCCCGCCTATTGTGTTTTTGGCGGGATTTACAAATCCCGCCTATTGTCTTTTTGGCGGGATTTACAAATCCCGTCTATTGTGTTTTTGGCGGGATTTCCAAATCCCGCCAATTGTCTTTTTGGCGGGATTTGGAAATCCGGCCAATTGTGTTATTGGCGGGATTTACAAATCCCGCCTATTGTCTTTTTGGCGGGATTTACAAATCCCGCCTATTGTGTTTTTGGCGGGATTTGCAAATCCCGCCAATTGTCTTTTTGGCGGGATTTGGAAATCCGGCCAATTGTGTTATTGGCGAGATTTGCAAATCCCGCCTATTGTCTTTTTGGCGGGATTTGCAAATCCCGCCTATTGTGTTTTTGGCGGGATTTGCAAATCCCGCCTATTGCCTTTTTGGCGGGATTTACAAATCCCGCCTATTGCCTTTTTGGCGGGATTTCCAAATCCCGCCTATTGTGTTTTTGGCGGGATTTACAAATCCCGCCTATTGTCTTTTTGGCGGGATTTACAAATCCCGCCTATTGTGTTTTTCGCGGGATTTGCAAATCCCGCCTATTGTGTTTTTGGCGGGATTTGCAAATCCCGCCTATTGTCTTTTTGGCGGGATTTACAAATCCCGCCTAATGTGTTTTTGGCGAGATTTGCAAATCCCGCCTATTGTCTTTTTGGCGGGATTTGCAAATCCCGCCTATTGTGTTTTTGGCGGGATTTGCAAATCCCGCCTATTGCCTTTTTGGCGGGATTTACAAATCCCGCCTATTGCCTTTTTGGCGGGATTTCCAAATCCCGCCTATTGTGTTTTTGGCGGGATTTGCAAATCCCGCCTATTGTCTTTTTGGCGGGATATGCAAATCCCGCCTATTGTGTTTTTGGCGGGATTTACAAATCCCGCCTATTGTCTTTTTGGCGGGATTTACAAATCCCGTCTATTGTGTTTTTGGCGGGATTTCCAAATCCCGCCAATTGTCTTTTTGGCGGGATTTGGAAATCCGGCCAATTGTGTTATTGGCGGGATTTACAAATCCCGCCTATTGTCTTTTTGGCGGGATTTACGAATCCCGCCTATTGTGTTTTTGGCGGGATTTGCAAATCCCGCCTATTGTGTTTTTGGCGGGATTTGCAAATCCCGCCTATTGTATTTTTGGCGGGATTTACAAATCCCGCCTATTGTGTTTTTGGCGGGATTTTCAAATCCCGCCTAATGTGTTTTTGGCGGGATTTGCAAATCCCGCCTATTGTCTTTTTGGCGGGATTTACAAATCCCGCCTATTGTGGTTTTGGCGTGATTTGCAAATCCCGCCTATTGTGTTTTTGGCGGGATTTACAAATCCCGCCTATTGTGTTTTTGGCGGGATTTTCAAATCCCGCCTATTGTATTTTTGGCGGGATTTGCAAATCCCGCCTATTGTGCCTTTGGCGGGATTTACAAATCCCGCCTATTGTCTTTTTGGCGGGATTTACAAATCCCGCCTATTGTGTTTTTCGCGGGATTTGCAAATCCCGCCTATTGTGTTTTTGGCGGGATTTGCAAATCCCGCTTATTGTCTTTTTGGCGGGATTTACAAATCCCGCCTAATGTGTTTTTGGCGAGATTTGCAAATCACGCCTATTGTCTTTTTGGCGGGATTTGCAAATCCCGCCTATTGTGTTTTTGGCGGGATTTGCAAATCCCGCCTATTGCCTTTTTGGCGGGATTTACAAATCCCGCCTATTGCCTTTTTGGCGGGATTTCCAAATCCCGCCTATTGTGTTTTTGGCGGGATTTGCAAATCCCGCCTATTGTCTTTTTGGCGGGATATGCAAATCCCGCCTATTGTGTTTTTGGCGGGATTTCCAAATCCCGCCTATTGTCTTTTTGGCGGGATTTACAAATCCCGCCTAATGTGTTTTTGGCGAGATTTGCAAATCCCGCCTATTGTCTTTTTGGCGGGATTTGCAAATCCCGCCTATTGTGTTTTTGGCGGGATTTGCAAATCCCGCCTATTGCCTTTTTGGCGGGATTTACAAATCCCGCCTATTGCCTTTTTGGCGGGATTTCCAAATCCCGCCTATTGTGTTTTTGGCGGGATTTGCAAATCCCGCCTATTGTCTTTTTGGCGGGATATGCAAATCCCGCCTATTGTGTTTTTGGCGGGATTTACAAATCCCGCCTATTGTCTTTTTGGCGGGATTTACAAATCCCGTCTATTGTGTTTTTGACGGGATTTCCAAATCCCGCCAATTGTCTTTTTGGCGGGATTTGGAAATCCGGCCAATTGTCTTTTTGGCGGGATTTACAAATCCCGCCTATTGTCTTTTTGGCGGGATTTACAAATCCCGCCTATTGTGTTTTTGGCGGGATTTGCAAATCCCGCCTATTGTCTTTTTGGCGGGATTTACAAATCCCGCCTATTGTCTTTTTGGCGGGATTTACAAATCCCGCCTATTGTGTTTTTGGCGGGATTTTCAAATCCCGCCTAATGTGTTTTTGGCGGGATTTGCAAATCCCGCCTATTGTCTTTTTGGCGGGATTTACAAATCCCGCCTATTGTGTTTTTGGCGGGATTTGCAAATCCCGCCTATTGTGTTTTTGGCGGGATTTACAAATCCCGCCTATTGTGTTTTTGGCGGGATTTTCAAATCCCGCCTATTGTATTTTTGGCGGGATTTGCCAATCCCGCCTATTGTGCCTTTGGCGGGATTTACAAATCCCGCCTATTGTCTTTTTGGCGGGATTTGAATCCCGCCTATTGTCTTTTTGGCGGGATTTACAAATCCCGCCTATTGTGTTTTTCGCGGGATTTGCAAATCCCGCCTATTGTGTTTTTGGCGGGATTTGCAAATCCCGCCTATTGTCTTTTTGGCGGGATTTACAAATCCCGCCTAATGTGTTTTTGGCGAGATTTGCAAATCCCGCCTATTGTCTTTTTGGCGGGATTTGCAAATCCCGCCTATTGTGTTTTTGGCGGGATTTGCAAATCCCGCCTATTGTGTTTTTGGCGGGATTTGTAATCCCGCCTATTGTGTTTTTGGCGGGATTTCCAAATCCCGCCTATTGTCTATTTGGCGGGATTTGATCCCGCCTATTGTCTTTTTGGCGGGATTTACAAATCCCGCGTATTGTCTTTTTGGCGGGATTTACAAATCCCGCCTATTGTGTTTTTGGCGGGATTTTCAAATCCCGCCTAATGTGTTTTTGGCGGGATTTGCAAATCCCGCCTATTGTCTTTTTGGCGGGATTTACAAATCCCGCCTATTGTGGTTTTGGCGGGATTTACAAATCCCGCCTATTGTGTTTTTGGCGGGATTTACAAATCCCGCCTATTGTGTTTTTGGCGGGATTTTCAAATCCCGCCTATTGTATTTTTTGCGGGATTTGCAAATCCCGCCTATTGTGCCTTTGGCGGGATTTACAAATCCCGCCTATTGTCTTTTTGGCGGGATTTACAAATCCCGTCTATTGTGTTTTTGGCGGGATTTCCAAATCCCGCCAATTGTCTTTTTGGCGGGATTTGGAAATCCGGCCAATTGTCTTTTTGGCGGGATTTACAAATCCCGCCTATTGTCTTTTTGGCGGGATTTACAAATCCCGCCTATTGTGTTTTTCGCGGGATTTGCAAATCCCGCCTATTGTGTTTTTGGGGGGATTTGCAAATCCCGCTTATTGTCTTTTTGGCGGGATTTACAAATCCCGCCTAATGTGTTTTTGGCGAGATTTGCAAATCCCGCCTATTGTCTTTTTGGCGGGATTTGCAAATCCCGCCTATTGTGTTTTTGGCGGGATTTGCAAATCCCGCTTATTGCCTTTTTGGCGGGATTTACAAATCCCGCCTATTGCCTTTTTGGCGGGATTTCCAAATCCCGCCTATTGTGTTTTTGGCGGGATTTGCAAATCCCGCCTATTGTCTTTTTGGCGGGATATGCAAATCCCGCCTATTGTGTTTTTGGCGGGATTTCCAAATCCCGCCTATTGTCTTTTTGGCGGGATTTACAAATCCCGCCTAATGTGTTTTTGGCGAGATTTGCAAATCCCGCCTATTGTCTTTTTGGCGGGATTTGCAAATCCCGCCTATTGTGTTTTTGGCGGGATTTGCAAATCCCGCCTATTGCCTTTTTGGCGGGATTTACAAATCCCGCCTATTGCCTTTTTGGCGGGATTTCCAAATCCCGCGTATTGTCTTTTTGGCGGGATATGCAAATCCCGCCTATTGTGTTTTTGGCCGGATTTACAAATCCCGCCTATTGTCTTTTTGGCGGGATTTACAAATCCCGTCTATTGTGTTTTTGGCGGGATTTCCAAATCCCGCCAATTGTCTTTTTGGCGGGATTTGGAAATCCGACCAATTGTCTTTTTGGCGGGATTTACAAATCCCGCCTATTGTCTTTTTGGCGGGATTTACAAATCCCGCCTATTGTGTTTTTGGCGGGATTTGCAAATCCCGCCTATTGTCTTTTTGGCGGGATTTACAAATCCCGCCTATTGTCTTTTTGGCGGGATTTACAAATCCCGCCTATTGTGTTTTTGGCGGGATTTTCAAATCCCGCCTAATGTGTTTTTGGCGGGATTTGCAAATCCCGCATATTGTCTTTTTGGCGGGATTTACAAATCCCGCCTATTGTGTTTTTGGCGGGATTTGCAAATCCCGCCTATTGTGTTTTTGGCGGGATTTACAAATCCCGCCTATTGTGTTTTTGGCGGGATTTTCAAATCCCGCCTATTGTATTTTTGGCGGGATTTGCAAATCCCGCCTATTGTGCCTTTGGCGGGATTTACAAATCCCGCCTATTGTCTTTTTGGCGGGATTTGAATCCCGCCTATTGTCTTTTTGGCGGGATTTACAAATCCCGCCTATTGTGTTTTTCGCGGGATTTGCAAATCCCGCCTATTGTGTTTTTGGCGGGATTTGCAAATCCCGCCTATTGTCTTTTTGGCGGGATTTACAAATCCCGCCTAATGTGTTTTTGGCGAGATTTGCAAATCCCGCCTATTGTCTTTTTGGCGGGATTTGCAAATCCCGCCTATTGTGTTTTTGGCGGGATTTGCAAATCCCGCCTATTGTGTTTTTGGCGGGATTTGTAATCCCGCCTATTGTGTTTTTGGCGGGATTTCCAAATCCCGCCTATTGTCTATTTGGCGGGATTTGATCCCGCCTATTGTCTTTTTGGCGGGATTTACAAATCCCGCGTATTGTCTTTTTGGCGGGATTTGGAAATCCGGCCAATTGTGTCATTGGCGGGATTTACAAATCCCGCCTATTGTCTTTTTGGCGGGATTTACAAATCCCGCCTATTGTGTTTTTGGCGGGATTTGCAAATCCCGCCTATTGTATTTTTGGCGGGATTTACAAATCCCGCGTATTGTCTTTTTGGCGGGATTTACAAATCCCGCCTATTGTGTTTTTGGCGGGATTTTCAAATCCCGCCTAATGTGTTTTTGGCGGGATTTGCAAATCCCGCCTATTGTCTTTTTGGCGGGATTTACAAATCCCGCCTATTGTGGTTTTGGCGGGATTTGCAAATCCCGCCTATTGTGTTTTTGGCGGGATTTACAAATCCCGCCTATTGTGTTTTTGGCGGGATTTGCAAATCCCGCCTATTGTCTTTTTGGCGGGATTTACAAATCCCGCCTATTGTGTTTTTCGCGGGATTTGCAAATCCCGCCTATTGTGTTTTTGGCGGGATTTGCAAATCCCGCCTATTGTCTTTTTGGCGGGATTTACAAATCCCGCCTAATGTGTTTTTGGCGAGATTTGCAAATCCCGCCTATTGTCTTTTTGGCGGGATTTGCAAATCCCGCCTATTGTGTTTTTGGCGGGATTTGCAAATCCCGCCTATTGCCTTTTTGGCGGGATTTCCAAATCCCGCCTATTGCCTTTTTGGCGGGATTTCCAAATCCCGCCTATTGTGTTTTTGGCGGGATTTGCAAATCCCGCCTATTGTCTTTTTGGCGGGATATGCAAATCCCGCCTATTGTGTTTTTGGCGGGATTTCCAAATCCCGCCTATTGTCTTTTTGGCGGGATTTACAAATCCCGCCTAATGTGTTTTTGGCGAGATTTTCAAATCCCGCCTATTGTCTTTTTGGCGGGATTTGCAAATCCCGCCTATTGTGTTTTTGGCAGGATTTGCAAATCCCGCCTATTGCCTTTTTGGCGGGATTTACAAATCCCGCCTATTGCCTTTTTGGCGGGATTTCCAAATCCCGCCTATTGTGTTTTTGGCGGGATTTGCAAATCCCGCCTATTGTCTTTTTGGCGGGATATGCAAATCCCGCCTATTGTGTTTTTGGCGGGATTTCCAAATCCCGCCAATTGTCTTTTTGGCGGGATTTGGAAATCCGGCCAATTGTCTTTTTGGCGGGATTTACAAATCCCGCCTATTGTCTTTTTGGCGGGATTTACAAATCCCGCCTATTGTGTTTTTGGCGGGATTTGCAAATCCCGCCTATTGTCTTTTTGGCGGGATTTACAAATCCCGCCTATTGTGTTTTTGGCGGGATTTTCAAATCCCGCCTATTGTATTTTTGGCGGGATTTGCAAATCCCGCCTATTGTGCCTTTGGCGGGATTTACAAATCCCGCCTATTGTCTTTTTGGCGGGATTTGAATCCCGCCTATTGTCTTTTTGGCGGGATTTACAAATCCCGCCTATTGTGTTTTTCGCGGGATTTGCAAATCCCGCCTATTGTGTTTTTGGCGGGATTTGCAAATCCCGCCTATTGTCTTTTTGGCGGGATTTACAAATCCCGCCTAATGTGTTTTTGGCGAGATTTGCAAATCCCGCCTATTGTCTTTTTGGCGGGATTTGCAAATCCCGCCTATTGTGTTTTTGGCGGGATTTGCAAATCCCGCCTATTGTGTTTTTGGCGGGATTTGTAATCCCGCCTATTGTGTTTTTGGCGGGATTTCCAAATCCCGCCTATTGTCTATTTGGCGGGATTTGATCCCGCCTATTGTCTTTTTGGCGGGATTTACAAATCCCGCGTATTGTCTTTTTGGCGGGATTTGGAAATCCGGCCAATTGTGTTATTGGCAGGATTTACAAATCCCGCCTATTGTCTTTTTGGCGGGATTTACAAATCCCGCCTATTGTGTTTTTGGCGGGATTTGCAAATCCCGCCTATTGTATTTTTGGCGGGATTTACAAATCCCGCGTATTGTCTTTTTGGCGGGATTTACAAATCCCGCCTATTGTGTTTTTGGCGGGATTTTCAAATCCCGCCTAATGTGTTTTTGGCGGGATTTGCAAATCCCGCCTATTGTCTTTTTGGCGGGATTTACAAATCCCGCCTATTGTGGTTTTGGCGGGATTTGCAAATCCCGCCTATTGTGTTTTTGGCGGGATTTACAAATCCCGCCTATTGTGTTTTTGGCGGGATTTTCAAATCCCGCCTATTGTATTTTTGGCGGGATTTGCAAATCCCGCCTATTGTGCCTTTGGCGGGATTTACAAATCCCGCCTATTGTCTTTTTGGCGGGATTTACAAATCCCGCCTATTGTCTTTTTGGCGGGATTTACAAATCCCGCCTATTGTGTTTTTCGCGGGATTTGCAAATCCCGCCTATTGTGTTTTTGGCGGGATTTGCAAATCCCGCTTATTGTCTTTTTGGCGGGATTTACAAATCCCGCCTAATGTGTTTTTGGCGAGATTTGCAAATCCCGCCTATTGTGTTTTTGGCGGGATTTGCAAATCCCGCCTATTGCCTTTTTGGCGGGATTTACAAATCCCGCCTATTGCCTTTTTGGCGGGATTTCCAAATCCCGCCTATTGTGTTTTTGGCGGGATTTGCAAATCCCGCCTATTGTCTTTTTGGCGGGATATGCAAATCCCGCCTATTGTGTTTTTGGCGGGATTTCCAAATCCCGCCTATTGTCTTTTTGGCGGGATTTACAAATCCCGCCTAATGTGTTTTTGGCGAGATTTGCAAATCCGGCCTATTGTCTTTTTGGCGGGATTTGCAAATCCCGCCTATTGTGTTTTTGGCGGGATTTACAAATCCCGCCTATTGTCTTTTTGGCGGGATTTACAAATCCCGTCTATTGTGTTTTTGGCGGGATTTCCAAATCCCGCCAAATGTCTTTTTGGCGGGATTTGGAAATCCGGCCAATTGTCTTTTTGGCGGGATTTACAAATCCCGCCTATTGTCTTTTTGGCGGGATTTACAAATCCCGCCTATTGTGTTTTTGGCGGGATTTGCAAATCCCGCCTATTGTCTTTTTGGCGGGATTTACAAATCCCGCCTATTGTCTTTTTGGCGGGATTTACAAATCCCGCCTATTGTGTTTTTGGCGGGATTTTCAAATCCCGCCTAATGTGTTTTTGGCGGGATTTGCAAATCCCGCCTATTGTCTTTTTGGCGGGATTTACAAATCCCGCCTATTGTGTTTTTGGCGGGATTTGCAAATCCCGCCTATTGTGTTTTTGGCGGGATTTACAAATCCCGCCTATTGTGTTTTTGGCGGGATTTACAAATCCCGCCTAATGTGTTTTTGGCGAGATTTGCAAATTCCGCCTATTGTCTTTTTGGCGGGATTTGAATCCCGCCTATTGTCTTTTTGGCGGGATTTACAAATCCCGCCTATTGTGTTTTTCGCGGGATTTGCAAATCCCGCCTATTGTGTTTTTGGCGGGATTTGCAAATCCCGCCTATTGTCTTTTTGGCGGGATTTACAAATCCCGCCTAATGTGTTTTTGGCGGGATTTGCAAATCCCGCCTATTGTCTTTTTGGCGGGATTTGCAAATCCCGCCTATTGTGTTTTTGGCGGGATTTGCAAATCCCGCCTATTGTGTTTTTGGCGGGATTTGTAATCCCGCCTATTGTGTTTTTGGCGGGATTTCCAAATCCCGCCTATTGTCTATTTGGCGGGATTTGATCCCGCCTATTGTCTTTTTGGTGGGATTTACAAATCCCGCGTATTGTCTTTTTGGCGGGATTTACAAATCCCGCCTATTGTGTTTTTGGCGGGATTTTCAAATCCCGCCTAATGTGTTTTTGGCGGGATTTGCAAATCCCGCCTATTGTCTTTTTGGCGGGATTTACAAATCCCGCCTATTGTGGTTTTGGCGGGATTTGCAAATCCCGCCTATTGTGTTTTTGGCGGGATTTACAAATCCCGCCTATTGTGTTTTTGGCGGGATTTTCAAATCCCGCCTATTGTATTTTTGGCGGGATTTGCAAATCCCGCCTATTGTGCCTTTGGCGGGATTTACAAATCCCGCCTATTGTCTTTTTGGCGGGATTTACAAATCCCGCCTATTGTCTTTTTGGCGGGATTTACAAATCCCGCCTATTGTGTTTTTCGCGGGATTTGCAAATCCCGCCTATTGTGTTTTTGGGGGGATTTGCAAATCCCGCTTATTGTCTTTTTGGCGGGATTTACAAATCCCGCCTAATGTGTTTTTGGCGAGATTTGCAAATCCCGCCTATTGTCTTTTTGGCGGGATTTGCAAATCCCGCCTATTGTGTTTTTGGCGGGATTTGCAAATCCCGCCTATTGCCTTTTTGGCGGGATTTACAAATCCCGCCTATTGCCTTTTTGGCGGGATTTCCAAATCCCGCCTATTGTGTTTTTGGCGGGATTTGCAAATCCGGCCAATTGTCTTTTTGGCGGGATTTACAAATCCCGCCTATTGTCTTTTTGGCGGGATTTACAAATCCCGCCTATTGTGTTTTTGGCGGGATTTGCAAATCCCGCCTATTGTCTTTTTGGCGGGATTTACAAATCCCGCCTATTGTCTTTTTGGCGGGATTTACAAATCCCGCCTATTGTGTTTTTGGCGGGATTTTCAAATCCCGCCTAATGTGTTTTTGGCGGGATTTGCAAATCCCGCCTATTGTCTTTTTGGCGGGATTTACAAATCCCGCCTATTGCCTTTTTGGCGGGATTTCCAAATCCCGCCTATTGTGTTTTTGGCGGGATTTGCAAATCCCGCCTATTGTCTTTTTTGCGGGATATGCAAATCCCGCCTATTGTCTTTTTGGCGGGATTTGAAAATCCCGCCTATTGTGTTTTTGGCGGGATTTACAAATCCCGCCTATTGTGTTTTTGGCGGGATTTACAAATCCCGCCTAATGTGTTTTTGGCGAGATTTGCAAATCCCGCCTATTGTCTTTTTGGCGGGATTTGAATCCCGCCTATTGTCTTTTTGGCGGGATTTACAAATCCCGCCTATTGTGTTTTTCGCGGGATTTGCAAATCCCGCCTATTGTGTTTTTGGCGGGATTTGCAAATCCCGCCTATTGTCTTTTTGGCGGGATTTACAAATCCCGCCTAATGTGTTTTTGGCGAGATTTGCAAATCCCGCCTATTGTCTTTTTGGCGGGATTTGCAAATCCCGCCTATTGTGTTTTTGGCGGGATTTGCAAATCCCGCCTATTGCCTTTTTGCCGGGATTTACAAATCCCGCCTATTGCCTTTTTGGCGGGATTTCCAAATCCCGCCTATTGTGTTTTTGGCGGGATTTGCAAATCCCGCCTATTGTCTTTTTGGCGGGATATGCAAATCCCGCCTATTGTGTTTTTGGCGGGATTTGGAAATCCGGCCAATTGTGTTATTGGCGGGATTTACAAATCCCGCCTATTGTCTTTTTGGCGGGATTTACAAATCCCGCCTATTGTGTTTTTGGCGGGATTTGCAAATCCCGCCTATTGTATTTTTGGCGGGATTTACAAATCCCGCCTATTGTCTTTTTGGCGGGATTTACAAATCCCGCCTATTGTGTTTTTGGCGGGATTTTCAAATCCCGCCAATTGTCTTTTTGGCGGGATTTACAAATCCCGCCTATTGTGTTTTTGGCGGGATTTCCAAATCCCGCCAATTGTCTTTTTGGCGGGATTTGCAAATCCCGCCTATTGTGTTTTTGGCGGGATTTGCAAATCCAGCCTATTGTCTTTTTGGCAGGATTTGCAAAACCCGCCTATTGTGTTTTTGGCGGGATTTGCAAATCCCGCCAATTGTCCTGTCGAGTCCTGTCATGTCCTGTCCTGTCATGTTTTGTCCTGTCCTGTCATATCACATCACGTCACGTCATTGTCATTGTCCTGCCCTATCATGTCATGTCATGTCATGTCATTGTCTTTGTCCGGTCCTGTCCGGTCATGGCCTGTCATGTCGTGTATTGTCATGTCTTGTCCTGTCCTATCCTGTCCTGCCGTGTCGTGTCTTGTCCGGTCCTATCCTGTCATGTACTTTCTAATCATATTCTGTCCTGTCTAGTCCTTTATCATATCATATAATATAATATCACATCATTTCTTGTCCTGTCCTGATCTTGTGCTGTCCACTCATATCCTTTATCATGTCTTGTCTTGTCCTGTCCTGTCATGTCTTGTCGGGTCCTGTCATGTCCGGTCTTGTCTTGTGCAATCTTGTTATGTCATTATCTTGTCTGTCCTGTCATGTTTTGTCGTGTCATGATCTGTCCTGTCCTATCATGTCAGGTCTTGTCATGTCCTGTCATTTCCTTCCTGTCCTGTCCTATCCTGTCATGTCCTATCGTTTCATGTCATTTCCGGTCATGTCGTGTCGTGTCGTGTCTTGTCGTGTCTTGTCTTGTCATGTCCTGTCATGTCGGGTCATGTCCTGTCATCTCCTGTCCTGTCATTTCCTGTAATGTCTTGTCATGTCCTGTCTTGTCATGTCGTGTCTTGTCGTGTCCTGTCATGTCCTGTCGATCCCTGTCCCGGAATGTCCTGTCAGGTCATGTCAATTGTGTTTTTGGCGGGATTTGCAAATCCAGCCTATTGTCTTTTTGGCGGGATTTGCAAATCCCGCCTATTGTGTTTTTGGCGGGATTTCCAAATCCCGCCTATTGTCTTTTTGGCGGGATTTGTAAATCCCGCCTATTGTGTTTTTGGCGGGATTTGCAAATCCCGCCTACTGTCTTTTTGGCGGGATTTACAAATCCCCCCTATTGTCTTTTTGGCGGGATTTGCAAATCCCGCCAATTGTCTTTTTGGCGGGATATGCAAATCCCGCCTATTGTGTTTTTGGCGGGATTTGGAAATCCCGCCTATTGTCTTTTTGGCGGGATTTACAAATCCCGCCTAATGTGATTTTGGCGAGATTTGCAAATCCCGCCTATTGTCTTTTTGGCGGGATTTGCAAATCCCGCCTATTGTGTTTTTGGCGGGATTTGCAAATCCCGCCTATTGCCTTTTTGGCGGGATTTACAAATCCCGCCTATTGCCTTTTTGGCGGGATTTCCAAATCCCGCCTATTGTGTTTTTGGCGGGATTTGCAAATCCCGCCTATTGTCTTTTTGGCGGGATATGCAAATCCCGCCTATTGTGTTTTTGGCGGGATTTCCAAATCCCGCCTATTGTCTTTTTGGCGGGATTTACAAATCCCGCCTAATGTGTTTTTGGCGAGATTTGCAAATCCCGCCTATTGTCTTTTTGGCGGGATTTGCAAATCCCGCCTATTGTGTTTTTGGCGGGATTTGCAAATCCCGCCTATTGCCTTTTTGGCGGGATTTACAAATCCCGCCTATTGCCTTTTTGGCGGGATTTCCAAATCCCGCCTATTGTGTTTTTGGCGGGATTTGCAAATCCCGCCTATTGTCTTTTTGGCGGGATATGCAAATCCCGCCTATTGTGTTTTTGGCGGGATTTACAAATCCCGCCTATTGTCTTTTTGGCGGGATTTACAAATCCCGTGTATTGTGTTTTTGGCGGGATTTCCAAATCCCGCCAATTGTCTTTTTGGCGGGATTTGGAAATCCGGCCAATTGTCTTTTTGGCGGGATTTACAAATCCCGCCTATTGTCTTTTTGGCGGGATTTACAAATCCCGCCTATTGTGTTTTTGGCGGGATTTGCAAATCCCGCCTATTGTCTTTTTGGCGGGATTTACAAATCCCGCCTATTGTCTTTTTGGCGGGATTTACAAATCCCGCCTATTGTGTTTTTGGCGGGATTTTCAAATCCCGCCTAATGTGTTTTTGGCGGGATTTGCAAATCCCGCCTATTGTCTTTTTGGCGGGATTTACAAATCCCGCCTATTGTGTTTTTGGCGGGATTTGCAAATCCCGCCTATTGTGTTTTTGGCGGGATTTACAAATCCCGCCTATTGTGTTTTTGGCGGGATTTTCAAATCCCGCCTATTGTATTTTTGGCGGGATTTGCAAATCCCGCCTATTGTGCCTTTGGCGGGATTTACAAATCCCGCCTATTGTCTTTTTGGCGGGATTTGAATCCCGCCTATTATCTTTTTGGCGGGATTTACAAATCCCGCCTATTGTGTTTTTCGCGGGATTTGCAAATCCCGCCTATTGTGTTTTTGGCGGGATTTGCAAATCCCGCCTATTGTCTTTTTGGCGGGATTTACAAATCCCGCCTAATGTGTTTTTGGCGAGATTTGCAAATCCCGCCTATTGTCTTTTTGGCGGGATTTGCAAATCCCGCCTATTGTGTTTTTGGCGGGATTTGCAAATCCCGCCTATTGCCTTTTTGGCGGGATTTCCAAATCCCGCCTATTGCCTTTTTGGCGGGATTTCCAAATCCCGCCTATTGTGTTTTTGGCGGAATTTTCAAATCCCGCCTAATGTGTTTTTGGCGGGATTTACAAATCCCGCCTATTGAGTTTTTGGCGGGATTTCCAAATCCCGCCAATTGTCTTTTTGGCGGGATTTGGAAATCCGGCCAATTGTGTTATTGGCGGGATTTACTAATCCCGCCTATTGTCTTTTTGGCGGGATTTACAAATCCCGCCTATTCTGTTTTTGGCGGGATTTGCAAATCCCGCCTATTGTATTTTTGGCGGGATTTACAAATCCAGCCTATTGTCTTTTTGGCGGGATTTACAAATCCCGCCTATTGTGTTTTTGGCGGAATTTTCAAATCCCGCCTAATGTGTTTTTGGCGGGATTTGTAAATCCCGCCTATTGTCTTTTTGGCGGGATTTCCAAATCCCGCCTATTGTGTTTTTGGCGGGATTTGAAAATCCCGCCTATTGTGTTTTTGGCGGGATTTACAAATCCCGCCTATTGTGTTTTTGGCGGGATTTTCAAATCCCGCCTATTGTATTTTTGGCGGGATTTGCAAATCCCGCCTATTGTGCCTTTGGCGGGATTTACAAATCCCGCCTATTGTCTTTTTGGCGGGATTTACAAATCCCGCCTATTGTCTTTTTGGCGGGATTTGTAAATCCCGCCTATTGTGTTTTTCGCGGGATTTGCAAATCCCGCCTATTGTGTTTTTGGCGGGATTTCCAAATCCCGCTTATTGTCTTTTTGGCGGGATTTACAAATCCCGCCTAATGTGTTTTTGGCGAGATTTGCAAATCCCGCCTATTGTCTTTTTGGCGGGATTTGCAAATCCCGCCTATTGTGTTTTTGGCGGGATTTGCAAATCCCGCCTATTGCCTTTTTGGCGGGATTTACAAATCCCGCCTATTGCCTTTTTGGCGGGATTTCCAAATCCCGCCTATTGTGTTTTTGGCGGGATTTGCAAATCCCGCCTATTGTCTTTTTGGCGGGATATGCAAATCCCGCCTATTGTCTTTTTGGCGGGATTTGAAAATCCCGCCTATGGTGTTTTTGGCGGGATTTACAAATCCCGCCTATTGTCTTTTTGGCGAGATTTGCAAATCCGGCCTATTGTCTTTTTGGCGGGATTTCCAAATCCCGCCAATTGTCTTTTTGGCGGGATTTGGAAATCCGGCCAATTGTGTTATTGGCGGGATTTACAAATCCCGCCTATTGTCTTTTTGGCGGGATTTACAAATCCCGCCTATTGTCTTTTTGGCGGGATTTGCAAATCCCGCCTATTGTGTTTTTGGCGGGATTTTCAAATCCCGCCTAATGTGTTTTTGGCGGGATTTGCAAATCCCGCCTATTGTCTTTTTGGCGGGATTTACAAATCCCGCCTATTGTGTTTTTGGCGGGATTTGCAAATCCCGCCTATTGTGTTTTTGGCGGGATTTACAAATCCCGCCAATTGTGTTTTTGGCGGGATTTTCAAATCCCGCCTATTGTATTTTTGGCGGGATTTGGAAATCCCGCCTATTGTGCCTTTGGCGGGATTTACAAATCCCGCCTATTGTCTTTTTGGCGGGATTTGAATCCCGCCTATTGTCTTTTTGGCGGGATTTACAAATCCCGCCTATTGTGTTTTTCGCGGGATTTGCAAATCCCGCCTATTGTGTTTTTGGCGGGATTTGCAAATCCCGCCTATTGTCTTTTTGGCGGGATTTACAAATCCCGCCTATTGTGTTTTTCGCGGGATTTGCAAATCCCGCCTATTGTGTTTTTGGCGGGATTCAAATCCCGCCTATTGTCTTTTTGGCGGGATTTACAAATCCCGCCTAATGTGTTTTTGGCGAGATTTGCAAATCCCGCCTATTGTCTTTTTGGCGGGATTTGCAAATCCCGCCTATTGTGTTTTTGGCGGGATTTGCAAATCCCGCCTATTGCCTTTTTGCCGGGATTTACAAATCCCGCCTATTGCCTTTTTGGCGGGATTTCCAAATCCCGCCTATTGTGTTTTTGGCGGGATTTGCAAATCCCGCCTATTGTCTTTTTGGCGTGATATGCAAATCCCGCCTATTGTGTTTTTGGCGGGATTTGGAAATCCGGCCAATTGTGTTATTGGCGGGATTTACAAATCCCGCCTATTGTCTTTTTGGCGGGATTTACAAATCCCGCCTATTGTGTTTTTGGCGGGATTTGCAAATCCCGCCTATTGTATTTTTGGCGGGATTTACAAATCCCGCCTATTGTCTTTTTGGCGGGATTTACAAATCCCGCCTATTGTGTTTTTGGCGGGATTTTCAAATCCCGCCAATTGTCTTTTTGGCGGGATTTACAAATCCCGCCTATTGTGTTTTTGGCGGGATTTGGAAATCCGGCCAATTGTGTTATTGGCGGGATTTGCAAATCCCGCCTATTGCCTTTTTGGCGGGATTTACAAATCCCGCCTATTGCCTTTTTGGCGGGATTTCCAAATCCCGCCAATTGTCTTTTTGGCGGGATTTGGAAATCCGGCCAATTGTGTTATTGGCGGGATTTACTAATCCCGCCTATTGTCTTTTTGGCGGGATTTACAAATTCCGCCTATTCTGTTTTTGGCGGGATTTGCAAATCCCGCCTATTGTATTTTTGGCGGGATTTACATATCCCGCCTATTGTCTTTTTGGCGGGATTTACAAATCCCGCATATTGTGTTTTTGGCGGGATATTCAAATCCCGCCTAATGTGTTTTTGGCGGGATTTGCAAATCCCGCCTATTGTCTTTTTGGCGGGATTTCCAAATCTCGCCTATTGTGTTTTTGGCGGGATTTGCAAATCCCGCCTATTGTGTTTTTGGCGGGATTTCCAAATCCCGCCTATTTTGTTTTTGGCGGGATTTTCAAATCCCGCCTATTGTATTTTTGGCGGGATTTGCAAATCCCGCCTATTGTGCCTTTGGCGGGATTTACAAATCCCGCATATTGTCTTTTTGGCGGGATTTACAAATCCCGCTTATTGTGTTTTTCGCGGGATTTGCAAATCCCGCCTATTGTGTTTTTCGCGGGATTTGCAAATCCCGCCTATTGTCTTTTTGGCGGGATTTACAAATCCCGCCTATTGTCTTTTTGGCGGGATTTGCAAATCCCGCCTATTGTGTTTTTGGCGGGATTTGCAAATCCCGCCTATTGCCTTTTTGGCGGGATTTACAAATCCCGCCTATTGCCTTTTTGGCGGGATTTCCAAATCCCGCCTATTGTGTTTTTGGCGGGATTTGCAAATCCCACCTATTGTCTTTTTGGCGGGATATGCAAATCCCGCCTATTGTGTTTTTGGCGGGATTTACAAATCCCGCCTATTGTCTTTTTGGCGGGATTTACAAATCCCGCCTATTGTGTTTTTGGCGGGATTTCCAAATCCCGCCAATTGTCTTTTTGGCGGGATTTGGAAATCCGGCCAATTGTGTTATTGGCGGGATTTACAAATCACGCCTATTGTCTTTTTGGCGGGATTTACAAATCCCGCCTATTGTGTTTTTGGCGGGATTTACAAATCCCGCCTATTGTGTTTTTGGCGGGATTTTCAAATCCCGCCTATTGTATTTTTGGCGGGATTTGCAAATCCCGCCTATTGTGCCTTTGGCGGGATTTACAAATCCCGCCTATTGTCTTTTTGGCGGGATTTGAATCCCGCCTATTGTCTTTTTGGCGGGATTTACAAATCCCGCCTATTGTGTTTTTCGCGGGATTTGCAAATCCCGCCTATTGTGTTTTTGGCGGGATTTGCAAATCCCGCCTATTGTCTTTCTGGCGGGATTTACAAATCCCGCCTATTGTGTTTTTCGCGGGATTTGCAAATCCCGCCTATTGTGTTTTTGGCGGGATTTGCAAATCCCGCCTATTGCCTTTTTGGCGGGATTTACAAATCCCGCCTATTGCCTTTTTGGCGGGATTTCCAAATCCCGCCTGTTGTGTTTTTGGCGGGATTTGCAAATCCCGCCTATTGTCTTTTTGGCGGGATATGCAAATCCCGCCTATTGTGTTTTTGGCGGGATTTCCAAATCCCGCCTATTGTCTTTTTGGCGGGATTTACAAATCCCGCCTATTGTGTTTTTGGCGGGATTTCCAAATCCCGCCAATTGTCTTTTTGGCGGGATTTGGAAATCCGGCCAATTGTGTTATTGGCGGGATTTACAAATCCCGCCTATTGTCTTTTTGGCGGGATTTGCAAATCCCGCCTATTGTGTTTTTGGCGGGATTTGCAAATCCCGCCTATTGTATTTTTGGCGGGATTTACAAATCCCGCCTATTGTCTTTTTGGCGGGATTTTCAAATCCCGCCTAATGTGTTTTTGGCGGGATTTGCAAATCCCGCCTATTGTCTTTTTGGCGGGATTTACAAATAACGCCTATTGTGTTTTTGGCGGGATTTGCAAATCCCGCCTATTGTGTTTTTGGCGGGATTTAGAAATCCCGCCTATTGTGTTTTTGGCGGGATTTTCAAATCCCGCCTATTGTATTTTTGGCGGGATTTGCAAATCCCGCCTATTGTGCCTTTGGCGGAATTTCCAAATCCCGCCTATTGTCTTTTTGGCGGGATTTGAATCCCGCCTATTGTCTTTTTGGCGGGATTTACAAATCCCGCCTATTGTGTTTTTCGCGGGATTTGCAAATCCCGCCTATTGTGTTTTTGGCGGGATTTGCAAATCCCGCCTATTGTCTTTTTGGCGGGATTTACAAATCCCGCCTATTGTGTTTTTCGCGGGATTTGCAAATCCCGCCTATTGTGTTTTTGGCGGGATTTGCAAATCCCGCCTATTGTCTTTTTGGCGGGATTTACAAATCCCGCCTAATGTGTTTTTGGCGAGATTTGCAAATTCCGCCTATTGTCTTTTTGGCGGGATTTGCAAATCGCGCCTATTGTGTTTTTGGCGGGATTTGCTAATCCCGCCTATTGCCTTTTTGGCGGGATTTACAAATCCCGCCTATTGCCTTTTTGGCGGGATTTCCAAATCCCGCCTATTGTGTTTTTGGCGGGATTTGCAAATCCCGCCTATTGTCTTTTTGGCGGGATATGCAAATCCCGCCTATTGTGTTTTTGGCGGGATTTCCAAATCCCGCCTACTGTCTTTTTGGCGGGATTTACAAATCCCGCCTATTGTGTTTTTGGCGGGATTTCCAAATCCCGCCAATTGTCTTTTTGGCGGGATTTGGAAATCCGGCCAATTGTGTTATTGGCGGGATTTACTAATCCCGCCTATTGTCTTTTTGGCGGGATTTACAAATCCCGCCTATTCTGTTTTTGGCGGGATTTGCAAATCCCGCCTATTGTATTTTTGGCGGGATTTACATATCCCGCCTATTGTCTTTTTGGCGGGATTTACAAATCCCGCCTATTGTGTTTTTGGCGGGATTTTCAAATCCCGCCTAATGTGTTTTTGGCGGGATTTGCAAATCCCGCCTATTGTCTTTTTGGCGGGATTTGCAAATCCCGCCTATTGTGTTTTTGGCGGGATTTCCAAATCCCGCCTATTTTGTTTTTGGCGGGATTTTCAAATCCCGCCTATTTTGTTTTTGGCGGGATTTTCAAATCCCGCCTATTGTATTTTTGGCGGGATTTGCAAATCCCGCCTATTGTGTTTTTGGCGGGATTTGCAAATCCCGCCTATTGTCTTTTTGGCGGGATTTACAAATCCCGCCTATTCTGTTTTTGGCGGGATTTGCAAATCCCGCCTATTGTATTTTTGGCGGGATTTACATATCCCGCCTATTGTCTTTTTGGCGGGATTTACAAATCCCGCCTATTGTGTTTTTGGCGGGATTTTCAAATCCCGCCTAATGTGTTTTTGGCGGGATTTGCAAATCCCGCCTATTGTCTTTTTGGCGGGATTTCCAAATCCCGCCTATTGTGTTTTTGGCGGGATTTGCAAATCCCGCCTATTGTATTTTTGGCGGGATTTCCAAATCCCGCCTATTTTGTTTTTGGCGGGATTTTCAAATCCCGCCTATTGTATTTTTGGCGGGATTTGCAAATCCCGCCTATTGTGCCTTTGGCGGGATTTACAAATCCCGCATATTGTCTTTTTGGCGGGATTTACAAATCCCGCCTATTGTGTTTTTCGCGGGATTTGCAAATCCCGCCTATTGTGTTTTTCGCGGGATTTGCAAATCCCGCCTATTGTCTTTTTGGCGGGATTTACAAATCCCGCCTATTGTCTTTTTGGCGGGATTTGCAAATCCCGCCTATTGTGTTTTTGGCGGGATTTGCAAATCCCGCCTATTGCCTTTTTGGCGGGATTTACAAATCCCGCCTATTGCCTTTTTGGCGGGATTTCCAAATCCCGCCTATTGTGTTTTTGGCGGGATTTGCAAATCCCGCCTATTGTCTTTTTGGCGGGATATGCAAATCCCGCCTATTGTGTTTTTGGCGGGATTTCCAAATCCCGCCAATTGTCTTTTTGGCGGGATTTGGAAATCCGGCCAATTGTGTTATTGGCGGGATTTACTAATCCCGCCTATTGTCTTTTTGGCGGGATTTACAAATCCCGCCTATTGTATTTTTGGCGGGATTTGCAAATCCCGCCTATTGTCTTTTTGGCGGGATATGCAAATCCCGCCTATTGTGTTTTTGGCGGGATTTACAAATCCCGCCTATTGTCTTTTTGGCGGGATTTACAAATCCCGCATATTGTGTTTTTGGCGGGATTTCCAAATCCCGCCAATTGTCTTTTTGGCGGGATTTGGAAATCCGGCCTATTGTGTTATTGGCGGGATTTACAAATCCCGCCTATTGTCTTTTTGGCGGGATTTACAAATCCCCCCTATTGTGTTTTTGGCGGGATTTGCAAATCCCGCCTATTGTATTTTTGGCGGGATTTACAAATCCCGCCTATTGTCTTTTTGGCGGGATTTACAAATCCCGCCTATTGTGTTTTTGGCGGGATTTTCAAATCCCGCCAATTGTCTTTTTGGCGGGATTTACAAATCCCGCCTATCGTGTTTTTGGCGGGATTTCCAAATCCCGCCAATTGTCTTTTTGGCGGGATTTGCAAATCCCGCCTATTGTGTTTTTGGCGGGATTTGCAAATCCAGCCTATTGTCTTTTTGGCAGGATTTGCAAAACCCGCCTATTGTGTTTTTGGCGGGATTTGCAAATCCCGCCAATTGTCCTGTCGAGTCCTGTCATGTCCTGTCCTGTCATGTTTTGTCCTGTCCTGTCATATCACATCACGTCACGTCATTGTCATTGTCCTGCCCTATCATGTCATGTCATGTCATGTCATTGTCTTTGTCCGGTCCTGTCCTGTCATGGCCTGTCATGTCGTGTATTGTCATGTCTTGTCCTGTCCTGCCGTGTCGTGTCTTGTCCGGTCCTGTCCTGTCATGTACTTTCTTATCATATTCTGTCCTGTCTAGTCTTTTATCATATCATATAATATAATATCACATCATTTCTTGTCCTGTCCTGATCTTGTGCTGTCCACTCATATCCTTTATCATGTCTTGTCTTGTCCTGTCCTGTCATGTCTTGTCGGGTCCTGTCATGTCCGGTCTTGTCTTGTGCAATCTTGTTATGTCATTATCTTGTCTGTCCTGTCATGTTTTGTCGTGTCATGATCTGTCCTGTCCTATCATGTCAGGTCTTGTCATGTCCTGTCATTTCCTTCCTGTCCTGTCCTATCCTGTCATGTCCTATCGTTTCATGTCATTTCCGGTCATGTCGTGTCGTGTCGTGTCTTGTCGTGTCTTGTCTTGTCATGTCCTGTCATGTCGGGTCATGTCCTGTCATCTCCTGGCCTGTCATTTCCTGTAATGTCTTGTCATGTCCTGTCTTGTCATGTCGTGTCTTGTCGTGTCCTGTCATGTCCTGTCGATCCCTGTCCTGGAATGTCCTGTCAGGTCATGTCAATTGTGTTTTTGGCGGGATTTGCAAATCCAGCCTATTGTCTTTTTGGCGGGATTTGCAAATCCCGCCTATTGTGTTTTTGGCGGGATTTCCAAATCCCGCCTATTGTCTTTTTGGCGGGATTTGTAAATCCCGCCTATTGTGTTTTTGGCGGGATTTGCAAATCCCGCCTACTGTCTTTTTGGCGGGATTTACAAATCCCCCCTATTGTCTTTTTGGCGGGATTTGCAAATCCCGCCAATTGTCTTTTTGGCGGGATTTGCAAATCCCGCCTATTGTGTTTTTGGCGGGATTTACAAATCCCTAGAGAAGAAAGAGTTTGAGTTTGAGTTTGAGTTTGAGGCTCTTCTTGATCTTCTTGTGTCGGTTTCTTTCCCTTTTTAGAGCTCTTGTTCCTTCTTTCGATTTCCTTGACAAACGGAAGTAATTCGCCTTTTCGCGATCTTGTGTTGTGCATAAAGCTTTCTTCCTTCACCTAGATTGTCACAAAAGGAACAAAGAAGTGAGTGAACAAATTTATGAATTTAAATCTCAAATTTCGATCTAAAATATTGACTTAAACACCGCTCCCCGGCAGCGGCGCCATTTGATGAGCGGGTTTTTGGCGTGTTCTTAATATGTCGTTGTAAAAACCCGAACAATCAACAAAATTTGTAATCTATGTTTGCACAGTGGCAAATGTATAGATTCGTTCCACGGGGAGCAATTGCGTCAAAGATTAAATCAAAACGGACATTAGGGTAATGTTAACGCAGGAATTGATATGAAGGTCCGTTACAACGGAGGAATTGATAGGAAGTTCCGTTATAACGGAAAGAGGTAGTCCGTTATAACGGATAGGAGGAGCGTTATAACGGATTGGTTGATCCGTTGCAACGAACTCTTATGTCCGTTACAACGCACTAGTATGAGTGATATTGAATGCTTTTCCTCGCTGGTCCGTTACAACGGAAGTAAAGTGCGTTACAACGGAGTACCAATAGACTGAAAGTCAGGTACAAACCGAAATGTCCGTTACAACGGTCTTGTATTCCGTTACAACGGAACTTGTTATGGATTTCGAAATTGTGATTTGAATTGAGGATTGAATTGAAGGTTTGATTTGAGATTGAACTAAGGGAGATTTAAACTAAGTTCAAGACAGTAATTAAAAGTAAGAGATCAAGTAAAAACACCAACAAAGATTCGATTCAAGTAAACAATAACTAAAGATTCATTAAACAAAGGTTTGATTTGGAAATCGCGCCTATTGTCTTTTTGGCGGGATTTGCAAATCCCGCCAACTGTGTTTTGGCGGGATTTGCAAATCCCGCCTATTGTGTTTTTGTAATCCTCGCAACTCGATCTTCGTCGAAGTGTAAACCAATTCACCGAATGAAGTGAGCTTCTATTCGGTGATCGATTTTAGAGAATTATCGTTCGTAATTGCAATTCTTGCGTGTTCTTGAAGGTTCTTGGACTTGCTTAGAGAGAGAGAGAGAGAGAGAGAGAGAGAGAGAGAGAGAGAGAGAGAGAGAGAGAATGGGCATAAAAGAGCGTACCAAACTCGTGGCCCTTGTGGTCAAATTTATAGCACTCATGGAGTCTTCTTATTGGCCACGAGTTGGTGGAGAGGATTGGGGGTAAGGAGGTAATTCCCACCAAAGGTAGGTGGGCAGGATAAGGGCTAAGGATTGAGTGGTTTTCGTGTAGACTTTTGTGTAAGTTTGTATCATGATAATTGTTTGCCTCCCGTCTTATTCATGTACCGAATGTATCGGTATAATATATCGTTTTTACTCCTCTTGACGTGTTGGAGACAACTACACTCTCCAAATTCCCAGAAATTCCTTCTAATTCCTGTGATTAAGCAATAAAACGCACTTAGTGAAGAAATATTCATGTTATCTCAAATATGATTAATAAAGTATATAGAATTGTTCTTCACAAGGGCTAAAATCCCCAAATTAAGCATTAAATTTGTGCCTTATTTGCCTCACATCAGTAATTTCCACCAAAGGTAGGTGGGAAGGATAAGGGCTAAGGATTGAGTGGTTTTCGTGTAGACTTTTGTGTAAGTTTGTATCATGATAATTGTTTGCCTCCCGTCTCATTCATGTACCGAATTTATAGGTATAATATATCGTTTTAACTCCTCTTGACTTGTTGGAGACAACTACACTCTCCAAATTCCCAGAAATTCCTTCCAATTCCTGTGATTAAACAATAAAATACACTTAGTGAAGAAATATTCATGTTATCTCAAATATGATTAATAACGAATATATAATTGTTCTTCACAAGGGCTAAAATCCCCAAATTAAGCATTAAATGTGTATCTTATTTGCCTCACATCAGTCAATTAGTTAGTTATGTAGTTAATTAGTTAGTTAATTAGTTAGTCAGTTAGTGGGTATGTAGTTAGTTGGTTAGGTAGTAAGTTTGTTAGTTATCTAGTAGTTAGTTAGTTAGTTAATTAGTTAGTTAGTTGGTTAATATGTATGTAGAAAGGTAGGTAGTTAGTAAGTTAGTTTGCTAACAGTTAGTTAGTTAGTTTATTAGTCAGTTAGTTAGTGAGTTAGTTAGTAAATTAGTTAGGTAGTGGGTATATGTAGGAAGGTAGCTGGTTAGTTAGTCAGTTAGCTAATTAGTTAGTTAGTTAGTTAGTTAGCTAGTTAGATGGTTGGTTAGTTAGTTAGTTAATATGTATATAAGAAGGTTGTTAGTTAGTTAAGTTAAATAAAAAGGTAAATAGTCAGTTAGTTAGTTAGGTAGTTAGTTAGTTAGTTAGTGGGTATGTAGGAAGGTAGTTAGTTAGTTAGTCAGTCAGTTAGTTAGTTAGTTAGTTAGATAGTTAGTTAGTTAATATTTATGTAAGAAGGTAGTTAGTTAGATAGTTAGATAGTTAGTTAATTAGTTAGTTAGTTAGTTAGTTAGTTAGTTAGTTATCTAGTTGTTAGTTAGTTAGTTAGTTAGTTAGTTAGTTAGTGAATAGGTATGTTGGACGGTAGTTAGTTAGTCGGTTAGTTAGCTAGGAGTAAGTTAGCTAGTTAGTTAGCTAATTAGTTAGTTAGTTAGTAAATTAATTAGTTAGTGGGTATGTAGGAAGGTACCTAGTTAGTTAGTTAGTTAGTTAATTAGTTAGTTAGTTAGTTTGTTTGTTTGTTAGTTTGTTAATATGTATATAAGAAGGAAGTTAGTTAGTTAAATTGTTAGTTAGTTAGTTATCTGTTAGTTAGTTAGTTAGTTAGTTAGTTAGTTAGTTAGTTAGTCAATTAGTTAGTTATTTAGTTAGTTAGTTAGTTAGTTAGTCAGCTAGTAGTTTGTTAGTTAGTTATTCAGTTAGTTAGTTAGTGGGTATGTAGGAAGGTAGGTAGGTAGTTAGTTAGTTTGTTAATTTGTCAGTTAGTTAGTTAGTTAGTTAGTTATTAGGTATGTAGGAAAATAGTTAGTTAGTTAGTTTGTTTGTTACTTAATTATTTAGTTGTTTAGTTAGTGGGTTTGTAGGAAGTTAGTTAGTTAATTAGTAAGTTAGGAAGTTTGTTAATTAGTTAGTTAATAGGTATGTATGAAGGTAGTTAGTTAGTAAGTTAGTTAATTAGTTAGATAGTTAGTAAGCAAGTGGTTAGTTAGTTAGTTAGTTAGTTAGTTAGTTAGTTAGTTAGTTAGTTAGTTAGTTAGTTAGTTAATTAGTTCGTTAATTAGTTAGTTAGTTAGTTAGATACTTAGTTAGTTAGTGAGCTAGTAGTTAGTTAGTTAGTTAGTAAGTTTATTTGTTAATCAGTTAGTTAGCTAGTAGTTAGTTAGTTAATTAGTTAGTTATTTAGTTAGTTAGTTAGTTAGTTAAACAATTGGCTAATTAGTCGGTTAGTTTGTTTGTTAGTTGTAGTTTAGTTAGTTAGTTAGTTAGTTAGTTATTTGGATAGTTAGTTAGTTAGTTAGTTAATTAGTTAGTCAGTTAGTTAGTTAGTTAAATGGCGAGTTAGCTAGTTAATTAGTTAGTTTGTTAGTTTGTTTGTTAGGTAGTAGTTAGTTAGTCAGATAGTTAGTTAGTTAATTAGTTAGATAATTAGTTAGTCAATTAGTTCGTTAGTTAGTTTGTTTGTAAGTGGGTATGCATGAAGGTAGGTAGTTAGTTAGGTAGTTAGTTAGTTAGCCAGCTAGCTAGCTAGTTAGATAGTCACTAGTTAGTTTGTTAGTTAGTTAGTTAGTTAGTTAGTAAGTTAATTTGTTAGTTAGCTAATTAGTTAGTGGGTATGTAGTTAGTTAGTTTGTTAGTTTGTTAGTTTGCCAGTTAGTTGTTTGGCTAGTTAGTTAGTTAGTTAGTTAGTTAATCAGTTAGTTAGTTAGTTAGTTAGTTAGTTAGTTAGTTAGTTAGCTTTCATTTAGTTAGTTAGTTAGTTAGTTTGTTACTTAGTTAGTTAGTTAGTAAGTATTTGATTGGCGGGTTTTTGGCGTGTTTAATATGTCGTTGTGGTAAAACCCCGAACAATCAACAAAATTTGTAATCTAAGTTTGTACAGTGGCAAATGTATAGATTCGTTCCACGGGGAGCAATTGCGTCAAAGTTTGGATAAAAATGGATGAGAAATAACGAAGAAAATTCACAGAAGATAGTCCGTTACAACGGAAGTGAGTCCGTTACAACGGACTTGAGTGAAAATTCTGTCGCTAAAAGTGAGATGAACGTCCGTTACAACGGATGAAACTCCGTTATAACGCACTATACTTGTCCGTTATAACGAACAGTGGTTGCGTTGCAACGGATTGGTTAATCCGTTTCAACGGACCCTTATGTCCGTTATAACGCACTTGTATTGAGCCTCTTGCGTGAAAATCCTCACTAGTCCGTTACAACGGACATGTATGTGCGTTACAACGGAAGTATAACCAACTGAATATTAAAGGACCAACCGTCCAGTCCGTTGTAACGCAATTTGTGTCCGTTATAACGGAAGTAGTTCTGGAATTAAGTTTGAGATTTGAATTGGGAGCAGTTTGATGGTTTGTTTTGGATTCGAATTTAGAAGTAATTAAACTAAGTAACAAGCACTAAAATCACACAAACAACAAAGAAGATTTAGAGCAAAGAGAAAGATTCATTAAACCACGAATTCTTTACACAAATCCAATTCAATTTAATACTACAAGAATTTCAAGAAAAGGAAAGAAAACACCTAGAGAGATGAAGTGAGCTCCGAGTCTCGTCTTGGATGCCTTCTCCGTTGTTTTGAGATGCTAGTGAGCTAGTCGCCTCGCACAACGTTTTCCTTTCGTACCGATCCACCCGCCAATAGAAGTGAGCTTCGTACCGGTTGGGTGAGCTCGAGATGTGCAAAGGTTGATTGAAAAGAAGCTTCCAACCAATCACGCCGAGAAAGCTCGACTCTTTGCTTGTGAAAGTTCGAATGAAATAAGTTTCACCCTAATTCCACACTTTTCCTTAGCCGAAGTGTAAACCGATTCACCGAATGAAGTGAGCTTCTATTCGGTGACCGATCTTAGAAAATTATCGTTCGTAGTTGCAATTCTTGCGTGTTCTTGAAAGTTTCTTGGATTTGCTTAAGAGGGAGAGAGAGAGAGAGAGAGAGAGAGAGAGAGAGAGAAAGAATGGGCGTAAAAGAGCGTGTCAAACTCGTGGCCCTTGTGGTCATATTTATAGCACTCATGGAGTCTTCTTATTGGCCACGAGTTGGTGGAGAGGATTGGGGGTAAGGAGGTAATTCCCACCAAAGGTAGGTGGGCAGGATAAGGGATACGGATTGAGTGGTTTTCGTGTAGACTTTTGTGTAAGTTTTTATCATGATAATTATTTGCCTCCCGTCTCATTCATTGACCGAATATATCGGTGTAATATATCGTTTTCACTCCTCTTGACGTGTTGGAGACAACTACACTCTCCAAATTCCCAGAAATTCCTTCTAATTCCTGTGATTAAGCAATAAAACACACTTAGTGAAGAAATATTCATGTTATCTCAAATATGATTAATAAAGTATATAGAATTGCTCTTCACAAGGGCTAAAATCCCTAAATTAAGCATCAAATTTGTGCCTTATTTGCCTCACATCAAATACCCCCACACTTAAATCCTTGATCGTCCTCGATCAATTGGAATATAAAAGTCAAGCATAAGAGAGAATTGCATAAGATTTTGTTGAAATTATATTGTTGGTTCGAAAACTAATTTCACAAGGCAAATTGGTTTACTCTTATTTCATAATGATTACTAATATTTAGAGAGATATAGGTCGATCAAATATAGAATCTATTTCAATAAATTGCACAAATTCGAAGAGTTTACTAGAGCAAATGATCTCAACCGAAAAAGATGATTAAACACCATCATTCAATTATTTTCACTCCACAATTCACAAGGATCTTCATGAAAAAGTATTAATGAAAACCAATTTTTCCGTTTTGCAAAAATCGTTTCTTAAGTGTAAATTGTCACTTTTAAACCGTTCGGTACGTTAGTACTTGGTTCATCTTCGATTTCTACTAAATTTTCCCAATTCGCGCTCGAATTTTGAACTCTTTTTTTCTTTCCTTTTTATTCTTTTTATTTTTCTTCTTTTCTTTTATTCTTTTTATTTCTTTTCTTTTGTTCGTTATTGCTTTCGATGGTCCCCACGTGTGTCCTTTGGGATAACAAGTGGTCATGACTCACACCACTCATTACTTAGTAAAACCCCATGGATCCGTGCAATCTTTAGCCAACAAGTGGTCATGACTCACACCACTCATTACTTAATCAATCGCACGGACTCGACAATCGAAAGCGCTTTAATCCGAGATTGTAGAAAACTTTTTCGCATCGACTCTTGATCATGACTCACACCAAGAACCGGCTACTTTGGTTTACTACGACTCATGCACCCCTTTAGCCAACAAGTGGTCATGACTCACACCACTCATTACTTAATCAAGGTGCATGAGCTCATCAAATCAAGCTTTGAGCGCAAATTGGTTCTCATTAGTGTAATTTCGAATTCCCATGAACGGTCGGATCCTTTAAAGTGTAAATTGTCAAATTTTAGATTTAAGAAAAACTTACTAAATTGGTTCAAATAAAACTTTTTAGAAATTCCAAGTTCAAAATGGGTTCATTTATTGAAAATGGTGTGTCATGTAAATCGAGGATCGATCAAATTGTCAAAAACTCATTAATTTGTGAAAAATATTGATTTAGGGTTTGAATCCCCGAAAGAATCTCTTAAAGATTTCAACCATACTTCTTCAAATATTATGTAAAATTAGGGTTTAGAGAGTAGAAATGGTGGTTTGGTGAAAATTCGTTTAAAAACCAACAATTTTAATTCAATGAAGTGGAGAAAAATCTTTCTATGCATTTATTGCTTGACTTATTTATTCTTGATGCTCAGGTTCAAAAAAATAATGTTAAATGTTCGAAAATTTCAATTAATAGAGAAAACTTGCCAGAAACTATTCCGTTACAACGCAGTTAATGTCCGTTACAACGGACATTGAGGTCCGTTACAACGTACTAACTGCGTTATAACGGAGAACTAGCCGTAGCTTATTTTTAAAATTATGAGTACGTCCGTTGCAACGGACATTGAGGTCCGTTACAACGGACATAGTTCTGGCAAATTTTGGGTATTTACCGTTGCAACGCAATTTACTATGTTTTTTTTCATGTCCGTTGCAACGCTATTTTTGGTCCGTTGTAACGCAATTTTATTCCGTCGTAACGGAGTACTAGCCGTAGAATGAGAATTGAATTGAGAGGGCTCTCCGTTACAACGCAATACCCTTCCGTTACAACGGAACTCTTGGCGCCAGTCAAATTTTTAAATTTCTGTACAGTCCGTTACAACGGACATTGAGGTCCGTTACAACGGAATAGCTGGCCATATCAAAAAATTTCAATTTTCCCTGATTTTTTAAACTTTTAATTGGGCTCATACGGGTCAAAGATTGTATGTTACCCCCCCACACTTAGATATTACTTGTCCTCAAGTATTAAAAATCGAAAATTTCAAAAAGAGGGATAATAGAGAGATACAACCTTTGATGCGTGGGCGTGCCTCCCTCGCTAGCGCTCTTGTTTAACGTCTTGAGCTCGACTTGGCCGAGCTCATCATTGCGAGGCGTCGTTTGGCTCTAGAGCTTGCTCCTCCATCCACCCGGTTTCGAAGTTTGCGTGGTAGTGCTTGAGTCGATGGCCATTCACCTTGAACGTTTTGTTCGTTTCCTCGCTTCGAATTTCGACAACCCCAAATGTAGTCACATTGGTGACCACAAAAGGGCCGATCCATCGGGACCGAAGTTTCCCGGGGAAAAGTTTGAGACGAGAGTTGAATAACAACACTCTTTCTCCCACAAGGAAATCTTTCTTCTTAATCATTCGGTCATGGAACCTCTTGGCTTTTGCCTTGCACAAGCTCGAATTGTCGTAAGCCTCTTGCCGGAATTCGTCAAGCTCGAGTAATTGTAGTTTACGTGCCGATGCGTCCTTTGGGTAGTCGAGGGCCAATTGCTTGATCGCCCAAAAAGCTTTGTGCTCTAACTCGATCGGGAGATGGCACACCTTTCCGTACACGAGTTTGAATGGGGACATACCAATTGGTGTTTTGAAGGCGGTACGGTACGCCCAAAGTGCGTCGCCGAGTCGGGTACTCCAATCCTTTCGTGTCGGGTTCACCACCTTCTCCAAAATAGACTTTATTTCACGATTCGAAACTTCCGCTTGGCCGTTTGTTTGAGGATGATAAGCGGTGGAGGTTCGATGGCTCACATGGTATTTCTCGAGGAGGCTTTGGAGATATCGATTGCAAAAATGGGAGCCTCGATCGCTTATAAGAACTCTTGGTATGCCGAATCGTTGGAAGATATTTTTCTTCAAAAAGTCCACCACCGTTTTCGAATCCGCATGCTTGGTTGGTACCGCCTCCACCCATTTTGTCACGTAATCTACACACAACAAGATGTAAGTATAGCCAAAAGACGATGGAAACGGGCCCATGAAATCAATGCCCCAAACATCGAATGGTTCACACACATAGATTGAATTGAGGGGCATTTGATTTCTACGGCTCAAGTTCCCCGTCTTTTGGCAATTTCCACAATCTTTCACAAAGTTCGCAACGTCTTTATGCAAGGTCGGCCAATAAAATCCACATTCTTGTACCTTGTGTGTGGTACGTGCGATACCGAAATGTCCACCACATTGTAATGTATGACAAAAAGAAAGAATAGATTGTACCTCATTTTGGTGGACACATTTTCGAATTACTTGGTCGGTGCAAATTCAAAATAAGATCGGATCTTCCCAAACGTAGAATCGAGCGTTGCTTTTCATCTTATCGCGTTGTGCCTTGGAGAAGCTCGGGGGAAAATTCTTCGTGACGATGTAATTTGCAAGGACGGCGTACCATGGTGCTTCGACTTGGGCCGCGAGAACGTGTTCCTCGGGGAATTCCTCGCGAATCGGAACAAGATCTTCGATCTCCAATGGAAGCCGACTCAAATGATCCGCCACGAGATTCTCGCATCCCTTTTTGTCCTTGATCTCGAGGTTGAATTCTTGAAGCAAAAGGATCCATCGGAGCAATCTCGGTTTGCACTCCTTTTTCTTCATCAAATGCTTTAGAGCTCCATGGTCCGAGAATACAATCACCTTCGTACCTAAAAGATAAGAGCGAAATTTTTCCAATGCAAACACAATTGCTAGGAGTTCCTTTTCGGTAGTGGTGTAGTTTCGTTGGGCATTGTCGAGAGACCTCGAGGCGTACGCGATGACGTGGGGGTCTTTTCCTTATCTTTGGCCGAGTACCGCCCCCACACTCGTGTCACTAGCATCGCACATTATTTCGAATGGTAGCTTCCAATTTGGCGACTTGATGATTGGCGCGGAGCAAAGCTTTTCTTTCAAATCGTCGAAGGATCTCTTGCACTTTTCCCCGAACTCGAATTTTTCGTCTTTCTTCAATAGTTGGCACATTGGTTGGGCGAGCTTGGAGAAGTCTTTGATGAAGCGCCTATAGAATCCCGCATGGCCAAGAAAGGATCGCACGTCTTTCACCGTCTTTGGATACGGAAGCGTCTTGATTACATCGATTTTCGCCTTGTCGACTTCCATTCCTTTCTCCGAGATCAAATGACCTAATACAATTCCATTGCTCACCATGAAGTGGCATTTCTCAAAATTCAAAACAAGGTTAGCTTCGATGCACTTTTCGAGTATTTGTGACAAGTGGCTTAAACATGATTCGAATGAGTCACCAAATACCGAAAAGTCATCCATAAAGACTTCTATAAATTTTGAAATATAATCGGAGAAAATAGAAAGCATACACCTTTGGAAACTACCCGGAGCATTGCATAGCCCGAATGGCATGCGTCGGTACGCGAAGGTACCAAACGGGTGTTGGTTCAAATTTCCTGATAGTTTGATTATTTCAAAACACTGTCATTACTAATGTATACTTCCAGAAAAGTGCAGGATAACATAGGTACGATACGAAGATGAAGGAGGACTTGTGAAGGAGGACTTCATTGGATTACATCAAGAATCAGGACATGAAGTCTCAACATAAACAAGAAAAGAAGAACACAAGGAAGGCCATTGGAATACATCAAGACTCAAGATGTTGAAGCCTTCCGTGAGTGGGATACGCCACAAAAAAACCATAGGTACAAACCTAGTAGAACTCAAGTAAAATCATGTTCAAAATAACAAAGAGTTCAGTCAAGCAGGAAGTGCGTTCTGAACGAACTCAAAGTCCGTTCAGAACGGACTTGCTAAATATCAAAGCTTTAAAGCTTGATTAGAACCAAACGTGTCACAGGGATGTGTACGTTCGAACGAACAATCATGTCCGTTCGAACGGATAATTATAATCCGTTCACCCACCTTCTGAGTGCGTTGAACGGACAATCCTTCCTGTGAACGGAAAACGTCACAGGGATGTGTGCGTTCGAACGAACACACATGTGCGTTCGAATGGACAACCTGGAATCCGTTCACCCACTTTTCAGTGCGTTGAACGGACTCTTGTTCCTGTGAACGCAAAATGCTATGTATAATTGAGTCCGTTACGAACGGACATTGTCCGTTCGAACGGACCCAAGATGTACTTGCACGTTATTTTGAAACGGCTAGTGCAAACTTCAAGTGCGTTCTGAACGGACTGTATGCGTTCGAACGCACTGCAAGTTTTCTGAAGGATTTCTATAGAGAGTATAAATAGAATCCTTCATGGGTCTCTCTCTCCCACTTCCTCAATTTCAAACTTTCAAACCTAAAAGAGAGAAACCCTAAGCTGTGATTTTCTATATCCATTGATAGCTTGAGAAACCTCTTTAGATCGTTGATCTACTTTCGATATTCTCCACTAATCGTATCCCACTCACGTGACCAATCACGTTGTAGCTCGATTAGTGAAAAAGTGTAATAGGCTAGTGCAACAAAGTGTAAAGAGCCTAAGCTATAGATCGATAGAAGCGTGTAAATCGATCTAGGCAAATCCTTGTAATCGAATTGAGTTGGAATTCAATCGAAAGCCAAAAAGAGGCACAAGGCATTCCCGGAGACGTAGGTACTCGCAAATAATTGAGTCGGTCAATTAAGCGAGTAAAGGGTGAGTTAAAGCTACAAAGCAACCACCTACCGAACTTCGTAAACAAACATCTTGTGTCAAAGTGTTTGTACGGTATCATCTTTATCATCTAAATTATTATTTATTCCGCACCGTAAATTAGGTTTAAATCTAAACTAAGTGTAAGTTAGATTGCCAAATTTACCCCCCCTCTAGGTTAGAATTAACCAACAATTGGTATCAGAGCAAGGTACTAACCATCTCTTCGAGTAGTAGGGATAACTTGTACTTAACGATCAAATGGCCGAAATTAATCCTATTGTACAAAACTCATCGATAAATCCGATAAATACCGTACCCAAATCAAATATATCAAACTCACGTGAATTAGATGGAACAAATTGGAGTTCTTGGAAGAAATGCATGCTAAATACATTCGCTCTCCAAGGACTTGACAAGGTAGTGTTACGAGGCTTTGTCTTGGACCAAGAGGTTGACACGGACGGAAATGTAACCTACCCTGATCAAACTAGGGAAGATAGAACTAATGACATTTACGCTCAAAACTTAATACTGAACAACGTAATTAGTTCTATCGGATCGCTAGTTGATCATTGTGAAAACTCATATGAAATGTGGCGTATGCTCAATGAGAGATACGAGGGTACATCTCAAATGAGAAGAACTAATATCATCGGACTTGAACAAGAATTCAACCATCTTCGAATGATTGAGGGAGAGTCCGTTGATAAAATCTGGGCAAAAATCAATGTACTAAAAACCCGATATGCCACCCAAAATGCACCTCTTACTGATGATAGAATTATTGCTAGATTGCTTCAATCTATGCCCCGTAGTTGGGAATCTTTACGTGTAGCTTTAGGTACAGCGGTAGCTTCACAAGACCTCACGCCTGAAGAATTGGTAAGTCAATTCCGAAATTTCGAGATTCGACTCAAGCAACTCGATGAAGAACAAGGAATCTACATACCCTCTCCTCACTCCAAAACCGTAGCTTTGCCCGCCTTGAATGCAAGCAATGACGACAACGAAATGGATGATCTCACGTTGCGACTCCTAGAGTGGCAAAGGGACGAGAAGCGATTCAACGAGAATCGGAAACAAAAGGGGCTAAAGCTCCATTGCTTTTGGTGCAAGAAAATTGGACACATGATGGAGTCATGTTGGACTCTCCATCCGGAAAATTCGAGGTGGATCAAAAAGGATGAGGACCACAAGGATCGGGAAAGGCGCTATTTCGGGTGCGACCGGTATTTGGAAATAGCCCGAAAATCCATCGAGGAAGCAATAGAACGGATTTCCCGTGAGTCTTTCTATCATTTGATCGATGAATGGAAGCGGGAAGTGGTCCTTTTTCGTCGCCTTATTGAGCTTTCGGTAATCGATGCAAACTCGCCACCCGTTTTGAACTCGAGTCGGCACTTGATCGCCTTCATCGTTCTCAACTATCGTCATCCCCGTTTTCTTCGGCACCACGTGTATGGGCGAGACCCATTTTGAATCGGCGATGGGGTAGATTATTCCGGCGTCGAGTAGCTTGATCACCTCTTTCTTTACAACTTCCATCATTGGCGGATTGAGCCGCCTTTGTGGTTCTCGCGATGGTTTTGCTCCGTCCTCGAGAAGGATTCGGTGTGTGCACATGGAGGGGGAGATGCCCGGAATGTCGGAGAGTGTCCACCCGAAAGCCTTCTTATTCCTTTTTAGCATTTCAATGAGTTTTTCTTCTTGTTCCTTTGCTAGATTCGAGGCGATTATCACCGGCAAAGTTTCCGCTTCATCGAGAAAAGCATACTTTAGTCCAATAGGTAATTTTTTCAATTCTAACCTTGGAGCTTGTTCGATTGAAGGTGGAGCTCTTTGCATCGGGATTTCGAGGTCTCTTAGAAAGAGTGCTTGATCCATTCCTTGTTCTTCTTCCAAATCCGGCTCGATCTCGAGTGTAGGATTGCCATATTCTTCAAATTCTTCGAATGATCTATCCATGACCTCTTGTACACAATCGTCGACCATGTCCATAGCGCTTAAGTTGAGTGTACCTACAATGGGTTCCTTTTGTTTGTCAAAAATATTGAATTTGATTACCTCATCATCGAACTCCATCGTGAGCTCTCCCGCGTGTACATCGATCTTTGTACGTGCCGTCTTCAAAAATGGTCGTCCAAGGAGAATCGGGGTTGTATCGCTACTCCCCTCATTCATGTCCAATACGTAGAAGTCCGCGGGGAAGTAAAGTCCATTCACCGTTACGATCACGTCTTCCACTACTCCCACCGGCTTCGTCGTAGATCTATTGGCCAATTGAATTACCACTTGTGTATCGTCGAGAGGGCCGAGATCTAGTGTTTAGAAAACCGAGAAGGGCATTACATTGATGGATGCGCCCAAATCGAGCATGCATTTGGGTAACTCGTGTTGCCCAATTTTGCAAGGGATAGCGAACATCCCCGGATCTTTGTGCTTTTGGGGAAGTCTCAAAATCGCCGAAACACTCTCCCCCACACTAATCAACTCATCTCCCTTTGTCTTTCTTTTATTCGTGCACAATGCCTTGAGGTATTTTGCCAAACGAGGCACTTCTTTGATTGCTTCGAGTAGAGGAATGTTTACCTCCACTTTCTTTAAGATGGCAAGCACGTCGTTATTCGATTCGATTGGCTTTGGAAGACAACTCGGGAAAGGTGGTTTGACTTGAGTCGATTCGGTTTCTAGTTCTTGAGTTGGTAATGCCGCGGCTTGAGTTGGACTCTTCTTCGGTACCGGTACCTCGAGCTCCTTTTCTTCTTGTACCTCCTTACTCTTCGAACTTTCGCCCACTTCTTTACCGCTTCGGAGCGATATTGCATTCACATGCCTTTGCTCGGAAGGAGCCAAAGATTGAGATTGGAGTCGAGATGTACCTTGGGATTCGATTACGTTTACTCGAGTGGCAATTTGATTGATTTGAGTTTCCAAGTTGCCCACGTGGCGATTCGTGTTCGAAACCTCTTGCCTTACACTTGAGATCTCTTGCTTCAATTCTTGCTTAAATTCTTGCTTCATCGTTTCCATGTTTTTATTTACCCCCCCGATTTCTTGCTTGATTATAGAGGTTATACCATCCATCATCGCCTTCATATCGAACTCTTGTCCTTGTACCGGTTTCGGTATCGGTTGTGAAGCGTTCGGGTGTTGGTATGTGGCCGGCTTTGTAAATGGTTGGCGATACGGATCGGGTTGAGCGTTGTTCGTGTTTGACCATGAGAAGTTCGGGTGATTGCGAAGGTTGGGATTATACGAGTTCGAAGCGTCGAATTTCTTGTAAACGGCATTTGCATCTTCGATCACACTCGGGCACTCATCGGTGTGGTGGGTATTTGCGAGGCAAACCCCACATTTTTTTGTGTCCTCCTTGCCCAAAGCCTTCATGATGATCTCGAGCTTGTCGTTAAGCATGTCGACATTGAGATCGCTACACGCATTAACTCGGTATTCGACGTTCCTTCTTGATTGAGAATTGGTTGCCATCACTTCGAGTAGCTTCTTAATCTCTTCGAGATCTTTGTTCGCGATACTTCCCCCCGCGGATGCGTTGAGGAATTGGTTCTCCGAATATCCTAGCCCGTTAATGAATTGTTCGTAGAGGAATTGGACCTCGACATTGTGGCTTGGGCATTCTTCCTTCAAACGCATGAATCGATCGTAGTATTCGTGGAATGTTTCGTTCGGTTTTTGCGTTATTGCCAAAAGTTCTCGCCTTATAGCCGCCAATCGAGAGGCCGAAAAGTACCTCTCCTTGAAGAGGTTTGCTACTTCGTTGAATGCGAGAGGGCCTCTAAGCGTGTAGAACCAATCCTTGGGTCCCTCACCTAATGAGTAAGGAAAAAGAAGAAGAAGAATGTCACTAAAAGCTTCATAATTCGAATATATGTTTAGTTGAATCTTGAAATCTTTTAAGTGTTTATGAGGGTTTTCCGTGGCTTTCCCAAGAAAAATAGGCAATGAGCCCATAATGCTCGGATCCGCTTTGAAATTCGGAATATTGGGCCTAATAAAATTATAATTATCCTCCACATTTCTAGGTGCTACTAATTCTCTCAAGGTTTTTGGCCTTGGAGCTCTTGTTTCATCACCCATATTTGAATTTAAATGAGTAGAGAGAGAAGAAAAAGTTTGAGTTTGAAGTTGAGGTTCGTCTTGATCTTCTTGTGTCGGTTCCTTGCTCTTCTTAGAGCTCTTGTTCCTTCTTTCGATTTCCTTGACAAATGGAAGTAATTCGCCTTTTCGCGATCTTGTGTTGTGCATAAAGCTTTCTTCCTTCACCTAGATTGTTACAAAAGAAACAAAGAAGTGAGTAAACAAATTTATGAATTTAAATCTCAAGTTTCGATCTAAAATATTGACTTAAACACCGCTCCCCGGCAGCGGCGCCATTTGATGAGCGGGTTTTTGGCGTGTTTAATATGCCGTTGTGGTAAAACCCCGAACAATCAACAAAATTTGTAATCTAAGTTTGTACAGTGGCAAATGTATAGATTCGTTCCACGGGGAGCAATTGCATCAAAATTTGGATCAAAATGGATGAGAAATAACGAAGAAAATTCACAGAAGATAGTCCGTTACAACGGAAGTGAGTCCGTTACAACGGACTTGAGTGAAAATTCTGTCGCTAAAAGTGAGATGAACGTCTGTTACAACGGATGAAACTCCGTTATAACGCACTATACTTGTCCGTTATAACGAACAGTGGTTGCGTTGCAATGGATTGGTTAATCCGTTTCAACGGACCCTTATGTCCGTTATAACGCACTTGTATTGAGCCTCTTGCGTGAAAATACTCACTAGTCCGTTACAACGGACATGTATGTGCGTTACAACGGAAGTATAACCAACTGAATATTAAAGGACCAACCGTCCAGTCCGTTGTAACGCAATTTGTGTCCGTTATAACGGAAGTAGTTCTGGAATTAAGTTTGAGATTTGAATTGGGAGCAGTTTGATGGTTTGTTTTGGATTCGAATTTAGAAGTAATTAAACTAAGTAACAAGCACTAAAATCACACAAACAACAAAGAAGATTTAGAGCAAAGAGAAAGATTCATTAAACCACGAATTCTTTACACAAATCCAATTCAATTTAATACTACAAGAATTTCAAGAAAAGGAAAGAAAACACCTAGAGAGATGAAGTGAGCTCCGAGTCTCGTCTTGGATGCCTTCTCCGTTGTTTTGAGATGCTAGTGAGCTAGTCGCCTCGCACAACGTTTTCCTTTCGTACCGATCCACCCGCCAATAGAAGTGAGCTTCGTACCGGTTGGGTGAGCTCGAGATGTGCAAAGGTTGATTGAAAAGAAGCTTCCAACCAATCACGCCGAGAAAGCTCGACTCTTTGCTTGTGAAAGTTCGAATGAAATAAGTTTCACCCTAATTCCACACTTTTCCTTAGCCGAAGTGTAAACCGATTCACCGAATGAAGTGAGCTTCTATTCGGTGACCGATCTTAGAAAATTATCGTTCGTAGTTGCAATTCTTGCGTGTTCTTGAAAGTTTCTTGGATTTGCTTAAGAGGGAGAGAGAGAGAGAGAGAGAGAGAGAGAGAGAGAGAGAAAGAATGGGCGTAAAAGAGCGTGTCAAACTCGTGGCCTTTGTGGTCATATTTATAGCACTCATGGAGTCTTCTTATTGGCCACGAGTTGGTGGAGAGGATTGGGGGTAAGGAGGTAATTCCCACCAAAGGTAGGTGGGCAGGATAAGGGATAAGGATTGAGTGGTTTTCGTGTAGACTTTTGTGTAAGTTTTTATCATGATAATTATTTGCCTCCCGTCTCATTCATTAACCGAATATATCGGTGTAATATATCGTTTTCACTCCTCTTGACGTGTTTGAGACAACTACACTCTCCAAATTCCCAGAAATTCCTTCTAATTCCTGTGATTAAGCAATAAAACACACTTAGTGAAGAAATATTCATGTTATCTCAAATATGATTAATAAAGTATATAGAATTGCTCTTCACAAGGGCTAAAATCCCTAAATTAAGCATCAAATTTGTGCCTTATTTGGCTCACATCAGTATTTTGTTAGTTAGTTAGTTAGTTAGTTAATGTTTTCGTTATTTAGTTAGTTAGTTTGTTAATTAGTTAGTTAGTTAGTGGGTATTTTAGGAAGGTAGTTAGTTAGTTAGTTAGTGAGTTAATTAGTTAGCTAGTTCGTTAATTTGTTAGTTAGTTAACTATCTAGTAGTTAGTTAGTTAGTTAATAGGTATGTAAAAAGGTCGTTAGTTAGTTAGTTAGTTTGCTAGTAGTTAGTTGGTTAGTTACGTAGTTAGTTAATTAGTTAGTTAGTTTGTTAGTTAGTAAGCAAATTAATTAGTTAGTGGGTATGAAGGAAGGTAGCTAGTTAGTTAGTTAGTTAGTAAATTAATTAGTTAGTTAGTTAGATAGTTAATATGTATATAAGAAGGTAGTTAGTTAGTTAGTTAAAAAAAAGTTAAATAGTTAGTTAGTTAGTTAGTTAGTTAGTTAGTTAGTTAGTTAGTTATCTATTAGTAAGTTAGTTAGTTAGTCAGTTAGTTAATTAGTTAGTTATTCAATTAATTATTTAGATAATTAGCTAGTAGTTAGTTAGTTAGCTAGTAGTTAGTTAGTTAGTTAGTTAGGTAGTTAGTTAGGTAGTTGGTGGGTATGTAGGAAGGTAGTTAGTTAGTTTGTTTGTTAGTTAGTTCGTTAGTTAGTTAGTTAATAGGTATGTAGGAAGATAGTTAGTTAGTTAGTTAGTTAGTTAGTAAGTTAATTAGTTAGATATTTAGTTAGTTAGTAGGGTTGTAGGACGGTAGTTAAGTAATTAGTTAGTTAGGTAGGTAATTAGTTAGTTTGTTAATAGGTATGTATGAAGGTAGTTAGTTAGTTAATTAGTCAGCTAATTAATTGTTTAATTAGTTAGTTAGTTAGTAAGTTAGTTAATTAGTTAATTAGTTAGTTAATTAGTTAGTTAGTTAGTTAGTTAGTGAGCTAGTAGTTAGTTAGTGAGTTAGTTAGTTAATCAGTTAGTTAGTTAGTTAGCTAGTAGTTAGTTAGTTAGTTAGTTAGTTTGTTAATTAATTAGTTAGTTATTTAGTTGGTTAGTTAGTTAGCTATTAGTTATATTGTTGAATAGTTAGTCCATTAGTTAGCTAGTTAGTTAGTTAGTTAGTTAGTTAGTTAGATAATGGGTATGTCGGAAGGTAGTTAGTGAGTTAGTTAGTTAGTTAGTCAGTTTAGTTAGTTAGTCAGTGAGCTAGTTGTTAGTTAGTTAGCTAGTTAGTTAATTAGATAGTTTGTGGGTATGTAGAAGGTAGGTAGTTAGTTAGTTAATAAGTTAGTTATTTAGTTAGTTAGTTAGTTAGTTAGTTAGTTAGTTATCTAGTAGTTGGTTAGTTAGTAAACTAGTTGGTTATTCAGTTAGTTAGTTACTTAGTTAGTTAGTTAGTTAGTTACTTTGCTAGTTAGTCAGTTAGATAGTTTGTGGGTATGTAGGAAGGCAGTTAGTTAGTTAGGTAGTTAATTAGTTAGTTAGTTAGTTAGTTAGTTAGTACTTGGTTCGTTAGTTATTTAGTTAGTTAGTTAGTTAGCTAGCTAATAGTTTGTTAGTTAGTTATTTAATGGGCATGTAGGAAGGAAGTAAGTTAGCTAGTTAATAGGTATGTAGGAATATTGTAAGTTAGTAAGTTAGTTCGTTAGTTAGTTAGTTAGCTAATAAGTTAGTTAGTTAGTAAGTTAGTGGGTTTGTATGAAGGCAGTCAGTTAATTAGTTAGTTAGGTAGTTAGTTAGTTTGGTAGTTAATAGTTACGTTTAAAGGTAGTTAGTTAGTTAGTTAGTTAGTTAGCTAGGAGTTAGTTAGTTAGTTAGTTAGTTAGTTAATTAGTTAGTTATTTAGTTAGTTAGTTAGTTAGTTAGCTTGTAGTTAGCTAATTAGTTAGTTAGTTAGTTATTTAGTTGGTTAGTTAGTTAGTTAGTTAATTAGGTAGTTAGTTAGTTTGTTATCTAGTAGTTAGTGAGTTATTTAGTTGGTTAGTTAGTTAGTTAGTTAATTTACTAACTAATTAACTAACTAATATCTAACTAACTAACTAGCTATCGAACTAGCTGACTAATTAACTAACTAACTAACTAACTAACTAGCTACCTTCCGAAAATACCCACTAACTAACTAACTTATTAACAAACTAACTAACTAAGAACGAAAAAATTAACTAACTAACTAAATACATACTAACTAACTAACTAAGTAATAAACTAACTAACTAACTAACTAACTAAAAGCTAACTAACTAACTAACTAACTAACTAACTAACTAACTGATTAACTAACTAACTAACTCACTAGCCAAATAACTAACCAAGAAACTAACAAACTAACTAACTACATACCCACTAACTAACTAGCTAACTAACTAATTAACTAACTAATTAACTAACTAACTGACTAACTAACTAGTTACTATCTAACTAGCTAGCTAGCTAGCTAACTAACTAACTAACTAACTACCTACCTTCATGCATACCCACTAACAAACTAACTAACTAACGAACTAATTGACAAACTAATTATCTAACTAATTAACTAACTCACAATCAGACTAACTAACTACTACCTAACAAACTAACTAACTAACTAACTAATTAAATAACTAACTAACTAATTGACTAACGAACTAACTAACTAACTAACTAATTAACTAACTAACTAACAAACTAACTAGCCAAATAACTAACTAACTAACTAACTAACTAACTGACTACATACCCACTAACTAACAAACTAACTAACAAACTAACTAACTAATTAGCCAACTGTTTAACTAACTAACTAACTAAATAACTAACTAATTCACTAACTATCTACTAGCTAACTAACTGATTAACAAACTAACTTACTAACTAACTAACTAACTACTAGCTCACTAACTGACTAAGTAACTTACTAACAAGCTAACTAACTAACTATCTAACTAATTAACGAACTAATAAACTAAATAAACTAACTAACTCACTAACTAACTAACTAACTAACTAACCACTAGCTTACTAACTATCTAACTAATTAACTAACTTACTTACCTTCATACATACCTATTAACTAACCAATTAACTAACTACCTAACTTACTAATTAACTAACTACCTTCCTACAAACCCACTAACTAACCAACAAACTAATTAAGTAACAAACTGACTAACTAACTAACTATTTTCCTACATACCTATTAACTAACTAACTGACTTACTAACAAATCAACTAACTAACTAAGTACCTACCTACCTTCCTACATACCCACTAACTAACTAACTAAATAACTAACTAACAAACTACTAGCTAACTAACTAACTAACTAACTAAATAACTAACTAATTGACTAACTAACTAACTAACTAACTAACTAACTAACAGATAACTAACTAACTAACTTCCTTCTTATATACATATTAACAAACAAACAAACTAACTAACTAACTAACTAACTAACTAATTAACTGACTAACTAACTAACTAACTAGCTACCTTCCTACATACCCACTAACTAATTAATTTACTGACTAACTAACTAATTATCTAACTAACTAGCTAACTTACTACTAGCTAACTAACCGACTAATTAACTACCTTCTAACATACCCATTCACTAACTAACTAACTAACTAACTAACTAACTGCTAGATAACTAACTAACTAACTAATTAACTAACTATCTAACTATCGAGCTAACTACGTTCTTACATAACTATTAACTAACTAACTAACTAACTAGCTAACTAACAAATTAACTAACAACCTAACTAACTAACTAACTAACTAACTAACCGACTGACTAACTAACTAACTACCTTCCTACATACCCACTAACTAACTAACTACCTAACTAACTAACTAACTATTTACCTTTTTATTTAACTTAAATAACTAACAACCTTCTTATATACATATTAACTAACTAACTAACCAACTAACTAGCTAACTAACTAACTAACAAACTAATTAGCTAACTGACTAACTAACCAGCTACCTTCCTAATATACCCACTACCTAACTAATTTACTAACTAACTCACTAACTAACTAACTGATAAACTAACTAACTAACTAACTAACTATTAGCAAACTAACTAACTAACTAACTACCTTTCTACATACATATTGACTAACTAACTAACTAATTAACTAACTAACTAACTACTAGATAACTAACTAACTAACTAACTAACCAACTAACTACATACCCACTAACTAATTAACTAATTAACCAACTAATTAACTACATAACTAACTAACTGACTACTAGCTAAGTAGCTAACTAACTAACTAACTAACTACCTACCTTCCTGCATACCCACTAACTAACGAACTAAATAACTAACTACTAGCGGACTAACTAACTAACTAAATAACTAACTAATTGACTAACTAACTAACTAGCTACCTTCCGAAAATACCCACTAACTAACTAACTTATTAACAAACTAACTAACTAAGAACGAAAAAATTAACTAACTAACTAAATACATACTAACTAACTAACTAAGTAATAAACTAACAAACTAACTAACTAACTAAAAGCTAACTAACTAACTAACTAACTAACTAACTAACTGACTAACTAACTAACTAACTCACTAGCCAAATAACTAACCAACAAACTAACAAACTAACTAACTACATACCCACTAACTAACTAGCTAACTAACAAATTAACTAACTAATTAACTAACTAACTAACTAACTAACTAGTGACTATCTAACTAGCTAGCTAGCTAGCTAACTAACTAACTAACTAACTAACTAACTACCTACCTTCATGCATACCCACTAACAAACTAACTAACTAACGAACTAATTGACAAACTAATTATGTAACTAATTAACTAACTCACAATCAGACTAACTAACTACTACCTAACAAACTAACTAACTAACTAACTAATTAAATAACTAACTAACTAATTGACTAACGAACTAACTAACTAACTAACTAATTAACTAACTAACTAACTAACTAACTAACTAGCCAAATAACTAACTAACTAACTAACTAACTAACTAACTGACTACATACCCACTAACTAACAAACTAACTAACAAACTAACTAACTAATTAGCCAACTATTTAACTAACTAACTAACTAAATAACTAACTAATTCACTAACTAACTACTAGCTAACTAACTGATTAACAAACTAACTTACTAACTAACTAACTAACTACTAGCTCACTAACTAACTAAGTAACTTACTAACAAGCTAACTAACTAACTATCTAACTAATTAACGAACTAATAAACTAAATAAACTAACTAACTCAATAACTAACTATCTAACTAACTAAGCACTAGCTTACTAACTATCTAACTAATTAACTAACTTACTTACCTTCATACATACCTATTAACTAACCAATTAACTAACTACCTAACTTACTAATTAACTAACTACCTTCCTACAAACCCACTAACTAACCAACAAACTAATTAAGTAACAAACTGACTAACTAACTAACTATTTTCCTACATACCTATTAACTAACTAACTGACTTACTAACAAATCAGCTAACTAACTAAGTACCTACCTACCTTCCTACATACCCACTAACTAACTAACTAAATAACTAACTAACAAACTACTAGCTAACTAACTAACTAACTAACTAAATAACTAACTAATTGACTAACTAACTAACTAACTAACTAACAGATAACTAACTAACTAACAATTTAACTAACTAACTTCCTTCTTATATACATATTAACAAACAAACAAACAAACTAACTAACTAACTAACTAACTAATTAACTGACTAACTAACTAACTAACTAGCTACCTTCCTACATACCCACTAACTAATTAATTTACTGACTAACTAACTAATTATCTAACTAACTAGCTAACTTACTACTAGCTAACTAACCGACTAATTAACTACCTTCTAACATACCCATTCACTAACTAACTAACTAACTAACTAACTACTAGATAACTAACTAACTAACTAATTAACTAACTATCTAACTATCGAGCTAACTACGTTCTTACATAACTATTAACTAACTAACTAACTAGCTAACTAACTAATTAACTAACAACCTAACTAACTAACTAACTAACTAACTAACCGACTGACTAACTAACTAACTACCTTCCTACATACCCACTAACTAACTAACTACCTAACTAACTAACTAACTATTTACCTTTTTATTTAACTTAAATAACTAACAACCTTCTTATATACATATTAACTAACTAACTAACCAACTAACTAGCTAACTAACAAACTAACAAACTAATTAGCTAACTGACTAACTAACCAGCTACCTTCCTAATATACCCACTACCAAACTAATTTACTAACTAACTCACTAACTAACTAACTAATAAACTAACTAACTAACTAACTAACTATTAGCAAACTAACTAACTAACTAACTACCTTTCTACATACATATTGAGTAACTAACTAACTAATTAACTAACTAACTAACTACTAGATAACTAACTAACTAACTAGCTAACCAACTAACTACATACCCACTAACTAATTAACTAATTAACTAACTAATTAACTACATAACTAACTAACTGACTACTAGCTAAGTAGCTAACTAACTAACTAACTAACTACCTACCTTCCTGATACCCACTAACTAACGAACTAAATAACTAACTACTAGCGGACTAACTAACTAACTAAATAACTAACTAATTGACTAACTAACTAACTAACTAACTAACTAATAGATAACTAACTAACTAACTAACTATTTAACTAACTAACTTCCTTCTTATATACATATTAACTAACTAACTAACTAAGTAACTAACTAACTAATTAACTATCTAACTAGCTAGCTACCTACCTTTCTATATACCCACAAACTAATTAATTTACTAACTAACTAACCAACTAATTGACTAACTAACTAGCTAACTTACTACTAGCTGACTAACCGACTAACTAACTACCTTCCAACATACCTATTAACTAACTAACTAATTAACTAACTACTAGATAACTAACTAACTAACTAACTAACTAACTAATTAACTAACTATCTAACTATCTAACCAACTACCTTCTTACATAAATATTAACTAACTAACTAACTAATTAACTAACAACCTAACTAACTAACTAACTAACTAACTAAGTACCTTCGTACATACCCACTAACTAACTAACTAACTAACTAACTAGCCAACTAACTAACAACTACCTTCCTACAGACCCACTATCTAACTAACTAACTAACAAACTAATTAACTAACTAATTAACTAACTATTTAACTAACTAACTAACTACTAGCTAACTAACTAATTAACTAACTATCTAACTAACTAACTAACTACTAGCTAACTAACTAACTATCTAACTAGCTGATTATCTAACTAACTAACTAACTAGACAAATAACTAACTAACTAACTCACTAACTAACTACATACCCATTAACTAACTAACTAACTAACTAATTAACTAATGACTAACTACTTAGCTAGCTAGCTAACTAACTAACTATCTAACTAACTAACTACCTTCATGCATACCCACTAACTAACTAACAAATGATCGAACTAATTAACTAACTAATTATCTAACTAATTAACTAACTAACTATCTGACTAACTAACTAACTGACTATCTAACTACTAGCTATCTAACTAACTAACTAACTAACTAACTAACTTACTTACAAACAATATTCCTACATACCTATAAACTAGCTAACTTGCTACCTTCCTACATGCCCATTAAATAACTAACTAACTAATTATGAGCTAGCTAACTAACTAACTAACTAAATAACTAACTAAGTACTAACTAACTAACTAACTAACTAACTAACTAACTAATTAACGACCTAACTAACTAACCGCCTTCCTACATACCCACGAACTATCTAACAGACTAACTAGCTAAGTAAGTAACTAACTAAATAACTAACTAACTAACTAACTGAATAACTAACTAGTTAACTAACTAACCAACTACTAGATAACTAACTAACTAACTAACTAAATAACTAAATAAATAAATAACTTATTAACTAACTAACTACCTACCTTCTACATACCCACAAACTATCTAATTAACTAACTAGCTAACTAACTAACTACTAGCTAACTAACTAACTAAACTGACTAACTAACTAACTAACTCACTAACTACCTTCGGACATACCCATTATCTGACTAACTAACTAACTAGCTAACTAATGGACTGACTATTCAACTAACTTACTAATAGCTAACTAAATAACCAACTCAATAACTAACAAATTAATTAACTAACTATTTAACTAACAAACTAACTAACTACTGGCTAACTAACTAACTAACTGATTAACTAACTAACTCACTAACTAACTAACTAACTAACTACTAGCTCACTAACTAACTAACTAACTAATTAACTAACTAATTAACTAATTAACTAACTTACTAACTAACTAATTAGCCAATTCATTAGTTAACGAATTAACTAACTAACTACCTTCATACATACCTATTAGCAAACTAACTAATTACCTACCTGACTAACTAATTACTTAACTACCTTCCTACAAACCTACTAACTAACTAAATATCTAACTAATTAACTAACTAACTAACTAACTAACTAACTAACTAACTATCTTCCTACATACCTATTAACTAACTAACTAACTAACTAACTAACTAACTAACTAACTAATTAATTAACTAACTAACTAACTACCTTCCTACAAGCCCACTAACTAACTAACTAACTAACTAACTAACTATCTTCCTACATACCTATTAACTAACTATCTAACTAACTAACTAACGAACGAACTAATTAACTACCTTCCTACATACCCACCAACTACCTAACTAACTAACTAACTAACTAACTAACTAACCACTAGCTAGCTAACTAACTAATTAATTGAATAACTAACTAATTAACTAACTAACTAACTAACTTACTAATAGATAACTAACTAACTAACTAACTAACTAACTAACTAACTATTTAACTTTTTTTTTAACTAACTAACTAACTACCTTCTTATATACATATTAACTAACTAACAAACAAACAAACTAACAAATTAATTTACTAACTAACTAACTGGCTACCTTCCTACAGACCCACTAACTAACTAATTTGCTTACTAATTAACAAACTAACTAACTAAATTAACTAACTACTTAACTGGTTAACTAACTACTAGCAAATTATCTAACTAACTAATGACCTTTTTACATACCTATTAACTAACTAACTAACTAACTAACTAACTAACTAACTACTAGATAACTAACTAACTAACTAACTAACTAACTAACTAACTAATTAACGAACTAATAGCTAACTAACTAACTAACTAGCGAATTAGCTGACTAATTAACTAACTAACTAACTAACTAACTAGCTACCTTCCGAAAATACCCACTAACTAACTAACTTATTAACAAACAAACTAACTAATAACGAAAAAATTAACTAACTAACTAAATACTTACTAACTAACTAACTAATTAATAAACTAACTAACTAACTAACTAACTAAAAGCTAACTAACTAACTAACTAACTAACTAACTAACTGATTAACTAACTAACTAACTAACTAGCCAAATAACTAACCAACAAACTAACTAACTAACTAACTACATACCCACTAACTAACTAGCTAACTAACAAATTAACTAACTAATTAACTAACTAACTAACTAACTAACTAGTGACTATCTAACTAGCTAGCTAGCTAGCTAACTAACTAACTAACTAACTAACTAACTAACTAACTACCTACCTTCTTGCATACCCACTAACAGACAAACTAACTAACGAACTAATTGACAAACTAATTATCTAACTAATTAACTAACTCACAATCTTACTAACTAACTACTACCTAACAAACTAACTAACTAACCAACTAATTAAGTAACTAATTAACTAACTAACTAACTAATTGACTAACTAACTAACTAACTAACTAACTAATTAACTAACTAACTAACTAACTAACTAGCCAAATAACTAACAAACTAACTAACTAACTAACTGATTAACTAACAAACAAACTAACTAATTAGCCAACTGTTTAACTAACTAACTAACTAAATAACTAACTAATTCACTAACTAACTACTTGCTAACTAACTGATTAACAAACTAACTTACTAACTAACGAACTAACTAACTACTAGCTCACTACCTAACTAAGTAACTTACAAACAAGCTAACTAACAAACTAACTAACTAATTAACGAACTAATAAACTAAATTAACTAACTAACTAACTAACTAACTAACTAACCACTAGCTTACTAACTATCTAACTAATTAACTAACTACCTTCATACATACCTATTAACTAACCAATTAACTAACTACCTAACTTACTAATTAACTAACTACCTTCCTACAAACCCACTAACTAACCAACTAACTAATTAAGTAACAAACTGACTAACTAACTAACTAACTATTTTCCTACATACCTATTAACTAACGAACTAACTTACTAACAAATTAACTAACTAACTAAGTACCTACCTACCTTCCTACATACCCACTAACTAACTAACTAAATAAGTAACTAACAAACTACTAGCTAACTAACTAACTAACTAACTAAATAACTAACTAATTGACTAACTAACTAACTAACTAACTAACTAACTAACAGATAACTAACTAACTAATAATTTAATTAACTAACTTCCTTCTTATATACATATTAACAAACAAACTAACTAACTAACTAACTAACTAACTAATTAACTAACTAACTAACTAACTAGCTACCTTCCAACATACCCACTAACTAATTAATTTACTGACTAACTAACTAATTATCTAACTAACTAGCTAACTTACTACTAGCTAACTAACCGACTAACTAACTACGTTCTAACATACCTATTCACTAACTAACTAACTAACTAACTAACTAACTACTAGATAACTAACTAACTAACTAATTTACTAACTATCTAACTATCGAGCTAACTACCTTCTTACATAACTATTAACTAACTAACTAACTAACTAACTAACTAAATAATTAACTAACAACCTAACTAACTAACTAACTAACTAACTATCCGACTGACTAACTAACTAACTACCTTCCTACATACCCACTAACTAACTAACTACCTAACTACCTAACTAACTATTTACCTTTTTATTTAACTTAAATAACTAACAACCTTCTTATATACATATTAACTAACTAACTAACCAACTAACTAGCTAACTAACTAACTAACAAACTAATTAGCTAACTGACTAACTAACCAGCTACCTTCCTAATATACCCACTACCTAACAAATTTTCTAACTAACTCACTAACTAACTAACTAATGAACTAACTAACTAACTAACTATTAGCAAACTAACTAACTAACTAACTACCTTTCTACATACATATTGACTAACTAACTAACTAATTAACTAACTAACTAACTACTAGATAACTAACTAACTTACTAACTAACCAACTAACTACATACCCACTAACTAATTAACTAATTAACTAACTAATTAACTACATAACTAACTTACTGACTACTAGCTATGTAGCTAACTAACTAACAAACTAACTACCTACCTTCCAGCATACCCACTAACTAACGAACTAAATAACTAACTACTAGCTGACTAACTAACTAACTAAATAACTAACTAATTGACTAACTAACTAACTAACTAACTAACTAATAGATAACTAACTAACTAACTAACTATTTAACTAACTAACTTCCTTCTTATATACATATTAACTAACTAACTAACTAAGTAACTAACTAACTAATTAACTAACTAACTAGCTACCTACCTACCTTCCTATATACCCACAAACTAATTAATTTACTAACTAACTAACCAACTAATTAACTAACTAACTAGCTAACTTACTACTAGCTGACTAACCGACTAACTAACTACCTTCCAACATACCTATTAACTAACTAACTAATTAACTAACTACTAGATAACTAACTAACTAACTAACTAACTAATTAACTAACTATCTAACTATCTAACCAACTACCTTTTTACATAAATATTAACTAACTAACTAACTAATTAACTAACAACCCAACTAACTAACTAACTAACTAACTAAGTACCTTCGTGCATACCCACTAACTAACTAACTAACTAACTAACTAACTAGCCAACTAACTAACAAACTACCTTCCTACATACCCACTATCTAACTAACTAACTAACAAACTAATTAACTAACTAATTAACTAACTATTTAACTAACTAACTAACTACTAGCTAACTAACTAATTAACTAACTATCTAACTAACTAACTAACTACTAGCTAACTAACTAACTAACTAACTAACTATTTAACTAACTAACTAACTAACTAGCTAACTAGCTAACTAACTAACTAACTAACTAGTTGATGTGAGGCAAATGGAACACGTTTTACGAGTCTTATTTAGGGATTTTAGCCCTTGTGAAGTTATATTCTATGCTTTTATGATACATATTTCAAACATCATGAATATTTCTACACTAATGTGTTCTTTGCCCATTTTCAGGAGATAGAGGAATAATTTGGGAATTTGGTCAGCACCATTGCCTCCGGCACGCTGAAGACAGTCAAAACGATATATCACATTGATATATTCGGTGAAAGATCGAGGCGGGAAAGGCAAAAACAAAAGAAGAAGATCACCAAACTGCTGCAACGCACAGGGCCTGGCCACAGAGGCAAAATTCACTGCCCGCGCAGGCAAATCTCACAGCCCACGCCTAGCCCCAGCTCTCAGCCCATGCACAAGCCCCAACAAGCTAATTTGTTGCCTTCTTTAGATTGATTTGTGGCCTCCTTTAGATTGATTTGTTGCCTTCTTAGTTGATTTGTTGCTCCCCAAAACCTTCCATTTCTCCCTCATCCAGCCCCAAAACCTTCCAATTCTCCCTCATCCAGCCCCAAAACCTTCCATAATTATCCTTTCCAATCAAGAGGAGTATCAAGCCTATAAATTGGACCCCTTGGTCAGGACCAAATCATCATATTTTCTACTCTCTCTCTCTCTACAAACTCATCCAGAAATTCAATACAACCGAAAAGAGTAAATCTTCAAGAGCCGTTCTTTGGGTGGAGGCGTTCTCAACCCTAGGAGTGCAAACGTGAAGATTTGGAGGAAGGCGTGCTTGCTCCACCTCGACACGAACTAGATCTGTCATATTACGGAAGGCGTTCTTCGGCAATTCGGGAGGATCGACGTAGAAGAAGACGGAAATTCGAGCTAGCATTTAGTTAGTGGGTATGTAGGAACGTAGGTAGTTAGTTAGTTAGTTAGTTAATTAGTTATTTAGTTAGTTAGTTACTTAATAGGTATGTAGGAAAATTGTTATTTAGTTAGTTAGTTAGTTACTTAATTGGTTAGTTGTTTAGTTAGTGGGTTTGTAGGAAGGCAGTTAGTTAATTAGTAAGTTAGGTAGTTAGTTAATTAGTTAGTTAATAGGTATGTATGAAGATAGTTAGTTAGTGAGTTAGTTAATTAGTTAGTTAGTTAGTTAGCTAGTGGTCAGTTAGTTACTTAGTTAGTTAGTTAGTTAGTTAGTTAGTTAGTAAATTAGTTCATTAATTAGTTAGTTAGTTAGTTGGTTACCTAGTTAGTTAGTTGCTTAGTTAGTTAGTGAGCTAGTACTTAGTTAGTTAGTTAATAAGTTAGTTTGTTAATCAGTTAGTTAGTATGTTAGTTAGCTAGTAGTTAGTTAGTTAATTAGTTAGTTATTTAGTTAGTTAGTGAGTTAGTTAAACAGTTAGCTAATTAGTTAGTTTGTTTGTTAGTTAGTTAGTTAGTTAATTAGTTAGTGGGTATGTAGATAGTTAGTTAGTAAGTTAGTTAGTAAGTTAGTTAGTTAGTTGGTTATTTGGCTTGTTAGTTAGTTAGTTAGTTAGTTAGTTAGTTAGTTAGTTAGTTAGTTAGTTAGTTTGATAGCTAGTTGTTAGTTAGTCAGTTAGTTAGTTAGTCAGATAGTTAGTTAGTTAATTAGTTAGATAATTAGTTAGTTAAATAGTTCGTTAGTTTGTTAGTTAGTTAGTGGGTATGCATGAAGGTAGTTAGTTAGTTAGTTAGTTAGATAGCTAGCTAGGTAGTTAGTCATCAGTTAGTTCGTTAATTAGTTAATTAATCAGTTAATTAGTAACTAAGTTAGTTAGTTAGTGGGTATGTAGTTAGTTAGTTAGTTAGTTTGTAACTTAGTAAGTTAGTTATTTGGCTAGTTTGTTAGTTAGTTAGTTAATCAGTTAGTTAGTTAGTTACTTAGCACGTAGTTAGTTAGTTAGTTAGTTAGTTAGTTAGTTAGTTAATTAGTTAGTTAGCTAGTAGTTAGTTAGTTAGATAGTGCGTATGTAGGAAGGTAGTTAGTTAGTTAGTTGGCTAGTTAGTCAGTCAGTTAGTTAGTTAGTGGGCATGTACGAAGGTACTTAGTTAGTTAGTTAGTTAGTTGATTAGTTAGTTATTTAGTTAGTGAGGTTGTTAGTTAATTAGTTAGCTAGTTAATTAGTTAATATTTATGTAAGAAGGTAGTTAGTTAGATAGTTAGTTAATTAGTTAGTTAGTTAGTTAGTTATCTAGTAGTTAGTCAATTAGTTTGTTAGTTAATAGGTATGTTGGAATGTAGTTAGTTAGTCGGTTAGTTAGCTAGTAGTAAGTTAGCTAGTTAGTTTGTTAGTGGGTATGTAGGAAGGTAGGTAGGTAGCTAGTTAGTTAGTTAATTAGTTAGTTAGTTAGTTACTTAGTTAGTTAGTTAGTTAATATGTATATAAGAAGGAAGTTAGTTAGTTAAATAGTTAGTTAGTTAGTTAGTTATCTATTAGTTAGTTAGTTAGTTAATATGTATATAAGAAGGAAGTTAGTTAGTTAAATAGTTAGTTAGTTAGTTAGTTATCTATTAGTTAGTTAGTTAGTTAATATGTATATAAGAAGGAAGTTAGTTAGTTAAATAGTTAGTTAGTTAGTTAGTTATCTATTAGTTAGTTAGTTAGTTAGTAAGTTAGTTAGTCAATTAGTTAGTTATTTAGTTAGTTAGTTAGTCAGCTTGTAGTTAGTTATTTAGTTAGTTAGTTAGTGGGTATGCAGGAAGGTAGGTAGTTAGTTAGTTAGTTAGTTAGCTACTTAGCTAGTAGTCAGTTAGTTAGTTATGTAGTTAATTAGTTAGTTACTTAGTTAGTTAGTTAGTGGGTATGTAGTCAGTTGGTTAGTTAGTAAGTTAGTTAGTTCTCTAGGAGTTAGTTAGTTAGTTAATTACTTAGTAAGTTAGTTAATATGTATGTAATAAGGTAGTTAGTTACTTAGTTAGTTAGTTTGCTAATAGCTAGTTAGTTAGTTAGTTAATTAGTTAGTTAGTTAGTGAGTTAGTCAGTAAATTAGTTAGGTAGTGGGAATATGTAGGAAGGTAGCTGGTTAGTTAGTCAGTTAGCTAATTAGTTAGTTAGTTAGTTAGTTAGCAAGTTAGTTGGTTAGTTAGTTAGTTAATATGTATATGAGAAGGTTGTTAGTTAGTTAAGTTAAATAAAAAGGTAAATAATTAGTTAGTTAGTTAGGTAGTTAGTTAGTTAGTGGGTATGTAGGAAGGTAGTTAGTTAGTTAGTGGGTATGTAGGAAGGTAGTTAGTTAGTTAGTCAGTTAGTTAGTTCGTTAGTTAGTTAGTTAGGTTGTTAGTTAATTAGTTAGTTAGTTAGTTAGTTAGTTAATATTTATGTAAGAAGGTAGTTAGTTAGATAGTTAGATAGTTAGTTAATTAGTTAGTTAGTTAGTTAGTTAGTTATCTAGTAGTTAGTTAGTTAGTTAGTTAGTTAGTTAGTGAATAGGTTAGTTAGATAGTAGGTTAGTTAGATAGTAGTAAGTTAGCTAGTTAATTAGATAATTAGTTAGTTAGTTAGTAAATTAATTAGATAGTGGGTATGTAGGAAGGTAGCTAGTTAGTTAGTTAGTTAGTTAGTTAATTAGTTAGTTTGTTTGTTAGTTAGTTAGTTTGTTTGTTAATATGTATATAAGAAGGAAGTTAGTTAGTTAGTTATATGTTTGTTAGTTAGTTAGTTAGTTAGTTAGTTAGTTAGTCAATTAGTTAGTTATTTAGTTAGTTAGTTTGTCAGTTAGTTTGTTAGCTAGTAGTTTGTAAGTTAGTTATTTAGTTAGTTAGTTAGTTAGTGGGTATGTAGGAAGGTACGTATGTAGTTAGTTAGTTAGTTAGTTAGTTAGTTAATAGGTATGTAGGAAAATATATTTGTTAGTTAGTTAGCTTGTTACTTAATTACTTAGTTGGTTAGTTATTGGGTTTGTAGGAAGGTAGTTAGTTAATTAGTAAGTTAGGTAGTTAGTTAATTAGTTAGTTAATAGGTATGTACGAAGGTAGTTAGATTGTAAGTTAGTTAATTAGTTAGATAGTTAGTAAGCTAATGGTTAGTTAGTTAGTTAGTTAGTTAGTTAGTTAGTTAGTTAGTTAGTTAGTTAGTTAGTTAGTTAGTTCGTTGATTAGTTAGTTAGTTAGTTAGTCAGCTAGTTATTTAGTTACTTAGTTAGTTAGTGAGCTAGTAGTTAGTTAGATAGTTAGTAAGTTAGTTTGTTAATCAGTTAGTTAGCTAGTAGTTAGTTAGTTAATTAGTTAGTTATTTAGTTAGTTAGTTAGTTAGTTAAGTAGTTGGCGAATTAGTTTGTTTGTTTGTTAGTTAGTTAGTTAGCTAGATAGCGGGTATGTAGTTAGTTAGTTAGTTAGTTAGTTAGTTAGTTATTTATTTGGCTAGTTAGTTAGTTAGTTAGTTAGTTAGTTAATTAGTTAGTTAGTTAGTTAGTTAGTTAATTAGTTCGTTAGTTAATTAATTAGTTAGTTAGTAAGTTTGTTTGTTTTGTAGTAGTTAGTTAGTCAGATAGTTAGTTAGTCAATTAGTTAGATAATTAGTTAGTCAATTAGTTCGTCAGTTAGTTAGTTTGTTAGTGGGTATGCATGAAGGTAGGTAGTTAGTTAGTTAGTTAGTTAGTTAGCTAGCTAGCTAGCTAGTTAGATAGTCACTAGTTAGTTAGTTAGTTAGTTAGTTAGTTAGTTAATTAGTAAGTTAATTTGTTAGTTAGCTAGTTAGTTAGTGGGTATGTAGTTAGTTAGTTTGTTAGTTTGTTAGTTAATTATTTGGCTAGTTAGTTAGTCAGTTAGTTAATCAGTTAGTTAGCTAGTTAGTTAGTTAGTTAATTAGTAAGTTAGTTAGTTAATTAGTTACTTAGCTAGTAGTCAGTTAGTTAGTTAAATAGTTAGTCCATTCGTTTGTTAATTAGTTTGTTAGTTAGTTAGATAGTGGGTATGTAGGAAGGTAGGTGGTTAGTTAGTTGGCTAGTTAGCTAGTTATTTAGTTTGTTAGTTAGTGGGTATGCACGAAGGTACTTAGTTAGTTAGTTAGTTGCTTAGTTAGTTAGTGAGTTAGTCATGTTGTTAGTTAATTAGTTAGTGAGTTAATTAGTTAGTTTATATTTATGTAGGAAGTTAGTTAGTTAGATAGTTAGATAGTTAGTTAATTAGTTTGTGTGTTAGTTAGTTAGTTTGTTATCTAGTAGTTATTTAGTTATTTAGGTAGTTAGTTAATAGGTATGTTGGAAGGTAGTTAGTCGGTTAGTTAGCTAGTAGTAAGTAAGCTAGTTAGTTTGTTGATTAGTCATTTAGTTAGTTAGTAAATTAATTAGTTAGTGGGTATGTAGGAAGGTAGCTACCTAGTTAGTTAGTTAGTTAATTAGTTAGTTAGTTAGTTAGTTAGTTAGTTAGTTAATATGTATATAAGATGGAAGTTAGTTCGTTAAATAGTTAGTTAGTTAGTTAGTTATCTATTTGTTAGTTAGTTGGTTAGTTAGTTAGTCAATTAGTTAGTTATTTAGTTAGTTTGTTAGTTAGTCAGCCAGTAGTTAGTTAGTTATTTAGTTAGTTAAATAGTGGGTATGCAGGAAGGTAGGTAGGTAGTTAGTTAGTTAGTTAGTTAGCTACTTAGCTAGTGGTCAGTTAGTTAGTTACGTAGTTAATTAGTTAGTTAATTAGTTAGGTAGTTAGTTGGTTAGTTAGTAAGTTAGTTAATTATCTAGAAGTTGGTCAGTTAGTTAATTAGTTAGTTAGTTAGTTAATATGTATGTAGAAAGGTAGGTACTTAGTTAGTTAGTTAGCTAGTAGTTATTCAATTAGTTAGTTAGTTAGTGAGTTAGTTTGTAAATTAGTTTGGTAGTGGGTATATGTAGGAAGGTAGCTAGCTAGTTAGTTAGTTAGTTAGTAAGTTAGTTAGTTAGTTAGTTAGTTAGTTAATATGTATATAAGAAGGAAGTTAGTTAGTTAAATAGTTAGTTAGTTAGTCAGTTGTCTATTTGTTAGTTAGTTAGTTAGTTAGTTAGTTAGTTAGTTAGTTATCAATTTGTTAGTTAGTTAGTTAGTTAGTTAGTCAATTAGTTAGGTATTTAGTTAGTTTGTTTGTTAGTTAGTTAGTCAGCCAGTAGTTAGTTAGTTATTTAGTTAGTTAAATAGTGGGTATGCAAGAAGGTAGGTAGTTAGTTAGTTAGTTAGTTAGTAAGCTACTTAGCTTGTGGTCAGTTAGTTAGTTATGTAGTTAATTAGTTAATTAATTAGTTAGTAAGTTAGTGGGTATGTAGTTAGTTGGTTAGTTAGTAAGTTAGTTAGTTATCTAGTAGTTAGTTAGTTAGTTAATTAGTTAGTTAGTTAGTTAATATGTATGTAGAAAGGTGATTAGTTAGTTAGTATGCTAGTAGTTAGTTAGTCAATTAGTTAGTTAGTTAGTGAGTTAGTTAGCAAGTTAGTTAGGTAGTGGGTATATGTAGGAAGGTAGCTAGTTAGTAAGTCAGTTAGCTAATTAGTTAGTTAGTTAGTTAGTTAGTTAGTTAGTTGGTTAGTTAGTTAGTTAATATGTATATAAGAAGGTTGTTAGTTAGTTAAGTTAAATAAAAAGGTAAATAATTAGTTAGGTAGTTAGGTAGGTAGTTAGTTAGTGGGAATGTAGGAAGGTAGTTAGTTAGTTAGTTAGTCAGTTAGTTAGTTAGTTAGTTAGTTAATATTTATGAAAGAGGGTAGTTAGTTAGATAGTTAGATAGTTAGTTAATTAGTTAGTTAGTTAGTTAGTTATCTAGTATTTAGTTAGTTAGTTAGGTAGTTAGTTAGTGAGTAGGTATGTTGGAAGGAAGTTAGTTAGTCGGTTAGTTAGCTAGTAGTAAGTTATCTAGTTAGTTAGTTATTTAGTTAGTTAGTTAGTTAGTTAGTAAATTAATTAGTTAGTGGGTAACAGGAAGGTAGCTAGTTAGTTAGTTAGTTAGTTATTTAGTTAGTTAGTTAGTTAGTTTGTTAGTTAGTTTGTTAATATGTATATAAGAAGGAAGTTAGTTAGTTAAATTGTTAGTTAGTTAGTTAGTTATCTATTAGTTAGTTAGTTAGTCAATTAGTTAGTTATTTAGTTTGTTAGTAAGTTAGTTAGTTAGCTAGTTGTTTTTTAGTTAGTTATTTTGTTAGTTAGTTAGTGGGTATGTAGGAACGTAGGTAGTTAGTTAGTTAAATAGTGGGTATGCAGGAAGGTAGGTAGTTAGTTAGTTAGTTAGTTAGCTACTTAGCTAGTGGTCAGTTAGTTAGTTACGTAGTCAATTAGTTTGTTAATTAGGTAGGTAGTTAGTTGGTATGTAGTTAGTTGGTTAGTTAGTAAGTTAGTTAATTATCTAGAAGTTGGTCAGTTAGTTAATTAGTTTGTTAGTTAGTTAATATGTATGTAGAAAGGTAGGTACTTAGTTAGTTAGTTAGCTAGTAGTTATTTAATTAGTTAGTTAGTTAGTGAGTTAGTTTGTAAATTAGTTTGGTAGTGGGTATATGTAGGAAGGTAGCTAGCTAGTTAGTTAGTTAGTTAGTAAGTTAGTAAGTTAGTTAGTTAGTTAGTTAGTTAATATGCATATAAGAAGGAAGTTAGTTAGTTAAATAGTTAGTTAGTTAGTCAGTTGTCTATTTGTTAGTTAGTTAGTTAGTTAGTTAGTTAGTTAGTTAGTTAGTTATCAATTTGTTAGTTAGTTAGTTAGTTAGTTAGTCAATTAGTTTGTTATTTAGTTTGTTAGTTAGTTAGTTAGTTAGTCAGCCAGTAGTTAGTTAGTTATTTAGTTAGTTAAATAGTGGGTATGCAGGAAGGTAGGTAGTTAGTTAGTTAGTTAGTTAGTAAACTACTTAGCTTGTGGTCAGTTAGTTAGTTATCTAGTTAATTAGTTAGTTAATTAGTTAGTAAGTTAGTGGGTATGTAGTTAGTTGGTTAGTTAGTAAGTTAGTTAGTTATCTAGTAGTTAGTTAGTTAGTTAATATGTATGTAGAATGGTGATTAGTTAGTTAATTTGCTAGTAGTTAGTTAGTCAATTAGTTAGTTAGTGAGTTAGTTAGTAAGTTAGTTAGGTAGTGGGTATATGTAGGAATGTAGCTAGTTAGTAAGTCAGTTAACTAATTAGTTAGTTAGTTAGTTAGTTAGTTAGTTGGTTAGTTAGTTAATATGTATATAAGAAGGTTGTTAGTTAGTTAAGTTAAATAAAAAGGTAAATAATTAGTTAGTTAGTTAGGTAGGTAGTTAGTTAGTGGGTATGTAGGAAGGTAGTTAGTTAGTTAGTTAGTCAGTTAGTTAGTTAGTTAGTTAGGTTGTTAGTTAATTAGTTAGTTAGTTAGTTAGTTAGTTAGTTAGTTAGTTAATATTTATGAAAGAGGGTAGTTAGTTAGATAGTTAGATAGTTAGTTAATTAGTTAGTTAGTTAGTTAGTTATCTAGTATTTAGTTAGTTAGTTAGGTAGTTAGTTAGTGAATAGGTATGTTGGAAGGAAGTTAGTTAGTCGGTTAGTTTGCTAGTTAGTTAGTTATTTAGTTAGTTAGTTAGTTAGTAAATTAATTAGTTAGTGGGTATGTAGGAAGGTAGCTAGTTAGTTAGTTAGTTAGTTAATTAGTTAGTTAGTTAGTTTGTTTGTTAGTTAGTTTGTTAAAATGTATATAAGAAGGAAGTTAGTTAGTTAAATTGTTAGTTAGTTAGTTAGTTATCTATTAGTTAGTTAGTTAGTCAATTAGTTAGTTATTTAGTTAGTTAGTAAGTTAGTTAGTTAGCTAGTTGTTTTTTAGTTAGTTATTTAGTTAGTTAGTTAGTGGGTATGTAGGAACGTAGGTAGTTAGTTAGTTAGTTAGTTAATTAGTTAGTTAGTCAGTTAGTTAGTTAATAGGTATGTAGGAAAATTGTTAGTTAGTTTGTTAGTTAGTTATTAATTAGTTAGTTGTTTAGTTAGTGGGTTTGTAGGAATGTAGTCAGTTAATTAGTAAGTTAGGTAGTTAGTTAATTAGTTAGTTAATATGTATGTATGAAGGTAGTTAGTTAGTAAGTTAGTTAATTAGTTAGTTAGTTAGTTAGCAAGTGGTTAGTTAGTTAGTTAGTTAGTTACTTAGTTAGTTAGTTAATTAGTTCATTAATTAGTTAGTTAGTTAGTTAGTTAGCTAGTTAGTTAGTTGCTTAGTTAGTTAGTGAGTTAATAAGTTAGTTTGTTAATCAGTTAGTTAGTATGCTAGTTAGCTAGTAGTTAGTTAGTCAATTAGTTAGTTATTTAGTTAGTTAGTTAGTTAGTTAGTTAGTTAAACAGTTAGCTAATTAGTTTGTTTGTTTGTTAGTTAGTCGGTTAGTTAGTTAGTTACTTAGTGGGTATGTAGTTAGTTAGTTAGTAAGTTTGTTAGTAAGTTAGTTAGTTAGTTAGTTATTTGGCTAGTAAGTTAGATAGTTAGCTAGTTAGTTAGTTAGTTAATTAGTTAGTTTGTTGGTTAGTTTGATAGCTAGTAGTTAGTTAGTCAGTTAGTTAGTTAGTCAGATAGTTAGTTAGTCAATTAGTTAGATAATTAGTAACTAGTTAATTAGTTCGTTAGTTAGTTAGTTAGTTAGTGGGTATGCATGAATGTAGGTAGGTAGTTAGTTAGTTAGTTAGCTAGCTAGCTAGGTAGTTAGTGATTAGTCAGTTCGTTAATTAGTTAATTAGTTAGTTAGTTAGTTAGTTAATGGGTATGTAGTTAGTTAGTTAGTTAGTTAGTTAGTTAGTTAGTTAGTTAGTTATTTGGCTAGTTAGTTAGTTAGTTAGTTAGTTAATCAGTTAGTTCGTTAGTTAGTTAGCAAGTAGTTAGTTAGATCGTCAGTTAGTTAGTTAATTAATTAGTTAGTTAGCTAGTAGTTAGTTAGTTTGTTAAATAGTTAGTTAATTAGTTAGTTAATTAGTTTATTAGTTAGTTAGTTGGATAGTGGGTATGTAGGAAGGTAGTTAGTTAGTTTGTTGGCTAGTTAGTTAGTTAGTTAGTTAGTTAGTTAGTTAGTGGGTATGTACGAAGGTACTTAGTTAGTTAGTTAGTTAGTTAGTTAGTTAGTTAGTTAGTTAGTTAGGTTGTTAGTTAATTGGTTAGTTAGATAGTTAATATTTATGTAAGAAGGTAGTTAGTTAGATTGTTAGTTAATTAGTTAGTTAGTTAGTTAGTTATCTAGTAGTTAGTTAATTAGTTAGTTAGTTAACAGGTATGTTGGAAGGTAGTTAGTTGGTCGGTTAGTTAGCTAGTAGTAAGTTAGCCAGTTAGTCAGTTAGTTAATTAGTTAGTTGGTTACTTAGTTAATATGTATATAAGAAGGAAGTTAGTTAGTTAAATAGTTAGTTAGTTAGTTAGTTATCTATTAGTTAGTTCGTTAGTTAGTTAGTTAGTTAGTTAGTTAGTTAGTTAGTTAATTAGTTAGTTATTTAGTTAGTTAGTTAGTCAGCTAGTAGTTAGTTATTTAGTTAGTTAGATAGTGGGTATGCAGGAAGGTAGGTAGTTGGTTAGTTGGTTAGTTAGCTACTTAGCTAGTAGTCAGGTTGTTAGTTTTGTAGTTAATAAGTTAGTTAATTAGTTAGTTAGTTAGTGGGTATGTAGTTAGTTGGTCAGTTAGTAAGTTAGTTAGTTATGTAGTAGTTAGTTAGTTAGTTAGTTAATTAGTTAGTTAGTTTGTTAATATGTATGTAGAAAGGTAGTTAGTTAGTTAGTTAGTTAGTTAGTTAATTAGTTAGTTAGTTAGTGAGTGAGTTAGTAAATTAGTTAGGTAGTGGGTATATGTAGGAAGGTAGCTGGTTAGTTAGTCTGTTAGCTAATTAGTTAGTTAGTTAGTTAGTTAGCTAGTTAGTTGGTTAGTTAGTTAGTTAATATGTATATAAGAAGGTTGTTAGTTAGTTAAGTTAAATAAAAAGGTAAATAGTTAGTTAGTTAGTTAGGTAGTTAGTTAGTTAGTTTGTTAGTTAGTTAATTTTTATGTATGAAGGTAGTCAGTTAGATAGTTAGATAGTTAGTTAATTAGTTAGTTAGTTAGTTAGTTATCTAGTAGTTAGTCAATTAGTTTGTTAGTTAATAGGTATGTCGGAAGGTAGTTAGTTAGTCGGTTAGTTAGCTAGTAGTAAGTTAGCTAGTTAGTTAGTTAATTAGTTAGTTAGTTAGTAAATTAATTAGTTAGTGGGTATGTAGGAAGGTAGGTAGGTAGCTAGTCAGTTAGTTAATTAGTTAGTTAGTTAGTTACTTAGATAGTTAGTTAGTTAATATGTATATAAGAAGAAAGTTAGTTAGTTAAATAGTTAGTTAGTTAGTTATCTATTAGTTAGTTAGTTAGTTAGTTAGTTAGTTAGTTAGTTAGTTAGTTAGTTAGTCAATTAGTTAGTTATTTAGTTAGTTAGTTAGTCAGCTAGTAGTTAGTTATTTAGTTAGTTAGTTAGTGGGTATGCAGGAAGGTAGGTAGTTAGTTAGTTAGTTAGTTAGTTATGTAGTTAATTAGTTAGTTACTTAGTTAGTTAGTTAGTGGGTATGTAGTCAGTTGGTTAGTTAGTAAGTTAGTTAGTTCTCTAGGAGTTAGTTAGTTAGTTAATTACTTAGTTAGTTAGTTAATATGTATGTAATAAGGTAGTTAGTTAGTTAGTTAGTTAGTTTGCTAATAGCTAGTTAGTTAGTTAGTTAATTAGTTAGTTAGTGAGTGAGTTAGTAAGTAAATTAGTTAGGTAGTGGGAATATGTAGGAAGGTAGCTGGTTAGTTAGTCAGTTAGCTAATTAGTTAGTTAGTTAGTTAGTTAGCAAGTTAGTTGGTTAGTTGGTTAGTTAATATGTATATAAGAAGGTTGTTAGTTAGTTAAGTTAAATAAAAAGGTAAATAATTAGTTAGTTAGTTAGGTAGTTAGTTAGTTAGTGGGTATGTAGGAAGGTAATTAGTTAGCTAGTCAGTTAGTTAGTTCGTTAGTTAGTTAGTTAGGTTGTTAGTTAATTAGTTAGTTAGTTAGTTAATATTTATGTAAGAAGGTAGTTATTTAGATAGTTAGATAATTAGTTAATTAGTTAGTTAGTTAGTTAGTTAGTTATCTAGTAGTTAGTTAGTTAGTTAGTTAGTTAGTTAGTGAATAGGTTAGTTAGATAGTAGGTTAGTTAGATAGTAGTAAGTTAGCTAGTTAATTAGATAATTAGTTAGTTAGTCAGTAAATTAATTAGGTAGTGGGTATGTAGGAAGGTAGCTAGTTAGTTAGTTAGTTAGTTAGTTAATTAGTTAGTTAGTGAGTTAGTTAGTTAGTTAGTTAGTTAGTTAGTTAGTTTGTTAATATGAATATAAGAAGGAAGTTATTTAGTTAAATTGTTAGTTAGTTAGTTATCTGTTTGTTAGTTAGTTAGTTAGTTAGTTAGTTAGTTAGTCAATTACTTAGTTATTTAGTTAGTTAGTTTGTTAGTTAGTTAGTTAGCTAGTAGTTTGTTAGTTAGTTATTTAGTTAGTTAGTTAGTTAGTGGGTATGTAGGAAGGTACGTAGGTAGTTAGTTAGTTAGTTAATTAGTTAGTTAGTTAGTTAATTAGTTAGTTAGTTAGTTAGTTAGTTAGTTAGTTAGTTAGTTAGTTAATCAGTTAGTTAGTTAGTTAGTTAGCAAGTAGTTAGTTAGATAGTTAGTTAGTTAGTTAATTAATTAGTTAGTTAGCTAGTAGTTAGTTAGTTTGTTAAATAGTTAGTTAATTAGTTAGTTAATTAGTTAATTAGTTAGTTAGTTAGATAGTGGGTATGTAGGAAGGTAGTTAGTTAGTTTGTTGGCTAGTTAGTTAGTTAGTTAGTTAGTTAGTTAGTTAGTTAGTGGGTATGTACGAAGGTACTTAGTTAGTTAGTTAATTAGTTAGTTAATTAGTTAGTTAGTTAGTTAGGTTGTTAGTTAATTAGTTAGTTAGTTAGTTAATATTTATGTAAGAAGGTAGTTAGTTAGATTGTTAGTTAATTAGTTAGTTAGTTAGTTAGTTATCTAGTAGTTAGTTAATTAGTTAGTTAGTTAATAGGTATGTTGGAAGGTAGTTAGTTGGTCGGTTAGTTAGCTAGTAGTAAGTTAGCTAGTTAGTCAGTTAGTTAATTAGTTACTTAGTTACTTATATAATATGTATATAAGAAGGAAGTTAGTTAGTTAAATAGTTAGTTAGTTAGTTAGTTATCTATTAGTTAGTTAGTTAGTTAGTTAGTTAGTTAGTTAGTCAATTAGTTAGTTATTTAGTTAGTTAGTTAGTTAGTTAATTAGTTAGTTAGTTAGTTAGATAGTTTGTTAGTTTGTTAATATGTATATAAGAAGGAAGTTAGTTAGTTAGTTATCTGTTTGTTAGTAAGTTAGTTAGTTAGTTAGACAATTAGTTAGTTATTTAGTCAGTTAGTTAGTTAGTTAGTTAGTTAGCTAGTTAGTTAGTTAATTAGTTAGTTAGTTAGTTAGTTAGTTTGTTAGTTTGTTAATATGTATATAAGAAGGAAGTTAGTTAGTTAAATTGTTAGTTAGTTAGTTATCTGTTTGTTAGTAAGTTAGTTAGTTAGTTAGACAATTAGTTAGTTATTTAGTCAGTTAGTTAGTTAGTTTGTTAGTTAGTTAGCTAGTAGTTTGTTTGTTAGTTATTTAGTTAGTTAGTTATTGGGTATGTAGTAAGGTAGGTAGGTAGTTAGTTAGTTAGTTAATTTGTTAGTTAGTTAGTTAGTTATTTAATAGGTATGTAAGAAAATATTTAGTTAGTTAGTTAGTTTGTTACTTAATTAGATAGTTGGTTAGTTAGTGGGTTTGTAGGAAGGTAGTTAGTTAATTAGTAAGTTAGGTAGTCAGTTAATTTGTTAGTTAATAGGTATGTATGAAGGTAGTTAGTTAGTAAGTTAGTTAATTAGTTAGATAGTTAGTAAGGTAGTGGTTAGTTAGTCAATTAGTTAGTTAGTTAGTTAGTTAATTAGTTCGTCAATTAGTTAGTCAGTTAGTTAGTTAGTTAGCTAGTTAGTTAGTTACTTAGTTAGTTAGAGAGCTAGTAGTTAGTTAGTTAGTTAGTAAGTTAGTTTGTTAATCAGTTAGTTAGCTAGTAGTTAGTTAGTTAATTAGTTAGTTATTTAGTTAGTTAGTTAGTTAAACTGTTGGCTAATTTGTTTGTTTGTTAGTTAGTTAGTTAGTTAGTTAGTTAGTTAGTTAGTGGGTATGTAGTTAGTTAGTTAGTTAGTTAGTTAGTTAGTTATTTGGCTAGTTAGTTAGTTAGTTAGTTAGTTAATTAGTTAGTTAGTTAGTAAGTTAGTTAATTAGTTAGTTAGTTAGTTTGTTTGTTAGGTAGTAGTTAGTTTGTCAGATAGTTAGTTAATTAGTCAGATAATTAGTTAGTCAATTAGTTCGTTAGTTAGTTTGTTTGTTAGTGGGTATGCATGAAGGTAGGGAGTTAGTTAGCTAGCTAGCTAGCTAGTTAGATAGTCACTAGTTAGTTAGTTAGTTAGTTAGTTTATTAGTTAGTTAATTTGTTAGTTAGCTAGTTAGTTAGTGGGTATGTAGTTAGTTTGTTTGTTTGTTTGTTAGTTTGTTAGTTAGTTATTTGGCTAGTTTGTTAGTTAGTTAGTTAATCAGTTAGTTAGCTAGTTAGTTAGTTAGTTAATTAGTTAGTTAGTTAGTTAATTAGTTAGTTACCTAGTAGTTAGTTAGTTAGTTAAATAGTTAGTCCATTAGTTTTTTAATTAGTTTGTTAGTTAGTTAGGTAGTGGGTATGTAGGAAGGTAGGTAGTTAGTTAGTTGGCTAGTTAGTTAGTTAGTTTGTTTGTTAGTTAGTGGGTATGTACGAAGGTACTTAGTTAGTTAGTTATTTAGTTAGTTAGTTAGTTAGTTAGTTATGTTGTTAGTTAATTAGTTTGTGAGTTAGTTAGTTAGTTAATATTTATGTAAGAAGGTAGTTAGTTATATAGTTAGATAGTTAGTTAATTAGTTAGTTAGTTAGTTATGTAGTAGTTATTTAGTTAGTTAGTTAGTTAGTTAATAGGTATGTTGGAAGGTAGTTAGTCGGTTAGTTAGCTAGTAGTAAGTTAGCTTGTTAGTTTGTTAATTAGTAAGTTAGTTAGTTAGTAAATTAATTAGTTAGTGGGTATGTAGGAAGGTAACTACCAAGTTAGTTAGTTAGTTAATTAGTTAGTTAGTTAGTTAGTTAGTTAGTTAGTTAATATGTATATAAGAAGGAAGTTAGTTTGTTAAATAGTTAGTTAGTTAGTTAGTTATCTATTTGTTAGTTAGTTAGTTAGTTAGTTAGTTAGTTAGTTAATAGTTATGTTTGAAGGTAGTTAGTTAGTTAATTAGTTAGTTAGTTAGTTAGTTAGCTAGGAGTTAGTTAGTTAGTTAGTTAATTAGTTAGTTATCTAGTTAGTTAATTAGTTAGTTATTTAGTTAGTTAGCTAGTAGTTAGTAAATTAGTTAGTTAGTTAGTAGGTATGTAGGAAGGTTGGTAGTTAGTTAGTTACTTAGCTAGTTAGTCAATTAGATATGTAGGAAGGTTGGTAGTTAGTTAGTTACTTAGCTAGTTAGTTACTTAGCTAGTTAGTCAATTAGTTAGCTAGCTAGTAGGTATGTAGGAAGGTAGTTAGTTAGTTAGATAGTTAATTAGTTAGTTAGTTAGTTAGTTAGTTATTTAATGGGCATGTAGGAAGGTAGTAAGTTAGCTAGTTAATATGTATGCAGGAATATCGTTAGTTAGTTAGTTAGTCACTTAGATAGTTTGTTAGTTAGTTAGTTAGTTGGTTAGTTAGTTAGTTAGTTTGTATGAAGGCAGTCAGTGAATTAGTTAGTTAGGTAGTTAGTTAGTTAGTTAGTTACTAGTTATGTTTGATGTTAGTTAGTTAGTTAGTTAGTTAGTTAGTTAGCTAGGAGTTAGTTTGTTAGTTAGTTAGTCAGTTAGGAGTTAGTTAGTTAGTTAGTTAGTTAGTTTGTTAGTTAGTCGATTAGTTAGTTATTTAGTTAATTAGTTAGTTAGTTAGTTAGTTAGCTAGTAGTTAGTTAGTTATTTTGTTATTTAGTAAGTGGGTATGTAGGAAGGTAGGTAGTTAGTTAGTTAGTTAGTTAGTTAATTAGTTAGTTAGTCAGTTAATTAGTTAATAGGTATGTAGGTAAATAGTTAGTTTGTTAGTTAGTTAGTTAATTAATTAGTTAGTTGGTTAGTTAATGGGTTTGTAGGAAGGTAGTTAGTTAATTAGTAAGTTGGGTAGTTAGTTAATTAGTTAGTTAATAGGTATGTATGAAGGTAGTTAGTTAGTAAGTTAGTTAATTAGTTAGTTAGTTAGTTAGTTAGTTAGTTAGTTAGTTAGTTAGTTCGTTAATTAGTTAGTTAGTTAGTTAGTTACTTAGCTAGTTAGTTAATTACTTAGTTAGTTAGTGAGCTAGTAGTTAGTTAGTTAGTTAGTAAGCTAGTTTGTTAATCAGTTAGTTAGTTTGTTAGTTAGCTAGTAGTTAGTTAGTTAATTAGTTAGTTATTTAGTTAGTTAATTAGTTGATTAAAGAATTAGCTAATTTGTGAGTTTGTTTGTTAGTTAGTTAGTTAGTTAGTGGGTATGTAGTTAGTTAGTTAGTTAGTTAGTTAGTTAGTTAATTAGTTATTTAGTTAGTTATTTGGCTTGTTAGTTAGTTAGTTAATTATTTAGTTACTTAGTTAGTTAATTTGTTAGTTTGTTAGTTAATTAGTTAGTTAGTAAGTCAGTTAGTTAGTTAGCTAGTAGTTAGTTAGTTAATGAAATTGTTAGTTAATTAGTTAGTTAGTTAGTTAGTTAGTTAGTTAGTTAGATAGTGGGTATGTAGGAAGGTAGTTAGTTAGTTAGTTAATTAGTTAGTTAGTTATTTTGTAGGCTAGTTAGTTAGTTAGTTAGTTAGTTAGTGGGTATGTACGAAGGTAGTTAGTTAGTTAGTTAGTTAGTTAGTTAGATAGTTAGTTAGCTAGTAGTTAGTTAGTTAGTTAATTAATTAGTTAGTGAATTAGTTAGCGATCTAGTAGTTAGTTAGTTAGTTAGTTAGCTAGTAGTCAGTTAGTTAGTTAGTTATTTAGTTTGTTAGGTGGTTAGTTAATTAGTTAGTCAGTTAGTTACTTAGTTAGTTAGTTAGTTAGTTAGTTAGTTAATATGTATGTTAGTGAGTTAGAAGGTAGTTAGTGGGTATGTAAGAAGGTAGTTAGTGGGTATGTAGCAATGTAGTTAGTTAGGTAGTTAGTTAGTTAAAAGCTATGTTACTCCGATACGCCAAAATCTGAGACGTACGCGTGTCCGATACGTATCGGATACGGATACGCATTTGATACGCATCGGATATGTATCATACACGCCAGCTGGCGTATCTAAATATTTTATATTAAATTATTCATGGACACGGCATCGATACGCCATGACACGGCATTAATTCACGGGGATAGGGCCTATGTTTATGAAAAGGCCAGCCACAAGTATTAAACTGGGTGAGAAGGGGGGACTTATTTATAGGGGTAAAGGATGGATACGGTCGGTCAATACAGCGAGGCGGGATTATTCATGCACTTATGTTCCGCCCAATCTTATATGTTTGGATATTGTGCATAAGGGTGGTACCAAATCATTTTCCACATGCATATTTAATATTTTCACAATAAATTTTCTAATTGAACTTTATTTTTTCAACATAATAAAAATAATATATATATATACAAACGTATCGGTATTTCGAGGCGGTCGCAAAGTAGCGATCCATGTTAGTGCTTCGTTTAATTTTGAAGGAGGATAACATCGGCATGGTATTGTGTTTTCGGCGGGATTTGCAAATCCCGCCTATTGTCATTTTGGCGGGATTTGCAAATCCCGCCTATTGTCTTTTTGGCGGGATTTGCAAATCCCGCATATTGTGTTTTTGGCGGGATTTGCAAATCCCGCATATTGTGTTTTTGGCGGGATTTGCAAATCCCGCCTATTGTCTTTTTGGCGGGATTTGCAAATCCCGCCTATTGTGTTTTTGGCGGGATTCGGAAATCCCGCCAATTGTGTTTTTGGCCGGATTTGCAAATCCCGCCTATTGTGTTTTAGGCGGGATTCAAATCCCGCCTATTGTGTTTTTGGCGGGATTTGCAAATCCCGCCTATTGTCTTTTTGGCGGGATTTGCAAATCCCGCCAATTGTCTTTTTGGCGGGATTTGCAAATCCCGCCTATTGTGTTTTTGGCGGGATTTTCAAATCCCGCCTATTGTGTTTTTGGCGGGATTTGCAAATCCCGCCTATTGTGTTTTTGGCGGGATTTGCAAATCCCGCATATTGTGTTTTTGGCGGGATTTGCAAATCCCGCCTATTGTCTTTTTGGCAGGATTTGCAAATACCAAATCCCGCCTATTGTCTTTTTGGCGGGATTCGGAAATCCCGCCAATTGTGTTTTTGGCCGGATTTGCAAATCCCGCCTATTGTGTTTTTGCCGGGATTTCCAAATCCCGCCTATTGTCTTTTTGGCGGGATTTGCAAATCCCGCCTATTGAGTTTTTGGCGGGATTTGCATATCCCGCCTATTGTGTTTTTGGCGGGATTTGCAAATCCCGCCTATTGTCTTTTTCGCGGGATTTGCAAATCCCGCCTATTGTTCTTTTGGCGGGATTTGCAAATCCCGCCAATTGTGTTTTTGGCGGGATTTACAAATCCCGCCTATTGTCTTTTTGGCGGGATTTACAAATCCCGCCTATTGTGTTTTTGGCGGGATTTGCAAATCCCGCCTATTGTGTTTTTGGCGGGATTTGCAAATCCCGCCTATTGTGTTTTTGGCGGGATTTGCAAATCCCGCCAATTGTCCTGTCCAGTCCTGTCATGTCCTGTCCTGTCATGTTTTGTCCTGTCCTGTCATGTCCTGTCATGTCGGGTCATGTCCTGTCATCTCATGTCCTGTCCTTTCCTGTAATGTCTTGTCATTTCCTGTCTTGTCATGTCGTGTCTTGTCGTGTCCTGTCATGTCCTGTCGATCCCTGTCCTGTAATGTCCTGTCAGGTCATGTCAATTGTGTTTTTGGCGGGATTTGCAAATCCCGCCTATTGTCTTTTTGGCGGGATTTACAAATCCCGCATATTGTGTTTTTGGAGGGATTTGCAAATCCCGCCTATTGTGTTTTTGGCGGGATTTGCAAATCCCGCCAATTGTGTTTTTGGCGGGATTTACAAATCCCGCCTATTGTGTTTTTGGCGGGATTTGCAAATCCCGCCTATTGTGTTTTTGGCGGGATTTGCAAATCCCGCCAATTGTGTTTTTGGCGGGATTTGTAAATCCCGCCTATTGTCTTTTTGGCAGGATTTCCAAATCCCGCCTATTGTCTTTTTGGCGGGATTTGCAAATCCCGCCTATTGTGTTTTTGGCGGGACTTGTAAATCCCGCCAATTGTGTCTGTTATGTCATGTCATCGTCTTTGTCCGGTCCTGTCCTGTCATGGCCTGTTGTCTTTTTGGCGGGATTTCCAAATCCCGCATATTGTGTTTTTGGAGGGATTTGCAAATCCCGCCTATTGTGTTTTTGGCGGGATTTGCAAATCCCGCATATTGTGTTTTTAGCGGGATTTGCAAATCTCGCCTATTGAGTTTTTGGCGGGATTTGCAAATCCCGCCTATTGTCTTTTTGGCGGGATTTGCAAATCCCGCCTATTGTCTTTTTGGCGGGATTTGCAAATCGCGCCTATTGTGTTTTTGGCGGGATTTGGAAATCCCGCCAATTGTGTTTTTGCGGGATTTACAAATCCCGCCTATTGTCTTTTTGGCGGGATTTACAAATCCCGCCTATTGTGTTTTTGGCGGGATTTGCAAATCCCGCCTATTGTGTTTTTGGCGGGATTTGCAAATCCCGCCAATTGTGTTTTTGGCGGGATTTGCAAATCCCGCCTATTGTTTTTGGCGGGATTTGCAAATCCCGCCAATTGTGTTTTTGGCGGGATTTGCAAATCCCGCCTATTGTCTTTTTGGCGGGATTTACAAATCCCGCCTATTGTGTTTTTGGCGGGATTTGCAAATCCCCCCATTTGTCTTTTTGGCGGGATTTGCAAATCCCGCCAATTGTGTTTTTGGCGGGATTTGTAAATCCCGCTTATTGTCTTTTTGGCGGGATTTACAAATCCCGCCTGTTGTGTTTTTGGCGGGATTTGCAAATCCCCCCATTTGTCTTTTTGGCGGGACTTGCAAATCCCGCCTATTGTGTTTTTGGCAGGATTTACAAATCCCGCCTATTGTGTTTTTGGCGGGATTTGCAAATCCCGCCTACTGTGTTTTTTGCGGGATTTGCAAATCCCGCCAATTGTCCTGTCCAGTCCTGTCATGTCTTGTCCTGTCATGTTTTGTCCTGTCCTGTCATATCACATCACGTCATGTCATTGTCATTGTCCTGCCCTATCATGTCATGTCATGTCATGTCATGTCATTGTCTTTGTCCGGTCCTGTCCTGTCATGGCCTGTCATGTCGTGTATTGTCATGTCTTGTCATGTCCTGTCCTGTCCTGCCGTGTCGTGTCTTGTCCGGTCCTGTCCTGTCATATACTTTCTTGTCATATTTTGTCCTGTCTAGTCCTTTATCATATCATATAATATAATATCACATCATTTCTTGTCCTGTCCTGATCTTGTGCTGTCCACTCATATCCTTTATCATGTCTTGTCTTGTCCTGTCCTGTCATGTCTTGTCGGGTCCTGTCATGTCCAGTCATGTCTTGTTCGATCTTGTTATGTCATTATCTTGTCTGTCCTGTCATGTTTTGTCGTGTCATGATCTGTCCTGTCCTATCATGTCATGTCTTGTCATGTCCTGTCATTTCCTTCCTGGCCTGTCCTATCCTGTCATGTCCTATCGTTTCATGTCATTTTCGGTCATGTCGTGTCGTGTCGTGTCGTGTCTTGTCGTGTCTTGTCTTGTCATGTCCTGTCATGTCGGGTCATGTCCTGTCATCTCCTGTCCTGTCCTTTCCTGTAATGTCTTGTCATGTCCTGTCTTGTCATGTCGTGTCTTGTCGTGTCCTGTCATGTCCTGTCGATCCCTGTCCTGTAATGTCCTGTCAGGTCATGTCAATTGTGTTAAATCCCGCCTATTGTCTTTTTGGCGGGATTTGCAAATCCCGCCTATTGTGTTTTTTGCGGGATTTACAAATCCCGCCTATTGTCTTTTTGGCGGGATTTACAAATCCCGCCTATTGTGTTTTTGGCGGGATTTCCATATCCCGCCTATTGTGTTTTTGGCGGGATTTGCAAATCCCGCCTATTGTGTTTTTGGCGGGATTTGCAAATCCCGCCTATTGTCTTTTTGGCGGGATTTGCAAATCCCGCCTATTGTGTTTTTGGCGGGATTTGCAAATCCCGCCTATTGTCTTTTTGGCGGGATTTACAAATCCCGCCTATTGTGTTTTTGGCGGGATTTGCATATCCCGCCTATTGTGTTTTTGGCGGGATTTGCAAATCCCGCCAATTGTGTTTTTGGCGGGATTTACAAATCCCGCCTATTGTCTTTTTGGCGTGATTTACAAATCCCGCCTATTGTGTTTTTGGCGGGATTTACAAATCCAGTCCTGTCATGTCCTGTCCTGTCATGTTTTGTCCTGTCCTGTCATATCACATCACGTCATGTCATTGTCATTGTCCTGCCCTATCATGTCATGTCATGTCATGTCATTGTCTTTGTCCGGTCCTGTCTTGTCATGGCCTGTCATGTCGTGTATTGTCATGTCCTGTCCTGTCCTATCCTGCCGTGTCGTGTCTTGTCCGGTCCTGTCCTGTCATGTACTTTCTTGTCATATTTTGTCCTGTCTAGTCCTTTATCACTAACAAATTAACTAACTAACTAACTAACTAACTAACTAATTAACTAACTAATAGCTAACTAACTAACTAGCTATCGAACTAGCTGACTAATTAACTAACTAACTAACTAACTAACTAGCTACCTTCCGAAAATACCCACTAACTAACTAACTTATTAACAAACTAACTAACTAAGAACGAAAAAATTAACTAACTAACTAAATACTTTCTAACTAACTAACTAAGTAATAAACTAACTAACTAACTAACTAACTAAAAGCTAACTAACTGACTAACTAACTAACTAACTAACTGATTAACTAACTAACTAACTCACTAGCCAAATAACTAACCAACAAACTAACAAACGAACTAACTACATACCCACTAACTAACTAGCTAACTAACAAATTAACTTACTAATTAACTAACTAACTAACTAACAAACTAGTGACTACCTAACTAGCTAGCTAGCTAGCTAACTAACTAACTAACTAACTAACTAACTACCTACCTTCATGAAAGAAATACAGTTTCAGGATCAACCGTAAAAGTGTACACAAGGATAAACGAATGTAGTCGTACATTCGTAGCCATATCTTTCAGTAGGAAAATCCGATTTGAATGGTTCAAATTGGGTAAGATAGATAATTAGATTATCTATAACCTTCATGTAGAAATATATTTCATATGAACGAAGTATAAGTGTCGTTTCTGTGAAATACCGAAAGGGTGCAACAGTATGACATACAGTTAGTAAAACAGTCATAACTTTTGCATACGAACTCCAATTGGGCTGGGCCAAATTGGGTCGTGTAGATAATGAGATTATCTACAACTTTCGTGTTGGTTGATTTTCTGTCAGAGAAATTTATCAATTTCGTCTGGACAGAATACTGACCAGGTTCATGCAGTTTTCTGTGTGAGAGGGTGTATATTGGATATACATGCCTTTTGGCTAATCCTGATCCTATTATATATAAATAGGATTTTCTCTCTCATCTTAACCAAGCAATTCATTCAGAATTATCCAGAAAATTGTGAGACAAATTTCTAGAGAGTGAAAAAGGTGTAAAAGAGAGAAACCGTGAAAAGGTGTTTTACGGTTTAGAGAATCAATTCGATTAAGCAAGTTCACCGGTGCATCGTCTAGGCAGGTGCATCCGTGACCGACGTCTTGCGATTCAAGGTGGATACACGTAGAGGAGCAACAACTGAGGCTCTCACGATTGTGATCGATTCGGATGAGTAGATTGAGTCGGAGACGAAATCAAGCGAATCGGCGAAGTCAACGAGCGGTGAAAGACGCGTGGTGTGGGACGCGCGTATTGTCACCAACGTGACAGGAGAAAGAAGGCAGCGATCAACCCTTCGTGTGCAATCAATTTTGCACCGGTAAAGATCTAACCTTCTATTTGCATCGTACCCTCGAAGTCGTGGCGTGATCTCGGGAATCGGGGAACCGGACCGGGCCTACATATCCGCTGCGCGGGCCCGGGGCCGGGGATATTCCCCTTCAGTGGTATCAGAGCGATCGCCATCGATTCGAGGGTCGAATCATAGTCGTATATTAGATATACGCACGGGTTATCAAAGTTCGTACCCGTTTGCATGATGTTACATATTTAGAATGTCAAATTCCATTAAAATCACAAGTGAAATTCGCTAGAGATCGATCAATAGTTGATTGAGAGTATCTAGGAATAATCGTGAAAAGATTTCATGATTGATCGTTTTGGAAACGAGCGAAAACAGCAGTGCAAAAATCGCATAGTCCGTTATAACGGACACTGTAGCAGATACAGAAAATTGGGAATTTTTTGCGAAAAACACATATTCCGTTGTAACGGACTTGGAGTCCGTTGCAACGGACCCTGTATAGGATGCGGGGGTGTGAAGAGAACTGTGAAAAACGCATATTCCGTTGCAACGGACTTGGAGTCCGTTGTAACGGAACCTGTATCAGATACGGGGTTGCGGGGATGCCAATGGTGTCTATTGGAGTCCGTGGTAACGGACTGGGTCCGTTATAACGGATGTCTACGCAGTTTTGTCCGTGGCAACGGACTATATGTTGCGTTGTAACGGACAGGTTTCTGGAAATTTGGACAAAGGTATGCAGAAAATAGCGTTGTAACGGACCAAGGTTGCGTTGCAACGGACATGTTTCTGGCAATTTTGGCCAAACTCCGGAATAAATAGCGTTGTAACGGACTGGTATTCCGTTGTAACGGAGTACTAAGTATACTGGAGGTCCGTTGTAACGGACTATGTTGCGTTACAACGGACTGGTTTCTGGTTGCTGATTTTGTTTTCGTGATAACTTTGGCTACACAACTTGGAATTTTGAGTTCTTTATATCGATTTGATCGGCATCAATCATACTAGCATATAGTTAGATAATTATTTAGAATAATTAGACTCCCAAATAAAAACATATGCATTTATGAAAATCTTGTGATAGTGATATAATTGGATTATGTCACGAATTTAGAAACATGCAATGGCATGATCCCTCATAATATTTAAGTCATGAAAATGCCTTCCATATCCACAACTACCGAGTTCGGTGTTACGTTTCACGTGGGTTCAGGCTAAAGTCGGGCACGTGATATTGAAACAATCGAAAGGGTGGCAAGCGTTAAATCGGGACTAGTGAGGCACAGGCTAAAGTCGACTCACTAGTAGCCTATTTGAACGATAAGATGGAGATGGTTGTGACTTAACCGTCCAGGCCAATCAGATTGGAGTTCGTGGCATAGATTGTTGGTTAATTCTAACCTAGAGGGGGGGTAAATTCGGCAATCTAACTTATACTTAGTTTAGATTTAAACCTAATTTACGGTGCGGAATAAATAATAATTTGGATGATAAAGATGATACCGTACAAACACTTTGACACAAGATGTTTGTTTACGAAGTTCGGTAGGTGGTTGCTTTGTAGCTTTAACTCACCCTTTACTCGCTTAATTGACCGACTCAATTATTTGCGAGTACCTACGTCTCCGGGAATGCCTTGTGCCTCTTTTTGGCCTTCGATTGAATTCCAACTCAACTCGATTACAAGGATTTGCCTAGATCGATTTACACGCTTCTATCGATCTATAGCTTAGGCTCTTTACAATTTGTTGCACTAGCCTATTACACTTTTTCACTAATCGAGCTACAACGTGATCGGTCACGTGAGTGGGATACGATTAGTGGAGAATATCGAAAGTAGATCAACGATCTAAAGAGGTTTCTCAAGCTATCAATGGATATAGATAATCACAGCTTAGGGTTTCTCTCTTTTTAGGTTTGAAAGTTTGAAATTGAGGAAGTGAGAGAGAGAGACCCATGAAGGATTCTATTTATACTCTCTATAGAAATCCTTCAGAAAACTTGCAGTGCGTTCGAACGCATACAGTCCGTTCAGAACGCACTTGAAGTTTACACTAGCCGTTTCAAAATAACGTGCAAGTACATCTTGGGTCCGTTCAAACGGACAATGTCCGTTCGTAACGGACTCAATTATACATAGCATTTTGCGTTCACAGGAACACGAGTCCGTTCAACGCACTGAAAAGTGGGTGAACGGATTCCAGGTTGTCCGTTCGAACGCACATTTGTGTTCGTTCGAACGCACATATCCCTGTGACATATTTCCGTTCACAGGAAAGATTGTCCGTTCAACGCACTCAGAAGGTGAGTGAACGGATTCTAATTGTCCGTTCGAACGGACATGATGGTTCGTTCGAACGCACACATCCCTGTGACACGTTTGGTTCTAATCAAGCTTTACAGTTTTGATATTTAACAAGTCCGTTCTGAACGGACTTTGAGTTCGTTCAGAACGCACTTCCTGCTCGACTGAACTCTTTGTTATTTTGAACATGATTTTACTTGAGTTCTACTAGGTTTGTACCTATGGTTTATTTGTGGCGTATCCCACTCACGGAAGGCTTCAACATCTCGAGTCTTGATGTATTCCAATGGCCTTCCTTGTGTTCTTCTTTTCTTGTTTATCTTGAGACTTCATGTCCTGATTCTTGATGTAATCCAATGAACTCCTCCTTCACAAGTCCTCCTTCATCTTCGTATCGTACCTATGTTATCCTGCACTTTTCTGGATGTATACATTAGTACTGACAGTGTTTTGAAATAATCAAACTACCAGGAAATTTGAACCAACATAGATAGGATGCACACACGGAACTGGGATTGTATTGGATACAATCCATCACCGAAATCCTATAAAGGTTCAAGAGTCGCATTGGATGCGATTGGATATAATCCTACCTAAATAACGGGATCCCACCCGATAGGCTAAAGTCACTTGTGGGAGGAACGGAAATATGGGTCTTGAGTGTTATGGATTTGGAGTCCCGTATCGGTATGAGGGTTATCGATTCGATAAAATAACACTATCATATAATCATCATATAAGCCCTATAAGATAAGTACGCAACGTTAGTAATCAATCTTTCACTTCTAGTAACACCAACACCATGTCGATTACATCGACGTTAGAAAAGGATAAGCTAGTGGGTCGGAACTACTTTGACTGGCACCGAAACCTGAGAATAGTTCTCAGGCAAGAGGGCAAGAGTCACGTATTGGATACGGAACTAGTAGAACCGGGCCCCGATGCTACGGCCGAAGAAAAGGCCGCGTTTGAGAAACTTAAGAAGGACTCAAATGATGTTACGTGCCTCATGTTGGCATGTATGGATGCTAGTCTTCAAAAGCAGTTTGAGGACTCGGATGCGCACATCATAGACGTTGTGCTCAAGGAAATGTTCCAAGAGCAGGAGCGTATTGAACGGTTCATTACGCTCAAGGAGTTAGTAAACTGCAAGATGCCTTCGGGGTCTTCAGTGAGTACTCACGTTTTGAAGGTGCAAGCTCTCATAGACCGTCTTGAGAAGCTAGGAGAGAAATTGTCGAAGATTATGCAACAAGATTTGATCTTGTGTGCACTTCCTCCAATGTTTTCTCCGTTCGTGACTAACTATCACATGCATTCGATGGATAAGACGATCCCTGAGCTTCACGGAATGCTCAAGAATTTTGAATCGGAGACGTTAAAGTCGTCCGGAGAGAACAGGGCAAGAGTTGCCGGAAATGTTCTCACAATTCAGAATAAGGATCGTAAGAGATCAAAGTCCAAGGGCGGTTCGGCTAAGAAACGTTCGAAGCCGAATAAAAGGGGAAAGGAGAAATCCAAGGATGAGACGTGCTTTCATTGTCACAAGGCTGGACATTGGAAGCGCGATTGCAAGTCTTACCTCGAGGAGGTGAAGAAGGGCAAGGCGGTTTCAGCGACCGGCCTCTCAGGTATTAACGTTATTGAAGTTAATATTTCAACTATGACTAATTGGGTATTGGATACCGGTTGTGGGACTCATATTTGTCGAAATATGCAGGTTCTTCAAAATAGTCGAAGGTTGGAAAAGGGTGAAGTCGATCTACGCGTCGGGAATGGAGCAAGAGTTGCTGCATTTGCCGTAGGAGTAGTTAATTTGACTTTGCCTAGTGGACTTATTTTAGTACTAAATAATTGTTATTATGTACCAACGTTATGTAAGAACATAATAAGTGTGTCGAAACTGGCCAATGATGGCTATGAATTCGTTATTAGGAATAATGAGTTTTCGATATGTAAGGATTCTATTATCTATGGAAATGTTCTGTTAGAAAATGGTCTTTATGTGTTGGATTTCGATCACGGAAATAATAAGTCCATATATAACGTTAATGCAAAAAGGATTAAATCTAAAGTTGATAATCGGACTTTCTTTTGGCATTGTCGTCTCGGTCATGTGAATGAGAAACGCATTGCTAGACTCCATAAAGATGGACTACTAGACTCATTTGAATTGGATTCATTTGGGAATTGCGAATCTTGTTTGCTTGGCAAGATGACTAAGGCGCCGTTCTCCAAGGTTGGAGAACGGTCCAACGATCTATTGGAACTCATACATTCCGATGTGTGCGGACCGATGAGCATCGAGGCAAGAGGAGGCTATCGATACTTTGTTACGTTTACGGATGATCATAGTAGATATGGATATATCTATTTGATGCGTACTAAAGCGGAGACCTTTGAAAAGTTCAAAGAGTTTCAAAACGAAGTTGAAAATCAGCTTGGCAAGAAAATTAAAGCCATTCGATCGGATCGAGGTGGTGAATATTTGAGCTATGAGTTTGAAGATCATCTAAAAGATTGTGGAATAGTTCCACAATGGACTCCGGCAGGAACGCCACAATGGAATGGCGTGTCCGAGAGGAGGAATCGAACCTTGTTGGACATGGTTCGATCCATGATGAGTCAAACTTCCCTTCCAAAATCGTTTTGGGGATATGCCCTAGAGACAGCGGCTTACTTATTAAACCGCATACCTTCTAAATCGGTACCTAAGACGCCATATGAGATATGGACCGGAACAGTTCCGAAGTTGTCTTATGTTAAGATTTGGGGATGTGAGGCTTATGTTCGAAAATTATTATCGGACAAGCTCGATCCCAAGTCTGAAAAATGTTTATTTGTAGGGTATCCCAAGGAAACAATGGGGTATTATTTCTATAATCCCGTCGAAAATAAAGTTTTCGTAGCTCGAAGAGGAGTCTTCCTTGAGGAGGACTTTATCTCTAAGCGAGTGAATGGGACTGAAATAGATCTCGAAGAAATTCGAGACCCGCAAACGAATGTTGAACCGATGAACGTTGATCCGATTTCCTCAAATGTTGAGGATCCGGAGTCAAGTGCACAAGGCGCAGTTCGTAGATCGGGTAGGATTCGTCAAGAGCCTATACGATATGGTTTTATCGTGGCAAATGATGATGAAGTCGAATTCATAGATGATGAACCGACATCTTATCGCGAGGCTATGAAAAGCGAGGATTCCGATAAGTGGCAATCTGCCATGAAATCCGAGATTCAATCCATGTACGATAATCAAGTTTGGAACTTGATTGATCCACCTCCCGGGGTTAAACCAGTGGGATGTAAGTGGGTCTTCAAGAAGAAGACCGACATGGATGGGAATGTGAACACTTATAAAGCACGGCTTGTGGCGAAAGGTTTCAAACAAATTCATGGTGTAGACTATGAAGAAACGTTTTCTCCCGTGGCAATGCTTAAATCCATACGGATCTTACTTGCTATCTCTGCGTATTATGATTACGAGATTTGGCAAATGGATGTCAAAACCGCATTCCTTAACGGGAATTTAGAGGAGGATGTGTACATGACACAACCCGAGGGTTTTGTCGATTCAAAGAGTCCGGATAAAGTGTGCAAGTTGCAACGATCCATTTATGGATTGAAGCAAGCTTCTCGGAGTTGGAACATACGTTTTGATGAAGTTATACGAGAATATAATTTCGTGAAAAACGTAGAAGAACCTTGTGTATACAAGAAGGTTAGTGGGAGCCGTGTAGTATTTCTTGTACTATATGTAGACGACATCTTGATCATAGGAAACGACATTCCGATGCTTACGGATGTTAAGAAGTATTTAAATACTCGTTTCGCTATGAAAGATTTGGGCGAGGCCGCTTATATATTAGGCGTGAGGATTTATAGAGATAGATCCAAGAAATTACTCGGCTTGAGTCAAAGCACGTACATCGACAAAGTGTTGAAACGGTTTTCAATGCAAAATTCGAAGAAAGGACTTCTTCCAATGTCGAGTGGCATATCGTATTCTAAAGCTCAATGTCAGACATCGAGCGAAGATAAGAATGCGATGAGTATTGTTCCATACGCTTCGGCGGTTGGTTCAATTATGTATGCCATGATTTGTACGCGCCCCGATGTGTCGTATGCATTGAGCGTCGTTTCGCGTTACCAATCTAATCCAGGGGATATGCATTGGATCGCGGTTAAGAACATCCTTAAGTACTTACGAAGAACTAAGGATCAATTTCTAATTTATGGTGGAAAGACATCCGGGTTGGTCATCAATGGATATACCGACGCCAGTTTCCAAACATGTATCGATGACTTTCGATCACAAAGCGGATACGTGTTTTGTCTAAATGGTGGAGCGGTAGTTTGGAAAAGTTCCAAACAACCCACGATAGCAGACTCTACAACTGAATCGGAGTATATTGCGGCTTCCGAAGCGGCAAAGGAGGCGGTTTGGATCAAGAAGTTTGTGTCGGAGCTTGGTGTAGTCCCGAGCATCTCGGAACCTGTAGTTGTGTATTGCGACAATACGGGCGCAATAGCACAGTCCAAGGAACCGAGGGCACATCACCGCTCCAAGCACAAACTCAGAAAATTTCACTTGATCCGTGAGATTTTGCAAAGGAAGGATGTGATCATTGAGAAGATTGATACTGACAGGAATGTTGCGGACCCGTTTACTAAGCCACTCTCGCAAGCTAAGCACGATTATCATGCGAAAGCTATAGGTTTGAGATACCTAGAGGAGGAAGAGAGTAGTTAGTTATCTAAAACGATAGTTTCGTAGGACGAGATTAGTCTAATAGATTAGTAAACGTTGTATCACCCCAAACTTATCTTATAGTAATGCAATTTCAGAATTTTAAAATTTTTCATTTTTGCATCTATCTTATATGAAAACTGTGTGCGGGGTTGTGTAATATGATAGTTACATGAACCTTGATTTGAACTTGTGTGGACGTCGACATGGTTGAGGACTATGTGCAGCAAAACCGTCACACTTAAAGTGTCATTTCTAAACATCCCTAGTCGCGGATCAGCTTGCTTAAGAGAGAAGCATTTCTATTATTAGATAATAGACTGAACGCGTACACTAGTACGTTTGCCGAGGAGATGATTATGTTTTGCTAATCATGGGACAAAGGTGTTTGTCGAATCGGGAACGTAGATATATGTTAGGTTACATGTATTGGATATGATCGAAGCCGCGAGACCATGACATGGTTTAGTCATTATAGATGGACTTGCGACGGATGGGGTTTTAGATTCTTCATACTTGAGGGGATCATTGATTGCGTTACGTGCGTAACACAATGCTTTGATATGATCTTACGCTCACCGTAACAGGGAGTTAAAAGGGTCATCATTGGGTATTGTCCGAAACACGGAATTCAATGTGAGTCTCCAAGATAGGAATTATTTATTCCGAAAGGAAGAGATATCTCTTAGGCGCCGCTCGATGAGTCGATTAACGAAATCTGCGGCCGCAGTCAATGATATTAATGGTTAATATCGATTGAAATTTTTTATTTCAACTCGGAATCGGGGAATAAGTGTAGTTAATCAAATTATAAGGATGACTATTACCATGCCTTTTGATTAACGGATATCGCTAACAAGAGAACTAGTAACCGCTATTCGAGATAGGCACAATGATCACAATCATTATTCGTTTAACATGGGTAGCTATGATGGAGTGACTAGATCCCGCTCATGAGCTTGTAGGTATTGGAAACAACCTACTGCCATCGTTAAGTCGAACCTACATGGTCACACAACGAGTCGTACTAAGTCGGGCTTGATCATAAAATTGGCACATAGGATGTGCATAGCTTGGTATTTGATACGCGAGCTATATTCTCTAAAATCGTGCGTATTGGATATGCATGAGTACCTTTTAGGTAGATCTGAAATTGAGTGGGAGACTGAAGGAAATACAGTTTCAGGATCAACCGTAAAAGTGTACACAAGGATAAACGAATGTAGTCGTACATTCGTAGCCATATCTTTCAGTAGGAAAATCTGATTTGAATGGTTCAAATTGGGTAAGATAGATAATTAGATTATCTATAACCTTCATGTAGAAATATATTTCATATGAACGAAGTATAAGTGTCGTTTCTGTGAAATACCGAAAGGGTGCAACAGTATGACATACAGTTAGTAAAACAGTCATAACTTTTGCATACGAACTCCAATTGGGCTGGGCCAAATTGGGTCGTGTAGATAATGAGATTATCTACAACTTTCGTGTTGGTTGATTTTCTGTCAGAGAAATTTATCAATTTCGTCTGGACAGAATACTGACCAGGTTCATGCAGTTTTCTGTGTGAGAGGGTGTATATTGGATATACATGCCTTTTGGCTAATCCTGATCCTATTATATATAAATAGGATTTTCTCTCTCATCATAACCAAGCAATTCATTCAGAATTATTCAGAAAATTGTGAGACAAATTTCTAGAGAGTGAAAAGGTGTAAAAGAGAGAAACCGTGAAAAGTTGTTTTACGGTTTAGAGAATCAATTCGATTAAGCAAGTTCACCGGTGCGTCGTCTAGGCAGGTGCATCCGTGACCGACGTCTTGCGATTCAAGGTGGATACACGTAGAGGAGCAACAACTGAGGCTCTCACGATTGTGATCGATTCGGACGAGTAGATTGAGTCGGAGACGAAATCAAGCGAATCGGCGAAGTCAACGAGCGGTGAAAGACGCGTGGTGTGGGACGCGCGTATTGTCACCAACGTGACAGGAGAAAGAAGGCAGCGATCAACCCTTCGTGTGCAATCAATTTTGCACCGGTAAAGATCTAACCTTTTATTTGCATCGTACCCTCGAAGTCGTGGCGTGATCTCGGGAATCGGGGAACCGGACCGGGCCTACATATCCGCTGCGCGGGTCCGGGGCCGGGGATATTCCCCTTCAGTGGTATCAGAGCGATCGCCATCGATTCGAGGGTCGAATTAAAGTCGTATATTAGATATACGCATGGGCCTACTACCTAACTTACTAATTAACTAACTACCTTCCTACAAACCCACTAACTTACTAATTAACTAACTACCGGACCGGGCCTACTACCTAACTTACTAATTAACTAACTACCTTCCTTCAAACCCACTAACTAACCAACTAACTAATTAAGTAACAAACTGACTAACTAACTAATTATTTTCCTACATACCTATTAACTAACTAACTAACTTACTAACAAATCAACTAACTAACTAAGTACCTACCTACCTTCCTACATACCCACTAACTAACGAACTAACTAACAAACTACTAGCTAACTAACTAACTAACTAACTAAATAACTAACTAATTGACTAACTAACTAACTAACTAACTAACTAACTAACAGATAACTAACTAACTAACTAACAATTGAACTAACTAACTTCCTTCTTATATACATATTAACAAACAAACTAACTAACTAACTAACTAACTAACTAATTAACTGACTAACTAACTAACTAACTAGCTACCTTCGTACATACCCACTAACTAATTAATTTACTGACTAACTAACTAATTATCTAACTAACTAGCTAACTTACTACTAGCTAACTAACCGACTAAATAACTACCTTCTAACATACCCATTCACTAACTAACTAACTAACTAACTAACTACTAGATAACTAACTAACTAACTAATTAACTAACTATCTAACTATCGAGCTAACTACGTTCTTACATAACTATTAACTAACTAACTAGCTAACTAACTAATTAACTAACAACCTAACTAACTAACTAACTAACTAACTAACCGACTGACTAACTAACTAACTACCTTCCTACATACCCACTAACTAACTAACTACCTAACTAACTAACTAACTATTTACCTTTTTATTTAACTTAAATAACTAACAACCTTCTTATATATATATTAACTAACTAACTAACCAACTAACGAGCTAACTAACTAACTAACAAACTAATTAGCTAACTGACGAACTAACCAGCTACCTTCCTAATATACCCACTACCTAACAAATTTACTAACTAACTCACTAACTAACTAACTAATAAACTAACTAACTAACTAACTAACTAACTATTAGCAAACTAACTAACTAACTAACTACCTTTCTACATACATATTGACTAACTAACTAACTAATTAACTAACTAACTAACTACTAGATAACAAACTAACTTACTAACTAACCAACTAACTACATACCCACTAACTAATTAACTAATTAACTAACTAATTAACTACATAACTAACTAACTGACTACTAGCTAAGTAGCCAACTAGCCAACTAACTAACTAACTAACTACCTACCTTCCTGCATACCCACTAACTAACGAACTAAATAACTAACTACTAGCTGACTAACTAACTAACTAAATAACTAACTAATTGACTAACTAACTAACTAACTAACTAACTAACTAACTAACTAACTAATAGATAACTAAGTAACTGACAAACTATTTAACTAACTAACTTCCTTCTTATATACATATTAACTAACTAACTAACTAAGTAACTAACTAACTAATTAACTAACTAACTAGCTAGCTACCTACCTTTCTATATACCCACAAACTAATTAATTTACTAACTAACTAACCAACTAATTGACTAACTAACTAGCTAACTTACTACTAGCTGACTAACCGACTAACTAACTACCTTCCAACATACCTATTAACTAACTAACTAATTAACTAACTACTAGATAACTAACTAACTAACTAACTAACTAATTAACTAACTATCTAACTATCTAACCAACTACCTTCTTACATAAATATTAACTAACTAACTAACTAATTAACTAACTAAGTACCTTCGTACATACCCACTAACTAACTAACTAACTAACTAACTAACTAGCCAACTAACTAACAAACTACCTTCCTACAGACCCACTATCTAACTAACTAACTAACAAACTAATTAACTAACTAATTAACTAACTATTTAACTAACTAACTAACTACTAGCTAACTAACTAATTAACTAACTATCTTACTAACTATCTAACTACTAGCTAACTAACTAACTATCTAACTAGCTGATTATCTAACTAACTAACTAACTAGACAAATAACTAACTAACTAATTCACTAACTAACTAGCTAACTGACTACATACCCATTAACTAACTAACTAACTAACTAATTAACTAATGACTAACTACCTAGCTAGCTAACTAACTAACTATCTAACTAACTAACTACCTTCATTCATACCCACTAACTAACTAACAAACGATCGAACTAATCAACTAACTAATTATCTAACTAATTAACTAACTAACTATCTGACTAACTAACTAACTGACTATCTAACTACTAGCTATCTAACTAACTAACTAACTAACTAACTAACTAACTTACTAACAATATTCCTACATACCTATTAACTAGCTAACTTACTACCTTCCTACATGCCCATTAAATAACTTACTAACTAATTATGAGCTAGCTAACTAACTAACTAAATAACTAACTAAGTACAAACTAACTAACTAACTAACTAACTAACTAATTAACGACCTAACTAACTAACCGCCTTCCTACATACCCACGAACTATCTAACAGACTAACTAGCTAAGTAAGTAACTAACTAAATAACTAACTAACTAACTAACTGAATAACTAACTAGTTAACTAACTAACCAACTACTAGATAACTAACTAACTAACTAACTAAATAACTAAATAAATAAATAACTTATTAACTAACTAACTACCTACCTTCTACATACCCACAAACTATCTAATTAACTAACTAGCTAACTAACTAACTACTAGCTAACTAACTAACTAAACTGACTAACTAACTAACTAACTCACTAACTACCTTCCGACATACCCATTATCTAACTAACTAACTAACTAACTAGCTAACTACTGGACGGACTATTCAACTAACTTACTAATAGCTAACTAAATAACCAACTCAATAACTAACAAATTAATTAACTAACTATTTAACTAACAAACTAACTAACTACTGGCTAACTAACTAACTAACTGATTAACTAACTAACTCACTAACTAACTAACTAACTAACTAACTACTAGCTCACTAACTAACTAACTAACTAATTAACTAACTAATTAACTAATTAACTAACATACTAACTAACTAATTAGCCAATTCATTAGTTAACTAATTAACTAACTAACTACCTTCATTCATACCTATTAGCAAACTAACTAATTACCTACGAGACTAACTAATTACTTAACTACCTTCCTACAAACCTACTAACTAACTAAATATCTAACTAATTAACTAACTAACTAACTAACTAACTAACTAACTATCTTCCTACATACCTATTAACTAACTAACTAACTAACTAACTAAATAACTAACTAACTCATTAACTAACTAACTAACTAACTACCTTCCTACAAGCCCACTAACTAACTAACTAACTAACTAACTAACTAACTATCTTCCTACATACCTATTAACTAACTATCTAACTAACTAACTAACGAACGAACTAATTAACTACCTTCCTACATACCCACCAACTACCTAACTAACTAACTAACTAACTAACTAACTAACTAACCACTAGCTAACTAACTAACTAATTAATTGAATAACTAACTAATTAACTAACTAACTAACTAACTTACTAATTGATAACTAACTAACTAACTAACCAACTAACTAACTAACTAACTATTTAACTTTTTATTTAACTAACTAACTAACTACCTTCTTATATACATATTAACAAACTAACAAACTAACTGACTAACTACTACCTAACAAACTAACTAACTAACTAACTAATTAACTAACTAACTAATTAACTAACTAACTAACTAATTGACTAACTAACTAACTAACTAACTAACTAATTAACTAACTAACTAACTAACTAACTAGCCAAATAACTAACTAACTAACTAACTAACTAACTGACTACATACCCACTAACTAACAAACTAACTAACAAACAAACAAACTAATTAGCCAACTGTTTAACTAACTAACTAACTAAATAACTAACTAATTCACTAACTAACTACTAGCTAACTAACTGATTAACAAACTAACTTACTAACTAACTAACTAACTAACTACTAGCTCACTAACTAACTAAGTAACTTACTAACAAGCTAACTAACAAACTAACTAACTAATTAACAAACTAATAAACTAAATTAACTAACTAACTAACTAACTAACTAACTAACTAACCACTAGCTTACTAACTATCTAACTAATTAACTAACTTACTTACTAACTACCTTCATACATACCTATTAACTAACCAATTAACTAACTACCTAACTTACTAATTAACTAACTACCTTCCTACAAACCCACTAACTAACCAACTAACTAATTAAGTAACAAACTGACTAACTAACTAACTAACTATTTTCCTACATACCTATTGACTAACTAACTAACTTACTAACAAATTAACTAACTAACTAACTAAGTACCTACCTACCTTCCTACATACCCACTAACTAACTGACTAAATAACTAACTAACAAACTACTAGCTAACTAACTAACTAACTAACTAAATAACTAACTAATTGACTAACTAACTAACTAACTAACTAACAGATAACTAACTAACTAATAATTTAACTAACTAACTTCCTTCTAACATACCTATTCACTGACTAACTAACTAACTAACTAACTAACTAACTAATTATCTAACTAACTAGCTAACTTACTACTAGCTAACTAACCGACTAACTAACTACCTTCTAACATACCTATTCACTAACTAACTAACTAACTAACTAACTACTAGATAACTAACTAACTAACTAATTAACTAACTATCTAACTATCGAGCTAACTACCTTCTTACATAACTATTAACTAACTAACTAACTAAATAACTAACTAACTAATTAACTAACAACTTAACTAACTATTTAACTAACTAACTAACCGACTGACTAACTAACTAACTACCTTCCTACATACCCACTAACTAACTAACTACCTAACTAACTAACTAACTATTTACCTTTTTATTTAACTTAAATAACTAACAACCTTATTATATAAATATTAACTAACTAACTAACCAACTAACTAGCTAACTAACTAACTAACAAACTAATTAGCTAACTGACTAACTAACCAGCTACCTTCCTAATATACCCACTACCTAACTAATTTACTAACTAACTCACTAACTAACTAACTAATGAACTAACTAACTAACTAACTATTAGCAAACTAACTAACTAACTAACTACCTTTCTACGTACATATTGACTAACTAACTAACTAATTAACTAACTGACTAACTACTAGATAACTAACTAACTTACTAACTAACCAACTAACTACATACCCACTAACTAATTAACTAATTAACTAACTAATTAACTACATAACTAACTAACTGACTACTAGCTAAGTAGCTAACTAACTAACAAACTAACTACATACCTTCCTGCATACCCACTAACTAACGAACTAAATAACTAACTACTAGCTGACTAACTAACTAACTAAATAACTAACTAATTGACTAACTAACTAACTAACTAACTAACTAACTAACTATTTAACTAACTAACTTCCTTCTTATATACATATTAACTAACTAACTAACTAAGTAACTAACTAACTAATTAACTAACTAACTAGCTAGCTACCTACCTTCCTATATACCCACAAACTAATTAATTTACTAACTAACTAACCAACTAATTAACTAACTAACTAGCTAACTTACTACTAGCTGACTAACCGACTAACTAACTACCTCCCAACATACCTATTAACTAACTAACTAATTAACTAACTACTAGATAACTAACTAACTAACTAACTAACTAATTAACTAACTATCTAACTATCTAACCAACTACCTTCTTACATAAATATTTACTAACTAACTAACTAATTAACTAACAACCCAACTAACTTACTAACTGACTAACTAAGTACCTTCGTACATACCCACTAACTAACTAACTAACTAACTAACTAACTAGCCAACTAACTAACAAACTACCTTCCTACATACCCACTATCTAACTAACTAACTAACAAACTAATTAACTAACTAATTAACTAACTATTTAACTAACTAACTAACTACTAGCTAACTAACTAATTAACTGACTATCTAACTAACTAACTAACTACGAGCTAACTAACTAACTAACTAACTAGCTGATTATCTAACTAACTAACTAACTAGACAAATAACTAACTAACTAACTAACTAACTAGCTAACTGACTACATACCCATTAACTAACTAACTAACTAACTAATTAACTAATGACTAACTAACTAACTAACTAATTAACTAACAACCCAAGTAACCAACTAACTAACTAACTAAGTACCTTCGTACATACCCACTAATTAACTAACTAACTAACTAACTAACTAGCCAACTAACTAACAAACTACCTTCCTACATACCCACTATCTAACTAACTAACTAACAAACTAATTAACTAACTAATTAACTAACTATTTAACTAACTAACTAACTACTAGCTAACTAACTAATTAACTAACTATCTAACTAACTAACTAACTACGAGCTAACTAACTAACTAACTAACTAGCTGATTATCTAACTAACTAACTAACTAGACAAATAACTAACTAACTAACTAACTAACTAACTAGCTAACTGACTACATACCCATTACCTAACTAACTAACTAACTAATTTACTAATGACTAACTACCTAGCTAGCTAGCTAACTAACTAACTATCTAACTAACTAACTACCTTTATGCATACCCACTAACTAACTAACAAACGATCGAACTAATTAACTAACTAATTATCTAACTAATTAACTAACTAACTATCTGACTAACTAACTAACTGACTATCTAACTACTAGCTATCAAATTAACTAACTAACTAACTCGATGCCTTCTTCGAATCCCCCCACACTTGAACTCATGCCACTTTCAATCTCTACGATCTCTTCTTTGGAATATTTTTGGCTAAAATCTTTTATCATTGCCATCATTTCCTCCATCATTCTTTTCAATTCTTGGTATTGATCGTCATTTTGGAATTGAAAGGGTGAATTTTGGATTTCGATTTCGAGTTGAGATTCGTCTATGGGGTTTGGTGGAATCGTTGAGAGCAATTCATCTTCTTCTTCTCTCAAATCTTGCTCTTCTAGCTCCAATCGAGCAATTTCTTTCTCTATGAAATCTTGGTCCGACATGGATTCGGGATATCCCATTTCGGTCTTCGCTAGTTGCATCCCTTCCCGAAGCGTTAAAGGTCTCTCTTGATTGTCCATCTTGTACCTTGCAAAAAAAAGAAAAATTCTCACAATGAGTGAAATATCAAGTTCAAATATATCAAATCGATTTCCAATAACACTCAAGATTGCAAGTACGATTTATAATTTCGACTTAACCATTGCTCCCCGGCAGCGGCGCCATTTTGATAACGGGTTTTTGGCTAACACTTCGGTTATATCGTTGAATAAAAACACCGTAAATCAAACAAGAAACATGTGAATACTAAAGATTGTATAGACTAAGTATGTAAGGATTCGTTCCACAGGGAGCTATTGCGTCAAAATATGATTAAACTTCAGATCATTAAAATAATTATTTCGAAGTTTCCAAAATTAATGAAAATTTGTCTAGAGAGAGGTCTGAATATTATAAAACATATCCTAAAATTTCAAACAATTTGGACAAAGTAATAAAAAGTTATTAACGAATTACAATCAGGTCTCTAAAAAACAATCTCTGGAAACAGCAGGTTTTCAGTTTAAGTGGCAGTTTTCAAAAATTCATATCAATTCAAATATTTCATGAAATTCAACGATTCAAAAAGTTCCCGAAACTAGAAATCAAGATCTACGCAATGAAAGAATTGGTTTTCAGCAGATTTGGAAGGGGATCGTGAGAATTGACAAGTTTAGAAGGTTTTTAAAAACAAGATTCAAGGGCAATCAAGGCAGTAATTTAAATAAGAAAATCGAATTAACAACTAAAATTCTCAAGTTTATTAATCAACACAAGAATTTGTTAAAAGAATCACAACCAAAAACTGAAATAAAAGAAAGAAACCACCTAATCAAGCCCTAGAACGTCTAGTGACTTGTGTCGATGCCTTCCCGTCGATCCGGTTGAACGCCAACTCGAGTCTCCGTTTCTTCTCACGCGGATCCTCTTCAATTCGTCGAAGAACGCCTTCCGCACGAATGACCGATCCTTTCCTTGTGTCGAGATGGAGCAAGAACGCCTTAACTCCAATTTCTTCACGTACAACCCTAGGGCGAGAACGCCTCTACCAAAGAGTTGGTCTTGAATTTGACGGTTCTTGGTTGAATCTTGTTTGTTTCTTGGAAGAGTTTGTGGAGAGAGATGGTAGAGAGCTTGCCCCCAAAGGGGAGAGAAAGAGGGAGGGGGGGGGGGGGGGGGGGGGAGAGATGATTTGCCCTTGGCCTTGGGGTCTTATTTATAGGCTTGATACTCCTCTTGATTGGAAAGGATAATTATGGAAGGTTTAGGGGAGCAACAAATCAACTAAGAATGCAACAAATTAATCTAAAGGAGGCCACAAATCAATCTAAAGAAGGCAACAAATTAGCTTGTTGGGGCTTGTGCATGGGCTGAGAGCTGGGGCTAGGCGTGGGCTGTGAATTCTGCCTCTGCGGCCAGGCCCATTGTTGCCCCTGTGCGTTGCAGCAGTTTGGTGATCTTATTCTTTTGTTTTTGCCTTTCCCGCCTCGATCTTTCACCGAATATATCGATGTGATATATCGTTTTGACTGTCTTCGGCATGCCGGAGGCAATGGTGCTGACCAAATTCCCAAATTATTCCTCTATCTCCTGAAAATGGGCAAAGAACACATTAGTGTAGAAATATTCATGATGATTGAAATATGTATCATAAAAGCATAGAATATAACTTCACAAGGGCTAAAATCCCTAAATAAGATTCGTAAAACGTGTTCCATTTGCCTCACATCACATTTCGGTGCCGCGGAACTCCCTTCCACAAATGCGATCCGAAAAAAATAAAAAAAAAAAAAAATAAAAAAAAAAAAATAAATAATAAGAAAAGGAGGAAAAAAGAAAACACCGAGATGTAATCTCGTCGCGCCGTAGTGGTGGGACTCTCGGTTAAGGACTCCAATGAAATTAAGGAGTGGGTGGGGAATTTGATTGAAACGGGTATGAACCTTGTACCATCGTACCGAACGGGTTAAAAAGGGAATAACTTGCACTTTAATTCATTCTTGCAAAACGATAGGATTGGTTAACTCAGAAACTTTGGAAATCGGGTTTCCTTTGAATTGCGGCGTGAAAAGATTCGAACGGTAGTGTTTAATCGCCTTTTCCGGTTGAAATTGATTGCTCATCTTTAAACTCTATTGAAATTGCGATTTTATTCAAATAAGTTTTGATGATTTGACCTTTATTTTTCTAAAACATTAGCAACTTGATTGACGAGAGTAATTTTATAGGATCATGAAATACGTTTGGAAGTGACGAATACAATTTTAATAGAATCTAGTGCAATTACTCCTTAGATTAATTATAACTACAAATCTCCAATTGATCGAGGACGATCAAGGGTTTAAGTGTGGGGGTATTTGATGTGAGGCAAATGGAACACGTTTTACGAGTCTTATTTAGGGATTTTAGCCCTTGTGAAGTTATATTCTATGCTTTTATGATACATATTTCAAACATCATGAATATTTCTACACTAATGTATTCTTTGCCCATTTTCAGGAGATAGAGGAATAATTTGGGAATTTGGTCAGCACCATTGCCTCTGGCACGCTGAAGACTGTCAAAACGATATATCACATCGATATATTCGGTGAAAGATCGAGGCGGGAAAGGCAAAAACAAAAGAAGAAGATCACCAAACTGCTGCAACGCACAGGGCCTGACCGCAGAGGCAAAATTCACAGCCCGCGCAGGCAAATCTCACAGCCCACGCCTAGCCCCAGCTCTCAGCCCATGCACAAGCCCCAACAAGCTAATTTGTTGCCTTCTTTAGATTGATTTGTGGCCTCCTTTAGATTGATTTGTTGCCTTCTTAGTTGATTTGTTGCTCCCCAAAACCTTCCATTTCTCCCTCATCCAGCCCCAAAACCTTCCAATTCTCCCTCATCCAGCCCCAGAACCTTCCATAATTACCCTTTCCAATCAAGAGGAGTATCAAGCCTATAAATTGGACCCCTTGGTCAGGACCAAATCATCATATTTTCTACTCTCTCTCTCTCTACAAACTCATCCAGAAATTCAATACGACCGAAAAGAGTAAATCTTCAAGAGCCGTTCTTTGGGTGGAGGCGTTCTCAACCCTAGGAGTGCAAACGTGAAGATTTGGAGGAAGGCGTGCTTGCTCCACCTCGACACGAACTAGATCTATCATATTGCGGAAGGCGTTCTTCGGCAATTCGGGAGGATCGACGTAGAAGAAGACGGAAATTCGAGCTAGCGTTTAGCCGGGTTCACGGGGCATCATCGACAACGAGTTCTAGGCGTTCTAGGACTTGCATAGGTGTTACCCTTCTTTTATTTTAATTCTTTCGGTTGTGTTTGTTTCGAATATTTCTTGCGTTGATTAATAAACTCGAGAATTTTAGTAGTTAAATCGATTTTCTTATTTAAATTACTGCCTTGATTGCCCTTGAATCTTGTTTATAAAACCTTCTAAACTTGTCAATTTTCACGATCCCTTCCAAATCTGGAAAGTTAATTTTGTTTCTTTCATTGCGTAGATCTTGATTTCTAGTTTCGGGAACTTTTTGAATCGTTGAATTTCATGAAATATTTGAATTGATATGACTTTTTTAAAACTATCACTTAAACTGAAAACCTGCTGTTTCCAGACACTGTTTTTCAGAGACCTGATTGTAATTCGTTGATAACTTTTTATTCCTCTGTCCAAAGTGTTTGAAATTTTAGGATAAGTTTTATAATATTCAGACCTATACCTAGACAAATTTTCATTAATTTTGGAAACTTCTAAATAATTATTTTAAATATCTGAAGTTTAATCATATTTTGACGCAATAGCTCCCTGTGGAACGAATCCTTACATACTTAGTCTATACAATCTTTAGTATTCACATGTTTCTTGTTTGATTTACGGTGTTTTTATTCAACGATATAACATAAGTGTTAGCCAAAAACCCGTTATCATTAGTTAGTTAGTTAGTTAGTTAGTTAGTTTGTTAATACGTATATAAGAAGGAAGTTAGTTAGTTAGATTGTTAGTTAGTTAGTTAGTTATCTATTAGTTAGTTAGTTAGTTAGTTAGTCAAATAGTTAGTTATTTAGTTAGTTAGTTAGTTAGTTAGTTACCTAGTAGTTTGTTAGTTAGTTATTTAGTTAATTAGTTAGTGGGTATGTAGGAACGTAGGTAGTTAGTTAGTTAGTTAGTTAATTAGTTATTTAGTTAGTTAGTTACTTAATAGGTATGTAGGAAAATTGTTATTTAGTTAGTTAGTTAGTTACTTAATTAGTTAGTTGTTTAGTTAGTGGGTTTGTAGGAAGGCAGTTAGTTAATTAGTAAGTTAGGTAGTTAGTTAGTTAGTTAGTTAATAGGTATGTATGAAGATAGTTAGTTAGTGAGTTAGTAAATTAGTTAGTTAGTTAGTTAGCTAGTGGTTAGTTAGTTACTTAGTTAGTTAGTTAGTTAGTTAGTTAGTTAGTTAATTAGTTCATTAATTAGTTAGTTAGTTAGTTGGTTAGCTAGTTAGTTAGTTGCTTAGTTAGTTAGTGAGCTAGTACTTAGTTAGTTAGTTAATAAGTTAGTTTGTTAATCAGTTAGTTAGTATGTTAGTTAGTTAATTAGTTAGTTATTTAGTTATTTAGTGAGTTAGTTAAACAGTTAGCTAATTAGTTAGTTAGTTTGTTAGTTAGTTAGTTAGTAAGTTAGTTAGTTAGTTGGTTATTTGGCTAGTTAGTTAGTTAGTTAGTTAGTTAGTTAGTTAGTTGGTTATTTGGCTAGTTAGTTAGTTAGTTAGTTAGTTAGTTAGTTAGTTAGTTCATTAGTTAGTTAGTTAGTTGGTTTGATAGCTAGTTGTTAGTTAGTCAGTTAGTTAGTTAGTCAGATAGTTAGTTAGTTAATTAGTTAGATAATTAGTTAGTTAAATAGTTCGTTAGATTGTTAGTTAGTTAGTGGGTATGCATGAAGGTAGTTAGTTAGTTAGTTAGTTAGCTAGCTAGCTAGGTAGTAAGTAATCAGTTAGTTCGTTAATTAGTTAATTAATCAATTAATTAGTAACTAAGTTAGTTAGTTAGTGGGTATGTAGTTAGTTAGTTAGTTAGTTTGTAACTTAGTAAGTTAGTTATTTGGCTAGTTAGTTAGTTAGTTAGTTAATCAGTTAGTTAGTTAGTTACTTAGCACGTAGTTAGTTAGTTAGTTAGTTAGTTAGTTAGTTAGTTAGTTAATTAGTTAGTTAGCTAGTAGTTAGTTAATTAGTGAAATAGTTAGTTAATTAGTTAGTTAATTAGTTTGTAAGTTAGTTAGTTAGATAGTGTGTATGTAGGAAGGTAGTTAGTTAGTTAGTTGGCTAGTTAGTCAGTCAGTTAGTTAGTTAGTGGGTATGTACGAAGGTACTTAGTTAGTTAGTTAGTTAGTTAGTTAATTAGTTAGTTAGTTAGTTAGTGAGGTTGTTAGTTAATTAGTTAGTTAGTTAATTACTTAATATTTATGTAAGAAGGTAGTTAGTTAGATAGTTAGATAGTTAGTTAATTAGTTAGTTAGTTAGTTAGTTATCTAGTAGTTAGTCAATTAGTTTGTTAGTTAATAGGTATGTTGGAAGGTAGTTAGTTAGTCGGTTAGTTAGCTAGTAGTAAGTTAGCTAGTTAGTTAGTTAATTAGTTAGTTAGTTAGTTAGTAAATTAATTAGTTAGTGGGTATGTAGGAAGGTAGGTAGGTAGCTAGTTAGTTAGTTAATTAGTTAGTTAGTTAGTTAGTTAGTTAGTTAGTTAGTTAATATGTATATAAGAAGGAAGTTAGTTAGTTAAATAGTTAGTTAGTTAGTTAGTTATCTATTAGTTAGTTAGTTAGTTAGTAAGTTAGTTAGTCAATTAGTTAGTTATTTAGTTAGTTAGTTAGTCAGCTAGTACTTAGTTATTTAGTTAGTTAGTTAGTGGGTATGCAGGAAGGTAGGTAGTTAGTTAGTTAGTTAGTTAGCTACTTAGCTAGTAGTCAGTTAGTTAGTTATGTAGTTAATTAGTTAGTTACTTAGTTAGTTAGTTAGTGGGTATGTAGTCAGTTGGTTAGTTAGTAAGTTAGTTAGTTCTCTAGGAGTTAGTTAGTTAATTACTTAGTTAGTTAGTTAATATGTATGTAATAAGGTAGTTAGTTACTTAGTTAGTTAGTTTGCTAATAGCTAGTTAGTTAGTTAGTTAATTAGTTTGTTAGTTAGTGAGTTAGTTAGTAAATTAGTTAGGTAGTGGGAATATGTAGGAAGGTAGCTGGTTAGTTAGTCAGTTAGCTAATTAGTTAGTTAGTTAGTTAGTTAGCAAGTTAGTTGGTTAGTTAGTTAGTTAATATGTATATGAGAAGGTTGTTAGTTAGTTAAGTTAAATAAAAAGGTAAATAATTAGTTAGTTAGTTAGGTAGTTAGTTAGTTAGTGGGTATGTAGGAAGGTAGTTAGTTAGTTAGTCAGTTAGTTAGTTCGTTAGTTAGTTAGTTAGGTTGTTAGTTAATTAGTTAGTTAGTTAATATTTATGTAAGAAGGTAGTTAGTTAGATAGTTAGATAGTTAGTTAATTAGTTAGTTAGTTACTTAGTTAGTTATCTAGTAGTTAGTTAGTTAGTTAGTTAGTTAGTTAGTGAATAGGTTAGTTAGATAGTAGGTTAGTTAGATAGTAGGTTAGTTAGATAGTAGGTTAGTTAGATAATTAGTTAGTTAGTTAGTAAATTAATTAGGTAGTGGGTATGTAAGAAGGTAGCTAGTTAGTTAGTTAGTTAGTTAGTTAATTAGTTAGTTAGTTAGTTAGTTAGTTAGTTTGTTAATATGTATATAAGAAGGAAGTTAGTTAGTTAAATTGTTAGTTAGTTAGTTATCTGTTTGTTAGTTAGTTAGTTAGTTAGTTAGTTAGTTAGTTAGTCAATTAGTTAGTTATTTAGTTAGTTAGTTTGTCAGTTAGTTAGTTAGCTAGTAGTTTGTTAGTTAGTTAGTTAGTTAGTGGGTATGTAGGAAGGTACGTAGGTAGTTAGTTAGTTAGTTAATTAGTTAGTTAGTTAGTTAGTCAGTTAATAGGTATGTAGGAAAATATATTAGTTAGTTAGTTAGCTTGTTACTTAATTAGTTAGTTGGTTAGTGATTGGGTTTGTAGGAAGGTAGTTAGTTAATTAGTAAGTTAGGTAGTTAGTTAATTAGTTAGTTAATAGGTATGTACGAAGGTAGTTATATTGTAAGTTAGTTAATTAGTTAGATAGTTAGTAAGCTAATGGTTAGTTAGTTAGTTAGTTAGTTAGTTAGTTAGTTAGTTAGTTAGTTAGTTAGTTCGTTGAGTAGTTAGTTAGTTAGTTAGTCAGCTAGTTATTTAGTTACTTAGTTAGTTAGTGAGCTAGTAGTAAGTTAGTTAGTTAGTAAGTTAGTTTGTTAATCAGTTAGTTAGCTAGTAGTTAGTTAGTTAATTAGTTAGTTATTTAGTTAGTTAGTTAGTTAAGTAGTTGGCGAATTAGTTTGTTTGTTTGTTAGTTAGTTAGTTAGTTAGTTAGTGGGTATGTAGTTAGTTAGTTAGTTAGTTAGTTAGTTAGTTATTTGGCTAGTTAGTTAGTTAGTTAGTTAGTTAATTAGTTAGTTAGTTAGTTAGTTAGTTAGTTAATTAGTTCGTTGGTTACTTAATTAGTTAGTTAGTAAGTTTGTTTGTTATGTAGTAGTTAGTTAGTCAGATAGTTAGTTAGTCAATTAGTTAGATAATTAGTTAGTCAATTAGTTCGTAAGTTAGTTTGTTTGTTAGTGGGTATGCATGAAGGTAGGTAGTTAGTTAGTTAGTTAGTTAGTTAGCTAGCTAGCTAGCTAGTTAGATAGTCACTAGTTAGTTAGTTAGTTAGTTAGTTAGTTAGTTAATTAGTAAGTTAATTTGTTAGTTAGCTAGTTAGTTAGTGGGTATGTAGTTAGTTAGTTTGGTAGTTTGTTAGTTTGTTAGTTAATTATTTGGCTAGTTAGTTAGTCAGTTAGTTAATCAGTTAGTTATCTAGTTAGTTAGTTAGTCAATTAGTAAGTTAGTTAGTTAATTAGTTACTTAGCTAGTAGTCAGTTAGTTAGTTAAATAGTTAGTCCATTCGTTTGTTAATTAGTTTGTTAGTTAGTTAGATAGTGGGTATGTAGGAAGGTAGGTGGTTAGTTAGTTGACTAGTTAGCTGGTTAGTTAGTTTGTTAGTTAGTGGGTATGCACGAAGGTACTTAGTTAGTTAGTTAGTTGCTTAGTTAGTTAGTGAGTTAGTTATGTTCTTAGTTAATTAGTTAGTGAGTTAGTTAGTTAGTTAATATTTATGTCAGAAGTTAGTTAGTTAGATACTTAGATAGTTAGTTAATTAGTTTGTGTGTTAGTTAGTTAGTTAGTTATCTAGTAGTTATTTAGTTATTTAGGTAGTTAGTTAATAGGTATGTTGGAAGGTAGTTAGTCGGTTAGTTAGCTAGTAGTAAGTAAGCTAGTTAGTTTGTTGATTAGTTATTTAGTTAGTTAGTAAACTAGTTAATTAGTTAGTTTGCTAGTAGTTAGTTTGTCAATTAGTTAGTTAGTTAGTGAGTTAGTTAGTAAGTTAGTTAGGTAGTGGGTATATGTAGGAAGGTAGCTAGTTAGTAAGTCAGTTAGCTAATTAGTTAGTTAGTTAGTTAGTTAGTTAGTTAGTTGGTCAGTTAGTTAGTTAATATGTATATAAGAAGGTTGTTAGTTAGTTAAGTTAAATAAAAAGGTAAATAATTAGTTAGGTACTTAGGTAGGTAGTTAGTTAGTGGGTATGTAGGAAGGTAGTTAGTTAGTTAGTTAGTTAGTTAGTTAGTTAGTTATTTAGTTAATATTTATGAAAGAGGGTACTTAGTTAGATAGTTAGATAGTTAGTTAAATAGTTAGTTAGTTAGTTAGTTATCTAGTATTTAGTTAGTTAGTTAGGTAGTTAGTTAGTGAATAGGTATGTTGGAAGGAAGTTAGTTAGTCGGTTAGTTAGCTAGTAGTAAGTTATCTAGTTAGTTATTTATTTAGTTAGTTAGTTAGTTAGTTAGTAAATTAATTAGTTAGTGGGTAACAGGAAGGTAGCTAGTTAGTTAGTTAGTTAGTTAATTAGTTAGTTAGTTAGTTAGTTTGTTAGTTAGTTTGTTAATATGTATATAAGAAGGAAGTTAGTTAGTTAAATTGTTAGTTAGTTAGTTAGTTATCTATTAGTTAGTTAGTTAGTCAATTAGTTAGTTATTTAGTTAGTTAGTAAGTTAGTTAGTTAGCTAGTTGTTTTTTAGTTAGTTCTTTAGTTAGTTAGTTATTGGGTATGTAGGAACGTAGGTAGTTAGTTAGTTAAATAGTGGCTATGCAAGAATGTAGGTAGTTAGTTAGTTTGTTAGTTAGCTACTTAGCTGGTGGTCAGTTATCTAGTTACGTAGTTAATTAGTTAGTTAATTAGGTAGGTAGTTAGTTGGTATGTAGTTAGTTGGTTAGTTAGTAAGTTAGTTAATTATCTAGAAGTTGGTCAGTTTGTTAATTAGTTAGTTAGTTAGTTAATATGTATGTAGAAAGGTAGGTACTTAGTTAGTTAGTTAGCTAGTAGTTATTTAATTAGTTAGTTAGTTAGTGAGTTAGTTTGTAAATTAGTTTGGTAGTGGGTATATGTAGGAAGGTAGCTAGCTAGTTAGTTAGTTAGTTAGTAAGTTAGTTAGTTAGTTAGTTAGTTAGTTAATATGTATATAAGAAGGAAGTTAATTAGTTAAATAGTTAGTTAGTTAGTCAGTTGTCTATTTGTTAGTTAGTTAGTTAGTTAGTTAGTTAGTTAGTTAGTTATCAATTTGTTAGTTAGTTAGTTAGTTAGTCAATTAGTTAGTTATTTAGTTAGTTAGTTAGTTAGTTAGTTAGTCAGCCAGTAGTTAGTTAGTTATTTAGTTAGTTAAATAGTGGGTATGCAGGAAGGTAGGTAGTTAGTTAGTTAGTTAGTTAGTAAGCTACTTAGCTTGTGGTCAGTTAGTTAGTTATGTAGTTAATTAGTTAGTTAATTAGTTAGTAAGTTAGTGGGTATGTAGTTAGTTGGTTAGTTAGTAAGTTTGTTAGTTATCTAGTAGTTAGTTAGTTAGTTAATTAGTTAGTTAGTTAGTTAATATGTATGTAGAAAGGTGATTAGTTAGTTAGTTTGCTAGTAGTTAGTTAGTCAATTAGTTAGTTAGTTAGTGAGTTAGTTAGTAAGTTAGTTAGGTAGTGGGTATATGTAGGAATGTAGCTAGTTAGTAAGTCAGTTAGCTAATTAGTTAGTTAGTTAGTTAGTTAGTTAGTTAGTTAGTTGGTTAGTTAGTTAATATGTATATAAGAAGGTTGTTAGTTAGTTAAGTTAAATAAAAAGGTAAATAGCTATTTAGTTAGGTAGGTAGTTAGTTAGTGGGTATGTAGGAAGGTAGTTAGTTAGTTAGTTAGTCAGTTAGTTAGTTAGTTAGTTAGGTTGTTAGTTAATTAGTTAGTTAGTTAGTTAGTTAGTTAGTTAGTTAATATTTATGAAAGAGGGTAGTTAGTTAGATAGTTAGATAGTTAGTTAATTAGTTAGTTAGTTAGTTAGTTATCTAGTATTTAGTTAGTTAGTTAGGTAGTTAGTTAGTGAATAGGTATGTTGGAAGGAAGTTAGTTAGTCGGTTAGTTAGCTAGTATTAAGTTATCTAGTTAGTTAGTTATTTAGTTTGTTAGTTAGTTAGTAAATTAATTAGTTAGTGGGTATGTTGGAAGGTAGCTAGTTAGTTAGTTAGTTAGTTAATTAGTTAGTTAGTTAGTTAGTTTGTTAGTTAGTTTGTTAATATGTATACAAGAAGGAAGTTAGTTAGTTAAATTGTTAGTTAGTTAGTTAGTTATCTATTAGTTAGTTAGTCAATTAGTTAGTTATTTAGTTAGTTAGTAAGTTAGTTAGTTAGCTAGTTGTTTTTTAGTTAGTTATTTAGTTAGTTAGTTAGTGGGTATGTAGGAACGTAGGTAGTTAGTTAGTTAGTTAGTTAGTTAGTTAGTTAGTTAGTTAGTTAGTTAATAGGTATGTAGGAAAATTGTTAGTTAGTTAGTTAGTTAGTTACTTAATTAGTTAGTTGTTTAGTTAGTGGGTTTGTAGGAATGTAGTCAGTTAATTAGTAAGTTAGGTAGTTAGTTAATTAGTTAGTTAATATGTATGTATGAATGTAGTTAGTTAGTAAGTTAGTTAATTAGTTAGTTAGTTAGTTAGCAAGTGGTTAGTTAGTTAGTTAGTTAGTTAGTAAGTTAATTAGTTCATTAATTAGTTAGTTAGTTAGTAAGTTAGCTAGTTAGTTAGTTGCTTAGTTAGTTAGTGAGTTAATAAGTTAGTTTGTTAATCAGTTAGTTAGTATGCTAGTTAGCTAGTAGTTAGTTAGTTAATTAGTTAGTTATTTAGTTAGTTAGTTAGTTAGTTAGTTAGTTAAACAGTTAGCTAATTAGTTAGTTTGTTTGTTTGTTAGTCGGTTAGTTAGTTAGTTAGTTAGTGGGTATGTAGTTAGTTAGTTAGTAAGTTTGTTAGTAAGTTAGTTAGTTAGTTAGTTATTTGGCTAGTAAGTTAGATAGTTAGCTAGTTAGTTAGTTTGATAGCTACTAGTTAGTTAGTCAGTTAGTTAGTTAGTCAGATAGTTACTTAGTCAATTAGTTAGATAATTAGTAACTAGTTAATTAGTTCGTTAGTTAGTTAGTTAGTTAGTGGGTATGCATGAAGGTAGGTAGTTAGTTAGTTAGTTAGTTAGCTAGCTAGCTAGGTAGTTAGTGATTAGTCAGTTCGTTAATTAGTTAATTAGTTAGTTAGTTAGTTAGTTAATGGGTATGTAGTTAGTTAGTTAGTTAGTTAGTTAGTTAGTTAGTTAGTTAGTTAGTTAGTTAATCAGTTAGTTCTTTAGTTAGTTAGCAAGTAGTTAGTTAGATAGTCAGTTAGTTAGTTAATTAATTAGTTAGTTAGCTAGTAGTTAGTTAGATTGTTAAATAGTTAGTTAATTAGTTAGTTAATTAGTTAATTAGTTAGTTAGTTAGATAGTGGGTATGTAGGAAGGTAGTTAGTTAGTTTGTTGGCTAGTTAGTTAGTTAGTGGGTATGTACGAAGGTACTTAGTTAGTTAGTTAGTTAGTTAATTAGTTAGTTAGTTAGTTAGTTAGTTAGTTAGGTTGTTAGTTAATTAGTTAGTTAGTTAGTTAATATTTATGTAAGAAGGTGGTTAGTTAGATTGTTAGTTAATTAGTTAGTTAGTTAGTTAGTTATCTAGTAGTTAGTTAATTAGTTAGTTAGTTAATAGGTATGTTGGAAGGTAGTTAGTTGGTCGGTGAGTTAGCTAGTAGTAAGTTAGCTAGTTAGTCAGTTAGTTAATTAGTTAGTTGGTTACTTAGTTAATATGTATATAAGAAGGAAGTTAGTTAGTTAAATAGATAGTTAGTTAGTTAGTTATCTATTAGTTAGTTAGTTAGTTAGTTAGTTAGTTAGTTAGTCAATTAGTTAGTTATTTAGTTAGTTAGTTAGTCAGCTAGTAGTTAGTTATTTAGTTAGTTAGATAGTGGGTATGCAGGAAGGTAGGTAGTTGGTTAGTTAGTTAGTTAGCTACTTAGCTAGTAGTCAGGTAGTTAGTTTGGTAGTTAATAAGTTAGTTAATTAGTTAGTTAGTTAGTGGGTATGTAGTTAGTTGGTCAGTTAGTAAGTTAGTTAGTTATGTAGTAGTTAGTTAGTTTGTAAATATGTATGTAGAAAGGTAGTTAGTTAGTTAGTTAGTTAGTTAGTTAGTTAATTAGTTAGTTAGTTAGTGAGTGAGTTAGTAAATTAGTTAGGTAGTGGGTATATGTAGGAAGGTAGCTGGTTAGTTAGTCAGTTAGCTAATTAGTTAGTTAGTTAGTTAGTTAGCTAGTTAGTTGGTTAGTAAGTTAGTTAATATGTATATAAGAAGGTTGTTAGTTAGTTAAGTTAAATAAAAAGGTAAATAGTTAGTTAGTTAGTTAGGTAGTTAGTTAGTTAGTTTGTTAGTTAGTTAATATTTATGTAAGAAGGTAGTCAGTTAGATAGTTAGATAGTTAGTTAATTAGTTAGTTAGTTAGTTAGTTAGTTAGTTAGTTATCTAGTAGTTAGTTAGTTAGTTAGTTAGTTAGTTAGTGAATTTGTATGTTGGAAGGTAGTTCGTTAGTCGGTTAATTAACTAGTAGTAAGTTAGCTAGTTAGTTAGATAATTAGTTAGTTAGTTAGTAAATTAATTAGTTAGTGGGTATGTAGGAAGGTAGCTAGTTAGTTAGTTAATTAGTTAGTTACTTGGTTTGTTAGTTTGTTAGTTTGTTAATATGTATATAAGAAGGAAGTTAGTTAGTTAAATTGTTAGTTAGTTAGTTATCTGTTTGTTAGTAAGTTAGTTAGTTAGTTAGACAATTAGTTAGTTATTTAGTCAGACTAACTAAGTAACTAATTATGAGCTAGGTAACTAACAAACTAAGTACTAACTAACTAACTAACTAACTAACTAACTAACTAATTAACGACCTAACTAACTAACTGCCTTCCTACATACCCACGAACTATCTAACAGACTAACTAGCTAAGTAACTAACTAACTAAATAACTAACGAACTAACTAACTAACTGAATAACTAACTAGTTAACTAACTAACCAACTACTAGATAACTAACTAACTAACTAACTAAATAACTAAATAAATAAATAACTTATTAACTAACTAACTACCAACCTTCTACATACCCACAAACTATTTAATTAACTAACTAGCTAACTAACTAACTACTAGCTAACTAACTAACTAAACTGACTAACTCACTAACTACCTTCTGACATACCCATTATCTAACTAAGTAAATAACTAACTAGCTAACTAATGGACTAACTATTCAACTAACTTACTAATAGCTAACTAAATAACCAACTCAATAACTAACAAATTAATTAAATAACTATTTAACTAACAAACTAACTAACTACTGGCTAACTAACTAACTATCTGATTAACTAACTAACTAACTTATTAACTAACTAACTAACTAACTAACTAACTACTAGCTCACTAACTAACTAACTAACTAACTAACTCATTAACTAACTAATTAACTAATTAACTAACTTACTAACTAACTAATTAGCCAATTCATTTCTGAACTAACTAACTAACTAACTATCTTCCTACGTACCTATTAACTAACTATATAACAAACTAACTAACTAACGAACTAATTAACTACCTTCCTACATACCCACCAACTACCTAACTAACTAACTAACTAACTAACTAACTAACTAACTACTAGCTAACTAACTAACTAATTAATTGAATAACTAACTAATTAACTAACTAACTAACTAACTAACTAATAGATAACTAACTAACTAACTAACTAACTAACTAACTAACTAACTATTTAACTTTTTATATAACTAACTCACTAACTACCTTCTTATATACATATTAACTAACTAACAAACTAACTAACTAACTAATTAATTTACTAACTAACTAACTAGCTACCTTCCTACATACCCACTAACTAACTAATTTGCTTACTAATTAACAAACTAACTAACTAAATTAACTAACTACTTAACTGGCTAACTAACTACTAGCAAATTATCTAACTAACTAACGACCTTTTTACATACCTATTAACTAACTAACTAACTAACTAACTAACTACTAGATAACTAACTAACTAACAAATTAACTAACTAACTAACTAACTAACTAACTAATTAACTAACTAATAGCTAACTAACTAACTAACTAACTAACGAATTAGCTGACTAATTAACTAACCTACTAACTAACTAACTAGCTACCTTCCGAAAATAACGACTAACTAACTAACTTATTAACAAACAAACTAACTAATAACGAAAAAATTAATTGACTAACTAAATACTTACTAACTAACTAACTAACTAATAAACTAACTAACTAACTAACTAACTAAAAGCTAACTATCTAACTAACTAACTAACTAACTAACTGATTAAATAACTAACTAACTAACTAGCCAAATAACTAACCAACAAACTAACAAACTAACTAACTACATACCCACTAACAAACTAGCTAACTAACAAATTAACTAACTAATTAACTAACTAACTAACTAACTAACTAGTGACTATCTAACTAGCTAGCTAGCTAGCTAGCTAACTAACTAACTAACTATCTAACTACCTACCTTCATGCATACCCACTAACAAACAAACTAACTAACGAAATAATTGACAAACTAATTATCTAACTAATAAACTAACTCACAATCTTACTAACTAACTACTACCTAACAAACAAACTAACTAACTAACTAATTAACTAACTAATTAACTAACTAACTAACTAATTGACTAACTAACTAACTAACTAACTAATTAACTAACTAACTAACTAACTAACTAGCCAAATAACTAACTAACTAACTAACTAACTAACTGACTACATACCCACTAACTAACAAACTAACTAACAAACAAACTAACTAATTAGCCAACTGTTTAACTAACTATCTAACTAAATAATTAACTAATTCACTAACTAACTACAAGCTAACTAACTGATTAACAAACTAACTCACTAACTAACTAACTGAGTAACTACTAGCTCACTAACTAACTAAGTAACTTACTAACAAGCTAACTAACTAACTAACTAACTAATTAACGAACTAATAAACTAAATTAACTAACTAACTAACTAACTAACTAACTAACTAACTAACCAGTAGCTTACTAACTATCTAACTAATTAACTAACTTACTTACTAACTACCTTCATACATACCTATTAACTAACCAATTAACTAACTACCTAACTTACTAATTAACTAACTACCTTCCTACAAACCCACTAACTAACCAACTATATAATTAAGTAACAAACTGACTAACTAACTAACTATTTTCCTACATACCTATTAACAACCTAACTAACTAACTAACTAACCGACTGACTAACTAACTAACTACCTTCCTACATACCCACTAACTAACTAACTACCTAACTAACTAACTAACTATTTACCTTTTTATTTAACTTAAATAACTAACAACCATCTTATATACATATTAACTAACTAACTAACCAACTAACTAGCTAACTAACTAACTATCAAACTAATTAACTAACTGACTAACTGACCAGCTACCTTCCTAATATACCCACTACCTAACTAATTTACTAACTAACTCACTAACAAACTAACTAATGAACTAACTAACGAACTAACTAACTATTAGCAAACTAACTAACTAACTAACTACCTTTCTACATACATATTGACTAACTAACTAACTAATTAACTAACTAACTAACTACTAGATAACTAACTAACTTACTAACTAACCAACTAACTACATACCCACTAACTAATTAACTAATTAACTAACTAATTAACTACATAACTAACTAACTGACCACTAGCTAAGGTAGATAACTAACTAACTAACTAACTACCTACTTTCCTGCATACCCACTAACTAACGAACTAAATAACTAACTACTAGCTGACTAACTAACTAACTAAATAACTAACTAATTGACTAACTAACTAACTAACTAACTAACTAACTAATAGATAACTAACTAACTAACTAACTATTTAACTAACTAACTTCCTTCTTATATACATATTAACTAACTAACTAACTAAGTAACTAACTAACTAATTAACTAGCTAACTAGCTACCTACCTACCTTTTTATATACCCACAAACTAATTAATTTACTAACTAACTAACCAACTAATTAACTAACTAACTAGCTAACTTACTACTAGCTGACTAACCGACTAACTAACTACCTTCCAACATACCTATTAACTAACTAACTAATTAACTAACTACTAGATAACTAACTAACTAACTAACTAACTAATTAACTAAATATCTAACTATCTAACCAACTACCTTCTTACATAAATATTAACTAACTAACTAACTAATTAACTAACAACCCAACTAACTAACTAAGTACCTTCGTACATACCCACTAACTAACTAACTAACTAACTAACTAGCCAACTAACTAACTAACTACCTTCCTACATACCCACTATCTAACTAACTAACTAACAAACTAATTAACTAACTAATTAACTAACTATTTAACTAACTAACTAACTACTAGCTAACTAACTAATTTACTAACTATCTAACTAACTAACTAACTACTAGCTAACTAACTAACTAACTAACTAGCTGATTATCTAACTAACTAACTAACTAGACAAATAACTAACTAACTAACTAACTAACTAACTAACTGACTACATACCCATTAACTAACTAACTAACTAACTAATTAACTAATGACTGACTACCTAGCTAGCTAGCTAACAAACTAACTATCTAACTAACTAACTACCTTCATGCATACCCACTAACTAACTAACAAACGATCGAACTAATTAACTAACTAATTATCTAACTAATTAACTAACTAACTATCTGACTAACTAACTAACTACCTATCTAACTACTAGCTATCAAACTAACTAACTAACTAACTAACTAGCCAAATAACTAACTAACTAACTTACTAACTAACTTACTAACTAACAAACTACATACCCACTAACTAACTAACTAACTAACTAACTAACTAACTAACAAACAAACAAACTAATTAGCTAACTGTTTAACTAACTAACTAAATAACTAAATAACTAACTAATTAACTAACTAACTACTAGCTAACTAACATACTAACTAACTGATTAACAAACTAACTTATTAACTAACTGACTAACTACTAGCTCAATAACTAAATAAGTCACTAACTAAGTAACTAACTAACTAGCTAACTAACTAACTAACTAATTAACTAACTAACTAACTAACTAACTAACTAACTAACTAACCAATAGCTAACTAACAAACTAACTAATTAACTTACTTACTAACTAACTACCTTCATACGTACCTATTAACTAACTAATTAACTAACTAACTAACTTACTAATTAACTAACTACCTTCCTACAAACCCACTAACTAAACAACTAACAAATTAAGTAACTAACTGACTAACTAACTAACTAACAATTTTCCAACATACCTATTAACTAACTAACTAACTATATAACTAACTAATTAACTAACTAACTAACGAACTACCTACATTCCTACATACCCACTAACTAACTAACTAAATAACTAACTAACAAACTACTAGCTAACTAACTAACTAACTAACTAACTAACTAACTAAATAACTAACTAATTGACTAACTAACTAACTAACTAACTAACTAATAGATAACTAACTAACTAACTAACAATTTAACTAACTAACTTCCTTCTTATAAACATATTGACAAACTAACTTACTAACTAACTAACTAACTAACTAACTAATTAAATAAGTAACTAACTAGCTACCTTCCTACATACCCACTAACTAATTAATTTACTAACTAACTAACTATCTAATTAACTAACTAACTAGATAACTTACTACTAGCTAACTAACCGACTAACTAACTTCCTTCCAACATACATATTCACTAACTAACTACCTAACTAACTAACTAACTACTAGATAACTAACTAACAAACTAACTAATTAACTAACTATCTAACTATCTAACTAACTACCTTCTTACATAAATATTAACTAACTAACTAACTCACTAACTAATTAACAAACAACATAACTAACTAACTAACTAACTAAGTACCTTCGTACATACCCACTAACTAATAAACTAAATAACTAACTGACTAGCCAACTAACTAACTACTTACCTTCCTACATACCCACTATCTAACTAACTAACAAACTAATTAACAAACTAATGGACTAACTATTTAACTAACTAACTAACTACTAGCTAACTAAGTGGTTATGTAGGAAGGTAGCTAGTTAGTTAGTTAGTTAGTTAATTAGTTAGTTAGTTAGTTTATTTGTTTGTTAGTTTGTTAATATGTTTATAAGAAGGAAGTTAGTTAGTTAAATTGTTAGTTAGTTAGTTATCTATTTGTTAGTTAGTTAGTTAGTTAGTTAGTTAGTCAATTATTTAGTTAGTTAGTTAGTTAGTTAGTTAGTAAGCTAGTAGTTTGTTAGTTAGTTATTTAGTTAGTTAGTTAGTGGGTATGTAGGAAGGTTGGTAGGTAGTTAGTTAGTTAGTTAATTAGTTACTTAGTTAGTCAGTTAGTTGATAGGTATGTATGAAAATTGTTTGTTAGGTAGATAGTTACTTACTTAATTAGTTAATTGGTTAGTTAGTGGGTTTGTAGGAAGGTAGTTAGTTAATTAGTAAGTTAGGTAGTTAGTTAATTAGTTAGTTAATAGGTATGTATGAAGGTAGTTAGTTAGTAAGTTAGTTAATTAGTTAGTTTGTTAGTTAGTTAGCTAGTGGTTAGTTTGTTAGTTAGTTAGTTAGTTAGTTAGTTAGTTAGTTAGTTTGTTAATTAGTTAGTTAGTTAGTCAGTTAGTTAGTTAGTTAGTTAGTTAGTGAGCTAGTAGTTAGTTAGTTAGTAAGTTAGTTTGTTAATCAGTTAGTTAGTTTGTTAGTTAGCTAGTAGTCAGTTCGTTAATTAGTTAGTTATTTAGTTTGTTAGTTAGTTAAACAGTTAGCTAAATTAGTTTGTTTGTTTGTTAGTTAGCTAGTCAGTTAGTTAGTTATTTAGCTAGTTAGTTGGTTAGTTAATTAGTTAGTTAGTTAGTTAGTTAATTAGTTAGTAATTAGTTAGTTAATTAGTTAGTTAGTTAGTTAGTTAGCAAGTAGTTAGTTAGTCAGATAGTTAGTTAGTTAATTAGTTAGATAATTAGTTAGTTAATTAGTTCGTTCGTTCGTTAGTTAGTTAGTTAGTTAGTGGGTATGCATGAAGGTAGGTAGTTAGTTAGTTAGTTAGTCATCTAGCTAGGTAGCTAGCTAGTTAGCTAGTTATTTGTTAGTTAGTTAGTTAGTTAGTTAGTTAGTTAGTTAATTTGTTAGTTAATTAGTTAGTTAGTTAGTTAGTTAGTGGGTATGTAGTTTGTAAGTTTGGTAGTTTGTTAGTTAGTTAGTTAGTTAGTTATCTGGCTGGATAGATAGTTAGTTAGTTAATCCGTTAGTTAGCTAGTTAGTTAGTTAGTTAGTTAATTAGTTTGTTAGTAAGTTAATTAGTTAGTTATCTAGTAGTTAGTTAGTTAGTCAAATAGTTAGTCCTTTAGTTTGTTAATTAGTTTGTTAGTTAGTTAGATAGTGGGTATGTGGGAAGGTAGCTAGTTAGTTAGTTGGCTAGTTAGTTAGTTAGTTAGATTGTTTGTTAGTGGGTATGTACGAAGGTACTTAGTTAGTTAGTTAGTTAATTAGTTAGATAATATTTTTGTAAGAAAGTAGTTAGTTAAATAATTAGATAGTTAGTTAATTAGTTAGTTTGTTAGTTAGTTATCTAGTAGTTATTTAGTTTGTTAGTTAGTTAGTCAATAGGTATGTTGGAAGGTAGTTAGTTAGTCGGTTAGTTAACTAGTAGTAAGTTAGCTAGTTAGTTTGTTAGTTAGTTAGTTAGTTAGTTAGTAAATTAATTAGTTAGTGGGTATGTAGGAAGGTAGCTAGCTAGTTACTTAGTTAGTTAACTAGTTAGTTAGTTAGTTAGTTAGTTAATATGTATATAAGAAGGAAGTTAGTTAGTTAAATAGTTAGTTAGTTAGTTAGTTATCTATTTGTTAGTTAGTTAGTTAATTAGTTAGTTATCTATTTGTTAGTTAGTTAGTTAGTTAGTTATTCAATTAGTTAGTTATTTAGTTACTTAGTCTGTTAGTTAGTCAGCTAGTAGTTAGCAAGCTATTTAGTTAGTTAAATAGTGGGTATGCAGGAAGGTAGGTAGTTAGTTAGTTAGTTAGTTAGTTAGCTACTTAGCTAGTGGTCTGTTAGTTAGTTATGTAGTTAATTAGTTAGTTAATTAGTTAGTTACTTATTTAGGTTGTTAGTTAATTAGTTAGTTAGTTAGTTAGTTAGTTAATATTTATGTACGAAGGTAGTTAGTTAAATAGTTAGATAGTTAGTTAATTAGTTAGTTAGTTAGTTAGTTATCTAGTAGTTATTTAGTTTGTTAGTTAGTTAGTCAATAGGTATGTTGGAAGGTAGTTAGTTAGTCGGTTAGTTAACTAGTAGTAAGTTAGCTAGTTAGTTTGTTAATTAGTTAGTTAGTTAGTTAGTAAATTAATTAGTTAGTGGGTATGTAGGAAGGTAGCTAGCTAGTTACTTAGTTTGTTAATTAGTTAGTTAGTTAGTTAGTTAGTTAATATGTATATAAGAAGGAAGTTAGTTAGTTAGTTAGTTATCTATTTGTTAGTTAGTTAGTTAGTTAGTTAGTTAGTTATCTATTTGTTAGTTAGTTAGTTAGTTAGTTATTCAATTAGTTAGTTATTTAGTTACTTAGTATGTTAGTTAGTCAGCTAGTAGTTAGTTAGCTATTTAGTTAGTTAAATAGTGGGTATGCAGGAACGTTGGTAGTTAGTTAGTTAGTTAGTTTGTTAGCTACTTAGCTAGTGGTCAGTTAGTTAGTTATGTAGTTAATTAGTTAGTTAATTAGTTAGTTAGTTAGTGGGTATGTAGTTAGTTGGTTAGTTAGTAAGTTAGTTTGTCATCTAGTAGTTAATTAGTTAGTTAATTAGTTAGTTAGTTAGGTAATATGTATGTAGAAAGGTGATTAGTAAGTTAGTTATTTAGTTTGCTAGTAGTTAGTTTGTTAATTAGTTAGTTAGTTAGTGAGTTAGTTAGTAAATTAGTTAGGTAGTGGGTATATGTAGGAAGGTAGCTTGTTAGTTAGTCAGTTAGCTAATTTGTTAGTTAGTTAGTTAGTTAGTTAGTGAGTTAGTGAGTTAGTTGGTTAGTTAGTTAGTTAATATGTATATAAGAAGATTGTTAGTTAGTTAAGTTAAATAAAAAGGTAAAGAATTAGTTAGTTAGGTAGGTAGTTAGTTAGTTAGTGGGTATGTAGGAAGGTAGTTAGTTAGTTAGTTAGTTAGTCAGTTATTTAGTTAGTTAGTTTGGTTGTTAGTTAATTAGTTAGTTAGTTAGTTAGTTAGTTAGTTAGTTAATATTTATGTAAGAAAGTAGTTAGTTAGATAGTTAGATAGTTAGTTAATTAGTTAGTTAGTTAGTTAGTTAGTTATCTAGTAGTTAGTTAGTTAGGTAGTTAGTTAGTGAATAGGTATGTTGGAAGGAAGTTAGTTAGTCTGTTAGTTAGGTAGTAGTAAGTTATCTAGTTAGTCAGATAATTAGTTAGTTAGCTAGTTAGTTAGTTAGTTAGTTAACTAGTTAGTTAGTTAGTTAGTTTGTTAATATGTATATAAGAAGGAAGTTAGTTAGTTAGATTGTTAGTTAGTTAGTTAGTTATCTATTAGTTAGTTAGTTAGTTAGTTAGTTAGTTAGTCAATTAGTTAGTTATTTAGTTAGTTAGTTAGTTAGTTAGTTACCTAGTAGTTTGTTAGTTAGTTATTTAGTTAATTAGTTAGTGGGTATGTAGGAACGTAGGTAGTTAGTTAGTTAGTTAGTTAATTAGTTATTTAGTTAGTTAGTTAGTTAATAGGTATGTAGGAAAATTGTTATTTAGTTAGTTAGTTAGTTACTTAATTAGTTAGTTGTTTAGTTAGTGGGTTTGTAGGAAGGCAGTTAGTTAATTAGTAAGTTAGGTAGTTAGTTAATTAGTTAGTTAATAGGTATGTATGAAGATAGTTAGGTAGTGAGTTAGTTAATTAGTTAGTTAGTTAGTTAGCTAGTGGTTAGTTAGTTAGTTAGTTAGTTAGTTAGTTAGTTAGTTAATTAGTTCATTAATTAGTTAGTTAGTTATTTGGTTAGCTAGTTAGTTAGTTGCTTAGTTAGTTAGTGAGCAAGTACTTAGTTAGTTAGTTAATAAGTTGGTTTTTTAATCAGTTAGTTAGTATGTTAGTTAGCTAGTAGTTAGTTAGTTAATTAGTTAGTTATTTAGTTAGTTAGTGAGTTAGTTAAACAGTTAGCTAATTAGCTAGTTTGTTTGTTAGTCAGTTAGTTAGTTAGTTAGTTAGTGGGTATGTAGTTAGTTAGTTAGTAAGTAAGTTAGTAAGTTAGTTAGTTAGTTGGTTATTTGGCTAGTTAGTTAGTTAGTTAGTTAGTTAGTTAGTTAGTTAGTTAGTTAATAAGTTAGTTAGTTAGTTAGTTTGATAGCAAGTTGTTAGTTAGTCAGTTAGTTAGTTAGTCAGATAGTTAGTTAGTTAATTAGTTAGATAATTAGTTAGTTAAATAGTTCGTTAGTTTGTTAGTTAGTTAGTGGGTATGCATGAAGGTAGTTAGTTAGTTAGTTAGTTAGCTAGCTAGCTAGGTAGTTAGTCATTAGTTAGTTCGTTAATTAGTTAATTAATCAGTTAATTAGTAACTAAGTTAGTTAGTTAGTGGGTATGTAGTTAGTCAGTTAGTTAGTTTGTAACTTAGTAAGTTAGTTATTTGGCTAGTTAGTTAGTTAGTTAGTTAATCAGTTAGTTAGTTAGTTACTTAGCACGTAGTTAGTCAGTTAGTTAGTTAGTTAGTTAGTTAATTAGTTAGTTAGCTAGTAGTTAGTTAGTTAGTGAAATAGTTAGTTAATTAGTTAGTTAATTAGTTTGTTAGTTAGTTAGTTAGATAGTGCGTATGTAGGAAGGTAGTTAGTTAGTTAGTTGGCTAGTTAGTCAGTCAGTTAGTTAGTTAGTGGGTATGTACGAAGGTACTTAGTTAGTTAGTCAGTTAGTTAATTAGTTAGTTAGTTAGTTAGTGAGGTTGTTAGTTAATTAGTTAGTTAGTTAATTAGTTAATATTTATGTAAGAAGGTAGTTAGTTAGATAGTTAGATAGTTAGTTAATTAGTTAGTTAGTTAGTTATTTATCTAGTAGTTAGTCAATTAGTTTGTTAGTTAATAGGTATGTCGGAAGGTAGTTAGTTAGTCGGTTAGTTAGCTAGTAGTAAGTTAGCTAGTTAGTTAGTTAATTAGTTAGTTAGTTAGTTAGTAAATTAATTGGTTAGTGGGTATGTAGGAAGGTAGGTAGGTAGCTAGTCAGTTAGTTAATTAGTTAGTTAGTTAATTAGTTAGTTAGTTAGTTAGTTAATATGTATATAAGAAGGAAGTTAGTTAGTTAAATAGTTAGTTAGTTAGTTAGTTATCTATTAGTTAGTTAGTTAGTTAATTAGATAGTTTGTGGGTATATAGAAGGTGGGTAGTTAGTTAGTTAATAACTTAGTTATTTAGTTAGTTAGTTAGTTAGTTAGTTATCTAGTAGTTGGTTAGTTAGTTAACTAGTTACTTATTCAGTTAGTTAGTTAGTTCGTTAGTTAGTTAGTTAGTACTTGGTTAGTTGGTTATTTGGTTAGTTAGTTAGTTAGCTAGCTAATAATTAGTTAGTTAGTTATTTAATGGGCATGTAGGAAGGTAGTAAGTTAGCTAGTTAATAGGTATGTAGGAATATTGTAAGTTAGTAAGTTAGTTAGTTAGTTAGTTAGTTAGCTAGTAAGTTAGTTAATTGGTAAGTTAGTGGGTTGGTATGAAGGCAGTCAGTTAATTAGTTAGTTAGGTAGTTAGTTAGTTAGATAGTTAATAGTTATGTTTAAAGGTAGTTAGTTAGTTAGTTAGTTAGTTAGTTAGTTAGCTAGGAGTTAGTTAGTCAGTTAGTTAGTTAGTTAATTAGTTAGTTATTTAGTTAGTGAGTAAGTTAGTTAGTTAGTTAGCTCGTAGTTAGTTAATTAGTTAGTTAGTTAGTTATTTAGTTGGTTAGTTAGTTAGTTAGTTAATTAGGTAGTTAGTTAGTTAGTTATCTAGTAGTTAGTTAGTTAGTTAGTTAGTTAGTTAGTTAATAGGTATGTTGGAAGGTAGTTAGTTAGCCGGTTAGTTCGCTAGTAGTAAGTTAGCTAGTTAGTTAGTTAATTAGTCAGTTAGTTAGTAAATTAATTAGTAAGTGGGTATGTACGAAGGTAGCTAGTTAGTTAGTTTGTTAGTTAATCAGTTAGTTAGTTAGTTAGTTAGTTAGTTAGTTAGTTTGTTAGTTAATCAGTTAGTTAGTTAGTTAGTTAGTTAGTTAGTTAGTTAGTTAGTTATATAGTTACCTTCGTACGTACCCACTTACTAACTAACTAACTAACTAACTAATTAACTAACTAAATAACTAATTAACTAACTACAAGCTAACTGACTAACTAACTTACTAACTAACTAAATAACTAACTAATTAACTAACTAACTAACTAACTAACTAACTCCTAGCTAACTAACTAACTACCTTTAAACATAACTATCAACTAACTAACTAACTAACTAATTGACTGACTGCCTTCATACAAACCCACTAACTTACTAACTAACTAACTTACTAACTAACTAACTAACTAACTTACTTACTTACTTACTATATTCCTACATACCTATTAACTAACTTACTAGCTAACTATGAGCTAGCTAACTAACTAACTAACTAAATAACTAACTAAGTACTAAGTAACTAACTAATTAACTAACTAACTAACTAATTAACTACCTAACAAACTAACTGCCTTCCTACATACCCATGAACTATCTAACAGACTAACTAGCTAAGTAACTAACTAACTAAATAACTAACTAATTACTAACTAACTGAATAACTAACTAGTTAACTAACTAACCAACTACTAGATAACTAAGTAACTAACTAACTAAATAACTAAATAGATAAATAACTTGTTAACTAACTAACTACCTACCTTCTACATACCCACAAACTATATAATTAACTAACTAGCTAACTAACTAACTACTAGCTAACTAACTAACTAAACTGACTAACTAACTAACTAACTCAATAACTACCTTCCGACAAACCCATTATCTAACTAACTAACTAACTAACTAGCTAACTAATGGACTAACTATTCAACTAACTAACTAATAGCTGACTAAATAACCAACTCAATAACTAACAAATTAATTAACTAACTAATTAACTAACAAACTAACTAACTACTGGCTAACTAACTAACTAACTGATTAACTAACTAACTCACTAACTAACTAACTAACTAACTACTAGCTCACTAACTAACTAACTAACTAATTAACTAACTAATTAACGAATTAACTAAGTTACTAACTAACTAATTAGCCAATTCATTAGTTAACTAATTAACTAACTAACTATCTTCATACATACCTATTAGCAAACTATCTAATTACCTACCTGACTAACTAATTACTTAACTACCTTCCTACAAACCTACTAACTAACTAAATATCTAACTAGTTAACTAACTAACTAACTAACTAACTATCTTCCTACATACGTATTAACTAACTAACTAACTAAATAACTAACTAACTAACTAATTAATTAACTAACTAACTAACTAACTACCTACCTTCCTACAAACCCACTAACTAACTAACTAACTAACTATCTTCCTACATACCAATTAACTAACTATCTAACTAACTAACTAACTAACGAACTAATTAACTACCTTCCTACATACCCACCTACTACCTAACTAACTAACTAACTAACTAACTAACTAATTAATTGAATAACAAACTAATTAACTAACTAACTAACTTACTAATAGATAACTAACAAACTAACAAACTAACTAACTAACTATTTAACTTTTTATTTAACTAACTAACTAACTACCTTCTTATATACATATTAACTAACTAACTAACTAACTAACTAACTAATTTATTTACTATCTAACTAACTAGCTACCTTCCTACATACCCACTAACTAATATGCTTACTAATTAACAAACTAACTAACTAATTAACTAACTACTTAACTGGCTAACTAACTACTAGCAAACTAACTAACTAACTAACGACCTTTTTACATACCTATTAACTAACTAACTAACCACTAGATAACTAACTAACTAACAAATTAACTAACTAACTAACTAACTAACTAATTAACTAACTAATAGCTAACTAACAAACTAACTAACGAACTAGCTGACTAATTAACTAACTAACTAACTAACTAACTAGCTACCTTCCTAAAATAACCACTAACTAACTAACTTATTAACAAACTAACTAACTAATAACGAAAAAATTAACTAACTAACTAAATACTTACTAACTAACTAACTAAGTAATAAACTAACTAACTAACTAACTAACTAAAAGCTAACTAACTAACTAACTAACGAACTAACTAACTGATTAACTAACTAACTAACTAACTAGCCAAATAACTAACTAACAAACTAACTAACTACATACCCACTAACTACCTAGCTAACTAACAAATTAACTAACTAATTAACTAACTAACTAACTAACTAACCAGTGACTATCTAACTAGCTAGCTAGCTACCTAACTAACTAACTAACTAACTAACTACCTACCTTCATTCATACCCAATAACAAACAAACTAACTAATGAACTAATAGACAAACTAATTATCTAACTAATTAACTAACTCACAATCTGACTAACTAACTACTACCTAACAAACTAACTAACTAACTAACTAATTAACTAACTAACTGACTAATTAACTAACTAACTAACTAATTAATTAACTAACTAACTAACTAACTTATTAACTAACTAACTAACTAACTAACTAACTAACTAGCCAAATAACTAACTAACTAACTAACTAACTTACTGACTACATACCCACTAACTAACAAACTAACTAACAAACAAACAAACTAATTAGCCAACTGTTTAACTAACTAACTTACTAAATAACTAACTAATTCACTAACTAACTACTAGCTAACTAACTGATTAACAAACTGACTTACTAACTAACTAACTAACTAACTAACTAATAGCTCACTAACTAACTAAGTAACTAACTAACAAGCTAACTAACTAACTAACTAACTAATTAACGAACTAATAAACTAAATTAACTAACTAACTAACTAACTAACTAACTATCTAACTAACTAACCACTAGCTTACTAACTTACTACCTTCATACATACCTATTAACTAACCAATTAACTAACTACCTAACTTACTAATTAACTAACTACCTTCCTACAAACCCACTAACTAACCAACTAACTAATTAAGTAACAAACTGACTAACTAACTAACAATTTTCCTACATACCTATTAACTAACTAACTAACTTACTAACAAATTAACTAACTAACTAAGTACCTACCTACCTTCCTACATACCCACTAACTAACTAACTAAATAACTAACTAACAAACTACTAGCTAACTAACTAACTAACTAACTAAATAACTAACTAACTAACTAACTAACTAACTAACAGATAACTAACTAACTAACAATTTAACTAACTAACTTCCTTCTTATATACATATTAACAAACTAACTAACTAACTAACTAACTAACTAACTGACTAATTAACTAACTAACTAACTAACTAACTAGCTACCTTCCTACATACCCACTAACTAATTAATTTACTAAGTAACTAACTAATTATCTAACTAACTAGCTAACTTACTACTAGCTAACTAACCGACTAACTAACTACCTTCTAACATACCTATTCACTAACTAACTAACTAACTAACTAACTTACTACTAGATAACTAACTAACTAACTAATTAACGAACTATCAAACTATCGAGCTAACTACCTTCTTACATAACTACTAACTAACTAACTAACTAACTAACTAACTAATTAACTAACAACCTAACTAACTAACTAACTAACTAACTAACCGACTGACTAAATAACTAACTACCTTCCTACATACCCACTAACTAACTAACTACCTCTAACTATTTACCTTTTTATTTAGCTTAAATAACTAACAACCTTCTTATATACATATTAACTAACTAACTAACCAACTAACTAGCTAACTAACTAACTAACTAACTAATTAGCTAACTGACTAACTAACCAGCTACCTTCCAAATATACCCACTACCTAACTAATTTACTAACTAAGTCACTAACTAGCTAGCTAGCTGCCTTCCTATATACCCACAAACTAATTAATTTACTAACTAACTGACCAACTAATTAACTAACTAACTAGCTAACTTACTACTAGCTGACTAACCGACTAACTAACTACCTTCCAACATACCTATTAACTAACTAACTGACTTACTACTAGATAACTAACTAACTAACTAACTAACTAATTAACTAACTATCTAACTATCTAACCAACTACCTTCTTACATAAATATTAACTAACTAACTAACTAATTAACTAACAACCTAACTAACTAACTAACTAAGTACCTTCGTACAACCCACTAACTAACTAAATAACTAACTAACTAGCCAACTAACTAACAAACTACCTTCCTACATACCCACTATCTGACCAACTATCTAATTAAGTAACAAACTAACTAACTAACTAACTAACTATTTTCCTACATACCTATTAACTAACTAACTAACTAACTACCTACCTACCTTCCAACATACCCACTAACTAACTAACTAAATAACTAACTAAGAAACTACTAGCTAACTAACTAACTAACTAACTAGATTACTAACTAATTGACTAACTAACTAACTAACTAACTTACTAACTAACTAACTAACTAACAAACAGATAACTAACTAACTAACAATTAAACTAACTAACTTCCTTCTTATATACATATTAAGAAACAAACAAACTAACTAACCAACTAACTAACTAATTAACTAACTGACTAGCTACCTTCCTACATACCCACTAACTAATTAATTTACTAACTAACTAACTAATTATATAACTAACTAGCTAACTTACTACTAGCTAACTAACCGACTAACTAACTACCTTCCAACATACCTATTCACTAACTAACTAACTAACTAACTAATTAACTACTAGATAACTAACTAACTGACTAATTAACTAACTATCTAACTATCGAGCTAACTACCTTCTTACATAACTATTAACTAACTAACTAACTAACTAAGTAACTAACTAATTAACTAACTACCTAACTAACTAACTAACTAACTAACTAACTAACTAACTGACTAACTAACTAACTACCTTCCTACATACCCACTAACTAACTAACTACCTAACTAACTAACTAACTATTTACCTTTTTATTTAACTTAAATAACTAACAACCTTCTTATATACATATTAACTAACTAACTAACCAATTAACTTGCTAACTAAATAACTAACTAACTAATTAGCTAACTGACTAACTAACCAGCTACCTTCCTACATATACCCACTACCTAACTAATTTACTAACTAACTCACTAACTAACTAACTGATAAACTAACTAACTAACTACCTAACTATTAGCAAACTAACTAACTAACTACCTTTCTACATACATATTAACTAACTAACTAACTAATTAACTAACTAACTAACTACTAGATAACTAACTAACTTACTAACTAACCAACTAACTACATACCCACTAACTAACTATCAAATTAACTAACTAATTAACTACATAACTAACTAACTAACTAACTACCTACCTACCTTCCTGCATACCCACTAACTAACTAACTAAATAACTAACTACTAGCTGTCTAACTAACTAACTAACTAACTAACTAATTGACTAACTAACTAACTAACTAACTAACTAATAGATAACTAACTAACTAACTAACTATTTAACTAACTAACTTCCTTCTTATATACATATTAACTAATTAACTAACTAACTAATTAACTAACTAACTAGCTACCTACCTACCTTCCTATATACCCACTAACTAATTAATTTACTAACTAACTAACTAACTAATTAACTAACTGACTTGCTAACTTAATACTAGCTGACTAACCGACTAACTAACTACCTTCCAACATACTTATTAACTAACTAACTAATTAACTAACTACTAGATAACTAACTAACTAACAAACAAACTAATTAACTAACTATCTAACTATCTAACCAACTACCTTCTTACATAAATATTAACTAACTAACTAACTAATTAACTAACAACCTAACTAACTAACTAACTAACTAACCAACTAATTAACTAACTAACTAACTAAGTACCTTCGTACATACCCACTAACTAACTAACTAACTAACTAACTAGCCAACTAACTAACTAACTACTTTCCTACATACCCACTATCTAACTAACTCACTAACTAACTAATTAACTAACTAATTAACTAACTAACTAACTACTAGCTAACTAACTAATTAACTAACTATCTAGCTAACTAACTAACTACTAGCTAACTAACTAACTGACTAACTAACTAGCCAAATAACTAACTAACTAACTAACTAACTAACTAACTAACTAACAAACTACATACCCATTAACTAACTAACTAACTAACTAACTAATTAACTGACTAATTAACTAATTAACGAACGAACTAATGACTAACTACCTAGCTAGCTAGCTAACTAACTAACTACCTTCATGCATACCCACTAACTAACTAACTAACGAACGAACTAATTAACTAACTAATTATCTAACTAATTAACTAACTAACTAACTGACTAACTAACTACTAGCTATCAAGCTGACTAACTAACTAACTAGCTAACTAACTAACTAACTAACTAACTAACTAACTAACTAGCCAAATAACTAACTAACTCACTAACTTACTAACTAACTTACTAACTAACTAACTACAAACCCACTAACTAACTAACTAACTAACTAACAAACAAACAAACAAACTAATTAGCCAATTGTTTAACTAACTAACTAACTAACTGAATAACTAACTAATTAACTAACTAACTACTAGCTAACTAACATACTAACTAACTGATTAACAAACTAACTTATTAACTAACACACTAACTACTAGCTCACTAACTAACTAAGTAACTAACTAACTAGCTAACTAACTAACTAACTAACGAATTAATGAACTAACTAACTAACTAACTAACTAACTAACTAACTAACTAACTAATTAACTAACTTAGTAACTAACTACCTTCATACATACCTATTAACTAACTAATTAACTAACTACCTAACTTACTAATTAACTAACTACCTTCCTACAAACCCGCTAACTAAACAACTAACTAATTAAGTAACTAACTAACTAACTAACTAACAATTTTCTTTCATACCTATTAACTAACTAACTAACAAACTAACTAATTAACTAACTAACTAACTAACTACCTACGTTCCTACATACCCACTAACTAACTAACTAACTAAATAACAAACTAACAAACTACTAGCTAACTAACTAACTAACTAACTAAAAAGCTAACTAATTGACTAACTAACTAACTAACTAACTAATAGATAACTAACTAACTATATAACAATTTAACTAACTAACTTCCTTCTTATATACATATTAACTAACTAACTAACAAACAAACTAACTAACTAACTAATTAACTAACTAACTAACTAACTAGCCACCTTCCTACATACCCAATAACTAATTAATTTACTAACTAACTAACTATCTAATTAACTAACTAACTAGATAACTTACTACTAGCTAACTAACCGACTAACTAACTTCCTTCGAACATACATATTCACTAACTAACTACCTAACTAACTAACTAACTACTAGATAACTAACTAACTAACTAATTAACTAACTATCTAACTATCTAACTAACTACCTTCTTACATAAATATTAACTAACTAACTAACTAACTGACTAACTAATTAACTAACAACCTAACTAACTAACTAACTAACTAACTAACTAACTAACTACCATCCTACATACCCCCTAACTAACTAACTACCAAACTAACTCACTAATTATTTACCTTTTTATTTAACTTAACTAACTAACAACCATCTTATGTACATATGAACTAACTAACTGACCAACTAACTAACTAACTAACTAACTAAATAACTAACTAATTAGCTACCTTCCTACATATACCCACTACCTAACTAATTTACTAACTAACTCACTAACTAACTAATTAACAAACTAACAACTAGCAAACTAACTAACTAACTAACTAACTAACCATCTTTCAACATACATATGAACTAACTAACTAACTAATTAACTAACTAACTAACTAACTAACTACTAGATAACTAACTAACTTACTAACTAACCAACTAACTACATACCCACTAACTAACTAACTAATTAAATAACTAATTGACTACATAACTAACTAACTGACCACTAGCTAAGTAGCTAACTAACTAACTAACTAACTACCTACCTTCCTGCATACCCATTATTTAACTAACAAAATAACTAACTAACTACTGACTGACCAACTAACTAACTAACTAACTAACTAAATAACGAACTAATTGACTAACTAACTAACTAACTAACTAACAAATAGATAACTAACTAACTAACTAACTATTTAACTAACTAACTTCCTTCTTATATACATATTAACTAACTAACTAACTAACTAACTAACTAACTAACTAACTAATTAACTAACTAACTAACTAGCTAGCTACCTTCCTACATACCCACTAACTAGTTAATTTACTAACTAACTAACTAACTAACTAACTAATTAACAAACTAACTAGCTAACTTACTACTAGTTAACTAACCGACTAACTAACAACTTTCCAACATACCTATTAACTAACTAACTAACTAACTAAATAACTACTAGATAACTAACTAACTAACTAACTAACAAACTAATTAATTAACTATCTAACTATTTAACTAACTACCTTCTTACATAAATATTAACTAACTAACTAACTAACTAACTATTTAACTAACAACCTAACTAACTAACTAACTAACTAACTAACTAACTAAGTACCTTCGTACATACCCACTGACTAACAAACTAACTAACTAACTAGCTAACTAACTAACTAACTAATTAACGAACTAACTAACTAACTAACTAAGTAACCACTAGTTAACTAACTAACTAACTAACTAACTAATTAACTAACTTACTAACTAACTACCTTCATACATACCTATTAACTAACTAATTAACTAACTACCTAACTTACTAATTAACTAACAACCTTCCTACAAACCCACTAACTAACCAACTAACTAATTAAGTAACTAACTAACTAACTAACAAACTATTTTCGTACATACCTATTAACTAACTAACTAACTAAGTAACCAATTAACTAACTAACTAACTACCTACCAACCTTCCTACATACCCACTAACTAACTAAATAACTAACTAACAAAGTTTTTTAGTTAATTAGTTAGTCAGTTAGCTAGTAGTTAGTTAGTTAGTTAGTTAGTTAGTTAGTTAATTAGTAAGTTAGTAAGTTAGTTAGTTAATTAGCTAGTAGTTAGTTTGTCATATAGTTAGTTAGTTAATTTGTTAGATAATTAGTTAGTTAATTAGTTCGTTAGTTAGTTAGTGGGTATTCATGAAGGTAGTTAGTTAGTTAGTTAGTTAGTTAGTTAGTCAGCTAGCTAGCTAGTTAGCTAGTCATTAGTTTGTTAGTTAGTTAATTTGTTAGTTAGTCAGTTAGTTAGTTGTTATGTAGTTAGTTAGTTTGTTAGTTTGTTAGTTAGTTATTTGGCTAGTTAGTTAGTTAGTTAGTTTATCAGTTAGTTAGTTACTTAGTTAGATAGTAGTTAGTTAGTTAATTAGTACGTTAGATAGTTAATTAGTTAGTTAGCTAGTAGTTAGTTAGTTAGTTAAATAGTTAGTTAATTAGTCTGTTAATTAGTTTGTTAGTTAGTTAGTTAGTTAAATAGTGGGTATGTAGGAAGGTAGTTAGTTAGTTAGTTGGCTAGTTAGTTAGTTAGTTAGTTAGTTAGTTTGTTAGTTAGTTAGTTAGTTAATATTTATGTAAGAAGGTAGTTAGTTAGATAGTTAGATAGGTAGTTAATTAGTTAGTTGGTTAGTTTGTTAGTTATCTAGTAGTTAGTTAGTTAGTTAGTTAGTTAGTTAGTTAGTTAGTTAATAGGTACGTTGGAAGGTAGTTAGTTAGTCGGTTAGTTAGCTAGTAGTAAGTTAGCTAGCTAGTTAGTTAATTTGTTAGTTAGTTAGTTAGTAAATTAATTAGTTAGTGGGTATGTAGGACGGTAGCTAGCTAGTTGGTTAGTTAGTTAATTAGTTAGTTAGTCAGTTAGTTAGTTAGTTAATATGTATATAAGAAGGAAGTTATTTAGTTAAATAGATAGTTAGTTAGTTAGTTAGTTATCTATTAGTTAGTTAGTTAGTTAGTTAGTTAGTCAATTAGTTTATTATTTAGTTAGTTAGTTACTTAGTTAGTCAGCTAGTAGTTAGTTACTTATTTTGTTAGTTAGTTCATGGGTATGCAGGAAGGTATGTAGTTAGTTAGTTAGTTAGCTAGCTACTTAGCTAGTAGTCAGTTAGTTAGTTATGTAGTTAATTAGTTAGTTAGTTATTGGGTATGTAGTTAGATGGTTAGTTAGTGAGTTAGTTAGTTATCTAGTAGTAAGTTAGTTAGTTAATTAGTTAGTTAGTTAGTTAATATGTATGTAGAAAGGTAGTTAGTTAGTTAGTTTGCTAGTTGTTATATAGTTAGTTAGTTAATTAGTTAGTTAGTTAGTGAGTTAGTTAGTAAATTGGTTAGGTAGTGGGTATATGTAGGAAGGTAACTAGTTAGTTAGTCAGTTAGTTAATTAGCTAGTTAGTTGGTTAGTTAGTTAGCTTGTTAGTTGGTTAGTTAGTTAGTTAATATGTATATAAGATGGTTGTTAGTTAGTTAAGTTAAATAAAAAGGTAAATAGTTAGTTAGTTAGTTAGGTAGTTAGTTAGTTAGTGGGTATGTAGGAAGGTAGTTAGTTAGTTAGTCAATTAGTTAGTTAGTTAGTTAGATAGCTAGTTAGGTTTTTAGTTAATTAGTCAGTTAGTTAGTTTGTAAGTTAGTTAGTTAATATTTATGTAAGAATGTAGTTAGTTAGATAGTTATATAGTTAGTTAGTTAGTTAGTTAGTTAGTTAGTTAGTTAGTTAGTTATCTAATAGTTAGTTAGTTAGTTAGTTAGTGACTAGGTATGTTGGAAGGTAATTAGTTAGTCGGTTAGTTAGCTAGTAGTAAGTTAGCTAGTCAGTTAGTTAATTAGTTAGTTAGTTTGTAAATTAATTAGTTAGTGGGTATGTAGGAATGTAGCTAGTTAGTTAGTTAGTTAGTTAATTAGTTAGTTACTTAGTTTCTTTGTTTGTTAGTTTGTTAATATGTATATAAGAAGGAAGTTAGTTAGTTAAATTGTTAGTTAGTTAGTTATCTATTTGTTAGTTACTTAGTTAGTTAGTTAGTCAATAATTTAGTTATTTAGTTAGTTAGTTAGTTAGTTAGCTAGTAGTTTGTTAGTTAGTTATTTAGTTAGTTAATTAGTGGGTATGTAGAAAGGTTGGTAGGTAGTTAGTTAGTTAGTTAGTTAGTTACTTAGTTAGTTAGTTAGTTAATAGGTATGTACGAAAATTGTTTGTTAGTTAGTTAGTTAGTTACTTAATTAGTTAGTTGGTTAGTCAGTAGGTTTGTAGGAAGGTAGTTAGTTAATTAGTAAGTTTGGTAGTTAGTTAATTAGTTAGTTAATAGGTATGTATGAAGGTAGTTAGTTAGTAAGTTAGTTAATTAGTTAGTTAGTTAGTTAGTTAGCTAGTGGTTAGTTAGTTAGTTAGTTAGTTAATTCGTTAATTAGTTAGTTAGTTAGTTAGTTAGTTAGATAGTTAGTTAGTGAGCCAGTAGTTAGTTTGTTATTTAGTAAGTTAGTTTGTTAATCAGTTAGTTTGTTTGTTAGTTAGCTAGTAGTTAGTTAGTTAATTAGTTAGTTATTTAGTTAGTTAGTTAGTTAAACAGTTAGCTAATTATTTGTTTGTTTGTTTGTTAGCTAGTTAGTTAGTTAGTTAGTGGGTATGTAGTTAGTTAGTTAGTCAGTTAGTTAGTTATTTGGCTAGTTAGTTAGTTAGTTAGTTAGTTAGTTAATTAGTTAGTTAGTTAGTCAGTTAATTAGTTAGTTAGTTAGTTAATTAGTTAGTTAGTTAGCAAGTAGTCAGTTAGTCAGATAGTTAGTTAGTTAGTTAGTTAGATAATTAGTTAGTTAATTAGTTCGTTAGTTAGTTAGTTAGTTAGTGGGTATGCATGAAGGTAGGTAGTTAGTTAGTTAGTTAGTCAACTAGCTAGCTAGCTAGCTAGTTAGCTAGTCATTTGTTAGTTAGTTAGTTAGTTAGTTAGTTAGTGGGTATGTAGTTTGTATGTTTGTTAGTTAGTTAGTTAGTTAGCTAGTAGTTAGTTAGTTGGCTAGTCAGTTAGTTAGTTAGTTTGTTCGTTAGTTGGTATGTACGAAGGTACTTAGTTAGTTAATTAGTTAATTAGTTAGTTAGTTAGTTAGTTAGTTAGTTAGTTAGGTTGTTAGTTAATTAGTTAGTTAGTTAGTTAGTATTTATGTAAGAAGGTAGTTAATTAAATAGTTAGATAGTTAGTTAGTCAGTTATCTAGTAGTTATTTAGTTAGTTAGTTAGTTAGTTAGTTAGTTAATAGGTATGTTGGAAGGTAGTTAGTTAGTCGGTTAGTTAACTAGTAGTAAGTTAGCTAGTTAGTTTGTTAATTAGTTAGTTAGTTAGTTAGTAAATTAATTAGTTAGTGGGTATGTAGGAAGGTAGCTAGCTAGTTACTTAGTTAGTTAATTAGTTAGTTAGTTAGTTAGTTAGTTAGTTAGTTAGTTAATATGTATATAAGAAGGAAGTTAGTTAGTTAGTTAGTTATCTATTTGTTAGTTAGTTAGTTAGTTAGTTAGTTAGTTAGTTAGTAATCTATTTGTTACTTAGTTAGTTAGTTAGTTATTCAATTAGTTAGTTATTTAGTTAGTTAGTTAGTTAGTTAGTCAGCCAGTAGTTAGTTAGTTATTTAGTTAGTTAAATAATGGGTATGCAGGAAGGTAGGTAGTTAGTTAGTTAGTTAGTTAGTTAGCTACTTAGCTAGTGGTCAGTTAGTTAGTTATGTAGTTAATTAGTTAGTTAATTAGTTAGTTAGTTAGGGGGTATGTAGTTAGTTGGTTAGAAAGTAAGTTAGTTAGTTATCTAGTAGTTAGTTAGTTAGTTAATTAGTTAGTTAGTTTGTTAATATGTATGTAGAAAGGTGATTAGTAAGTTAGTTAGTTAGTTTGCTAGTTGTTAGTTAGTTAATTAGTTAGTTAGTTAGTGAGTTAGTTAGTAAATTAGTTAGGTAGTGGGTATATGTAGGAAGGTAGCTAGTTAGTTAGTCAGTTAGCTAATTACTTAGTTAGTTAGTTAGTTAGTTAGTTAGTTAGTTGGTTAGTTAGTTAGTTAATATATATATAAGAAGATTGTTAGTTAGTTAAGTTAAATAAAAAGGTAAATAATTAGTTAGTTGGTGGGTATGTAGGAAGGTAGTTAGTTAGTTAGTTAGTTAGTTAGTTAGTTAGTCAGTTAGTTAGTTAGTTAGTTAGGTTGTTAGTTAATTAGTTAGTTAGTTAGTTAGTTAGTTAGTTAGTTAGTTAATATTTATGTAAGAAGGTAGTTAGTTAGATAGTTATATAGTTAGTTAATTAGTTAGTTAGTTAGTTAGTTAGTTAGTTAGTTATCAAGTTAGTTAGTTAGTTAGTTAGTTAGTGAATAGGTATGTTGGAAGGTAGTTAGTTTGTAGGTTAGTTAGCTAGTTAGTTAGATAATTAGTTAGTTAGTTAGTAAATTAATTACTTAGTGGGTATGTAGGAAGGTAGCTATTTAGTTAATTAGTTAGTTAGTTAGTTAGTTAGTTTGTTTGTTAGTTTGTTAATATGTATATAAGAAGGAAGTTAGTTAGTTATCTATTAGTTAGTTAGTTAGTTAGTTCGTTAGTTAGTCAATTAGTTAGTTATTTAGTTAGTTAGTTTGTTAGTTAGTTAGTTAGCTAGTAGTTTGTTAGTTAGTTATTTAGTTAGTTAGTTAGTGGGTATGTAGGAAGGTAGGTAGGCAGTTAGTTAGTTAATTTGATAGTTAGTAAGTTAGTTAGTTATTAGGTATGTAGGAAAATAGTCAGTTAGTTAGTTAGTTTGTTACTTAATTAGTTAGTTGGTTAGTTATTAGGTTTGTAGGAAGGTAGTTAGTTAATTAGTAAGTTTGGTAGTTAGTTAATTAGTTAGTTAATAGGTATGTACGAAGGTAGTTAGTTAGTAAGTTAGTTAGTTAGTTAAATAGTTAGTAAGCTAGTGGTTAGTTAGTTAGTTAGTTGGTTAATTAGTTCGTTAATCAGTTAGTTAGTTAGTTAGTCAGCTAGTTAGTTAGTTACTTAGTTAGTTAGTGAGCTAGTAGTTAGTTAGTTAGTTAGTAAGTTAGTTTGTTAATCAGTTAGTTAGCTAGTAGTTAGTTAGTTAATTAGTTAGTTATTTTGTTAGTTAGTTAGTTAAACAGTTGGCTAATTAGTTTGTTAGTTTGTTAGTTAGTTAGTTAGTTAGTTAGTTAGTGGGTATGTAGTTAGTTAGTTAGTTCGTTAGTTAGTTATTCGGCATGTTAGTTAGTTAGTTAGTTTGTTAATTGGTTAGTTAGTTAGTTAGTTAGTTAGTTAATTAGTTAGTTAGTTAGGTAATTTGTTAGTTCGTTAGTTTGTTTGTTATGTAGTAGTTAGATAGTCAGATATAGTCAGTTAATTAATTAGTTAGATAATTAGTTCGTTAGTTAGTTTGTTTGTTAATGGGTATGCATGAAGGTAGGTAGGTAGTTAGTGAGTTAGTTAGTTAGCTAGCTAGCTAGCTAGTTAGATAGTCACAAGTTAGTTAGTTAGTTAATTAATTAGTTAGTTAATTTGTTAGTTAGCTAGTTAGTTAGTGGGTATGTAGTTAGTTAATTTGTTAGTTTGTTAGTTTGTTATTAGGCTTGTTAGTTAGTTAGTTAGTTAATCAGTTAGTTAGCTAGTTAGTTTGTTAGTTAATTAGTTAGTTAGTTAATTAGTTAGTTAGATAGTAGTTAGTTAGTTAGTCAAATAGTTAGTCCATTCGTATGTTAATTAGTTTGTTAGTTAGTTAGATAGTGGGTATGTAGGAAGGTAGGTAGTTAGTTAGTTAGCTAGTTAGTTTGTTAGTTAGTGGGCATGCACGAAGGTACTTAGTTAGTTAGTTGCTTAGTTAGTTAGTTAGTTAGTTAGTTATGTTGTTAGTTAATTAGTTAGTGAGTTAGTTAGTTAGTTAATATTTATGTAAGAAGTTAGTTAGTTAGATAGTTAGATAGTTAGTTAATTTGTTTGTTTGTTTGTTAGTTAGTTAGTTAGTTATGTAGTAGTTATATAGTAATTTAGTTAGTTAGTTAATAGGTATGTTGGAAGGTAGTTAGTCGGTTAGTTCGTTAGTAGTAAGTTAGCTAGTTAGTTTGTTAATTAGTTAGTTAGTCAGTTAGTAAATTAATTAGTTAGTGGGTATGTAGGAAGGTAGCTAGCTAGTTAGTTAGTTAGTTAATTAGTTAGTTAGTTAATTAGTAAGTTAGTTAGTTAGTTAGTTAGTTAATATGTATATAAGAAGGAAGTTAGTTAGTTAAATAGTTAGTCAGTTAGTTAGTTGTCTATTTGTTAGTTAGTTAGTTAGTTAGTTATCTATTTGTTAGTTAGTCAGTTAGTTAGTTAGTCAATTAGTAAGTTAACTAACTAACTAACTACTACTAGCTAACTAACTAACTAACTAACTAACTATCTAAATAACTAACTAATTGACTAACTAACTAACTAATAGATAACTAACTAACTAACTAACAATTTGACTAACTAACTAACTTCTTATATACATATTAACAAACTAACTAACAAACAAACTAACTAACTAACTTATTAACTAAGTAACTAACTAACTAGCTACCTTCCTACATACCCAATAACTAATTAATTTACTAACTAACTAACTATCTAATTAACTAACTAACTAGATAACTTACTACTAGCTAACTAACCGACTAACTAACTTCCTTCCAACATACATATTCACTAACTAACTACCTAACTAACTAACTAACTACTAGATAACTAACTAACTGACTAACTAATTAACTAACTATCTAACTATCTAACTAACTACATTCTTACATAAATATTAACTAACTAACTAACTAACTAACTAATTAACTAACAACATAACTAACTTACTAACTAACTAACTCACTAACTAACTTCCTACATACCCACTAACTAACTAACTACGTAACTAACTAACTAATTATTTACCTTTTTATTTAACTTAACTAACTAACAATATTCTTATATACATATTAACTAACGAACTGACCAACTAACTAACTAACTAACTAACTAACTAACTAACTAATTAGCTGCCTTCCTACATATACCCACTACCTAACTAATTTACTAACTAAGTCACTAACTAACTAACTAATGAACTAACTAACTACTAGCAAACTGACAAACAAACAAACTAACCACCTTTCTACATACATATGAACTAACTAACTAACTAATTAACTAACTAACTAACTACTACATAACTAACTAACTTACTAACTAACCAACTAACTACATACCCACTAACTAACTAACTAATTAACTAACTAATTAACTACATAACTAACTAACTGACCACTAGCTAAGTAGCTAACTAACTAACTAACTAACTACCTACCTTCCTGCATACCCACTATTTAACTAACTAAATAACTAACTAACTATTGGCTGACTAACTAACTAACTAACTAACAAACAAAATAACGTACTAATTGACTAACTAGCTAACTAACTAACTAACAAATAGATAACTAACTAACTAACTAACTAACTAACAAATAGATAACTAACTAACTAACTAACTATTTAACTAGCTAACTTCCTTCTTATATACATATTAACTAACTAACTAACTAACTAATTAACTAACTAAATAACTAGCTAGCTACCTTCCTACATACCCACTAACTAATTAATTTACTAACTAACTAACTAACTAATTAACAAACTAACTAGCTAACTTACTACTAGTTAACTAACCGACTAACTAACAACCTTCCAACATACCTATTAACTAACTAACTAACTAACTAAATAACTACTAGATAACTAACTAAATAACTAACTAACTAATTAACTAACTATCTAACTATTTAACTAACTACCTTCTCACATAAATATTAACTAATTAACTAACTGACTAACTAATTAACTAACAACCTAACTAACTAACTAACTAACTAACTAATTAACTAACTAACTAACCTAACTAACTAACTAACTAAGTAACTAATTAACTAACTATCTATCTAGCCAAATTACTAACTACCTAACTAACTAACAAACTAACAAACTAACAAACCCACTAACTAACTAACTAACTAACAAATTTACTAACAAATTAACTAACTAACTAAATAACTAACTAACTAATGACTAGCTAACTAGCTAGCTAGCTAGCTAACTGACTAACTTACTAACTAACTACCTACCTTCATGCATACCCACTAACTAACTAACTAACTAACTAACTAATTAACTAACTAATTATCTAACTAATTAACTAACTAACTATCTGACTAACTAACTACTTGCTAACAAACTAACTAACTAACTAACTAATTAACGAACTAACTAACTAACTAATTAACTAACTAACTAACTAACTAATTAACTAACTAACTAGCCAAATAACTAACTAACTAACTAACTAACTAACTAACTAACTACATACCCACTAACTAACTAACTGACTAACTAACTAACTAACTTACTAACTATCTAACTAATTAACTAACTTACTAACAAACTACCTTCATACATACATATTAACTAACTAATTAACTAACTACCTAACTTACTAATTAACTAACTACCTTCCAACAAACCCACTAATTAACCAACTAACTAATTAAGTAACAAACAAACAAACTAACTAACTAACTAACTAACTATTTTCCTACATACCTATTAACTAACTAACTAACTAACTAACTAATTAACTAACTAACTAACTACCTACCTACCTTCCTACATACCCACTAACTAACTAACTAAATAACTAACTAACAAACTACTAGCTAACTAACTAATTAACTAACTAAATAACTAACTAATTGACTAACTAACTAACTAACTAACTAACAAACATATAACTAACTAACTAACAATTTAACTAACTAACTTCCTTCTAATATACATATTAACAAACTAGCAAACTAACTAACTAACTAACTAACTATTTAACTAACTAACTAACTAACTAACTAGCTACCTTCCTACATACCCACTAACTAATTAATTTACTAACTAACTAACTAATTATCTAACAAACTAGCTAACTTACTACTAGCTGACTAACCGACTAACTAACTAACTTCCAACATACCTATTCACTAACTAACTAACTACTAGATAACTAACAACTAACAAACTAACTGACTAACTAATTAACTAACTATCTAACTATCTAACTAACTACCTTCTTACATAACTATTAACTAACTAACTAACTAACTAACTCACTAATTAACTAACAACCTAACTAACTAACTAACTAACTAACTAACTAACTGACTAACAAAGTAACTACCTTCCTACATACCCACTAACTAACTAACTACCTAACTAACTAACTAACTATTTACCTTTTTATTTAACTTAAATAACTAACAACCTTCGTATATACGTATTAACTAACTAACTAACCATCTAACTAGCTAACTGACTAACTAACTAACTAATTAGCTATCTGACTAACTAACCAGCTACCTTCCTACATATACCCAACTAATTAACTATCTGACTAACTAACTAAATAGCTATCTGACTTACTAACCAGCTACTAATTAGCTATCTGACTAACTAACCAGCTACCTAACTAATTTACCGACAAACTCACCTACTAACTAAATATTAAACTAACTAACTAACTATTTGCAAACTAACTAACTAACTAACTACCTTTCTACATACATATTAACTAACTAACTAACTAATTAACTAACTAACTAACTACTAGATAACTAACTAACTTACTAACTAACCAACTAACTACATACCCACTAACTAACTAACTAATTAACTACATAACTAATTAACTGACTACTAGCTAAGTAGCTAACTAGCTAACTAACTAACTACCTACCTTCCTGCATACCCGCTAACTAACTAACTAAATAATTAACTACTAGCTGACTAACGAACTAACTAAATAACTAACTAATTGAGTAATTAACGAACTAACTAATCACTAACTACCTAGCTAGCTAGCTAGCTTGCTACCTAACTAACTAACTAACTAACTACCTTCATACATACCCACTAACTAACTAACTGACTAACGAACTAATTAACTAACTAATTATCTAACTAATTAACTAACTAACTATCTGACTAACTAACTAACTGACTAACTAACTACTAGCTATCAAACTAACTAAATAACTAATTAACTAACTAACTAACTAACTAACTAACTGACTAACTAACTAACTAACTAGGCAAATAACTAACTAACTAACTAACTTAATAACTAACTTACTAACTAACCAACTACATACCCACTAACTAACTAACTCACTAACTAACTAACTAACGAACAAACAAACTAATTAGCTAACTGTTTAACTAACTAACTAACTAACTAAATAACTAACTAATTAACTAACTAACTACTAGCTAACTAACATACTAACTAACTGACTAACAAACTAACTTATTAACTAACTAACTAACTAACTAACTAAGGAACTAACTAACTAGCTAACTAACTAACTGACTATATAATTAATGAACTAACTAACTAACTAACTAACTAACTAACTAACTAACTAACTAACCACTAGCTAACTAACTAACTAACTAATTAACTAACTTACTAACTAACTACCTTCATACATACATATTAACTAACTAATTAACTAACTACCTAACTTACTAATTAACTAACTACCTTCCTACAAACCCACTAACTACACAACTAACTAATTAAGTAAGTAAGTAACTAACTAACTAACAATTTTCCTACATGCCTATTAACTAACTAACTAACTAACTAACTAATTAACTAACTAGCTAACTAACTACTTACGTTCCTGCATACCCACTAACTAACTATCTAAATAACTAACTAACAAACTACTAGCTAACTAACTAACTAACTAACTAACTTAATAACTACCTAACTAACTAACTAACTAACTAACTAATAGATAACTAACTAACTAACTAACAATTTAACTAACTAACTTCCTTCTTATATACATATTAACAAACTAACTAACAAACAAACTAACTAACTAACTAACTAACTAACTAACTAACTTACTAATAGATAACTAACTAACTAACAAACAAACTAATTAACTAACTAACTATTTAACTAAGAAACTTACTACCTTCTTATATGCATATTAACTAACAAACTAACTAACTAACGAATTAACTAACTGACTATCTAACAAGCTAATTAACTAGATAACTACTAGCTAACTAACTAACTAACTGATTGACTAACTAACTTACTAACTTACTAACGAACTACTAGCTCACTAACTAACTAATTGACTAACTAACTAACTAGCCAACTAACTACCTAACTAACTAATTACCTAACTACCTTCCTACAAACCCACTAACTAACTAACTAACTAACTAATTAACTAACTCACTAACTAACTACCTAACTAACTAACTATCTTCCTACATTCCCTTTAACTAACTAACTAATTAACTAGCTAACTAACTAACAAACTACCTTCCTACATACCCACTAACTAACTAAGTACCTTCCTACATACCCACTAACTAACTAACTAACTAACTACCTGCCTACATACCCACTAACAAACTAACTAGCTAACTAACTAACTATCTAACTAACTACTAGCTAACTAAGTAACTAATTAACTGAATAACTAACTATTTAACTAGCTACCAAATAGATAACTAACTATCTAGCTAACTAACTAACTAACTAACTAACTATTTAACTAACTATCTAACTAACTAACTACCTTCTACATACATATTAACTAACTAACTAAATAACTACCTAACTAACTAACTCACTAAATAACTAACTAACGAACTAACTGACTACTAGCTAACCAGCTAACTAACTAAGTAACTAACTGACTAACTAACTAACCAATTGACTAACTAAATAACTAACTTATTAACTAACTAACTAACTAACTAACTACCTTCCTACATACCCACTAAATAACTAACTAACTAGCTAACTCACTAACTAACTACTAGCTAACTACTAGCTAGCTAACTAACTAACTAACTAACTAGTTGACTAACTAACTAACTAGTTGACTAACTACTAGATAACTAACTAACTAACTAACTAACTTGCTGACTAACTGACTATCTAACTAAACAATTAACTACCTTCTTACATACATATTAACTAACTAACTTACTAACGATTTAACTAACAACCTAACTAACTAAATAACTAACTAACTAACTGACTAATTGGTAACTAACTAACTAACTAACTAACTAACTAACTAACTAACTAACTGACTTACTAACTAACTACCAGATTACTAACGAACTAACTAACTAACTAAATAACTAACTAACTAACTACTAGCTAACTAAGAAACTAACTGATTAACTAACTAACTTGTTAACTAATTAACTACTAGCTCACTAACTAACTAAGTAACTAACTAACTAACGAACTAACTAACTAACTAACTAATAGATAACTAACTAATTAACAAACTAATTAACAAACTAACTAACTAACTAACTACCGTCATACATACCTATTAATTAACTAACAAACTAACTACCTAACTACCTACCTACAAACCCACTAACTAACTAACTAACTTCCTACATACTTATTGACTAACATACTAACTGACTAACTAACTAATTAACTAGCTAACTTACTAATTACCTTCCTACATACCCACTAACTTTCTAACTGACTAACTAACTAACTAACTACTAGCTAACTAACTAACTAACTAAATAACTGAAAATTAACTAACTAACTAACTAACTAACTAACTTACTAACTAACTAACTAACTAACTAACTAACTAACTAATTAACTAACTGACTAACTATCTAAGTAACTAACTAACTAACTAACGATATTCCTGCATACCTACTAACTAGCTAACTTACTACCTTCCTACATGCCCATTAAATAACTAACAAACTAACTACTGGCTAACTAAGTAACTAACTAACTATCCAAATAACTAACTAGTTAACTAACTAACCAACTACTTGATAACTAACTAACTAACTAACTAACTAATTAACTATCTAACTAACTAACTACCATCCTACATACCTACAAACTATCTAATTGACTAACTAGCTAAGTAACTAACTAACTGGATTACTAACTAACTAACTACCAACCTTCCTACATACCCACTAACTAACTAACTAATTTACTAACTACTAGCTAACTAACTAAATAACTAACTAATTAAATAACTAAATAACGAACAAATTAACTAACTAACTACCTTCAAACATAACTATTAACTAACTAACTAACTAACTAACAAACAAACTAACTAACAAATAGATAACTAACTAACTAACTAACTATTTAACGAACTAACTTCCTTCTTATATACATATTAACTAACTAACTAACTAACTAACTAACTAACTAACTAACTAACTAACTAACTGACTGACTAAATAACTACTAGATAACTAACTAACTAACTAACAAACTAACTAATTCACTACAACAGATGGGAGTATCAGCGACAGCCCGTCGCTGATAAAACAACCTTTCTGCGACGGCCCGTCGCAGAAGAGTATTACCGATGGTTTTAATAGCGACGGGCCGTCGATGATGTTAAAAATTTTTCGTCGGCCCATCGCTGATGCTTTATACCGTCGCTAATACTCTGCGTTGGCCCATCACAGATTCATAAACCGTCGCTAATAGGTTGCGTCGGCCCGTCGCAGATTCATAAACCGTCGCTAAAGGCTCTTGTAAATGTTGAAATAACCGCCATATATTTTCAAATTATCTCCGACGGACCGTCGCTAAGGTTTGACCGTCGCAGATAAGTATAAGTGACGGCCCGTCGCTAATGTTATCCCGTCGGTGAAGTTTGTGCACAATTACTTAACCCCGCTGGCCCCTTTCTCTCTCTTTACACTCATTCACCCCTCTTCCCCTCCTCTCCACACAGCACCCCCGCTCTTTCCCCTCTTCTCCATAGCCCCCTGCCCCGCCGCTAGCTACAGCCCCGCCTCCCGCGACTGGTGACGGCGACGGCCACGGCGACTTCTCCTCTCGCGACTGGTGACGGCGACGGCGACGGCGACTTCTCCTCTCCTCTCGCGACTGGTGACTGGTGACTGGCGACGGCGACTTTGAGTGTGCTGCACAGCCCCCTGCACCGCGCCTCTTTCTACTCTTGCTAGATGAAGGTATAATTTCTCAATTTTTTAGAGTTAAGGTTAGGGTTTCTAAATTTTTTATAGTTTTAAGTACTCTTAGGTTTCTTACATCCTGTTCATTTTTAGTTTAAATTCTGTTTTGAAAGTTGATTTCTGTTTGTTAATTTAGTATAATTAATTACATCCTGCACCGCCCCTCTTTCCACTCTTGCTAGAATATTTGTATTATTTTGTATTATTTGTGATATTATGTGGGGGTTCTGTTTTTGAATTTTGTGATATTTGTTATATTATTTGTATTATTTGTATTATTTTTGAATTTGAAATATGTGTATGTGTGTGTGTGTGTGTATATAATAAATAATAATATAGGTAATTAAGTAATATGTTTTACATTAATAGTATATTATAATAATAATATATATAACAAATAATAAACATATATAATAGTAATATGAATAAATAATTAAATATTAATTAATTAATTAAATATAATATTGATTAATTCAATATAATAACTAATTAATTAAATATAGTATCTGCTATGAGCCGTCGCTGAAAATAACATAGCGACGGGCCGTCGGTAAAGCTATCTGCTACGGGCCGTCGCTGAAAGTGAAATCAGCGACGCAGCTTTCAGCGATGGTTATTTAGCGACGGCGGGCCGTCGGTAACACCTTTAGCGACGGTTTTTGCGTCTTTTAGCGACGGTTTTTACCGTCGCTGATATCCTAAAATGTTGTAGTGATTAACTAACTATATAACTATCTAACTAACTACCTTCTTACATAAATATTAACTAACTAACTAACTCACTAACAAATTAACTAACAACATAACTAACTAACTAACTAACTAACTAACTAACTAACTAACTAACTAAGTACCTTCGTACATACCCACTAACTAATAAACTAACTAACTAACTAACTAGCCAACTAACTAACTACCTACCTTATATAAACTAACTAACTTCCTTCTTATATACATATTAACTAACTAACTAACTAACTAACTTACTAACTAACTAACTACTAGCTCTCTAATTAACTAACGAGTTAGTTAGTTAATTAGGTATGTATGAAGGTAGTTAGTTAATTAATTAGTTAGCTAATTATTTAGTTAATTCGTTAGTTCGTTAGTTTGTTAGTTACATAGTTAGTAGTCAGTTAGTTAGTTAGTCAGTTAGATAGGTAGTGGGTATGTAGGAAGGTAATTAGTTAGTTAGTTAGTTAATTAGTTAGTTAGTCAGTTAGTATGTTAGTCAATAGGTATGTAGGAAGTTAGTTAGTTAGTTATTTAGTTAGTTAGTGGGTTTGTAGGTAGGTAGTTAGTTAGTTAGTTAATTAATAGGTATGTATGACGGTAGTTAGTTAGTTAGTTAGTGAGCTAGTAGTTAATTAGTTAGCAAGTTAGTTAGTTAATCAGTTAGTTACTTTGTTAGCTAGTAGTTAGTTAGTTAGTTATTTAGTCAGTTAGTAAGTTAGTTCGTTAGTAATCTAGTAGTTAGTTAGTAAGTCAGTTAGTTAGTTAGTTAGTTAGTTAGTTAGTTAGTTAGTTAGTTAGTTAGTTAGTTAGTTAGTTACCTATTAGTCAGTTAGTTGGTTAGTTATTTAGTTAGTTAGGTAGTTAGTTAATTCTTTAGTAAGTTAGTTAGTTAATATGTATGTACGAAGGTAGTTAATTATTTAGTTAGATGGTCAGTTAGTCAATTAGTTAGTTAGTTAGTTAGTTACCTAGTAGTTAGTCAACTAGTTAGTTAGTTAGTCAACTAGTTAGTTAGTTAGTTAGTTAGCTAGTAGTTAGCTAGTAGTTAGTTAGTGAGTTAGCGAGTATGTTAGTTATTTAGTGGGTATGTAGGAAGGTAGTTACTTAGTTAGTTAATAAGTCAGTTATTTAGTTAGTTAGTTGGTTACTTAGTTAGTTAGTTAGTTACTTAGTTAGTTAGCTGGTTACCTAGTAGTTAGTTAGTTAGTTAGTTATATAGTTATTTAGCGAGTTAGTTAGTTAGGTAGTTATTTAGTTAGTTAGTTTATATGTATGTAGAAAGTAGTTAGTTAGTTAGATAGTTAGTTAAATAGTTAGTTAGTTAGTTAGTTAGTTAGCTAGTTAGTTATCTATTAGGTAGTTAGTTAATTAGTTAGTTATTCAGTTAATTAGTTACTTAGTTAGCTAGTAGTTAGTTAGATAGTTTGATAGTTAGTTAGTTAGTGGGTATGTAGGAAGGTAGTTAGTTAGTTAGTTAGTTAGTTAATTAGTTAGTTAGTTAGGTAAATGGTATGTAGGAAGATAGTTAGTTTGTTAGTGAGTTTGTTAATTAGTTAGTTAGTTAGTTAGTTAGTTAGTTAGTGGGTTTGTAGGAAGGTAGTTAGGTAATTAGTTAGTGAGGTAGTTAGTTAGCTAGTTAGCTAGTTAGTTAATTAGTTAGTTAGTGAGCTAGTAGTTTGTTAGTCAGTCAGTTAGTTAGTTAGCTAGTAGTTATCTTGTTAGTTATCTAGTTAGTTAGTCAGTTAGTTAATTCGTTAGTTAGTTAGTTTGTTAGTTAATATGCATATAAGAAGGTAGTTAGTTTCTTAGTAAAATAGTTAGGTAGTTAGTTAGTTAGTTTGTTAGTTAGTTAGTTATCTATTAGTAAGTTAGTTAGTTAGTTAATTAGTTAGTTATTCAATTTATTAGTCAGTCAATTAGTTAGTAAGTTAGTTAGTTAGTTAATAGGTATGTAGGAATATAGTTAGTTAGTTAGTTAGTTAGTTAGTTAGTTAGTTAGTGAGTTAATTAGTTAATTAGTTAGCTAGTTAGTTAGTTAGTTAGTTAGTAAGTTAGTTAGTTAGTTAGTTTGGTTGTTAGTTAATTAGCTAGTAAGTTAGTTAGTTAGTTAGTTAATATTTATGTAAGAAGGTAGTTAGTTAGATAGTTAGATAGGTAGTTAATTAGTTAGTAAGTTAGTTAGTTTTCTAGTAGTTAGTTAGTTAGTTAGGTAGTTAGTTAGTGAATAGGTATGTTGGAAGGAACTTAGTTAGTCGGTTAGTTAGCTAGTTGTAAGTTATCTAGTTAGTTAGTTAATTAGTTAGTTAGTTAGTTAGTTAATTAGTTCGTCAATTAGTTAGTCAGTTAGTTAGTTAGTTAGCTAGTTAGTTAGTTACTTAGTTAGTTAGAGAGCTAGTAGTTAGTTAGTTAGTTAGTTAGTAAGTTAGTTTGTTAATCAGTTAGTTAGCTAGTAGTTAGTTAGTTAATTAGTTAGTCATTTAGTTAGTTAGTTAGTTAAACAGTTGGCTAATTTGTTAGTTAGTTAGTTAGTTAGTGGGTATGTAGTTAGTTAGTTAGTTAGTTAGTTAGTTATTTGGCGAGTTAGTTAGTTAGTTAGTTAGTTAATTAGTTAGTTAGTTAGTAAGTTAGTTAATTAGTTAGTTAGTTAGTTTGTTTGTTAGGTAGTAGTAAGTTAGTCAGATAGTTAGTTAATTAGTCAGATAATTAGTTAGTCAATTAGTTCGTTAGTTTGTTAGTTTGTTAGTGGGTATGCATGAACGTAGGGAGTTAGTTAGCTAGCTAGCTAGCTAGTTAGATAGTCACTAGTTAGTTAGTTAGTTAGTTAGTTAATTAGTTAGTTAATTTGTTAGTTAGCTAGTTAGTTAGTGGGTATGTAGTTAGTTAGTTAGTTAGTTAGTTTGTTAGTTTGTTAGTTAGTTAATTGGCTAGTTTGTTAGTTAGTTAGTTAATCAGTTAGTAAGGTAGTTAGTTAGTTAGTTAATTAGTTAGTTAGTTAGTTAATTAGTTAGTTACCTAGTAGTTAGTTAGTTAGTTAAATAGTTAGTCCATTAGTTTTTTAATTAGTTTGTTAGTTAGTTAGATAGTGGGTGTGTAGGAAGGTAGGTAGTTAGTTAGTTGGCTAGTTAGTTAGTTAGTTTGTTTGTTAGTTAGTGGGTTTGTACGAAGGTACTTAGTTAGTTAGTTAGTTAGTTAGTTAGTTAGTTAGTTATGTTGTTAGTTAATTAGTTTGTGAGTTAGTTAGTTAGTTAATATTTATGTAAGAAGGTAGTTAGTTATATAGTTAGATAGTTAGTTAATTAGTTAGTTAGTTAGTTATCTAGTAGTTATTTGGTTAGTTAGCTAGTTAGTTAATAGGTATGTTGGAAGGTAGTTAGTCGGTTAGTTAGCTAGTAGTAAGTTAGCTAGTTAGTTTGTTAATTAGTTAGTTAGTTAGTTAGTAAATTAATTAGTTAGTGGGTATGTAGGAAGGTCACTACCAAGTTAGTTAGTTAGTTAATTAGTTAGTTAGTTAGTTAGTTAGTTAGTTAGTTAATATGTATATAAGAAGGAAGTTAGTTTGTTAAATAGTTAGTTAGTTAGTTAGTTATCAATTTGTTAGTTAGTTAGTTAGTTAGTTAGTTAGTTTGTTAATAGTTATGTTTGAAGGTAGTTAGTTAGTTAATTAGTTAGTTAGTTAGTTAGTTAGCTAGGAGTTAGTTAGTTAGTTAGTTAATTAGTTAGTTATTTAGTTAGTTAATTAGTTAGTTATTTAGTTAGTTTGCTAGTAGTTAGTAAATTAGTTAGTTAGTTAGTAGGTATGTAGGAAGGTTGGTAGTTAGTTAGTTACTTAGCTAGTTAGTCAATTAGATAGTTTGTAGGTATGTAGGAAGGTAGTTAGTTAGTTAGATAGTTAATTAGTTAGTTAGTTAGTTAGTTAGTTATTTAATGGGCATGTAGGAAGGTAGTAAGTTAGCTAGTTAATAGGTATGCAGGAATATCGTTAGTTAGTTAGTTAGTCACTTAGATAGTTAGTTAGTTAGTTAATTAGTTAGTTAGTTAGTTAGTTAGTTGGTTAGTTAGTTAGTTAGTTTGTATGAAGGCAGTCAGTTAATTAGTTAGTTAGGTAGTTAGTTAGTTAGTTAGTTAGTTAGTTAGTTAGTTAGTTAGCTAGGAGTTAGTTTGTTAGTTAGTTAGTTAGTTAGTTAGTTAGTTAGTTAGTTAGTTTGTTAGTTTGTTAGTTAGTCGATTAGTTAGTTATTTAGTTAATTAGTTAGTTAGTTAGTTAGTTAGCTAGTAGTTAGTTAGTTATTTGGTTATTTAGTAAGTGGGTATGTAGGAAGGTAGGTAGTTAGTTAGTTAGTTAGTTAATTAGTTACTTAGTCAGTTAGTTAATAGGTATGTAGGTAAATAGTAAGTTTGTTAGTTAGTTAGTTAATTAATTAGTTAGTTGGTTAGTTAATGGGTTTGTAGGAAGGTAGTTAGTTAATTAGTAAGTTGGGTAGTTAGTTAATTAGTTAGTTAATAGGTATGTATGAAGGTAGTTAGTTAGTAAGTTAGTTAATTACTTAGTTAGTTAGTTAGTTAGTTAGTTAGTTAGTTAGTTCGTTAATTAGTTAGTTAGTTAGTTACTTAGCTAGTTAGTTAATTACTTAGTTAGTTAGTGAGCTAGTAGTTAGTTAGTTAGTTAGTAAGCTAGTTTGTTAATCAGTTAGTTAGTTTGTTAGTTAGCTAGTAGTTAGTTAGTTAATTAGTTAGTTATTTAGTTAGTTAATTAGTTAGTTAAACAATTAGCTAATTTGTGTTTGTTAGTTAGTTAGTTAGTTAGTGGGTATGTAGTTAGTTAGTTAGTTAGTTAGTTAGTTAATTAGTTATTTAGTTAGTTATTTGGCTTGTTAGTTAGTTAGTTAATTATTTAGTTACTTAGTTAGTTAATTTGTTAGTTTGTTAGTTAATTAGTTAGTTAGTAAGTCAGTTAGTTAGTTAGCTAGTAGTTAGATAGTTAATGAAATTGTTAGTTAATTAGTTAGTTAGTTAGTTAGTTAGTTAGTTAGTTAGATAGTGGGTATGTAGGAAGGTAGTTAGTTAGTTAGTTATTTTGTAGGCTAGTTAGTTAGTTAGTTAGTTAGTGGGTATGTACGAAGGTAGTTAGTTAGTTAGTTAGTTAGTTAGTTAGATAGTTAGTTAGCTAGTAGTTAGTTAGTTAGTTAATTAATTAGTTAGTGAATTAGTTAGCGATGTAGTAGTTAGTTAGTTAGTTAGTTAGCTAGTAGTCAGTTAGTTAGTTAGTTATTTAGTTTGTTAGGTGGTTAGTTAATTATATAGTTAGTTAGTTAGTTAGTTAGTTAGTTAGTTAGTTAGTTAATATGTATGTTAGTGAGTTAGAAGGTAGTTAGTGGGTATGTAAGAAGGTAGTTAGTGGGTATGTAGCAATGTAGTTAGTTAGGTAGTTAGTTAGTTAAAAGCTATGTTACTCCGATACGCCAAAATCTGAGACGTACGCGTGTCCGATACGTATCGGATGCGGATACGCAACGGATATGTATCCGACACGCCAGCTGGCATATCTAAATATTTTAAATTAAATTATTCATGGACATGGCGTCGATACGCCATGACACGGCATTAATTCACGGGGATAGGGCCTATGTTTATGAAAAGGCCAGCCACAAGTATTAAACTGGGTGAGAAGGGGGGACTTATTTATAGGGGTAACGGATGGATACGGTCGGTCAATACAGCGAGGTGGGATTATTCATGCACTTATGTTCCGCCCAATCTTATATGTTTGGATATTGTGCATAAGGGTGGTACCAAATCATTTTCCACATGCATATTTAATATTTTCACAATAAATTTTCTAATTGAACTTTATTTTTTCAACATAATAAAAATAATATATATATATACAAACGTATCGTATCCATGATTTTTATAAAATTGCCGTATCGCCGTGTCCGTATCGTATCGGATACGATACTCGTACCCGTATCCGTGCAACATAGGTTAAAAGGTATGTTTGAAGGTAGGTAGTTAGTTAGTTTGTTCGTTAGTTAGCTAGTAGTTAGTTAGTCAATTAGTTAGTTAGTTAGTTAGCTAGTAGTTAGATAGTTAGTTAGTTAGTTAATTAGTTGGTTAGTTAGTTAGCTAGTATTTAGTTAGTTAGTTAGTTAGTTAGTAAGTTAGTTATTTATTTACTTAGTTACTTAGTTAGTTAGTTAGATAGTTAGTTAGTTAGTTAGTTAGTTAGAGGGTATGTAGGAAGGCAGCTAGTTAGTCAGTTAGTTAGTTTATAAGTTAGATAGTTAATAAGTTAGTTAGTTAGTTAGTTAGTTAGTTAGTTAGTTAGTCAGTTAGATAGTTAGTGGGTATGTAGGAAGGTAATTAGTTAGTTAGTCAGTTAGTATGTTAGTCAATAGGTATGTAGGAAGTTAGTTAGTTAGTTAGTTAGTTAGTGGGTTTGTAGATAGGTAGTTAGGTAGTTAGTTAGTTAGTTAATTAATAGGTATGTATGACGGTAGTTAGTTAGTTAGTTAGTTAATTAGTTTGTTAATTAGTTAGTTAGCTATTAGTTAGTTAGTTAGTTAGTTAGTTAGTTAGTCACTTAGTTAGTTAGTGAGCTAGTAGTGAATTAGTTAACAAGTTAGTTAGTTAATCAGTTAGTTACTTAGTTAGCAAGTAGTTAGTTAGTTAGTTATTTAGTTAGTTAGTTCGTTAGTAATCTAGTAGTTAGTTAGTAAGTCAGTTAGTTAGTTAGTTAGTTTGTTTGTTTGTTAGTTACTTATTAGTCAGTTAGTTGGTTAGTCATTTAGTTTGTTAGGTTGTTAGTTAATTCTTTAGTAAGTTAGTTAGTTAGTTAATATGTATGTAAGAAGGTAGTTAATTATTTAGTTAGATAGTCAGTCAGTCAGTCAGTTAGTTAGTTAGTTAGTTAGTTAGTTACTTAGTTAGTTAGTGAGCTAGTAGTTAATTAGTTAACAAGTTAGTTAGTTAATCAGTTAGTTTCTTAGTTAGCTAGTAGTTAGTTAGTTAGTTATTTAGTAAGTTAGTTAGTTAGTTAGTTCGTTAGTAATCTGGTAGTTAGTTAGTAAGTCAGTTAGTTAGTTAGTTAATTAGTTAGTTAATTAGTTAGTTAGTTACCAATTAGTCAGTTAGTTAGTTAGTTATTTAGTTAGTTAGGTTGTTAGTTAAATCGTTAGTAAGTTAGTTAGTTAATATGTATGTAAGAAGGTAGTTAATTGTTTAGTTAGATAGTCTGTTAGTCAGCAAGTTAGTTAGTTAGTTAGTTAGTTATCTAGTAGTTAGTCAACTAGTTAGTTAGTTAGTCAACTAGTTAGTTAGTTAGTTAGTTAGTTAGCTAGTAGTTAGCTAGTAGTTAGTTATTGAGTTAGCTAGTTAGTTAGTTATTTAGTGGGTATGTAGGAAGGTAGTTAGTTAGTTAATAAGTTAGTTATTTCGTTAGTTAGTTGGTTAGTTAGTTTGTCAGTTAGTTACTTAGTTACTTAGTTGGTTAGCTAGTAGTCAGTTAGTTAGTTAGTTAGTTAGTTATTTAGGCAGTTAGTTAGTTAGTTAGTTATTTTGTTAGTTAGTTTATATGTATGTAGAAGGTAGTTAGTTAGTTAGATAGTTAGTTAAATAGTTAGTTAGTTAGTTAGTTAGTTAGCTAGTTAGTTAATTAGTTAGTTAGTTAGCTAGTTAGTTAATTAGTTAGTTATTCAGTTAATTAGTTACTTAGTTAGCTAGTAGTTTGTTAGATAGATAGTTAGTTAGTTAGTTAGTGGGTATGTAGGAAGGTAGTTAGTTAGTTAGTTAGTTAGTTAATTAGTTAGTTAGTTAGTTAGTTAAAAGGTAGGTAGTTAATTAGTTAGTTAGTTAATTAGTTAGTTAGTTTGTTCGGAGAAGGGTTACTGCGACGGTCCGCCGGAGAAGGTTTCTGTGACGGCCCGCCGGAGAAGTGTTCTACGGCCCGCTGGAGAAAGAACAACCGTCGGAAAAAGTGACATCAGCGACGGCCCGTCGGAAAAAGTGACATTAGCGAGGCCCCTTTCAGCGACGGGAGATCAGCGACGGGTTGCCGTCGGTAAAACTTTCAGCGACGGTTTTTGGGAGTATCAGCGACGGTTTTTACCGTCGCTGATGTGCATATTTGTTGTAGTGACGCGTTGGATACGCATCCGATACGTATCAGACAAGCCAGCTGGCGTATCTAAATATTTTATATTAAATTATTCATGGACACGGCGTGGATACGCCATGACACGACATTAATTCACGGGGATACGGCCTATGTTTATGAAAAGGCCAGCCACAAGTATTAAACTGGGTGAGAAGGGGGGACTTATTTATAGGGGTAAAGGATGGATAAGGTCGGTCAATACAGCGAGGTGGGATTATTCATGCACTTATGTTCCGCCCAATCTTATATGTTTGGATATTGTGCATAAGGGTCGTACCAAATCATTTTCCACATGCATATTTAATATTTTCACAATAAATTTTCTAATTAAACTTTATTTTTTCAACATAATAAAAATAATATATATATATACAAACGTATCGTATCCATGATTTTTATAAAATCGCCGTATCGCCGTATCCGTATCGTATCGGATACGATACTCGTACCCGTATCCGTGCAACATAGTTTAAAAGGTATGTTTGAAGTTAGTTAGTTAGTTAGTTAGTTAGTTAGTTAGCTAGTAGTTAGTTAGTTAGTTAGTCAATTAGTTAGTTAGTTAGTTAGCTAGTAGTTAGATAGTTAGTTAGTTAGTTAATTAGTTGGTTAGTTAGTTAGCTAGTATTTAGTTAGTTAGTTAGTTGGTTAGTAAGTTAGTTATTTATTTATTTAGTTACTTAGTTAGTTAGTTAGATAGTTAGTTAGTTAGTTAGAGGGTATGTAGGAAGGCAGCTAGTTAGTCAGTTAGTTAGTTTATAAGTTAGTTAGTTAATAAGTTAGTTAGTTAGTTAGTCAGTTAGTCAGTTAGATAGTTAGTGGGTATGTAGGAAGGTAATTAGTTAGTTAGTCAGTTAATTATTTAGTTAGTCAGTTAGTATGTTAGTCAATAGGTATGTAGGAAGTTAGCTAGTTAGTTAGTTAGTTAGTTAGTTAGTGGGTTTGTAGGTAGGTAGGTAGGTAGTTAGGTAGTTAGTTAATTAATAGGTATGTACGACGGTAGTTAGTTAGTTAGTTAATTAGTTTGTTAATTAGTTAGTTAGCTATTAGTTAGTTAGTTAGTTAGTTAGTTAGTTAGTTAGTTAGTCACTTAGTTAGTTAGTGAGCTAGTAGTTAATTAGTTAACAAGTTAGTTTGTTAATCAGTTAGTTACTTAGTTAGCAAGTAGTTATTTAGTTAGTTAGTTAGTTATTTTGTTAGTAATCTAGTAGTTAGTTAGTAAGTCAGTTAGTTAGTTAGTTAGTTAGTTAGTTAGTTAGTTAGTTAGTTAGTTACCTTTTAGTCAGTTAGTTGGTCAGTTATTTAGTTTGTTAGCTTGTTAGTTAATTCTTTAGTAAGTTAGTTAGTTAATATGTATGTTTTTAAAATGTTTAGAGTGGGCTTTATTGTCCCACTTCTAAGCACTTATTTATTTCATCTGAAAATATTTGTATTTTACAATTTTTTACATATCTCCTATTATCCTTTCTTTCACTATACTCTTTTCATCTTTACATTTTACTATAACAATCCATCTCTTAAAATCTATTTCCTATCCTGCACGGCCCAATTCATCTTTCAGCCCATTCTCTTTTTTCTTTTTATGTACCCTTTTCCTCTTCATCTCTAATCCATCCATCTCCAGACCTACTTTCCTCATCTCTTATCTTCATTTTACTCAAGATCACCGCCGCCTTCTTCTTCTTCAATTAATTTCACCAATCTCATCATTCTTTCAGCGACTGTGCCTCCTCTTCCTTCTCCGTTTCTTGCTTTCTCTGACATGGCTTGGTGTTCCTCTTCCTCGTTCTTTTCTCTATTAAGGGGCGGCTTCCTCCCTTTACTCACCTTATTCAGTAATTCATATTCCCCTTTTATTTCATTCATTATTAGCCAATTTTTCGCAAAATAACCTGTAAAAATTCTCTTGCAGCGCTCTTTCCAAACTCCGTGAATGAATAAAGCATCCATCTTTATAATTTTCTTTTCCGTCTCTTTGCTGAAGCACAAGTTCCAGACTTTTACTGTCTCTGCTCGGATACTAGGTGTTTCCTTCGTCATCTCTGAATCTTGAAGAGCCTCCCAAATCTTCCGAAGACCTACGCATTCACCTTGAAGAAGATGCTTTGTTGATTCTTCCTCTTTTCTGCACATGATACATCTGTTCACAAGGTACATGCCTCTTTTTTTCAGATTATCTATAGTTGGTATTTTTTTCCTGTTTTGCTATCCATAAAAATATTCTAATTCTTAGCGGTATTTTTATTTTCCATATCTCTCTCAAATCTCCCTCCAATTCACTTTCTTCATCATTGATTAGTGCTTCGTACATACTTTTTACTTTGAATCTTTTGGATTTATCTGCTTCCCATATCACTTTATCTTCCTCCCCCTCAATTAATTGAATTGATTGCAATTTCTTTCTCAAATTAATTAATTGTTCATTTGCTATAACGGGTAATTCCTGTTTCATCTTCATATTACCTCCTAATTCCATTATATCCCTCAGCGTACAATTATAATTTTCCGAATAGCTTCTTAGACTTGCATATTTTTCTTCCAAAATACCATCCTTTTCCCATTTACTTTCCCAAAAATTTATCAGCTTTCCATTTCCTGGGACGAATATGGAATATTTACAAAATTCCCCCACCAATTTCTTTATCTCTTTCCAAAAATAAGAATCTTTCTCATTCTTTTCTTGCTTATAAATGTTGCTGACCATGTGGGTCTATCTCAAATTTCCTTCACCAGAATTAGTGAAGTACTTCCATACCCATTTGATCAAGAGCGATTTATTAAACTTTTCCAAATCCATAATCCCCATTCCTCCCTTACTCTTAGGTCTGATTACTCTTTCCCATTTTACCAAATTCAAGCCACTATCTTTATTACCTTTCCATAAAAACTGTTTCCTTATTTTATCAATCTCTCTCAATACCCAAATTGGGAATTTGAATACCGAGAAATAAAATATCGGTAGTGAGCTTAGGATTGAGTTTATTAATATCACTCTCCCTCCTATTGAAAGAAGCGCAGCTTTCCAATTATTAAGGCAGTTAGTTAGTTAGTTATTTAGTTATTAATATCGGTAGTTAGTTAGTTAGTTAGTTATTTAGGCAGTTAGTTAGTTAGTTAGTTATTTAGTTAGTTAGTTTATATGTATGTAGAAGGTAGTTAGTTAGTTACATAGTTAGTTAGTTAGTTAGTTAGTTAGTTAGTTAGTTAGTTAGTTAGCTAGTTAGTTATCTATTAGGTAGTTAGTTAATTAGTTAGTTATTCAGTTAATTAGTTACTTAGTTAGCTAGTAGTTAGTTAGATAGATAGTTAGTTAGTTAGTTAGTGGGTATGTAGGAAGGTAGTTAGTTAGTTAGTTAGTTAGTTAATTAGTTAGTTAGTTAAAAGGTATGTAGGAAGATAGTTTGTTAGTTAGGTAGTTAGTAAGTGAGTTAGTTAATTAGATAGTTAGTTAGTTAGTGGGTTTGTAGGAAGGTAGTTAGGTAATTAGTTAGTTAGGTAGTTAGTTAGCTAGTTAGTTAGTTAGTTAATTAGTTAGTTAGTGAGCTAGTAGTTCGTTAGTTAGTTAGTTAGATAGTAAGTTAGTTAGTTAATCAGTTAGTTAGTTAGTTAGCTAGTAGTTATCTTGTTAGTTAGCTAGTTAGTTAGCCAGTTAGTTAATTCGTTAGTTAGTTAGTTTGTTAGTTGATATGCATATAAGAAGGTAGTTAGTTTCTTAGTGAAATAGTTAGTTAGTTAGTTAGTTTGTTAGTTAGTTAGTTAGTTATCTATTAGTAAGTTAGTTAGTTTGTTAATTAGTTAGTTATTCAATTTATTAGTTAGTTAGTTAGCTAGTAGTTAGTTAGTTAATTAGTTAGTTAGTTAGTTGGTTAGTCAATTAGTCACTAAGTTAGTTAGTTAGTTAATAGGTATGTAGGAATATAGGTATTCAGTTAGTTAGTTAGTTAGTTAATTAGTTAGCTAGTTAGTTAGTTAGTGAGTTAGTCAGTCAGTTAGTTAGTTAGTTAGTTAGTTAGTTAGTTAGTTAATAGGTATGTTGGAATACAGTTAGTTAGTTAGTTAGTTAGTTAGTTAGTTAGTTAGTTAGTGAGTTAGTTAGTTAATTAGTTAGCTAGTTAGTTAGTTAGTTAGTAAGTTAGTTAGTTAGTTAGTTAGGTTGTAAGTTAATTAGCTAGTTTGTTAGTTAGTTAGTTAGTTAATATTTATGTAAGAAGGTAGTTAGTTAGATAGTTAGATAGTTAGTTAATTAGTTAGTTAGTTAGTTAGTTATCTAGTAGTTAGTTAGTTAGTTAGGTAGTTAGCTAGTGAATAGGTATGTTGGAAGGAAGTTAGTTAGTCGGTTAGTCAGCTAGTTGTAAGTTATCTAGTTAGTAAGTTAATTAGTTAGTTAGTTAGTTAGTAAATTAATTAGTTAGTGGGTATGTAGGAAGGTAGCTAGTTAGTTAGTTACTTAGTTAATTACTGAGTTGCTTAGTTAGTTAGTTAGTGAGTTAGTTAGTTAATTAGTTATTTAATTTGTTAGTTTGATAGCTAGTAGTTAGTTAGTCAGTTAGTTAGTTAGTCAGATAGTTAGTTAGTTAATTAGTTGGATAATTAGTTAGTTAATTAGTTCGTTCGTTAGTTAGTTAGTTAGTTAGTGGGTATGCATGAAGGTAGTTAGTTAGTTAGTTAGTTAGTTAGCTAGCTAGGTAGGTAGTTAGTCATTAGATAGTTCGTTAATTAGTTAATTAGTCAGTTAATTAGTTAGTTAGTTAGTTAGTTAGTTATTTGGCTAGTTAGTTAGTTAGTTAGTTAGTTAATCAGTTGGTTAGTTAGTTAGTTAGCTAGTAGTGAGTTAGTTAATTAGTCAGTTAGATAGTTAAATAGTTAGTTCATCAGTTAATTAATTTGTTTGTTAGTTAGTTTGTTAGATAGTGGGTATGTAGGTAGGTAGTTAGTTAGTTAATTGGCTAGTTAGTTAGTTAGTTAGTTAGTGGGTATGTACGAAGGTACATAGTTAGATAGTTAGTTAATTAGTTAGTTAGTTAGTTAGATAGTTAGTTAGGTTGTTAGTTAATTAGTTAGTTAGTTAGTTAGTAAATATTTATGTAAGAAGGTAGTTAGTTAGATAGTTAGATAGTTAGTTAATTAGTTAGTTAGTTAGTTAGTTAGTTATCCAGTTGTTAGTTAATTAGTTAGTTAGTTAATAGGTATGTCGAAAGGTTGTTAGTTAGTCGGTTAGTAATTAGCTAGTAGTAAGTTAGAAAGTTAGTTAATTAGTTAGTTAGTTAGTTAATTAGTTAGGTTGTTAGTTAATTAGTCAGTTAGTTAGTTAATATTTATGTACGAAGGTAGTTACTTAGATAGTTAGATAGTTAGTTAGTTAGTTAGTTATCCAGTAGATAGTTAATTAGTTAGTTAGTTAATAGTTATGTTGGAAGGTAATTAGTTAGGTACCTAGTTAGTTAGTTAATTAGTTAGTTAGTTAGTTAGTAAATTAATTAGTTAGTGGGTATGTAAGAAGGTAGGTAGCTAGCTAGTTAGTTAGTTAATTAGTTAGTTAGTTAGTTAGTTAATATGTATATAAGAAGGAAGTTAGTTAGTTAAATTGTTAGTTAGGTAGTTAGTTATCTATTAGTTAGTTAGTTAGTTAGTTAGTTAGTTAGTTAGTCAATTACATAGTTATTTAGTTAGTTTGTTAGTCATCTTGTAGTTAGTTATTTAGTTAGTTAGTTAGTGGGTATGCAGGAAGGTAGGTAGTTAGTTAGTTAGTTAGTTAGTTAGCTACTTAGCTAGTAGTCAGTTACTTAGTTATGTAGTTAATAAGTTAGTTAATTAGTTAGTTAGTTAGTGGGTATGTAGTTATTTGGTTAGTTAGTAAGTTAGTTAGTTATCTAGTAGTTAGTTAGTTAGTTAATTAGTTAGTTAGTTGGTTAATATGTTTGTACAAAGGTAGTTAGTTAGTTAGTTAGTTTGCTAATAGTTAGTTAGTTAGTTAGTTAGTTTATTAGTTAGTTAGTTAGTGAGTTAGTTAGTAAATTAGTTAGGTAGTGGGTATATTTAGGAAGGTAGCTGGTCAGTTCGTCAGTTAGCTAATTAGTTAGTTAATTAGTTAGTTAGCTAGTTAGTTGGTTAGTCAGTTAGTTAATATGTATATAAGAAGGTTGTTAGTTAGTTAAGTTAAACAAAAAGGTACATAGTTAGTTAGTTAGTTAGTTAGGTAGTTAGTTAGTTAGTTAGTGGGTATGTAGGAAGGTAGTCAGTTAGTTAGTTAGTTAGTTAGGTTGTTAGTTAATTTGTTAGTTAGTTAGTTAGTTAGTTAATATTTATGTAAGAAGGTAGTTAGTTAGATAGTTAGATAGTTAGTTAATTAGTTAATTAGTTAGTTAGTTAGTAAGTTATCTAGTAGTTAGTTAGTTAGTTAGTTAGTTAGTTAATTGGTTAATTAATTAGTTAATTAGTTATTTAGTTAGTTAGTTAGTTAGTGAGCTAGTAGTTAGTTAGTTAGTTAGTTAGTTAGTTAGTGAGTTAGTTAGTTAATCAGTTAGTTAGTTAGTTAGCTAGTAGTTAGTTAGTTAGTTAGTTAGTTAGTTAATTAATTAGTTAGTTATTTAGTTGGTTAGTTAGATAGCTATTAGTTAGATAGTTGAATAGTTAGTCCATTAGTTAGCTAGTTAGTTAGTCAGTCAGTTAGTTAGTTAGTTAGATAATGGGTATGTCGGAAGGAAGTTAGTAAGTTAGTTAGTTAGTTAGTCAGTTTAGTTAGTTTGTTAGTTAGCTAGTAGTTAGTTAGTTAGCTAGTTAGTTAATTAGATAGTTTGTGGGTATATAGAAGGTGGGTAGTTTGTTAGTTAATAACTTAGTTATTTATTTAGTTAGTTAGTTAGTTATCTAGTAGTTGGTTAGTTAGTTAACTAGTTAGTTATTCAGTTAGTTAGTTAGTTCGTTAGTTAGTTAGTTAGTACTTGGTTAGTTGGTTATTTGGTTAGTTAGTTAGTTAGCTAGCTAATAGTGAGTTAGTTAGTTATTTAATGGGCATGTAGGAAGGTAGTAAGTTAGCTAGTTAATTGGTATGTAGGAATATTGTAAGTTAGTAAGTTAGTTAGTTAGTTAGTTAGTTAGCTAGTAAGTTAGTTAGTTAGTAAGTTAGTGGGTTGGTAGGAAGGCAGTCAGTTAATTAGTTAGTTAGGTAGTTAGTTAGTTAGTTAGGTAGTTAATAGTTATGTTTAAAGGTAGTTAGTTAGTTAGTTAGTTAGTTAGTTAGCTAGGAGTTAGTTAGTCAGTTAGTTAGTTAGTTAATTAGTTAGTTATTTAGTTAGTGAGTAAGTTAGTTAGTTAGTTAGCTTGTAGTTAGTTAATTAGTTAGTTAGTTAGTTATTTAGTTGGTTAGTTAGTTAGTTAGTTAATTAGGTAGTTAGTTAGTTAGTTATCTAGTAGTTAGTTAGTTAGTTAGTTAGTTAGTTAGTTAATAGGTATGTTGGAAGGTAGTTAGTTAGCCGGTTAGTTCGCTAGTAGTAAGTTAGCTAGTTAGTTAGTTAATTAGTCAGTTAGTTAGTAAATTAATTAGTAAGTGGGTATGTACGAAGGTAGCTAGTTAGTTAGTTTGTTAGTTAATTAGTTAGTTAGTTTCCAACATACCTATTAACTAGATAACTAACTAACTAACTAACTAACTAATTAACTAACTATCTAACTATCTAACCAACTACCTTCTTACATAAATATTAACTAACTAACTAACTAATTAACTAACAACCTAACTAACTAACTATCTAAGTACCTTCGTACAACCCACTAACTAACTAGCCAACTAACTAACAAACTACCTTCCTACATACCCACTATCTAACTAACTAACTAACTAACTAATTGATTCACAGTTTTTTGTGTACGCAAATTAATGCGCCAATCGTTGAGTCCGAAAACCGAAAATCAAAGAAGTAAAGTTTAACAAAATTGTGGATAACTCAAAAGTGTATAGAGCAAGTATAATAGGATCGTCCACAGGGAGCAAGTATCGAAATTACGAATCAAACACGCAAAAGAATAAGCTCGAAAAAAGCTTTGTACAGTAAAAGAATAATTGAAGGGGGTTTGTGTGCAAGAAAGTAAACACTAGCAAGATTAAGAGAATTTAAACGGAAAATTGCCAAGAAACAAGCTTTAAACCAATTCAATCCACATTTATTAATCCACGCAAAGATTTATTAAAAGAAACTACCGAATTCAAACACAAAAGATAGAAACAACCTATTCAAGACTCAAAACGCTCGATATCTTTATTCCGAAGTTTCCCCGGCGAAGTGCAAGAAATGCTCCCGTCAAATCACCTCTTCCTCTTGTGCTAGATCCTCTCGAATTGCAAGAAACGCTCTTCCATAATCGATTGATCGGTCTCGTGTCGAAATTGGATCACAAACGCTGCTACTCCAAGATCTTCGCAAGGTGGAGCTCGAGTCGGAAACGCTCCGAACCTCCAGTTCCGATTTTTAGCTTCGATAGAATCTTGTTTGTGCCTTTGGTGGAGTTTGTGGTGGAGAGAAGGAGGAGAAAGGCTTGCCCCCAAGGCAAACAGAGGAGGGGGAAGAGAACTTGATTTGCCCTTGGCCTTAGGGTCTTATTTATAGGCTTGATGCTCCTCTTAATTGGCAAGGGTAATTATGGAAGTTTTAGGGCAGCAACAAATCCACCAAAGAAGGCAACCAATAAATCATTGAGAGGGCAACAAATCATTCCTTAAGAAGGAAACGATTCAATTCTAAAGAAGGCAACAATTCAGCTTTGTTGGGGCTGCGTATGGACTGAGAGCTGGGCTGTGGGCTGTGGATTTCGCCACTGTGGCCAGTGCATGGGCTGGCAGATTTGCCTCTGCGGCCAGGCCCACTGTTGCCCCTGTGCGGTGCAACAATTTGGTGATTTTCTTCTTTTGTTTTTGCCTTTCCCGCCTCGATCCTTCACCGAATATATCAATGTGATATATCGTTTTGACTGTCTTCGGCGTGCCGGAGGCAATGGTGCTGACCAAATTCCCAAATTATTCCTCTATCTCCTGAAAATGGGCAAAGAACACATTAGTGTAGAAATATTCATGATGTTTGAAATATGTATCATAAAAGCATAGAATATAACTTCACAAGGGCTAAAATCCCTAAATAAGACTCGTAAAACGTGTTCCATTTGCCTCACATCAAATACCCCCACACTTAAACCCTTGATCGTCCTCGATCAATTGGAGATTTGTAGTTATAATCAATCTAAGGACGAATTGCACTAGATTCTATTAAATTTGTATTCGTCATTTTCAAACGCATTTCATGAACCTATTGATTCGCTCCCGTTAATCAAGTTGCTAATGTTTAAGAAAGATAATGGTCAAATAATCAAATCTTAATTGAATAAAAATCGCAATTTCAATAGAGTTTAGAATGAGCAATTAATTTCTACCGGAAAAGGTGATTAAACACTACCGTTCGAATCTTTTCACGCCACAATTCAAAAGAAACCCGATTTCCAAAGTTTTTGAGTCTTCGTTTTGCAAGAATGCCCTTTTCAACCCGTTCGATACGTTGGTACAAGGTTCATACCCGTTTTCAGTCGAATTCCCCACCCACTCCTTCATTTCGTAGAAGTCTTTAACCGAGCGCCCCACTACACCGAAATGCAATGAGGTTACATCCCGGTATTCTATTTTGACCTTCCTTCTGTTTTATTATTTTATTCTTATTTTACTTTCTTTCTTTTCTTTTTTTTTTCATTTTTTTTTTTTTTTTTTTTTTCGGATCACATTTGTAGAAGGAGTTCCGCGGCACCGGAGTGCAACGAAATTACATCCCGCCTTTTTTCAAGATCCAAGAAGAAGGTGGGTACTATCGACATACTAACGGGTCCCCACGAACGGTTGATTCATTAAGTGTAAGTGGTCAAATTTTAAATTCATGCAAAACGCATTCAATCGGTAACTAAAATTTTTTCAAACGGGTTTTAAATCAAAATGCGGGTTCAATTTTCGAAAAGTAGTGTGTCACGTAAACCATGAATCCATTGATTGTCGAAAACTCGTGATAATTGCGAAGTTATTGGTATGGGTTGGAATCCCAAAAGATTTCTTCAAATTCGTGACCAAAATTTCCAAAACATTTTGCAACATTCAATTTTGAGAGTAAAAATCGTATTAAAATGAAATTTTGTTTGAAAAACAACGATTTGTTTCAAATGAGGTGGAGAAAAATCTTTTTGTGCAATTTTGTCCTTAGTTGAAAACTAGACGCGCTCATAGATTTAAGTTTCATCAATTTTCTATTTTATTCGCAGAAAAAGGGAAAAAATAAAATAAAAAATTCCCAATATTTTTCGTTTTAATTTGGGCACATGCAGGTTCAAAGGTTGTGTTACTCCCCCATACTTATGGTTTTACTTGTCCTCAAGTATATGGAATATAGGATGTAAAAATAGGGTAATGAAAAGATACAACCTTTGATGCGTGGGCTTGCCTCCCTCGCTAGCGCTCTCGTTTATTGGTCTTGAGCTCGACCATGCCGGTGTTACCCTCCTTGAAAGTGGAATGAGGAGCTCACTTGGATTGCTCTTCTTCGACCGCCTCGAATCCTTCCTTTCGAGATGTTTGAGATTGGCACATTCGAAGCTTTTGTCGAAAATTTCTCCAAGGGCATCCTCCTCTCGCTTCGAATCGATTTGTGTATAGGCCTTTGACGAAGCGGAGTGGTGAGCGGCGTGAGTGTCTCGATTATATTTGAACTTCTAGATATATCTACACAAGGAGAACTTCTTTCATTAGAAGCATCATAGTTCTTATTTGAATTTAATTTGATGATGCATGGAAAGAATTCACCTTGGAGAGTTGGAGATTTATCTTCTTGCTCGGTTTCGTCGATTCGAGTAAGTTGGACCACCATTTGGAGAGTTGAGTCTACCGACTCCTTTTCTTCTTCTTCGAAGACCGTCTCGGTGCTTTCTTCGAATCCTCCCATACTTGAACTCTCGAATTTGAATTTGTATTCATCCGTGTAGTCATCGTAAATCGGGTCTCCGATTAGCTCGAATCCTTTGGCTTTTGGGAATTCGTATTCGCGTGGGGGAGGTTCGTCTATTGGAATGAGAGAAATAGTGGACCTTAGCTCGATGCCTTCTTCGAATCCCCCCACACTTGAACTCATGCCACTTTCAATCTCTACGATCTCTTCTTTGGAATATTTTTGGCTAAAATATTGTATCATTGCCATCATTTCCTCCATCATTCTTTTCAATTCTTGGTATTGATCGTCGTTTTGGAATTGAAAGGGTGAATTTTGGTTTTCGATTTCGAGTTGAGATTCGTCTATGGGGTTTGGTGGAATCGTTGAGAGCAATTCATCTTCTTCTTCTCTCAAATCTTGCTCTCCTAGCTCCAAACGATTAATTTCTCTCTCTATGAACTCTTGGTTCGACATGGACTCGGAATATCCCATTTCGATCTTCGCTAGTCTCATCAATTCCCGAAGCGATAAGGGTCTCTCTTGATTGTCCATCTTGTACCTTGCAAAAGAAAAAATCTCACAATGGGTGAAATATGAAGTTCAAATATATAAAATTCAATTCGAATAACACTCAAGATTGCGAGTATGATTTATAATTTCGATTTAAAAACTGCTCCCCGGCAGCGGCGCCATTTTGATTCACAGTTTTTTGTGTACGCAAATTAATGCGCCAATCGTTGAGTCCGAAAACCGAAAATCAAAGAAGTAAAGTTTAACAAAATTGTGGATAACTCAAAAGTGTATAGAGCAAGTATAATAGGATCGTCCACAGGGAGCAAGTATCGAAATTACGAATCAAACACGCAAAAGAATAAGCTCGAAAAAAACTTTGTACAGTAAAAGAATAATTGAAGGGGGTTTGTGTGCAAGAAAGTAAACACTAGCAAGATTAAGAGAATTTAAACGGAAAATTGCCAAGAAACAAGCTTTAAACCAATTCAATCCACATTTATTAATCCACGCAAAGATTTATTAAAAGAAACTACCGAATTCAAACACAAAAGATAGAAACAACCTATTCAAGACTCAAAACGCTCGATATCTTTATTCCGAAGTTTCCCCGGCGAAGTGCAAGAAATGCTCCCGTCAAATCACCTCTTCCTCTTGTGCTAGATCCTCTCGAATTGCAAGAAACGCTCTTCCATAATCGATTGATCGGTCTCGTGTCGAAATTGGATCACAAACGCTGCTACTCCAAGATCTTCGCAAGGTGGAGCTCGAGTCGGAAACGCTCCGAACCTCCAGTTCCGATTTTTAGCTTCGATAGAATCTTGTTTGTGCCTTTGGTGGAGTTTGTGGTGGAGAGAAGGAGGAGAAAGGCTTGACCCCAAGGCAAACAGAGGAGGGGGAAGAGAACTTGATTTGCCCTTGGCCTTAGGGTCTTATTTATAGGCTTGATGCTCCTCTTAATTGGCAAGGGTAATTATGGAAGTTTTAGGGCAGCAACAAATCCACCAAAGAAGGCAACCAATAAATCATTGAGAGGGCAACAAATCATTCCTTAAGAAGGAAACGATTCAATTCTAAAGAAGGCAACAATTCAGCTTTGTTGGGGCTGCGTATGGACTGAGAGCTGGGCTGTGGGCTGTGGATTTCGCCACTGTGGCCAGTGCAGGGGCTGGCAGATTTGCCTCTGCGGCCAGGCCCACTGTTGCCCCTGTGCGGTGCAACAATTTGGTGATTTTCTTCTTTTGTTTTTGCCTTTCCCGCCTCGATCCTTCACCGAATATATCAATGTGATATATCGTTTTGACTGTCTTCGACGTGCCGGAGGCAATGGTGCTGACCAAATTCCCAAATTATTCCTCTATCTCCTGAAAATGGGCAAAGAACACATTAGTGTAGAAATATTCATGATGTTTGAAATATGTATCATAAAAGCATAGAATATAACTTCACAAGGGCTAAAATCCCTAAATAAGACTCGTAAAACGTGTTCCATTTGCCTCACATCACTAATTCACTAACTAATTAACTAACTATTTAACTAACTAACTAACTACTAGCTAACTAACTATTTAACTAACTATCTAACTAACCAACTAACTACTAGCTAACTAACTAACTAACTAACTAACTGATTATCTAACTAACTAACTAACTAGCCAAATAACTAACTAACTAACTAACTAACTACATACCCATTAACTAACTAACTAACTAACTAATTAACTGACTAATTAACTAATTAACGAACTAACTAATGACTAACTACCTAGCTAGCTAGCTAACTAAATAACTATCTAACTAACTAACTACCTTCATGCATACCCACTAACTAACTAACAAACGATCGAACTAATTAACTAACTAATTATCTAACTAATTAACTAACAAACTATCAGACTAACTAACTAACTGACTATCTAACTACTAGCTATCAAACTAACTAACTAACTAACTAACTAACTAACTAACTAACTAGCCAAATAACTAACTAACTAACTTACTAACTAACAAACTACATACCCACTAACTAACTAACTAACTAACTAACTAACTAACTAACAAACAAACAAACTAATTAGCTAACTGTTTAACTAACTAACTAACTAACTAACTAAATAACTAACTAATTAACTAACTAACTACTAGCTAACTAACATACTAACTAACTGATTAACAAACTAACTTATTAACTAACTAACTAACTAACTAACTAACTAACTAACATACTAGTTTGTTAATATGTATATAAGAAGGAAGTTAGTTAGTTAAATTGTTAGTTAGTTAGTTTTCTATTTGTTAGTTAGTTAGTTAGTTAGTTAGTTAGTTAGTTAGTCAATTATTTAGTTATTTAGTTAGTTAGTTAGTTAGTTAGCTAGTAGTTTGTTAGTTAGTTATTTAGTTAGTAAGTTAGTGGGTATGTAGGAAGGTTGGTAGGTAGTCTGTTAGTTAGTTAATTGGTTACTTAGTTAGTCAGTTCGTTAATAGGTATGTATGAAAATTGTTTGTTAGATAGTTAGTTACTTACTTAATTAGTTAGTTGGTTAGTTAGTGGGTTTGTAGGAAGGTAGTTAGTTAATTAGTAAGTTAGGTAGTTAGTTAATTAGTTAGTTAATAGGTATGTATGAAGGTAGTTAGTTAGTAAGTTAGTTAATTAGTTAGTTTGTTAGTTAGTTAGCTAGTGGTTAGTTAGTTAGTTAGTTAGTTAGTTAGTTAGTTAGTGAGCTAGTAGTTAGTTAGTTAGTAAGTTAGTTTGTTAATCAGTTAGTAAGTTTGTTAGTTAGCTAGTAGTCAGTTAGTTAATTAGTTAGTTATTTAGTTAGTTAGTTAGTTAAACAGTTAGATAAATTAGTATGTTTGTTTGTTAGTTAGCTAGTCAGTTAGTTAGTTATTTGGCTAGTTAGTTAGTTAGTTAATTAGTTAGTTAGTCAGTCAGTTAGTTAATTAGTTAGTAATTAGTTAGTTAATTAGTTAGTTAGTTAGTTAGTTAGCAAGTAGTTAGTAATTAGTCAGTTAATTAGTTAATTAATTAGTTAAATAGTTAGTTATCTAGTAGTTAGTTAGTTAGTCAAATAGTTAGTCCATTAGTTTGTTAATTAGTTTGTTAGTTTGTTAGAAAGTGGGTATGTGGGAAGGTAGCTAGTTAGTTAGTTGGCTAGTTTGTTGGTTAGTTAGTTTGTTAGTTAGTTAGTTAATTAGTTAGTTAGTTAGTTAGTTAGTTAGGTTGTTAGGTAATTAGTTAGTTCGTTAGTTAGTTAGTTAATATTTATGTAAGAAGGTAGTTAGTTAAATAGTTAGATAGTTAGTTAATTAGTTAGTTAGTTAGTTAGTTATCTAGTAGTTATTTAGTTTGTTAGTTAGTTAGTCAATAGGTATGTTGGAAGGTAGTTAGTTAGTCGGTTAGTTAACTAGTAGTAAGTTAGCTAGTTAGTTTGTTAATTAGTTAGTTAGTTAGTTAGTAAATTAATTAGTTAGTGGGTATGTAGGAAGGTAGCTAGCTAGTTACTTAGTTAGTTAATTAGTTAGTTAGTTAGTTAATATGTATATAAGAAGAAAGTTAGTTAGTTAAATAGTTAGTTAGTTATCTATTTGTTAGTTAGTTTGCTAGTTAGTTAGTTATTGAATTAGTTAGTTATTTAGTTACTTAGTCTGTTAGTTAGTCAGCCAGTAGTTAGTTAGTTATTTAGTTAGTTAAATAGTGGGTATGCAGGAATGTAGCTAGTTAGTTAGTTAGTTAGTTAGTTAGTTAATTAGTTAGTTAGTTAGTTAGTTAGTTAATTAGTTAGTTAGTTTGATAGCTAGTTGTTAGTTAGTCAGTTAGTTAGTTAGTCAGATAGTTAGTTAGTTAATTAGTTAGATAATTAGCTAGTTAATTAGTTCGTTAGTTTGTTAGTTAGTTAGTTAGTTAGTTAGCTAGCTAGCTAGGTAGTTAGTCATTAGTTAGTTCGTTAATTAGTTAATTAGTCAGTTAATTAGTAACTAAGCTAGTTAGTTAGTGGGTATGTAGTTAGTTAGTTAGTTAGTTTGTAACTTAGTTAGTTAGTTAATTAGTTAGTTAGTTAGCACGTAGTTAGTTAGTTAGTTAGTTAGTTAGTTAATTAGTTAGTTAGCTAGTAGTTAGTTAGTTAGTTAAATAGTTAGTTAATTAGTCAGTTAATTAGTTTGTTAGTTTGTTAGTTAGATAGTGCGTATGTGGGAAGGTAGTTAGTTAGTTAGTTGGCTAGTTAGTCAGTCAGTTAGTTAGTTAGTGGGTATGTACGAAGGTACTTAGTTAGTTAGTTAGTTAATTAGTTAGTTAGTTAGTTAGTGAGGTTGTTAGTTAATTAGTTAGTTAGTTAGTTAGTTAATATTTACGTAAGAAGGTAGTTAGTTAGATAGTTAGATAGTTAGTTAATTAGTTAGTTAGTTAGTTAGTTATCTAGTAGTTCGTCAATTAGTTAGTTAGTTAATAGGTATATTGGAAGGTACTTAGTTAGTTAGTTAATAAGTTATATAGTTAGTTATATAGTTAATTAACAAAGTTAGCTATATAGTTAGTTAGATAGTTAGATAGTTAGTTAATTAGCTAGTAGTAAGTTTGCTATATAGTTAGTTAATTAGTTAGTTAGTTAGTTAGTAAATAAATTAGTTAGTGGGTATGTAGGAAGGTAGGGAGTTAGCTAGTTAGTTAGTTAATTAGTTAGTTAGTTAGTTACTTAGTCAGTTAGTTAGTTAATATGTATATAAGAAGGAAGTTAGTTAGTTAAATAGTTAGTTAGTTAGTTAGTTAGTTATCTATTAGTTAGTTAGTTAGTTAGTTAGTTAGTTAGTTAGTTAGTCAATTAGTTAGTTATTTAGTTAGTTAGTTAGTTAGTCATCTAGTAGTTAGTTATTTAGTTAGTTCGTTAGTGGGTATGCTGGAAGGTAGGTAGTTAGTTAGTTAGTTAGTTAGCTACTTAGCTAGTAGTCAGTTAGTTAGTTATGTAGTTAATTAGTTAGTTACTTAGTTAGTTAGTTAGTGGGTATGTAGTCAGTTGGTTAGTTAGTAAGTTAGTTAGTTCTCTAGGAGTTAGTTAGTTAGTTAATTAGTTAGTTAGTTAGTTAATATGTATGTAATAAGTTAGTTAGTTAGTTAGTTAGTTAGTTTGCTAATAGCTAGCTAGTTAGTTAGTTAATTAGTTAGTTAGTTAGTGAGTTAGTTAGTAAATTAGTTAGGTTGTGGGAATATGTAGGAAGGTAGCTGGTTAGTTAGTCAGTTACCTAATTAGTTAGTTAGTTAGTTAGTTAGCTAGTTAGTTGGTTAGTTAGTTAGTTAATATGTATATAAGAAGGTTGTTAGTTAGTTAAGTTAAATAAAAAGGTAAATAATTAGTTAGTTAGTTTGGTAGTTAGTTAGTTAGTGGGTATGTTGGAAGGTAGTTAGTTAGTTAGTCAGTTAGTTAGTTCGTTAGTTAGTTAGTTAGGTTGTTAGTTAATTAGTTAGTTAGTTAGTTAGTTAGTTAGTTAGTTAATATTTATGTAAGAAGGTAGTTAGTTTGATAGTTAGATAGTTAGTTAATTAGTTAGTTAGTTACTTAGTTAGTTATCTAGTAGTTAGTTAGTTAGTTAGTTAGTTAGTTAGTGAATAGGTTAGTTAGATAGTAGGTTAGTTAGATAGTAGTAAATTAATTAGTTAGTGGGTATGTAGGAAGGTAGCTAGTTAGTGAGTTAATTAGTTAGTTTGTTAGTTTGTTAGTTTGTTAATATGTATATAAGAACGAAGTTAGTTATCTGTTTGTTAGTTAGTTAGTTAGTTAGTTAGACAATTAGTTATTTATTTAGTTAGTTAGTTATTTAGTTAGTTAGTTAGTTAGTTAGCTAGTAGTTTGTTAGTTAGTTATTTAGTTAGTTAGTTAGTGGGTATGTAGTAAGGTAGGTAGGTAGTTAGTTAGTTAGTTAATTTGTTAGTTAGTTAGTTAGTTAGTTAATAGGTATGTATGAAAATATTTAGTTAGTTAGTTAGTTTGTTACTTAATTAGATAGTTGGTTTGTTAGTGGGTTTGTAGGAAGATAGTTAGTTAATTAGTAAGTTAGGTAGTCAGTTAATTAGTTAGTTAATAGGTATGTATGAAGGTAGTTAGTTAGTAAGTTAGTTAATTAGTTAGTTAGTTAGTAAGGTAGTGGTTAGTTAGTTAATTAGTTAGTTAGTTAGTTAGTTAATTAGTTCGTTAATTAGTTAGTCAGTTAGTTAGTTAGTTAGCTATTTAGTTAGTTACTAAGTTAGTTAGAGAGCTAGTAGTTAGTTAGTTAGTTAGTAAGTTAGTTTGTAAATCAGTTAGTTAGCTAGTAGTTAGTTAGTTAATTAGTTAGTTATTTAGTTAGTTAGTTAGTTAAACAGTTGGCTAATTTGTTTGTTTGTTAGTTAATTAGTTAGTTAGTTAGTTAGTTAGTTAGTTAGTTAGTGGATATGTAGTTAGTTAGTTAGTTAGTTAGTTAGTTAGTTATTTGGCTAGTTAGTTAGTTAGTTAGTTAGTTAATTAGTCAGTTAGTTAGTAAGTTAGTTAATTAGTTAGTTAGTTTGTTTGTTTGTTAGGTAGTAGTTAGTTAGTCAGATAGTTAGTTAATTAGTCAGATAATTAGTTAGTCAATTAGTTTGTTAGTTAGTTTGTTTGTTAGTGGGTATGCATGAAGGTAGGTAGTTAGTTAGCAAGCTAGCTAGCTAGTTAGATAGTCACTAGTTAGTTAGTTAGTTAGTTAGTTAGTTAGTTAGTTAATTAGTTAGTTAATTTGTTAGTTAGCTAGTTAGTTAGTGGGTATGTAGTTAGTCAGTTAGTTAGTTTGTTAGTTTGTTAGTTAGTTATTTGACTAGTTAGTTAGTTAGTTAGTTAATCAGTTAGTTAGCTAGTTAGTTAGTTAATGAGTTAGTTAGTTAGTTAATTAGTTAGTTACCTAGTAGTTAGTTAGTTAGTTAAATAGTTAGTCCATTAGTTTGTTAATTAGTTTGTTAGTTAGTTAGATAGTGGGTATGTAGGAAGGTAGGTAGTTAGTTAGTTGGCTAGTTAGTTAGTTAGTTAGTTTGTTAGTTAGTGGGTATGTACGAAGGTACTTAGTTAGTTAGTTAGTTAGTTAGTTAGTTATGTTGTTAGTTAATTAGTTTGTGAGTTAGTTAGTTAGTTAGTTAATATTTATGTAAGAAGGTAGTTAGTTATATAGTTAGATAGTTAATGAAATAGTTAGTTAATTAGTTAGTTAGTAAGTTAGTTAGTTAGTTAGCTAGTAGTTAGTTAGTTAATGAAATAGTTAGTTAATTAGTTAGTTAGTTAGTTAGTTAGTTAGATAGTGGGTATGTAGGAAGGTAGTTGGTTAGTTAGTTAGTTATTTTGTAGGCTAGTTAGTTAGTTAGTTAGTTAGTTAGTTAGTGGGTATGTACGAAGGTAGTTAGTTAGTTAGTTAGTTAGTTAGATAGTTAGTTAGCTAGTAGTTAGTTAGTTAGTTAATTAATTAGTTAGTGAATTAGTTAGCGATCTAGTAGTTAGTTAGTTAGTTAGTTAGCTAGTAGTCAGTTAGTTAGTTAGTTATTTAGTTTGTTAGGTGGTTAGTTACTTAGTTAGTTAGTTAGTTAGTTAGTTAATATGTATGTAAGAAAGTAGTTAGTGAGTTAGAAGGTAGTTAGTGGGTATATAAGAAGGTAGTTAGTGGGTATGTAGGAATGTAGTTAGTTAGGTAGTTAGTTAGTTAAAAGCTATGTTACTCCGATACGCCAAAATCTGAGACGTACGCGTGTCCGATACGTATCGGATACGGATACGCGTTGGATACGCATCCGATACGTATCAGACACGCCAGCTGGCGTATCTAAATATTTCATATTAAATTATTCATGGACACGGCGTGGATACGCCATGACACGGCATTAATTCACGGGGATACGGCCTATGTTTATGAAAAGGCCAGCCACAAGTATTAAACTGGGTGAGAAGGGGGGACTTATTTATAAGGGTAAAGGATGGATACGGTCGGTCAATACAGCGAGGTGGGATTATTCATGCACTTATGTTCCGCCCAATCTTATATGTTTGGATATTGTGCATAAGGGTGGTACCAAATCATTTTCCACATGCATATTTAATATTTTCACAATAAATTTTCTAATTGAACTTTATTTTTTCAACATAATAAAAATAATATATATATATACAAACGTATCGTATCCATTATTTTTATAAAATCGCCGTATCGCCGTATCGCCGTATCCGTATCGTATCGGATACGATACTCGTACCCGTATCCGTGCAACATAGGTTAAAAGGTATGTTTGAAGGTAAGTAGTTAGTTAGTTAGTTAGTTAGTTAGTTAGTTAGCTAGTAGTTAGTTAGTTAGTTAGTCAATTAGTTAGTTACTTAGTTAGCTAGTAGTTAGATAGTTAGTTAGTTAGTTCATTAGTTGGTTAGTTAGTTAGCTATTATTTAGTTAGTTAGTTAGTTGGTTAGTAAGTTAGTTATTTATTTATTTAGTTACTTAGTTAGTTAGTTAGATAGTTAGTTAGTTAGTTAGTTAGAGGGTATGTAGGAAGGCAGCTAGTTAGTCAGTTAGTTAGTTTATAAGTTAGTTAGTTAATAAGTTAGTTAGTTAGTTAGTTAGTTAGTTAGTTAGTTAGTTAGTTAGTTAGTGGGTATGTGGGAAGGTAATTAGTTTGTTAGTCAGTTAATTATTTAGTTAGTCAGTTAGTATGTTAGTCAATAGGTATGTTGGAAGGAAGTTAGTTAGTTAGTTAGTTAGTTAGTTAGTGGGTTTGTAGGTAGGTAGTTAGGTAGTTAGTTTGTTAGTTAATTAATAGGTATGTATGACGGTAGTTAGTTAGTTAGTTAGTTAGTTAGTTAATTAGTTAGTTAATTAGTTAACAAGTTAATTAGTTAGTTAGTTAGTTAGTGAGCTAGTAGTTAATTAGTTAACAAGTTAATTAGTTAATCAGTTAGTTACTTAGTTAGCAAGTAGTTAGTTAGTTAGTTATTTAGTTAGTTAGTTAGTTAGTTCGTTAGTAATCTAGTAGTTAGTTAGTAAGTCAGTTAGTTAGTTAGTTAGTTAGTTAGTTAGTTAGTTAGTTAGTTACCTATTAGTCAGTTAGTTGGTTAGTTATTTAGTTTGTTAGGTTGTTAGTTAATTCTTTAGTAAGTTAGTTAGTTAATATGTATGTAAGAAGGTAGTTAATTATTTAGTTAGATAGTCAGCCAGTCAGTTAGTTAGTTAGTTAGTTAGTTATCTAGTAGTTAGTCAACTAGTTAGTTAGTTCGTCAACTAGTTAGTTAGTTAGTTAGTTAGTTAGCTAGTAGTTAGCTAGTAGTTAGTTATTGAGTTAGCTAGTTAGTTAGTTATTTAGTGGGTATGTAGGAAGGTAGTTAGTTAGTTAGTTAGTTAGTTAATAAGTTAGTTATTTAGTTAGTTAGTTGGATAGTTAGTTTGTCAGTTAGTTACTTAGTTACTTAGTTGGTTAGCTAGGAGCCAGTTAGTTAGTTAGTTAGTTAGTTATTTAGGCAGTTAGTTAGTTAGTTACTTATTTAGTTAGATAGTTTATATGTATGTAGAAGGTAGTTAGTTAGTTAGATAGTTAGTTAAATAGTTAGTTAGTTAGCTAGTTAGTTATCTATTAGGTAGTTAGTTAATTAGTTACTTAGTTAGCTAGTAGTTAGTTAGATAGATAGTTAGTTAGTTAGTTAGTGGGTATGTAGGAAGGTAGTTAGTTAATTAGTTAGTTAGTTAGTTAGTTAAAAGGTATGTAGGAAGATAGTTTGTTAGTTAGGTAGTTAGTAAGTGAGTTAGTTAAGTAGATAGTTAGTTAGTTAGTTAGTGGGTTTGTAGGAAGGTAGTTAGGTAATTAGGTAGTTAGGTAGTTAGTTAGCTAGTTAGTTAGTTAGTTAATTAGTTAGTTAGTGAGCTAGTAGTTCGTTAGTTAGTTAGTTAGTAAGTTAGTTAGTTAGTAAGCTAGTAGTTATCTCGTTAGTTAGCTAGTTAGTTAGTCAGTTAGTTAATTCGTTAGTTAGTTAGTTTGTCAGTTAATATGCATATAAGAAGGTAGTGAGTTTCTTAGTTAAATAGTTAGTTAGTTAGTTAGTTAGTTTGTTTGTTAGTTAGTTAGTTATCTATTAGTAAGTTAGTAAGTTAGTTAATTAGTTAGTTATTCAATTTATTAGTTAGTTAGTTAGCTAGTAGTTAGTTAGTTAGTTAGTTAGTTAGTTAGTTAGTTAGTTAGTTAGTTAGTTAGTTAGTGGGTATGTAGGAAGGTAGTTAGTTAGTTAGTTAGTTAGTCAATTAGTTAGTAAGTTAGTTAGTTAGTTAATAGGTATGTAGGAATATAGTTAGTTAGTTAGTTAGTTAGTTAGTTAGTTAGTGAGTTAGTTAGTTAATTAGTTAGCTAGTTAGTTAGTTAGTTAGTCAGTTAGTTAGTTAGTTAGTTAGGTTGTTAGTTAATTAGCTAGTTAGTTAGTTAATATTTATGTAAGAAGGTAGTTAGTTAGATAGTTAGTTAGTTAGTTAGTTAGTTAGTTAGTTAGTTATTTAGTAGTTAGTTAGTTAGTCACTTAGTTAGTTAGTGAGCTAGTAGTGAATTATTTACCAAGTTAGTTAGTTAATCAGTTAGTTACTTAGTTAGCAAGTAGTTAGTTAGTTAGTTATTTAGTTAGTTAGTTAGTTAGTTCGTTAGTAATCTAGTAGTCAGTTAGTTAGTTAGTTAGTTAGTTAGTTAGTTAGTTAGTTAGTTAGTTAGTTAGTTACCTATTAGTCAATTAGTTGGTTCGTTATTTAGTTTGTTAGGTTGTTAGTTAATTCTTTAGTAAGTTAGTTAGTTAATATGTATGTAAGAAGGTAGTTAATTATTTAGTTAGATAGTCAGTCAGTCAGTCAGTTAGTTAGTTATCTAGTAGTTAGTCAACTAGTTAGTTAGTTAGTCAACTAGTTAGTTAGTTAGTTAGTTAGTTAGTTAGCTAGTAGTTAGCTAGTAGTTAGTTATTGGGTTAGCTAGTTAGTTAGTTATTTAGTGGATATGTAGGAAGGTTGTTAGTTAGTTAGTTAGTTAGTTAGTTAATAAGTTAGTTATTTAGTTAGTTAATTGGTTAGTTAGTTTGTCAGTTAGTTACTTATTTACTTAGTTGGTTAGCTAGTAGTCAGTTAGTTAGTTAGTTAGTTATTTAGGCAGTTAGTTAGTTAGTTACTTATTTAGTTAGATAGATTATATGTATGTAGAAGGTAGTTAGTTAGTTAGATAGTTAGTTAAATAGTTAGTTAGTTAGTTAGTTAGTTAGCTAGCTAGTTAGTTATCTATTAGGTAGTTAGTTAATTAGATAGTTATTCAGTTAATTAGTTACTTAGTTACCTAGTAGTTAGTTAGATAGATAGTTAGTTAGTCAGTTAGTGGGTATGTAGGAAGGTAGTTAGTTAGATAGTTAGTGAGTTAATTAGTTAGTTAGTTAGTTAGTTAAAAGGTATGTAGGAAGATAGTTTGTTAGTTAGGTAGTTAGTAAGTGAGTTAGTTAATTAGATAGTTAGTTAGTTAGTTAGTGGGTTTGTAGGAAGGTAGTTAGGTAATTAGTTAGTTAGGTAGTTAGTTAGCTAGTTAGTTAGTTAGTTAATTAGTTAGTTAGTGAGCTAGTAGTTCATTAGTTAGTTAGTTAGTAAGTTAGTTAGTTAGTTAGCTAGTAGTTATCTTGTTAGTTAGCTAGTTAGTTAGTCAGTTAGTTAATTCGTTAGTTTGTTTGTTTGTTAGTTAATATGCATATAAGAAGGTAGTTAGTTTCTTAGTTAAATAGTTAGTTAGTTAGTTAGTTTGTTAGTTAGTTAGTTATCTATTAGTAAGTTAGTAAGTTAGTTAATTAGTTAGTTATTCAATTTATTAGTTAGTTAGTTAGCTAGTAGTTAGTTAGTTAGTTAGTTTGTTAGTTAGTTAGTTAGTTAGTGGGTATGTAGGAAGGTAGTTAGTTAGTTAGTTAGTTAGTCAATTAGTTAGTAAGTTAGTTAGTTAGTTAATAGGTATGTAGGAATATAGTTCGTTAGTTAGTTAATAGGTATGTAGGAATATAGTTAGTTAGTTAGTTAGTTAGTTAGTTAGTTAGTTAGTTAATTAGTTAGCTAGTTAGTTAGTTAGTTAGTCAGTTAGTTAGTTAGTTAGTTAGGTTGTTAGTAAATTAGCTAGTTAGTTAGTTAGTTAGTTAGTTAATATTTATGTAAGATGGTAGTTAGTTAGATAGTTATATAGTTAGTTAATTAGTTAGTTAGTTAGTTAGTTATTTAGTAGTTAGTTAGTTAGTTTGGTAGTATGTTGGAAGGAAGTTAGTTAGTCGGTTAGTTAGCTAGTTGTAAGTTATCTAGTTAGTTAGTTAATTAATTAGTTAGTTAGTTAGTAAATTAATTAGTCAGTGGGTATGTAGGAAGGTAGCTAGTTAGTTAGTTAGTTTGTTTGTCAGTTAGTTTGTTAATATGTATATAAGAAGGAAGTTAGTTAGTTAGTTAGTTAGCTAGTGGTTTGTTAGTTAGTTATTTAGTTAGTTAGTTAGTGGGTATGTAGGAACGTAGGTAGTTAGTTAGTTAATTAGTTTGTTAGTTAGTTAGTTATTTAATAGGTATGTAGGAAAATTGTTAGGTAGTTAGTTAGTTAGTTACTTAATTAGTAGTTAGTTGTTTAGTTAGTGGGTTTGTAGGAAGGTAGTTAGTTAATGAGTAAGTTAGGTAGTAAGTTAATTAGTTAGTTATTAGGTATGTATGAAGGTAGTTAGTTAGTAAGTTAGTTAATTTGTTAGTTAGTTAGTTAGCTAATGGTTAGTTAGTTAGTTAGTTAGTTAGTTAGTTAGTTAGTTAGTTAATTAGTTCATTAATTAGTTAGTTAGTTAGTTAGCTAGTTAGTTAGTTACTTAGTTAGTTAGTGAGCTAGTAGTTAGTTAGTTAGTTAGTATGTTAGTTTGTTAATCAGTTAGTTAGTATGTTAGTTAGCTAGTAGTTAGTTAGTTAATTAGTTACTTAGTTAGTTAAACAGTTAGCACATTAGTTTGTTTGTTTGTTTGTTAGTTAGTTAGTTAGTTAGTTAGTTAGTTAATATTTATGTAAGAAGGTAGTTAGTTAGTTAGTAAGTTAGTTAGATAGTTAGATAGTTAATAAGTTAGTTAGTTAGTTAGTTAGTTAGTTAGTTAGTTCATTAGTTAGTGACTAGGTATGTTGGAAGATAGTTAGTTAGTCGGTTAGTTAGCTAGTAGTAAGTTAGCTAATTAGTTAGTTAATTAGTTAGTTAGTTTGTAAATTAATTAGTTAGTGCGTATGTAGGAAGGTAGCTAGTTAGTTAGTTAGTTAGTTAGTTAATTAGTTATTTAGGTAGTTTCTTTGTTTGTCAGTTTGTCAATATGTATATAAGAAGGAAGTTAGTTTGTTAAATTGTTAGTTAGTTAGTTAGTTAGTCAATTAGTTAGTTACTGACTAACTAACTAACTACCGTCCTACATACCCAATAACTAACTAACTAAATAAATAACTAGTTAGCTAACTAACTAACTAACTACTAAATAACAAACTAACTAACTCACTACCTTCCTACATACCCATTAACAAACTAACTAACTAACTAACAAATTAACTAACAACCTAACTAACTAACTAACTAACTAACCTACTTACTGACTAACTAACTACCTTCCTACATACCCATTAACTAACTAACTACCTAACTACCTAACTATTTACCTTTTTATTTAACTGAATTAACTAACAACCTTCGTATATACATATTAACTAACTAACTAACCAACTGACTAGCTAACTAGCTAACTAACTAACTAATTAGCTAACTGACTAACTAACTAGCTACCTTCCTACATATACCCACTACTAACTAATTTACTAACTAACTCACTAACTAACTAAATAATTAACTAACTAACTAACTACTAGCAAACTAACTAACTAACTACCTTTCTACATACATATTAACTAACTAACTAACTAATTAACTAACTAACTGACTACTAGAAAACTAACTAACTTACTAACTAACCAACTGACTACATACCCACTAACTAACTAACTAATTAACTAACTAATTAACTATATAACTAACTAACTGACTACTAGCTAAGTAGCTAGCTGAGTAACTAACTAACTACCTACCTTCCTATATACCCACTAACAAACTAACTAAATAACTAACTAACTACTAGCAGACTAACTAACTAACTAACTAACTAACTAAATAACTAACTAATTGACTACCTACCTAACTAACTAAATAACGAACTAATAGATAACTAACTAACTAACTAACTATTTGACTAACTAACTTCCTTCTTATATACATATTAACTAACTAACTAATTAACGAACTAACTTACTAACTAACTAGGTAGCTACCTTCCTACATACCCACTAACTAATTAATTTTCTAACTAACTAACTAACTAATTAACTAACTGACTAGCTAACTAACTACTAGCTAACTAACCGACTAACTAACTACCTTCCAACATACCTATTAACTAACTAACTAACTAACTAAATAACTAACTACTAGATAACTAACTAACTAACTAACTAACTAATTAACTATACAACTCTCTAACTAACTACCTTCTTACATAAATATTAACTAACAAACTAACAAACTAACTAACTAACTAACTAACTAGCCAACTAACTAACTAACTACCTTCCAACATACCCACTATCTAGCTAACTAACTAACAAACTAACTAACAAACTAATTAACTAACTATTTAACTAACTAACTAACTAACTACTAGCTAACTAACTAATTAACTTTCTAACTAACTAATTAACTAACTATCTACTAGCTAACTAACTAACTGACTAACTGATTAACTAATTGACTAACTAACTAGCCAAATAACTAACTAACTAACCAACAAACTCACTAACTAACTAACTACATACCCACTAACTAACTAACTAACTAACTAACTAATTAACTAACTAATTATCTAACTAACTAACTAACTAATGACTAGCTAACCAGCTAGCTAGCTAACTAACTAACTAACTAACTACCTTCATGCATTCCCACTAACAAACTAACTGACTAACGAATGAACAAATTAACTAACTAATTATCAAACAAATTAACTAACTAACTATCTGACTAACTAACTACTAGCTAACTAACTAACTAACTTACTAACTTACTAACTTACTATATAACTAACTAACTAACTAAATAACTAACTAACTAACAAACTACTAGCTAACTAACTAACTAACTAATTAACTAAATAACTAACTAACTACCTACAAACATACCTATTAACTAACTAACTAACTACCGTCCTACATACCCAATAACTAACTAACTAACTAACTAACTAACTCACTGACTACTGGCGAACTAACTAACTAACTAACTAAATAACTAACTAGTCAACTAACTAACTAACTAACTAACTAACTACTAAATAACAAACTAACTAACTAACTAACTAACTAAAGAACCAACTAATTAACTAATTATGTAAATAAATAAAAACTTCCTTCTTACATACATATTAATTAACTAACAAACTAACTAACTAACGAACTAACTAACCAAATTAAATAACAACCTAACTAACTAAATAACTAACTAACTAACTAACTGACTACTAGCTAGCTAACTAACTAACAAACTAACTAACTACTAGATCACTAAGTAACTAGCTAACCAATTAACTAACTAATTAACTAACTACCTAACTAACAACTAGCTAACTAACTAACAAACTAATTAATTAACTAACTAACTAACTTATTAACTAATTAACTAACTAACTACCTTCCTACATACCCAAAAACTGTCTAACTAACTAACTAGCTAACTAACTAACTAACTACTAGCTAACTTACTAACTGACTAACTAACTACTAAATAACAAACTAACTAACTAACTAACTAACCAACCAACCAACTAATTAAGTAACTATCTAACTAAATAAAAACTACCTTCTTACATATTAACTAACTAACTAACGAACAAACTAATTAACTGACAACCTAACTAACTAAATAACTAACTAACTGACTATCTAACTAACTAACTCACTAACTAAGTAACTAATTAACTAAATACTAGCCGACTGACTAACTAACTAACTAACTAACTAACTAACTAGCTACCTTCCTACATACCCACTACCTAACTAACAAACTAACTAACTAACTAATTAATTAATTAATTAACTACCTAACTAACTAACTAACTACTAGCAAACTAACTAACTAACTACCTATCTTTCTACAAGCACATTAACTAACTAACTGACTAACTAACTAACTAACTTATTAACAAAGCAACTAACTACATACCCATTAACAAACTAACTAACCAACTAACTAATTAACTAACTAATTAACTACATAACTAACTAACTAACTACTAGCTAAGTAGCTAACTAACTAACTAACTAACTAACTACCTACCTTCCAGAATACCCACTAACTATATAAACTAACTAACTAATTAACTAACTAACGAACTAATTAACTAACTACAAGCTAACAAACTCACTAACTTACTAACTAACTAAATAACTAACTAATTTACTAACTAACTAACTAACTAACTAACTCCTAGCTAACTAACTAACTAACTAACTAACTACCTTTAAACATAACTATTAACTAACTAACTAACTAACTACCTAACTAACTAATTAACTGACTGCCTTCATACAAACCCACTAACTTACTAACTAACTAACTTACTAACTAACTAACTAACTAACTAACTTACTTACTTACAATATTCCTACATACCTATTAACTTGCTCACTTACTACCTTCCTACATGCCGATTAAATAACTAACTACCTAACTATGAGCTAGCTAACTAACTAACTAACTAAATAACTAACTAAGTACTAACTAACTAACTAACTAACTAATTAACTACCTAACTAACTAACTGCCTTCCTACATACCCACAAACTATCTAATTGACTAACTTGCTAAGTAACTAACTAACTAACTAACTAACTAACTGAATAACTAACTAGTTAACTAACTAACCAACTACTAGATAACTAACTAACTAACTAACTAAATAACTGACTTGTTAACTAACTAACTACCTACCTTCTGCATACCCACAAACTATCTAGTTAACTAACAAGCTAACTAACTAACTACTAGCTAACTAACTAACTAAACTGACTAACTATCTAACTAACTCACTAACTACCTTCCGACATACCCATTATCTAACTAACTAACTAACTAACTAGCAAACTAATGGACTAACTATTCAACTAACTAACTAATATCTAACTAACTAACCAACTAAATAACTAACTAATTAATTAACTAACTAATTAACTAACAAACTAACTAACTACTAGCTAACTAACTAACTAACTGATTAACTAACTAACTCACTAACTAACTAACTAACTAACTACTAGCTCACTAACTAACTAACTAACTAATTAACTAACTAATTAACTAATTAACTAACTTACTAACTATCAAACTAATTAACCAATTAATTAGTTAACTAATTACCTAACTAACTACCTTCATGCATACCTATTAACAAACTAACTAATTACCTACCTGGCTAACTAATTACTTAACTACCTTCCTACAAACCAACTAACTAACTAAATATCTAACTAACTAACTAACTAACTAACTAACTAACTATCTTCCTACATACCTATTAACTAACTAACTAACTAACCAACTACCTATTAATTAACTAACTAACTAACTAACTACCTTCCTACCAACCCACTAACTAACTAACTAACTCACTAACTAACTAACTATCTTCCTACATACCCACCAACTACCTAACTAACTAACTAACTAACTAACTAACTAAATACTAACTAACTAACTAACTACTAGCTAACTAACTAACTAATTAATTGAATAACTAACTAATTAACTAACTAACTAACTAATTTACTAATAGATAACTAACTAACTAACTAACTAACTAACTAACTATTTAACTTTTTATTTAACTAACTAACTTACTACCTTCTTATATACATATTAACTAACTAACTATCTAACTAACTAATTAATTTACTAACTAACTAACTAACTAGCTACATTCCTACATACCCACTAACTAACTAATTTGCTTACTAACTAACAAACTAACTAACTAATTAACTAACTATTTAACTAGCTAACTAACTACTATCAAACTAACTAACTAACTAACGACCTTTTTACATACCTATTAACTAACTAACTAACTAACTAACTACTAGATCACTAACTAACTAACAAATTAACTAACTAACTAACTAACTAACTAATTAACTAACTAATAGCTAACTGACTAACTAAATAACGAACTAGCTAATTAATTAACTAACTAACTAATTAACTAACTAGCTACCTTCCTAAAATACCCACTAACTAACTAACTAATTAACAAACTAACTAACTAATAACGAAAAAATTAACTAACTAACTAACTAACTAACTAAATACTTACTAACTAACTAACTAAGTAATAAACAAACTAACAAACTAACTAAATAAAAGTTAACAAACTAACTAACTAACTAACTGATTAACTAACTAACTAACTAACTAGCCAAATAACTAACAAACAAACTAACAAACTAACTAACTAAATACCCACTAACTAACTAGTAACTAATTAACTAACTAACTAACTAGTGACTATCTAACTAGCTAGCTATCTAGCTAACTAACTAACTAACTACCTACCTTCATGCATACCCACAAACAAACAAACTAACTAACGAACTAATTGACAAACTAATTATCTAACTAATTAACTAACTAACAATCTGACTAACTAACTACTACCTAACAAACTAACTAACAAACTAACTAACTAATTAACTAACTAACTAACTAATTAACTAACTAACTAACTAACTAACTAACTAACTAATTAACTAACTAACTAACTAACTAACTAACTAACTAACTAGCCAAATACTCTAACTAACTAACTAACTAACTAACTACATACCCCCTGACTAACTAACTAAGTAACTAACTAACTAACTAACAAACAAACAAACTAATTAGCCAACTGTTTAACTAACTAACTAACTAAATAACTAACTAATTAACTAACTAACTATTAGCTAACTAACTGATTAACAAACTAACTTACTAACTAACTAACTAACTAACTACTAGCTCACTAACTAACTAAGTAACTAACTAACAAGCTAACTATCTAACTAACTGACTAATTAACGAACTAATTAACTAACTAACTAACTGACTAACTAACTAACTAACTAACTAACTAACCACTAGCTTATTAACTATCTAACTAATTAACTAACTTACTAACTAACTACCTTCATACATACATATTAACTAACTAATTAACTAACTACCAAACTTACTAATTAACTAACTACCTTCCTACAAACCCACTAACTGACCAACTAACTAATTAAGTAACAAACTAACTAACTAACTAACTATTTTCCTACATACCTATTAACTAACTAACTAACTACCTACCTACCTACCTTCCTACATACCCACTAACTAACTAACTAAATAACTAACTAACAAACTACTAGCTAACTAACTAACTAACTAACTAGATTACTAACTAATTGACTAACTAACTAACTAACTAACTAACTAACTAACTAACTAACTAACTAACTAACAGATAACTAACTAACTAACAATTAAACTAACTAACTTCCTTCTTATATACATATTAAGAAACAAACAAACTAACTAACTAACTAACTAACTAATTAACTAACTGACTAGCTACCTTCCTACATACCCACTAACTAATTAATTTACTAACTAACTAACTAATTATATAACTAACTAGCTAACTTACTACTAGCTAACTAACCGACTAACTAACTACCTTCCAACATACCTATTCACTAACTAACTAACTAACTAACTAACTAACTAACTGACTAATTAACTAACTATCAAACTATCGAGCTAACTACCTTCTTACATAACTATTAACTAACTAACTAACTAACTAACTAACTAACTAACTAATTAACTAACAACCTAACTAACTAACTAACTAACTAACTAACTAACTAACTCACTAACTGACTAACTAACTAACTACCTTCCTACATACCCACTAACTAACTAACTATCTAACTAACTAACTAACTATTTACCTTTTTATTTAACTTAAATAACTAACAACCTTCTTATATACATATTAACTAACTAACTAACCAATTAACTTGCTAACTAAATAACTAACTAACTAATTAGCTAACTGACTAACTAACCAGCTACCTTCCTACATATACCCACTACCTAACTAATTTACTAACTAACTCACTAACTAACTAACTGATAAACTAACTAACTAACTACCTAACTATTAACAAACTAACTAACTAACTAACTACATTTCTACATACATATTAACTAACTAACTAACTAATTAACTAACTAACTAACTACTAGATAACTAACTAACTTACTAACTAACCAACTAACTACATACCCACTAACTAACTATCAAATTAACTAACTAATTAACTACATAACTAACTAACTAACTAACTAACTACCAACCTTCCTGCATACCCACTAACTAACTAACTAAATAACTAACTACTAGCTGTCTAACTAACTAACTAAGTAACTAACTAATTGACTAACTAACTAACTAACTAACTAACTAACTAACTAACTAATAGATAACTAACTAACTAACTAACTATTTAACTAACTAACTTCCTTCTTATGTACATATTAACTAATTAACTAACTAACTAACTAACTAACTAATTAACTAACTAACTAGCTACCTACCTACCTTCCTATATACCCACTAACTAATTAATTTACTAACTAACTAACTAACTAATTAACTAACTAACTTGCTAACTTAATACTAGCTGACTAACCGACTAACTAACTACCTTCCAACATACTTATTAACTAACTAACTAATTAACTAACTACTAGATAACTAACTAACTAACAAACAAACTAATTAACTAACTATCTAACTATCTAACCAACTACCTTCTTACATAAATATTAACTAACTAACTAACTAATTAACTAACAACCTAACTAACTAACTAACTAACGAATTTACTAACTAACTCACTAACTAACGAATTAATTAGTTAGTTAGTTAGTTAGTTAATAGGTACGTTGGAAGGTAGTTAGTTAGTCGGTTAGTTAGCTAGTAGTATGTTAGCTAGCTAGTTAGTTAATTTGTTAGTTAGTTAGTTAGTAAATTAATTAGTTAGTGGGTATGTAGGAAGGTAGCTAGCTAGTTGGTTAGTTAGTTAATTAGTTAGTTAGTCAGTTAGTTAGTTAGTTAATATGTATATAAGAAGGACGTTATTTAGTTAAATAGATAGTTAGTTAGTTAGTTAGTTATCTATTAGTTAGTTAGTTAGTTAGTTAGTTAGTCAATTAGTTTATTATTTAGTTAGTTAGTTACTTAGTTAGTCAGCTAGTAGTTAGTTACTTATTTTGTTAGTTAGTTCGTGGGTATGCAGGAAGGTATGTAGTTAGTTAGTTAGTTAGCTACCTACTTAGCTAGAAGTCAGTTAGTTAGTTATGTAGTTAATTAGTTAGTTAGTTATTGGGTATGTAGTTAGATGGTTAGTTAGTAAGTTAGTTAGTTATCTAGTAGTAAGTTAGTTAGTTAATTAGTTAGTTAGTTAGTCAGTTAATATGTATGTAGAAAGGTAGTTAGTTAGTTAGTTTGCTAGTTGTTATATAGTTAGTTAGTTAATTAGTTAGTTAGTTAGTGAGTTAGTTAGTAAATTGGTTAGGTAGTGGGTATATGTAGGAAGGTAACTAGTTAGTTAGTCAGTTAGTTAATTAGTTAGTTAGTTAGTTAGTTAGCTAGTGGTTAGTTAGTTAGTTAGTTAATTCGTTAATTAGTTAGTTAGTTAGTTAGTTAGTTAGTTAGATAGTTAGTTAGTGAGCTAGTAGTTAGTTAGTTAGTTAGTAAGTTAGTTTGGTAATCAGTTAGTTCGTTTGTTAGTTAGCTAGTAGTTAGTTAGTTAATTAGTTAGTTATTTAGTTAGTTAGTTAGTCCATTAGTTTGTTAATTAGTTTGTTAGTTACATATTAACAAACTAACTAACTAACTAACTAACTAACTAACTAAATAACTAACTAAATAACTAACTATCTAGTTAGTTTGTTAATCAGTTAGTGACTAACTAACTATCTAGTAGTCCATTAGTTTGTTAATTAGTTTGTTAGTTAGATAGTGGGTATGTGGGAAGATAGCTAGTTAGTTAGTTGGCTAGTCAGTTAGTTAGTTAGTTTGTTAGTTAGTGGGTATGTACGAAGGTACTTAGTTAGTTAATTAGTTAATTAGTTAGTTAGTTGGTTAGTTAGTTAGTTAGGTTGTTAGTTAATTAGTTAGTTAGTTAGTTAGTATTTATGTAAGAAGGTAGTCAATTAAATAGTTAGATAGTTAGTTAGTCAGTTATCTAGTAGTTATTTAGTTAGTTAGTTAGTTAGTTAATAGGCATGTTGGAAGGTAGTTAGTTAGTCGGTTAGTTAACTAGTAGTAAGTTAGCTAGTTAGTTTGTTAATTAGTTAGTTAGTTAGTTAGTAAATTAATTAGTTAGTGGGTATGTAGGAAGGTAGCTAGCTAGTTACTTAGTTAGTTAATTAGTTAGTTAGTTAGTTAGTTAGTTAGTTAATATGTATATAAGAAGGAAGTTAGTTAGTTAGTTAGTTAGTTAGTTAGTTAGTAATCTATTTGTTACTTATTTAGTTCGTTAGTTATTCAATTAGTTAGTTATTTAGTTAGTTAGTTAGTTAGTTAGTCAGCCAGTAGTTAGTTAGTTATTTAGTTAGTTAAATAATGGGTATGCAGGAAGGTAGGTAGTTAGTTAGTTAGTTAGTTAGTTAGCTACTTAGCTAGTGGTCAGTAAGTTAGTTATGTAGTTAATTAGTTAGTTAATTAGTTAGTTAGTTAGGGGGTATGTAGTTAGTTGGTTAGTTAGTAAGTTAGTTAGTTATCTAGTAGTTAGTTAGTTAGTTAATTAGTTAGTTTGTTTTTTAATATGTATGTAGAAAGGTGATTAGTAAGTTAGTTAGTTAGTTTGCTAGTAGTTAGTTAGTAAATTAGTTAGTTAGTTAGTGAGTTAGTTAGTAAATTAGTTAGGTAGTGGGTATATGTAGGAAGGTAGCTAGTTAGTTAGTCAGTTAGCTAATTACTTAGTTAGTTAGTTAGTTAGTTAGTTAGTTAGTTAGGTGGTTAGTTAGTTAGTTAATATATATATAAGAAGATTGTTAGTTAGTTAAGTTAAATAAAAAGGTAAATAATTAGTTAGTTAGTGGGTATGTAGGAAGGTAGTTAGTTAGTTAGTTAGTTAGTCAGTTAGTTAGTTAGTTAGTTAGGTTGTTAGTTAATTAGTTAGTTAGTTAGTTAGTTAGTTAGTTAGTTAGTTAGTTAATATTTATGTAAGAAGGTAGTTAGTTAGATAGTTATATAGTTAGTTAATTAGTTAGTTAGTTAGTTAGTTAGTTAGTTAGTTAGTTAGTTATCAAGTTAGTTAGTTAGTTAGTTAGTTAGTGAATAGGTATGTTGGAAGGTAGTTAGTTTGTAGGTTAGTTAGCTAGTAGTAAGTTAGCTAGTTAGTTAGATAATTAGTTAGTTAGTTAGTAAATTAATTAGTTAGTGGGTATGTAGGAAGGTAGCTAGTTAGTTAATTAGTTAGTTAGTTAGTTAGTTAGTTTGTTTGTTTGTTAGTTTGTTAATATGTATATAAGAAGGAAGTTAGTTAGTTAAATTGTTAGTTAGTTAGTTATCTGTTTGTTAGTTAGTTAGTTAGTTAGTTAGTTAGTCAATTAGTTAGTTATTTAGTTAGTTAGTTAGTTAGTTAGTTAGTTAGCTAGTAGTTTGTTAGTTAGTTATTTAGTTAGTTAGTTAGTGGGTATGTAGGAAGGTAGGTAGGTAGTTAGTTAGTTAATTTGATAGTTAGTTAGTTAGTTAGTTATTAGGTATGTAGGAAAATAGTTAGTTAGTTAGTTTGTTTGTTACATAATTAGTTAGTTGGTTAGTTATTAGGTTTGTAGGAAGGTAGTTAGTTAATTAGTAAGTTTGGTAGTTAGTTAATTAGTTAGTTAATAGGTATGTACGAAGGTAGTTAGTTAGTAAGTTAGTTAGTTAGTTAAATAGTTAGTAAGCTAGTGGTTAGTTAGTTAGTTAGTTGGTTAATTAGTTCGTTAATTAGTTAGTTAGTTAGTTAGTTAGTCAGCTACTTAATTAGTTACTTAGTTAGTTAGTGAGCTAGTAGTTAGTTAGTTAGTTAGTTAGTAAGTTAGTTTGTTAATCAGTTAGTTAGCTAGTAGTTAGTTAGTTAATTAGTTAGTTATTTTGTTAGTTAGTTAGTTAAACAGTTGGCTAATTAGTTTGTTAGTTTGTTAGTTAGTTAGTTAGTTAGTTAGTTAGTGGGTATGTAGTTAGTTAGTTAGTTCGTTAGTTAGTTATTCGGCTAGTTAGTTAGTTAGTTAGTTAGTTAGTTAATTGGTTAGTTAGTTAGTTAGTTAGTTAGTTAATTAGTTTGTTAGTTAGGTAATTTGTTAGTTCGTTAGTTTGTTTGTTATGTAGTAGTTAGTTAGTCAGATATAGTCAGTTAATTAATTAGTTAGATAATTAGTTCGTTAGTTAGTTAGTTTGTTAATGGGTATGCATGAAGGTAGGTAGGTAGTTAGTTAGTTAGTTAGTTAGTGGGTATATAGTTTGTAAGTTTGTTAGTTTGTTAGTTAGTTAGTTAGTTATTTGGCTAGATAGATAGTTAGTTAGTTAATCAGTTAGTTAGCTAGTTAGTTAGGTAGTTAATTAGTTAGTTAGTTAGTTAATTAGTTAGTTAGCTAGTAGTTAGTTCGTTAGTTAAATAGTTAGTCCATTAGTTTGCTAATTAGTTAGTTAGTTAGTTAGTTAGATAGTGGGTATGTGGGAAGATAGCTAGTTAGTTAGTTGGCTAGTCAGTTAGTTAGTTAGTTTGTTAGTTAGTGGGTATGTACGAAGGTACTTAGTTAGTTAATTAGTTAATTAGTTAGTTAGTTAGTTAGTTAGTTAGGTTGTTAGTTAATTAGTTAGTTAGTTAGTTAGCTAGTCTTTATGTAAGAAGGTAGTTAATTAAATAGTTAGCTAGTTAGTTAGTTAGTTAATTAGTTAGTTAGTTAGTTAATTAGTTAGTTAGCTAGTAGTTAGTTCGTTAGTTAAATAGTTAGTCCATTAGTTTGCTAATTAGTTTGTTAGTTAGTTAGTTAGATAGTGGGTATGTGGGAAGATAGCTAGTTAGTTAGTTGGCTAGTCAGTTAGTTAGTTTGTTTGTTAGTTAGTGGGTATGTACGAAGGTACTTAGTTAGTTAATTAGTTAATTAGTTAGTTAGTTAGTTAGTTAGTTAGTTAGGTTGTTAGTTAATTTGTTAGTTAGTATTTATGTAAGAAGGTAGTTAATTAAATAGTTAGATAGTTAGTTAGTCAGTTATCTAGTAGTTATTTAGTTAGTTAGTTAGTTAGTTAATAGGTATGTTGGAAGGTAGTTAGTTAGTCGGCTAGTTAACTAGTAGTAAGTTAGCTAGTTAGTTTGTTAATTAGTTAGTTAGTTAGTTAGTTAGTAAATTAATTAGTTAGTGGGTATGTAGGAAGGTAGCTAGCTAGTTACTTAGTTAGTTAATTAGTTAGTTAGTTAGTTAGTTAGTTAATATGTATATAAGAAGGAAGTTAGTTAATTAGTTAGTTATCTATTTGTTAGTTAGTTAGTTAGTTAGTTAGTTAGTTAGTAATCTATTTGTTACTTAGTTAGTTAGTTAGTTATTCAATTAGTTAGTTATTTAGTTAGTTAGTTAGTTAGTTAGTCAGCCAGTAGTTAGTTAGTTATTTAGTTAGTTAAATAATGGGTATGCAGGAAGGTAGGTAGTTAGTTAGTTAGTTAGTTAGTTAGCTACTTAGCTAGTGGTCAGTTAGTTAGTTATGTAGTTAATTAGTTAGTTAATTAGTTAGTTAGTTAGGGGGTATGTAGTTAGTTGGTTAGTTAGTAAGTTAGTTAATTTGGTTAGTTAGTTAGTTAGTTAGTTAATTAGTTAGTTAGTTTGTTAATATGTATGTAGAAAGGTGATTAGTAAGTTAGTTAGTTAGTTTGCTAGTAGTTAGTTCGTAAATTAGTTAGTTAGTTAGTGAGTTAGTTAGTAAATTAGTTAGGTAGTGGGTATATGTAGGAAGGTAGCTAGTTAGTTAGTCAGCTAGCTATTTACTTAGTTAGTTAGTTAGTTAGTTAGTGAGTTAGGTGGTTAGTTAGTTAGTTAATATATATATAAGAAGATTGTTAGTTAGTTAAGTTAAATAAAAAGGTAAATAATTAGTTAGTTAGTGGGTATGTAGGAAGGTAGTTAGTTAGTTAGTTAGTTAGTCAGTTAGTTAGTTAGTTAGTTAGGTTGTTAGTTAATTAGTTAGTTAGTTAGTTAGTTAGTTAGTTAGTTAATATTTATGTAAGAAGGTAGTTAGTTAGATAGTTATATAGTTAGTTAATTAGTTAGTTAGTTAGTTAGTTAGTTAGTTAGTTATCAAGTTAGTTAGTTAGTTAGTTAGTTAGTTAGTGAATAGGTATGTTGGAAGGTAGTTAGTTTGTAGGTTAGTTAGCTAGTAGTAAGTTAGCTAGTTAGTTAGATAATTAGTTAGTTAGTTAGTAAATTAATTAGTTAGTGGGTATGTAGGAAGGTAGCTAGTTAGTTAATTAGTTAGTTAGTTAGTTAGTTAGTTTGTTTGTTAGTTTGTTAATATGTATATAAGAAGGAAGTTAGTTAGTTAAATTGTTAGTTAGTTAGTTATCTATTTGTTAGTTAGTTAGTTAGTTAGTTAGTTAGTCAATTAGTTAGTTATTTAGTTAGTTAGTTTGTTAGTTAGTTAGTTAGCTAGTAGTTTGTTAGTTAGTTATTTAGTTAGTTAGTTAGTGGGTATGTAGGAAGGTAGGTAGGTAGTTAGTTAGTTAATTTGATAGTTAGTTAGTTAGTTAGTTATTAGATATGTAGGAAAATAGTTAGTTAGTTAGTTAGTTTGTTACTTAATTAGTTAGTTGGTTAGTTATTAGGTTTGTAGGAAGGTAGTTAGTTAATTAGTAAGTTTGGTAGTTAGCTAACTAACTAACTAACTAACTAACTAACTATCTAAATAACTAACTAATTGACTAACTAACTAACTAATAGATAACTAACTAACTAACTAACAATTTAACTAACTAACTATTTTCTTATATACATATTAACAAACTAACTAACAAACAAACTAACTAACTAACTAATTAACTAAGTAAGTAACTAACTAGCTACCTTCCTACATACCCAAAACTAATTAATTTACTAACTAACTAACTATCTAATTAACTAACTAACTAGATAACTTACTACTAGCTAACTAACCGACTAACTAACTTCCTTCCAACATACATATTCACTAACTAACTACCTAACTAACTAACTAACTAACTACTAGATAACTAACTAACTGACTAACTAATTAACTAACTATCTAACTATCTAACTAACTACATTCTTACATAAATATTAACTAACTGACTAACTAACCAACTAATTAACTAACAACATAACTAACTAACTAACTAACTAACTACCTTCCTACATACCCACTAACTAACTAACTACGTAACTAACTAACTAATTATTTACCTTTTTATTTAACTTAACTAACTAACAACCTTCTTATATACATATTAACTAACGAACTGACCAACTAACTAACTAACTAACTAACTAACTAACTAACTAACTAACTAACTAATTAGCTGCCTTCCTACATATACCCACTACCTAACTAATTTACTAACTAACTCACTAACTAACTAACTAATTAACTAACTAACTACTAGCAAACTGACTAACAAACAAACTAACCACCTTTCTACATACATATGAACTAACTAACTAACTAATTAACTAACTAACTAACTACTACATAACTAACTAACTTACTAACTAACCAACTAACTACATACCCACTAACTAACTAACTAATTAACTAACTAATTAACTACATAACTAACTAACTGACCACTAGCTAAGTAGCTAACTAACTAATTAACTAACTAACTACCTACCATCCTGCATACCCACTATTTAACTAACTAAATAACTAACTAACTACTGGCTGACTAACTAACTAACTAACTAACTAACAAAATAACGTACTGATTGACTAACTAGCTAACTAACTAACTAACGAATAGATAACTAACTAACTAACTAACTAACAAATAGATAACTAACTAACTAACTAACTATTTAACTAACTTCCTTCTTATATACATATTAACTAACTAACTAACTAACTAATTAACTAACTAACTAACTAGCTAGCTACCTTCCTACATACCCACTAACTAATTAATTTACTAACTAACTAACTAACTAACTAATTAACAAACTAACTAGCTAACTTACTACTAGTTAACTAACCGACTAACTAACAACCTTCCAACATACCTATTAACTAACTAACTAACTAACTAAATAACTACTAGATAACTAACTAACTAACTAACTAACTAATTAACTAACTATCTAACTATTTAACTAACTACCTTCTTACATAAATATTAACTAACTAACTAACTGACTAACTAATTAACTAACAACCTAACTAACTAACTAACTAACTAACTAACTAATTAACTAACTAACTAACTAAGTACCTTCGTACATACCCACTAATTAACAAACTAACTAACTCACTAACTAGCCAACTAACTAACTAGCTAAAAAACTAATTAACAAACTAATGGATTAACTATTTAACTAACTCACTAACTACTAGCTAACTAACTAATTAACTAACTAACTAACTAATTAACTAACTAACTAACAAGCTAACTAACTGATTAACTAACTAACTATCTATCTAGCCAAATTACTAACTACCTAACTAACTAACAAACTAACAAACTAACAAACCCACTAACTAACTAACTAACTAACAAATTTACTAACAAATTAACTAACTAACTAAATAACTAACTAACTAATGACTAGCTAACTAGCTAGCTAGCAAGCTAACTAACTAACTTACTAACTGACTACCTACCTTCATGCGTACCCACTAACTAACTAACTAACTAACTAACTAATTAACTAACTAATTATCTAACTAATTAACTAACTAACTATCTGACTAACTAACTACTTGCTAACAAACAAACTAACTAACTAACTAATTAACTAGCTAACTAACTAACTAATTAACTAACTAACTAACTAACTAATTAACTAACTAACTAGCCAAATAACTAACTAACTAACTAACTAACTAACTACATACCCACTAACTAACTAACTGACTAACTAACTAACTAACAAAAAACAAACTAATTGGCTAACTGTTTAACTAACTAACTCACTAAATAACTAATTAATTAATTAACTAACTTCTTGCTAACTAACTGATTAACAAACTAACTTACTAACTAAATAACTAACTACTAGCTCACTTAACAAACAAACTAACTAACTAACTAACTAACTAACTAACTAATTAACGAACTAACTAACTAACTAACTAACTAACTAACTAACCACTAGCTAACTAACTGACTAACTAACTATTTAACTAACTTACTAACTAACTACCATCATACATACATATTAACTAACTAATTAACTAACTACCTAACTTAATAATTAACTAACTACCTTCCTACAAACCCTCTAACTAACCAACTAACTAATTAAGTAACTAACTAACTAACTAACAAACTATTTTCGTACATACCTATTAACTAACTAACTAACTAACAAACTGACTAACTAACTAACTACCTTCCTACATACCCACTAACTAACTAACTACCTAACTAACTAACTAACTATTTACCTTTTTATTTAACTTAACTAAGTAACAACCTGCTTATATACATATTAACTAACTAACTAACCAACTAACCAGCTACCTAACTAACTAACTAACTAATTAGCTAACAGACTAATTAACTATTTTCTTTCCAACATATACCCACTACCTAACTAATTTACTAACTAACTCACTAACTAACTAACTAATTAACTAACTAACTAACTAACTAACTACTAGCAAACTAACTAACTTACTAATTAATTAACTAACTAACTAACTTATTAACTAATTAACTAACTAACTACCTCCCTACATACCCAAAAAATGTCTAACTAACTAACTAGCTAACTAACTAACTAACTAACTAACTAACTAAATAACGAACTAATTAACTAACTAACTAACTAACTAACTAACTAACTAACTAACTAACTAACCACGAGCATACTAACTATCTAACTAATTAACTAACTTACTAACAAACTACCTTCATACATACATATTAACTAACTAATTAACTAACTACCTAACTTACTAATTAACTAACTACCTTCCAACAAACCCACTAACTAACCAACTAACTAATTAAGTAACAAACAAACTAACTAACTAACTAACTAACTAACTAACTAACTATTTTCCTACATACCTATTAACTAACTAACTAACTAACTAACAAATTAACTAACTAACTAACTACCTACCAACCTTCCTACATACCCACTAACTTACTAACTAAATAACCAACTAACAAACTACTAGCAAACTAACTAATTAACTAACTAAATAACTAACTAATTGACTAACTAACTAACTAACTAACTAACAAACATATAACTAACTAACTAACAATTTAACTAACTAACTTCCTTCTTATATACATATTAACAAACTAACAAACTAACTAACTAACTAACTAACTAACTAACTATTTAACTAACTAACTAACAAACTAACTAGCTACCTTCCTACATACCCACTAACTAATTAATTTACTAACTAACTAACTAATTATCTAACTAACTAGCTAACTTACTACTAGCTGACTAGCCGACTAACTAACTAACTTCCAACATACCTATTCACTAACTAACTAACTTACTAACTAACTACTAGATAACTAACTAACTAACAAACTAACTTACTAACTAATTAACTAACTATCTAACTATCTAACTAACTACCTTCTTACATAACTATTAACTAACTAACTAACAAATAACTAACTAATTAACTAACTAACTAATTAACTAACTAACTAACTAACTACTACATAACTAACTAAGTAATAAACTAACTAACTAACTAACTAACTAAAAGCTAACTAACTAACTAATTAACTAACTAACTAACTAACTAACTAACTAATTAACTAAGTAACTAACTAACTAACTAACTAACTAACCGACTAACTAGCTAACTAACTAACTATCAAACTAATTAGCTAACTGACTAACTAACCAGCTACCTTCCTAATATACCCACTACCTAACTAATTTACTTACTAACTCACTAACTAACTAACTAATGAACTAACTAACTAACTAACTAACTATTAGCAAACTAACTAACTAACTAACTAACTACCTTTCTACATACATATTGACTAACTAACTAACTAATTAACTAACTAACTAACTACTAGATAACTAACTAACTTACTAACTAACCAACTAACTACATACCCACTAACTAATTAACTAATTAACTAACTAATTAACTACATAACTAACTAACTGACCATTAGCTAAGTAGCTAACTAACTAACTAACTAACTACCTACTTTCCAGCATACCCACTAACTAACGAACTAAATACCTAACTACTAGCTGACTAACTAACTAACTAAATAACTAACTAATTGACTAACTAACTAACTAACTAACTAACTAATAGATAACTAACTAACTAACTAACTATTTAACTAACTAACTTCCTTCTTATATACATATTAACTAACTAACTAACTAAGTAACTAACTAACTAATTAACTAACTAACTAGCTACCTACCTACCTTTTTATATACGCACAAACTAATTAATTTACTAACTAACTAACCAACTAATTAACTAACTAACTAGCTAACTTACTACTAGCTGACTAACCGACTAACTAACTACCTTCCAACATACCTATTAACTAACTAACTAATTAACTAACTACTAGATAACTAACTAACTAACTAACTAACTAATTAACTAAATATCTAACTATCTAACCAACTACCTTCTTACATAAATATTAACTAACTAACTAACTAATTAACTAACAACCCAACTAACTAACTAACTAAATAACTAAGTACCTTCGTACATACCCACTAACTAACTAACTAACTAACTAACTAGCCAACTAACTAACAAACTACCTTCCTACATACCCACTATCTAACTAACTAACTAACAAACTAATTAACTAACTAATTAACTAACTATTTAACAAACTAACTAACTACTAGCTAACTAACTAATTTACTAACTATCTAACTAACTAACTAACTACTAGCTAACTAACTAACTAACTAACTAGCTGATTATCTAACTAACTAACTAACTAGACAAATAACTAACTAACTAACTAACTAACTAACTGACTGACTACATACCCATTAACTAACTAACTAACTAACTAATTAACTAATGACTGACTACCTAGCTAGCTAGCTAACTAACTAACTATCTAACTAACTAACTACCTTCATGCATACCCACTAACTAACTAGCAAACGATCGAACTAATTAACTAACTAATTATCTAACAAATTAACTTACTAACTATCTGACTAACTAACTAACTACCTATCTAACTACTAGGTATCAAACTAACTAACTAACTAACTAACTAGCCAAATAACTAACTAACTAACTTACTAACTAACAAACTACATACCCACTAACTAACTAACTAACTAACTAACTAACTAACAAACAAACAAACTAACAAACTAATTAGCTAACTGTTTAACTAACTAACTAAATAACTAAATAACTAACTAATTAACTAACTAACTACTAGCTAACTAACATACTAACTAACTGATTAACAAACTAACTTATTAACTAACTAACTAACTACTAGCTCAATAACTAACTAAGTCACTAACTAAGTAACTAACTAACTAGCTAACTAACTAACTAACTAATTAACTAACTAACTAACTAACTAACTAACTAACTAACCACTAGCTAACTAACTAACTAACTAATTAACAAACTTACTAACTAACTACCTTCATACATACCTATTAACTAACTAATTAACTAACTAACTAACTTACTAATTAACTAACTACCTTCCTACAAACCCACTAACTAAACAACTGACAAATTAAGTAACTAACTAAGTAACTAACTAACTAACAATTTTCCAACATACCTATTAACTAACTAACTAACTATATAACTAACTAATTAACTAACTAACTAACTAACTACCTACGTTCCTACAAACCCACTAACTAACTAACTAAATAACTAACTAACAAACTACTAGCTAACTAACTAACTAACTAACTAACTAACTAACTAAATAACTAACTAATTGACTAACTAACTAACTAACTAACTAATAGATAACTAACTAACTAACTAACAATTTAACTAACTAACTTCCTTCTTATAAACATATTGACAAACTAACTTACTAACTAACTAACTAACTAACTAACTAATTAAATAAGTAACTAACTAGCTACCTTCCTACATACCCACTAACTAATTAATTTACTAACTAACTAACTATCTAATTAACTAACTAACTAGATAACTTACTACTAGCTAACTAACCGACTAACTAACTTCCTTCCAACATACATATTCACTAACTAACTACCTAACTAACTAACTAACTACTAGATAACTAACTAACAAACTAACTAATTAACTAACTATCTAACTATCTAACTAACTACCTTCTTACATAAATATTAACTAACTAACTAACTCACTAACTAATTAACAAACAACATAACTAACTAACTAACTAACTAACTAAGTACCTTCGTACATACCCACTAACTAATAAACTAACTAACTAACTAACTAGCCAACTAACTAACTACTTACCTTCCTACATACCCACTATCTAACTAACTAACAAACTAATTAACAAACTAATGGACTAACTATTTAACTAACTAACTAACTACTAGCTAACTAGGTGGGTATGTAGGAAGGTAGCTAGTTAGTTAGTTAGTTAGTTAATTAGTTAGTTTGTTAGTTAGTTTCTTTGTTTGTTAGTTTGTTAATATGTTTATAAGAAGGAAGTTAGTTAGTTAAATTGTTAGTTAGTTAGTTATCTATTTGTTAGTTAGTTAGTTAGTTAGTTAGTCAATTATTTAGTTATTTAGTTAGTTAGTTTGTTAGTTAGCTAGTAGTTTGTTAGTTAGTTATTTAGTTAGTTAGTTAGTGGGTATGTAGGAAGGTTGGTAGGTAGTTAGTTAGTTAGTTAATTAGTTACTTAGTTAGTCAGTTAGTTGATAGGTATGTATGAAAATTGTTTGTTAGGTAGATAGTTACACACTTAATTAGTTAGTTGGTTAGTTAGTGGGTTTGTAGGAAGATAGTTAGTTAATTAGTAAGTTAGGTAGTTAGTTAATTAGTTAGTTAATAGGTATGTATGAAGGTAGTTAGTTAGTAAGTTAGTTAATTAGTTAGTTTGTTAGTTAGTTAGCTAGTGGTTAGTTTGTTAGTTAGTTAGTTAGTTAGTTAGTTAGTTAGTTAGTTAGTTAGTTTGTTAATTAGTTAGTTAGTTAGTTAGTTACTTAGTTAGTGAGCTAGTAGTTAGTTAGTTAGTAAGTTAGTTTGTTAATCAGTTAGTTAGTTTGTTAGTTAGCTAGTAGTCAGTTAGTTAATTAGTTAGTTATTTAGTTAGTTAGTTAGTTAAACAGTTAGCTAAATTAGTTTGTTTGTTTGTTAGTTAGCTAGTCAGTTAGTTAGTTATTTGGCTAGTTAGTTGGGTAGTTAATTAGTTAGTTAGTTAGTTAGTTAATTAGTTAGTAATTAGTTAGTTAATTAGTTAGTTAGTTAGTTAGTTAGCAAGTAGTTAGTTAGTCAGATAGTTAGTTAGTTAATTAGTTAGATAATTAGTTAGTTAATTAGTTCGTTAGTTAGTTAGTTAGTTAGTTAGTGGGTATGCATGAAGGTAGGTAGTTAGTTAGTTAGTAAGTCATCTAGCTAGGTAGCAAGCTAGTTAGCTAGTTATTTGTTAGTTAGTTAGTTAGTTAGTTAGTTAGTTAATTTGTTAGTTAGTTAGTTAGTTAGTGGGTATGTAGTTTGTAAGTTTGGTAGTTTGTTAGTTAGTTAGTTAGTTAGTTATCTGGCTAGATAGATAGTTAGTTAGTTAATCCGTTAGTTAGCTAGTTAGTTAGTTAGTTAGTTAATTAGTTTGTTAGTAAGTTAATTAGTTAGTTATCTAGTAGTTAGTTAGTTAGTCAGATAGTTAGTCCAGTAGTTTGTTAATTAGTTTGTTAGTTAGTTAGATAGTGGGTATGTGGGAAGGTAGCTAGTTAGTTAGTTGGCTAGTTAGTTAGTTAGTTAGATTGTTAGTTAGTGGGTATGTACGAAGGTACTTAGTTAGTTAGTTAGTTAATTAGTTAGATAATATTTATGTAAGAAAGTAGTTAGTTAAATAGTTAGATAGTTAGTTAATTAGTTAGTTAGTTAGTTAGTTATCTAGTAGTTATTTAGTTTGTTAGTTTGTTAGTCAATAGGTATGTTGGAAGGTAGTTAGTTAGTCGGTTAGTTAACTAGTAGTAAGTTAGCTAGTTAGTTTGTTAGTTAGTTAGTTAGTTAGTTAGTAAATTAATTAGTTAGTGGGTATGTAGGAAGGTAGCTAGCTAGTTACTTAGTTAGTTAATTAGTTAGTTTGTTAGTTAGTTAGTTAATATGTATATAAGAAGGAAGTTAGTTAGTTAAATAGTTAGTTAGTTAGTTAGTTATCTATCTGTTAGTTAGTTAGTTAGTTAGTTAGTTATCTATTTGTTAGTTAGTTAGTTAGTTATTCAATTAGTTAGTTATTTAGTTACTTAGTCTGTTAGTTAGTCAGCTAGTAGTTAGCTAGCTATTTAGTTAGTTAAATAGTGGGTATGCAGGAAGGTAGGTAGTTAGTTAGTTAGTTAGTTAGTTAGCTACTTACCTAGTGGTCAGTTAGTTAGTTATGTAGTTAATTAGTTAGTTAATTAGTTAGTGGGTATGTAGTTAGTTGGTTAGTTAGTAAGTTAGTTTGTCATCTAGTAGTTAATTAGTTAGTTAATTAGTTAGTTAGTTAGTTAGGTAATATGTATGTAGAAAGGTGATTAGTAAGTTAGTTATTTAGTTTGCTAGTAGTTAGTTAGTTAATTAGTTAGTTAGTTAGTGAGTTAGTTAGTAAATTAGTTAGGTAGTGGGTATATGTAGGAAGGTAGCTTGTTAGTTAGTCAGTTTGCTAATTAGTTAGTTAGTTAGTTAGTTAGTTAGTTAGTTAGTGAGTTAGTGAGTTAGTTGGTTAGTTAGTTAGTTAATATGTATATAAGAAGATTGTTAGTTAGTTAAGTTAAATAAAAAGGTAAAGAATTAGTTAGTTAGGTAGGTAGTTAGTTAGTTAGTGGGTATGGAGGAAGGTAGTTAGTTAGTTAGTTAGTTAGTCAGTTAGTTAGTTAGTTAGTTTGGTTGTTAGTTAATTAGTTAGTTAGTTAGTTAGTTAGTTAGTTAATATTTATGTAAGAAAGTAGTTAGTTAGATAGTTACATAGTTAGTTAATTAGTTAGTTAGTTAGTTAGTTATCTAGTAGTTAGTTAGTTAGGTAGTTAGTTAGTGAATAGGTTTGTTGGAAGGAAGTTAGTTAGTCTGTTAGTTAGGTAGTAGTAAGTTATCTAGTTAGTTAGATAATTAGTTAGTTAGCTAGTTAGTTAGTTAGTTAGTTAATTAGTTAGTTAGTTAGTTAGTTTGTTAATATGTATATAAGAAGGAAGTTAGTTAGTTAGATTGTTAGTTAGTTAGTTAGTTATCTATAAGTTAGTTAGTTAGATAGTTAGTCAATTGGTAAGTTATTTAGTTAGTTAGTTAGTTATCTGGTAGTTTGTTAGTTAGTTATTTAGTTAATTAGTTAGTGGGTATGTAGGAACGTAGGTAGTTATTTAGTTAGTTAGTTAATTAGTTATTTAGTTAGTTAGTTAGTTAATAGGTATGTAGGAAAATTGTTATTTAGTTAGTTAGTTAGTTACTTAATTAGTTAGTTGTTTAGTTAGTGGGATTGTAGGAAGGCAGTTAGTTAATTAGTAAGTTAGGTAGTTAGTTATTTAGTTAGTTAATAGGTATGTATGAAGATAGTTAGTTAGTGAGTTAGTTAATTAGTTAGTTAGTTTGTTAGCTAGTGGTTAGTTAGTTAGTTAGTTAGTTAGTTAGTTAGTTAGTTAGTTAGTTCATTAATTAGTTAGTTAGTTAGTTGGTTAGCTAGTTAGTTAGTTGCTTAGTTAGTTAGTGAGCTAGTACTTAGTTAGTTAGTCAATAAGTTAGTTTTTTAATCAGTTAGTTAGTATGTTAGTTAGCTAGTAGTTAGTTAGTTAATTAGTTAGTTATTTAGTTAGTTAGTGAGTTAGTTAAACAGTTAGCTAATTAGTTAGTTTGTTTGTTAGTCAGTTAGTTAGTTAGTAAGTTAGTTAGTGGGTATGTAGTTAGTTAGTTAGTAAGTAAGTTAGTATGTTAGTTAGTTAGTTCGTTATTTGGCTAGTTAGTTAGGTAGTTAGTTAGTTAGTTAGTTAGTAAATTAGTTAGTTAGTTAGTTAGTTTGATAGCTAGTTGTTAGTTAGTCAGCTAGTTAGTTAGTCAGATAGTTAGTTAGTTAATTAGTTAGATAATTAGTTAGTTAAATAGTTCGTTAGTTTGTTAGTTAGTTAGTGGGTATGCATGAAGGTAGTTAGTTAGTTAGTTAGTTAGCTAGCTAGCTAGGTAGTTAGTCATTAGTTAGTTCGTTAATTAGTTAATTAATCAGTTAATTAGTAACTAAGTTAGTTAGTTAGTGGGTATGTAGTTAGTCAGTTAGTTAGTTTGTAACTTAGTAAGTTAGTTATTTGGCTAGTTAGTTAGTTAGTTAGTTAGTTAATCAGTTAGTTAGTTACTTACTTAGCACGTAGTTAGTTAGTTAGTTAGTTTGTTAGTTAGTTAATTAGTTAGTTAGCTAGTAGTTAGTTAGTTAGTGAAATAGTTAGTTAATTAGTTAGTTAATTAGTTTGTTAGTTAGTTAGATAGATAGTGCGTATGTAGGAAGGTAGTTAGTTAGTTAGTTGGCTAGTTAGTCAGTCAGTTAGTTAGTTAGTGGGTATGTACGAAGGTACTTAGTTAGTTAGTTAGTTAATTAGTTAGTTAGTTAGTTAGTGAGGTTGTTAGTTAATTAGTTAGTTAGTTAATTAGTTAATATTTATGTAAGAAGGTAGTTAGTTAGATAGTTAGATAGTTAGTTAATTAGTTAGTTAGTCAGTTAGTTATCTAGTAGTTAGTCAATTAGTTTGTTTGTTAATAGGTATGTTGGAAGGTAGTTAGTTAGTCGGTTAGTTAGCTAGTAGTAAGTTAGCTAGTTAGTTAGTTAATTAGTTAGTTAGTTAGTTAGTAAATTAATTAGTTAGTGGGCATGTAGGAAGGTAGGTAGGTAGCTAGTCAGTTAGTTAATTAGTTAGTTAGTTAGTTACTTAGATAGTTAGTTAGTTAACATGTATATAAGAAGGAAGTTAGTTAGTTAAATAGTTAGTTAGTTAGTTAGTTATCTATTAGTTAGTTAGTTAGTTAGTTAGTTAGTTTGTTAGTTAGTTAGTTAGTTAGTCAATTAGTTAGTTATTTAGTTAGTTAGTTAGTCAGCTAGTAGTTAGTTATTTAGTTAGTTAGTTAGTGGGTATGCAGGAAGGTAGGTAGTTAGTTAGTTAGTTAGTTAGCTACTTAGCTAGTAGTCAGTTAGTTAGTTATGTAGTTAATTAGTTAGTCACTTAGTTAGTTAGTTAGTCGGTACGTAGTCAGTTGGTTAGTTAGTAAGTTAGTTAGTTCTCTAGGAGTTAGTTAGTTAGTTAATTACTTAGTTAGTTAGTTAATATGTATGTAATAAGGTAGTTAGTTAGTTAGTTAGTTAGTTTGCTAATAGCTAGTTAGTTAGTTAGTTAATTAGTTAGTTAGTTAGTGAGTTAGTTAGTAAATTAGTTAGGTAGTGGGAATATGTAGGAAGGTAGCTGGTTAGTTAGTCAGTTAGCTAATTAGTTAGTTAGTTAGTTAGTTAGCAAGTTAGTTGGTTAGTTGGTTAGTTAATATGTATATAAGAAGGTTGTTAGTTAGTTAAGTTAAATAAAAAGGTAAATAATTAGTTAGTTAGTTAGGTAGTTAGTTAGTTAGTGGGTACGTAGGAAGGTAGTTAGTTAGCTAGTCAGTTAGTTAGTTCGTTAGTTAGTTAGTTAGGTTGTTAGTTAATTAGTTAGTTAGTTAGTTAATATTTATGTAAGAAGGTAGTTAGTTAGATAGTTAGATAGTGAGTTAATTAGTTAGTTAGTTAGTTAGTTAGTTATCTAGTAGTTAGTTAGTTAGTTAGTTAGTTAGTGAATAGGTTAGTTAGATAGTAGTAAGTTAGCTAGTTAATTAGATAATTAGTTAGTTAGTTAGTGAATTAATTAGGTAGTGGGTATGTAGGAAGGTAGCTAGTTAGTTAGTTAGTTAGTTAGTTAATTAGTTAGTTAGTTAGTTAGTTAGTTAGTTAATATGTATATAAGAAGGATGTCAGTTAGTTAAATTGTTAGTTAGTTAGTTATCTGTTTGTTAGTTATTTAGTTAGTTAGTTAGTTAGTTAGTCAATTAGTTAGTTATTTTGTTAGTTAGTTTGTTAGTTAGTTAGTTAGCTAGTAGTTTGTTAGTTAGTTATTTAGTTAGTTAGTTAGTTGGTGGGTATGTAGGAAGGTACGTAGGTAGTTAGTTAGTTAGTTAATTAGTTAGTTAGTTAGTTAGTTAGTTAATAGGTATGTAGGAAAATATATTAGTTAGTTAGTTAGCTTGTTACTTAATTAGTTAGTTGGTTAGTTATTGGGTTTGTGGGAAGGTAGTTAGTTAATTAGTAAGTTAGGTAGTTAGTTAATTTGTTAGTTAATAGGTATGTACGAAGGTAGTTAGATAGTAAGTTAGTTAATTAGTTAGATAGTTAGTAAGCTAATGGTTAGTTAGTTAGTTAGTTAGTTAGTTAGTTAGGTAGTTAATTAGTTAGTCAGTTAGTTTGTTTGTTAGTTTGTTTGTTAATATGTATATAAGAAGGAAGTTACTTAGTTAAATTGTTAGTTAGTTAGTTAGTTATCTATTAGTTAGTTAGTTAGTCAATTAGTTTGTTATTTAGTTAGTTAGTAAGTTAGTTAGTTAGCTAGTTGTTTTTTAGTTAGTTATTTAGTTAGTTAGTTAGTGTGTATGTAGGAACGTAGGTAGTTAGTTAGTTAGTTAGTTAATTAGTTAGTTAGTCAGTTAGTTAGTTAATAGGTATGTAGGAAAATTGTTAGTTAGTTAGTTAGTTAGTTACTTAATTAGTTAGTTGTTTAGTTAGTGGGTTTGTAGGAATGTAGTTAGTTAATTAGTAAGTTAGGTAGTTAGTTAATTAGGTAGTTAATAGGTATGTATGAAGGTAGTTAGTTAGTAAGTTAGTTAATTAGTTAGTTAGTTAGTTAGCAAGTGGTTAGTTAGTTAGTTAGTTAGTTAGTTAGTTAGTTAGTTAGTTAGTAAATTCGTTCATTAATTAGTTAGTTAGTTAGTTAGTTAGCTAGTTAGTTAGTTGCTTAGTTAGTTAGTGAGTTAATAAGTTAGTTTGTTAATCAGTTAGTTAGTATGCTAGTTAGCTAGTAGTTAGATAGTTAGTTAGTAAGTTAGTTAAACAGTTAGCTAATTAGTTTGTTTGTTTGTTAGTTAGTCGGTTAGTTAGTTAGTTAGTTAGTGGGTATGTAGTTAGTTAGTTAGTAAGTTAGTTAGTAAGTTAGTTAGTTAGTTAGTTATTTGGCTAGTAAGTTAGATAGTTAGTTAGTTAGTTAGTTAGTTAATTAGTTAGTTAGTTAGTTAGTTTGATTAATAGTAGTTAGTTAGTCAGTTAGTTAATTAGTCAGATAGTTAGTTAGTCAATTAGTTAGATAATTAGTAACTAGTTAATTAGTTGGTTAGTTAGTTAGTTAGTTAGTGGGTATGCATGAAGGTAGTTAGTTAGTTAGTTAGCTAGCTTGCTAGCTAGGTAGTTAGTGATTAGTTAGTTAGTTAGTTAGTTAGTTAGTTAGTTAGTTAGTTATTTGGCTAGTTAGTCAGTTAGTTAGTTAATCAGTTAGTTAGTTAGTTAGTTAGCAAGTAGATAGTTAGATAGTTAGTTAGTTAGTTAATTAATTAGTTAGTTAGCTAGTAGTTAGTTAGTTTGTTAAATAGTTAGTTAATTAGTTAGTTAATTAGTTAATTAGTTAGTTAGTTAGTTGGTGGGTATGTAGGAAGGTAGTTAGTTAGTTGGTTGGCTAGTTAGTTAGTTAGTTAGTTAGTTAGTTAGTTAGTTAGTGGGTATGTACGAAGGTACTTAGTTAGTTAGTTAGTTAGTTAGTTAATTAGTTAGTTAGTTAGGTTGTTAGTTAATTAGTTAGTTAGTTAGTTAATATTTATGTAAGAAGGTAGTTAGTTAGATTGTTAGTTAATTAGTTAGTTAGTTAGTTAGTTATCTAGTAGTTAGTTAATTAGTTAATTAGTTAATAGGTATGTTGGAAGGTAGTTAGTTGGTCGGTTAGTTAGCTAGTAGTAAGTTAGCTAGTTAGTCAGTTAGTTAATTAGTTAGTTAGTTACTTAGTTAATATGTATATAAGAAGGAAGTTAGTTAGTTAAATAGTTAGTTAGTTAGTTAGTTATCTATTAGTTAGTTAGTTAGTTAGTTAGTTAGTTAGTTAGTCAATTAGTTAGTTATTTAGTTAGTTAGTTAGTTAGTTAGTTAATTAGTTTGTTAGTTAGTTAGATAGTTTGTTAGTTTGTTAATATGTATATAAGAAGGAAGTTAGTTAGTTAAATTGTTAGTTAGTTAGTTATCTGTTTGTTAGTAAGTTAGTTAGTTAGTTAGACAATTAGTTAGTTATTTAGTCAGTTAGTTAGTTAGTTAGTTAGTTAGTTAGTTAGCTAGTTAGTTAGTTAATTAGTTAGTTAGTTAGTTTGTTAGTTTGTTAGTTTGTTAATATGTATATAAGAAGGAAGTTAGTAAGTTAAATTGTTAGTTAGTTAGTTATCTGTTTGTTAGTAAGTTAGTTAGTTAGTTAGACAATTAGTTAGTTATTTAGTTAGTTAGTTAGTTAGTTAGTTAGTTAGTTAGTTAGCTAGTAGTTTGTTAGTTAGTTATTTAGTTAGTTAGTTAGTGGGTATGTAGTAAGGTAGGTAGGTAGTTAGTTAGTTAGTTAATTTGTTAGTTAGTTAGTTATTTAGTTAATAGGTATGTAAGAAAATATTTAGTTAGTTAGTTAGTTTGTTACTTAATTAGATAGTTGGTTAGTTAGTGGGTATGTAGGAAGGTAGTTAGTTAATTAGTAAGTTAGGTAGTCAGTTAATTAGTTAGTTAATAGGTATGTATGAAGGTAGTTAGTTAGTAAGTTAGTTAATTAGTTAGATAGTTAGTAAGGTTGTGGTTAGTTAGTTAATTAGTTAGTTAGTTAGTTAGTTAATTAGTTCGTCAATTAGTTATTCAGTTAGTTAGTTAGTTAGCTAGTCAGTTAGTTACTTAGTTAGTTAGAGAGCTAGTAGTTAGCTAGTTAGTTAGTAAGTTAGTTTGTTAATCAGTTAGTTAGCTAGTAGTTAGTTAGTTAATTAGTTAGTTATTTAGTTAGTTAGTTAGTTAAACAGTTGGCTAATTTGTTAGTTAGTTAGTTAGTTAGTTAGTTAGTTAGTTAGTTAGTTAGTTAGTGGGTATGTAGTTAGTTAGTTAGTTAGTTAGTTAGTTATTTGGCTAGTTAGTTAGTTAGTTAGTTAGTTAATTAGTTAGTTAGTTAGTAAGTTGGTTAATTAGTTAGTTAGTTAGTTTGTTTGTTAGGTAGTAGTTAGTTAGTCAGATAGTTAGTTAATTAGTCAGATAATTAGTTAGTCAATTAGTTCGTTAGTTAGGTTGTTTGTTAGTGGGTATGCATGAAGGTAGGGAGTTAGTTAGCTAGCTAGCTAGCTAGTTAGATAGTCACTAGTTAGTTAGTTAGTTAGTTAGTTAGTTCATTAGTTAGTTAATTTGTTAGTTAGCTAGTTAGTTAGTGGGTATGTAGTTAGTTAGTTAGTTTGTTTGTTAGTTTGTTACTTAGTTATTTGGCTTGTTTGTTAGTTAGTTAGTTAATCAGTTAGTTAGCTAGTTAGTTAGTTAGTTAATTAGTTAGTTAGTTAGTTAATTAGTTAGTTACCTAGTAGTTAGTTAGTTAGTTAAATAGTTAGTCCATTAGTTTTTTAATTAGTTTGTTAGTTAGTTAGATAGTGGGTATGTAGGAAGGTAGGTAGTTGGTTAGTTGGCTAGTTAGTTAATTAGTTTGTTTGTTAGTTAGTGGGTATGTACGAAGGTACTTAGTTAGTTAGTTCGTTAGTTAGTTAGTTAGTTAGTTATGTTGTTAGTTAATTAGTTTGTGAGTTAGTTAGTTAGTTAATATTTATGTAAGAAGGTAGTTAGTTATATAGTTAGATAGTTAGTTAATTAGTTAGTTAGTTAGTTATCTAGTAGTTATTCGGTTAGTTAGTTAGTTTGTTAATAGGTATGTTGGAAGGTAGTTAGTCGGTTAGTTAGCTAGTAGTAAGTTAGCTAGTTAGTTTGTTAATTAGTTAGTTAGTTAGTTAGTAAATTAATTAGTTAGTGGGTATGTAGGAAGGTAACTACCAAGTTAGTTAGTTAGTTAATTACTTAGTTAGTTAGTTAGTTAGTTAGTTAGTTAATATGTATATAAGAAGGAAGTTAGTTTGTTAAATAGTTAGCTAGTTAGTTAGTTATCTATTTGTTAGTTAGTTAGTTAGTTAGTTAGTTAGTTAGTTAATAGTTATGTTTGAAGGTAGTTAGTTAGTTAATTAGTTAGTTAGTTAGTTAGTTAGCTAGGAGTTAGTTATTTAGTTAGTTAATTAGTTAGTTATTTAGTTAGTTAATTAGTTAGTTATTTAGTTAGTTAGCTAGTAGTTAGTAAATTAGTTAGTTAGTTAGTAGGTATGTAGGAAGGTTGGTAGTTAGTTAGTTACTTAGCTAGTTAGTCAATTAGATAGTTTGTAGGTATGTAGGAAGGTAGTTAGTGAGTTAGATAGTTAATTAGTTAGTTTGTTAGTTAGTTAGTTATTTAATGGGTATGTAGGAAGGTAGTAAGTCAGCTAGTTAATAGGTAAGCAGGAATATCGTTAGTTAGTTAGTTAGTCACTTAGATAGGTAGTTAGTTAGTTAATTAGTTAGTTAGTTAGTTAGTTAGTTGGTTAGTTAGTTAGTTAGTTTGTATGAAGGCAGTCAGTTAATTAGTTAGTTAGGTAGTTAGTTAGTTAGTTAGTTAGTTAATAGTTATGTTTGATGTTAGTTAGTTAGTTAGTTAGTTAGTTAGTTAGTTAGTTAGCTAGGAGTTAGTTTGTTAGTTAGTTAGTTAGTTAGTTAGTTAGTTAGGAGTTAGTTAGTTAGTTAGTTAGTTAGTTTGTTAGTTAGTCGATTAGTTAGTTATTTAGTTAATTAGTTAGTTAGTTAGTTAGTTAGCTACTAGTTAGTTAGTTATTTGGTTATTTAGTAAGTGGGTATGTAAGAAGGTAGGTAGTTAGTTAGTAGTTAGTTAATTAGTTACTTAGTCAGTTAGTTAATAGGTATGTAGGTAAATAGTTAGTTAGTTAGTTAGTTAATTAATTAGTTAGTTGGTTAGTTAATGGGTTTGTAGGAAGGTAGTTAGTTAATTAGTAAGTTAGGTAGTTAGTTAATTAGTTAGTTAATAGGTATGTATGAAGGTAGTTAGTTAGTAAGTTAGTTAATTACTTAGTTAGTTAGTTAGTTAGTTAGTTAGTTAGTTAGTTCGTTAATTAGTTAGTTAGTTAGTTACTTAGCTAGTTAGTTAATTACTTAGTTAGTTAGTGAGATAGTAGTTAGTTAGTTAGTTAGTAAGCTAGTTTGTTAATCAGTTAGTTAGTTTGTTAGTTAGCTAGTTGTTAGTTAGTTAATTAGTTAGTTATTTAGTTAGTTAATTAGTTAGTTAAACAATTAGCTAATTTGTGAGTTTGTTTGTTAGTTAGTTAGTTAGTTAGTGGGTATGTAGTTTTTTAGTTAGTTAGTTAGTTAGTTAATTAGTTATTTAGTTAGTTATTTGGCTTGTTAGTTAGTTAGTTAATTATTTAGTTACTTAGTCAGTTAATTTGTTAGTTTGTTAGTTAATTAGTTAGTTAGTAAGTCAGTTAGTTAGTTAGCTAGTAGTTAGTTAGTTAATGAAATTGTTAGTTGATTAGTTAGTTAGTTAGTTAGTTAGTTAGTTAGATAGTGGGTATGTAGGAAGGTAGTTAGTTAGTTAGTTATTTTGTAGGCTAGTTAGTTAGTTAGTTAGTTAGTTAGTGGGTATGTACAAAGGTAGTTAGTTAGTTAGTTAGTTAGTTAGATAGTTAGTTAGCTAGTAGTTAGTTAGTTAGTTAATTAATTAGTTAGTGAATTAGATAGTTAGTTAGCTAGTAGTTAGTTAGTTAGTTAGTTATTTAGTTTGTTAGGTGGTTAGTTAATTATATAGTTAGTTAGTTACTTAGTTAGTTAGTTAGTTAGTTAGTTAGTTAATATGTATGTTAGTGAGTTAGAAGGTAGTTAGTGGGTATGTAAGAAGGTAGTTAGTGGGTATGTAGCAATGTAGTTAGTTAGGTAGTTAGTTAGTTAAAAGCTATGTTACTCCGATACGCCAAAATCTGAGACGTACGCGTGTCCGATACGTATCGGATACGGATACGCATTGGATACGCATCGGATATGTATCAGACACGCCAGCTGGCGTATCTAAATATTTTATATTAAATTATTCATGGACACGGCGTCGATACGCCATGACACGGCATTAATTCACGGGGATAGGGCCTATGTTTATGAAAAGGCCAGCCACAAGTATTAAACTGGGTGAGAAGGGGGGACTTATTTATAGGGGTAAAGGATGGATACGGTCGGTCAATACAGCGAGGTGGGATTATTCATGCACTTATGTTCCGCCCAATCTTATATGTTTGGATATTGTGCATAAGGGTGGTACCAAATCATTTTCCACATGCATATTTAATATTTTTACAATAAATTTTCTAATTGAACTTTATTTTTTCAACATAATAAAAATAATACATATATATACAAACATATCGTATCCATGATTTTTATAAAATTGTCGTATCGCCTTATCCGTATCGTATCGGATACGATACTCGTACCCGTATCCGTGCAACATAGGTTAAAAGGTATGTTTGAAGGTAGGTAGTTAGTTAGTTAGTTTGTTAGTTAGCTAGTAGTTAGTTAGTCAATTAGTTAGTTTGTTAGTTAGCTAGTAGTTAGATAGTTAGTTAGTTAGTTAATTAGTTGGTTAGTTAGTTAGCTAGTATTTAGTTAGTTAGTTAGTTGGTTAGTAAGTTAGTTATTTATTTACTTAGTTACTTAGTTAGTTAGTTAGATAGTTAGTTAGTTAGTTAGTTAGAGGGTATGTAGGAAGGCAGCTAGTTAGTCAGTTAGTTAGTTTATAAGTTAGATAGTTAATAAGTTAGTTAGTTAGTTAGTTAGGTAGTTAGTTAGATAGTTTGTGGGTATGTAGGAAGGTAATTAGTTAGTTAGTCAGTTAATTATTTAGTTAGTCAGTTAGTATGTTAGTCAATAGGTATGTAGGAAGTTAGTTAGTTAGTTAGTTAGTTAGTGGGTTTGTAGGTAGGTAGTTAGGTAGTTAGTTAGTTAGTTAATTAATAGGTATGTATGACGGTAGTTAGTTAGTTAGTTAGTTAGTTAATTAGTTTGTTAATTAGTTAGTTAGCTATTAGTTAGTTACTTAGTTAGTTAGTTAGTTAGTCACTTAGTTAGTTAGTGAGCTAGTAGTGAATTAGTTAACAAGTTAGTTAGTTAATTAGTTAGTTACTTAGTTAGCAAGTAGTTAGTTAGTTAGTTATTTAGTTAGTTAGTTAGTTAGTTCGTTAGTAATCTAGTAGTTAGTTAGTAAGTCAGTTAGTTAGTTAGTTAGTTAGTTTGTTTGTTAGTTACTTATTAGTCAGTTAGTTGGTTAGTCATTTAGTTTGTTAGGTTGTTAGTTAATTCTTTAGTAAGTTAGTTAGTTAGTTAATATGTATGTAAGAAGGTAGTAAATTGTTTAGTTAGATAGTCAGTCAGTCAGTTAGTTAGTTAGTTAGTTAGTTATCTAGTAGTTAGTCAACTAGTTAGTTAGTTAGTCAACTAGTTAGTTAGTTAGTTAGTTAGCTAGTAGTTAGCTAGTAGTTAGTTATTGAGTTAGCTAGTTAGTTAGTTATTTAGTGGGTATGTAGGAAGGTAGTTAGTTAGTTAATAAGTTAGTTATTTAGTTAGTTAGTTGGTTAGTTAGTTTGTCAGTTAGTTACTTAGTTACTTAGTTGGTTAGCTAGTAGTCAGTTAGTTAGTTAGTTAGTTAGTTATTTAGGCAGTTAGTTAGTTAGTTAGTTATTTTGTTAGTTAGTTTATATGTATGTAGAAGGTAGTTAGTTAGTTAGATAGTTAGTTAAATAGTTAGTTAGTTAGTTAGTTAGTTAGCTAGTTAGGTAATTAGTTAGTTATTCAGTTAATTAGTTACTTAGTTAGCTAGTAGTTAGTTAGATAGATAGTTAGTTAGTTAGTTAGTGGGTATGTAGGAAGGTAGTTAGTTAGTTAGTTAGTTAGTTAGTTAATTAGTTAGTTAGTTAGTTAGTTAAAAGGTAGGTAGGAAGATTCCGTTGGGCTTCACCGACGGGCCGTCGTAAATATAAAGCACTTTCGCCGACGGGCCGTCGCTAAAGCACTATTTCCGACGGGTTTTTTTTCCGACGGCCCGTCGCAGATTCCGTTGGCCCGTCGCAGATAAAGAAACCATCGGTAAAACCCTCCGTCGGCCCGTCGATAACTAAAAGGCCTGTCGCTGATGCTCACCGACGGCCCGTCGGCTCATAGTTTCCCGTCGCAGATACATTCAAAAAATCGTTAGATTTCAAACCTATCTCCGACAGCCCGTCGGCCCATAATTACCGTCGCAGATAACTCCCCGATGGCTCGTCGCAGATTCAATATCCCGTCGCAGATGGAGTTTGCCGTCGCTAATACGGACCGACGGCCTGCGTTCATTTCGTCGGTGATATGGTTTAGGCTTTAGATATATATCCCCCCCCCCCGGCCTGCGTTCATTTCGTTTCCCTCCTTCTCTATCTCCTCTTCCCGATTATAGTTCCCCCTTCGCCCTCTACCCCCCCCCCCCCCCCCTCTCCTTCTCTCCTCTACCCCCTTCGCCCAGCCCGTCCAGAGCCACCCTTTCGCCCTCCCCCCTCACAGCCCCCTTCCCCTCTCCTCCCCCTCTCTGCTGTCGCCTTCGCAGCCCCCTTCTCTCCTCTTGCCCCTTCGCCCAGCCCGTCCTCCTCTTCTCGGTTGGTTGCTCGTTTCTGTTGTATGGATTCCTGCTTGTTCGTTTCTCGGTGATCAATATCTCTTCTTCTCGGTTTGAAGGTATGTTTATTTCACCTTTTGATTAGGTTTATAAACTGTTGAATTTTTTTTTTTTTAATCATTCATGTTGATTTCTAGGCTTAATTAGCTCGTTCGTATTTGTGTTTAATTTACGTCTGATTTTGTTTAATTTTTCCTAAAATTATTTTTGAATCTGTTTAATTTAGGTTTAATATTTTTTTGTTAATCTGTTTTAAATATGATGTTGAAAATCTATTTTGAAGGCAAAGATTCGTTTTAAACCTGGTCTAGATGTTCTATTTAAATATGTTTTAGAAAATCTGTTTTAAAGGCAAAGATCTGATTTAAACCTGGTTTAGATGCTTTTTTGAACTTGTTTTTTCAATTTTTGTTTAAATTTGTTTTTTTAGGTGAAAGTCATAAATCTCGGCTGCTCTCTCGACACTCGGGTCTGGTGTAGTGGAAAGTCTCATGTTCTCTATTTGTTTGAAGGTATGTTTATCTTTCTCGGTTGGGTTAGGTTAGATTTAAATTTAGGTTTAATTTGATGTAAAAAAATTTGTTGGATGGATACATAAGCATTTTAAATCTGGTTTTGTAGGATTAAATAATTATTTTATTTAGGATTTTTGAATCTGTTCTGATTTTGTTTTAGGTATTTTAAATATGAATTTTTAGAGTTTGTAGGCTTATTATATATGGAATTTTAATTTGTTTTAAGTATATTTTATATCTGGTTTTTTTTCTTTAATCTGATTTTATTCAAATCTGTTTTAAATCAACTTTTACATCTATTATTTTTGAATTTGTTAGTTCTGTTTTTTGAAATTTGTTTGTATGTTTTTTTAAACTTGTTTTTTAAAATGTTGTTTAAATTTGTTTTTTTAGGTGAAAGTCATAAATCTTGGCTGCTCTCTCGACACTCGGGTCTGGTGTAGTGGAAAGTCTCCTGCTCTCTATTTGTTTGAAGGTATGTTTATCTTTCTCGGTTTGGTTAGGTTAGATTTAAATTTAGGTTTAATTAGGTGTAACAAATTTTGAATCTGGATTGATAAGCATTTTAAATCTGGTTTTCTAGGATTAAATAATTATTTTATTTAGGATTTTTGAATCTGTTCTGATTTTGTTTTAGGTATTTTAAATATGAATTTTTAGAGTTTGTAGGCTTATTAAATATGGAATTTTAATTTGTTTTAAGTATATTTTATATCTGTTTTTTTTTTAATCTGATTTTATTAAAATCTGTTTTAAATCAATTTTTACATCTATTATTTTTAAATTTGTTAGTTATGTTTTTTGAAATTTGTTTAATTAATTAGTTATTATTATTTTAGGAAATTTGGATTTCGGACTTTTTGGCGAATTAATTAATCAACTCCGGACCAAGGTTAATAATAGTTCCATTTTTATAATTTATTTGATGATATTGTATGTGTGAAAAATACGAAGTTTATATCTTAGTTTGGATTTAGGATTTTAGAGTTATTTGGATGTAGAAAAATATTAGTTTTAGATTTAGGTTTTTATTGTTGTTTGGATGTAGTACTTTATTTGTTGCGATTATAACGTAGTGTATAAAAATTTAACTATATTTCTTGAAAAATGCATAGTTTTTATAAATTGTTGCGATATTGTATGTGCGAAAAATTCGTAGTTTTTATAAATTGTTGAGTTGTGAAATTATTAATATATTTTTGATAATAAAAAATTAAAAAACATTGAAAAAATGATAAGTATTTATATTATATTAAATATATTTACAATATATATTTAAAAATATTTGTATATTATATGACAATATTTAACTAATTATATTTAAAAATAATAAGTATGAATACAAATTTTTTTACATAATTTTAAAAATTAAGATTTAAAAAATTATGAATCATAATTGAAGTTTGGTAATATATGAACCAAGATAATTATAAATAATTATGAATTATAATTTAGGCTCGGTTTGTATGTCCAAATTATATATGTAAGGAAATTAACTAATTTTATTATTTTGTATGATATTAAAAAATTATATATATTATTTTGTAATATTATTTTGTAATATTATTTTGTGTCTACAAATTCATATTGGTTGCTCAAAATATAAATAAAATTATGAAAGTTTTTTGAAATATATGATGTTATTATTTCGTATTACAAATTTGTACTCCATCCAAACAAATCTTAGTTGTTAGAAACTATTCTAAATAAATCTTCGGTTGAGACCACGCGAGTTCAAAACCAGTAAAAAAAAAAAAAAATCATCGGTAGTGTTGTTATTCCAAATTCTTTTCCCCAATTCATTTTCTTAATACCAATTATTTTCAATGTTAGAATAACTCTCAATGGACACTGATCGTTCTTGGATGTATAATCATTCTCTTACGATTGAGTTTTGGAATGGAATGGTTGATTTTCTTAATTTTGCATTCGCAAATCTCGAGAAATTGCCAATCAATAGCCAAGGAAAACAATGTACTTGGTGCCCATGCAAGAATTGTCAAAATTCTTTTCTTCGTATCCATGATGACATAGCAACCCATTTAAGTAGTGTCGGTTTTATGCCGGATTACCTAATTTTGGACAAAACACGAAGAGGGCGATTCAAATTTCGAAATTGGTGGGTCGTCGTCGTTCAGTCCCAATCGGATGGAACAAATGGTTCGTGATGTTGTCGGACCTTCGTTTGATTGGCAAGAAGAAGTAGAGGAGAATGAGGAACCAAATTCGGAAGCTGCTCGTTTCTTTGAGATGCTTCGAGCTTCTGATGAGACTTTATGGGATGGGCCGGGGTTTTCAGAACATTCTCTAATGTCTGTTGTTACAATGTTACTGAATGACAAATCTGATTGTGAAGTTACCAAAATAGCTTTCGATAGGTTTTTGTATGTAATCAAAAACTTCATTATCCCTCGAAAAAATAAGAATAATTTTCCTGAAAATTTCAATGAATCTAAGAAATTCATCAAAGGATTGGGTATGCAGTATGAGAAAACTGATGTATGTCCGGATAACTGCATGCTTTTTTATGGGAATGATAGTCTCAAAAATAGATGTGATAAATGTAACAAATCTCGTTTCTTACCTATGGAAGAAGGTAAGAAAGGAAAACCTATTCCTTGTAAAGTGGTGCGATATCTTCCGATAACTCCTCGGTTACAGAGATTGTACATGGCCAAACAAACTTCTCAACACATGACCTGGCATCAAGGTCCTCGAGAAAATCCCAATGTTATGATTCATCCATCGGATGGACAAATGTGGAAAGATTTTGATTCCGCTTATCCCCAGTTTGCAATCGAACCTCGAAACGTTCGTCTAGGGTTGTCCACTGATGGTTTTTGTCCTTATACTGTCTCGAGCGGCAAACCTTATTCGTGTTGGCCTGTTTTCATTGTGTCGTATAATCTACCGCCGGGAATGAGTCTCAAAGATCAAAATATATTCTTATCTCTCGTCATTCCAGGACCCGATCATCCGGGCGATAAAATTGATGTTTTATTGAAGCCCTTAGTTGATGAGTTAAAAATGCTGTGGGAAAATGGTGTTGTTACGTACAATGCATATCGTGAAATAATTTTACAATGAAAGCGTCTCTTTTATGGACGATTAATGATTTTCCAGCATACGGTATGGTGTCAGGCTGGTCAACGCACGGTAGATTATCGTGCCCAATTTGTATGGAGAATACAAAATCATTCTCTTTGACAAATGGTAGAAAACAAACCTGGTTTGATTGCCATCGTCAATTTTTACCGCACAACCATCCGTTTCGTAGTCAGAGAAATCCACCTCCTCCGCGTCGATCAGGTGATCAGATTCGAAGTATCGTGGATCGGGTCAACAAATTACCAAGAGTTAGAGTTCGTAGAAATGGTATTGATAAGTTACAAATTCCTGGATTGGGAGTCACCCATAATTATAAATATTTCTGCGACGGCCCGCCGGAGAAGGGTTTCTGCGACGGCCCACCGGAGAAGGGTTCTGCGACGGACCGCCGAAGAAGGGTTTCTGCGACGGCCCGCCGGAGAAGGTTTATGCGACGGCCCGCCGGAGAAGTGTTCTACGGCCCGCCGGAGAAAGAACAACCATCGGAAAAAGTGACATCAGCGACGGCCCGTTGGAAAAAGTGACATTAGCGAGGCCCCTTTCAGCGACGGGAGATCAGCGACGGGTTGCCGTCGGTAAAACTTTCAGCGACGGTTTTTGGGAGTATCAGCGACGGTTTTTATCGTCGCTGATGTGCATATTTGTTGTAGTGACGCGTTGGATACGCATCCGATACGTATCAGACAAGCCAGCTGGCGTATCTAAATATTTTATATTAAATTATTCATGGACACGGCGTGGATACGCCATGACACGGCATTAATTCACGGGGATACGGCCTATGTTTATGAAAAGGCCAGCCACAAGTATTAAACTGGGTGAGAAGGGGGGACTTATTTATAGGGGTAAAGGATGGATAAGGTCGGTCAATACAGCGAGGTGGGATTATTCATGCACTTATGTTCCGCCCAATCTTATATGTTTGGATATTGTGCATAAGGGTCGTACCAAATCATTTTCCACATGCATATTTAATATTTTCACAATAAATTTTCTAATTAAACTTTATTTTTTCAACATAATAAAAATAATATATATATATACAAACGTATCGTATCCATGATTTTTATAAAATCGCCGTATCGCCGTATCCGTATCGTATCGGATACGATACTCGTACCCGTATCCGTGCAACATATGTTAAAAGGTATGTTTGAAGGTAGGTAGTTAGTTAGTTAGTTAGTTAGTTAGCTAGTAGTTAGATAGTTAGTTAGTTAGTTAATTAGTTGGTTAGTTAGTTAGCTAGTATTTAGTTAGTTAGTTAGTTGGTTAGTAAGTTAGTTATTTATTTATTTAGTTACTTAGTTAGTTAGTTAGATAGTTAGTTAGTTAGTTAGAGGGTATGTAGGAAGGCAGCTAGTTAGTCAGTTAGTTAGTTTATAAGTTAGTTAGTTAATAAGTTAGTTAGCTAGTTAGTTAGTTAGTTAGTTAGTTAGTCAGTTAGTCAGTTAGATAGTTAGTGGGTATGTAGGAAGGTAATTAGTTAGTTAGTCAGTTAATTATTTAGTTAGTCAGTTAGCATGTTAGTCAATAGGTATGTAGGAAGTTAGTTAGTTAGTTAGTTAGTTAGTTAGTGGGTTTGTAGGTAGGTAGGTAGGTAGTTAGGTAGTTAGTTAATTAATAGGTATGTATGACGGTAGTTAGTTAGTTAGTTAATTAGTTTGTTAATTAGTTAGTTAGCTATTAGTTAGTTAGTTAGTTAGTTAGTTAGTTAGTTAGTCACTTAGTTAGTTAGTGAGCTAGTAGTTAATTAGTTAACAAGTTAGTTTGTTAATCAGTTAGTTACTTAGTTAGCAAGTAGTTAGTTAGTTAGTTATTTAGTTAGTTAGTTAGTTATTTCGTTAGTAATCTAGTAGTTAGTTAGTAAGTCAGTTAGTTAGTTAGTTAGTTAGTTAGTTAGTTACATATTAGTCAGTTAGTTGGTCAGTTATTTAGTTTGTTAGGTTGTTAGTTAATTCTTTAGTAAGTTAGTTAGTTAATATGTATGTTTTTAAAAGGTTTAGAGTGGGCTTTATTGTCCCACTACTAAGCACTTATTTATTTCATCTGAAAATATTTGTATTTTACAATTTTTTACATATCTCCTATTATCCTTTTTTTCACTATACTATTTTCATCTTTACATTTTACTATAACAATCCATCTCTTAAAATCTATTTCCTATCCTGCACGGCCCAATTCATCTTTCAGCCCATTCTCTTTTTTCTTTTTATGTACCCTTTTCCTCTTCATCTCTAATCCATCCATCTCCAGACCTACTTTCTTCATCTCTTATCTTCATTTTACTCAGGATCACCGCCGCCTTCTTCTTCTTCAATTAATTTCACCAATCTCATCATTCTTTCAGCGACTGTGCCTCCTCTTCCTTCTCCGTTTCTTGCTTTCTCTGACATGGCTTGGTGTTCCTCTTCCTCGTTCTTTTCTCTATTAAGGGGCGGCTTCCTCCCTTTACTCACCTTATTCAGTAATTCATATTCCCCTTTTATTTCATTCATTATTACCCAATTTTTCGCAAAATAACCTGTAAAAATTCTCTTGCAGCGCTCTTTCCAAACTCCGTGAATGAATAAAGCAGCCATCTTTCTAATTTTCTTTTCCGTCTCTTTGCTGAAGCACAAGTTCCAGACTTTTACTGTCTCTGCTCGGATACTAGGTGTTTCCTTCGTCATCTCTGAATCTTGAAGAGCCTCCCAAATCTTCCGAAGACCTACGCATTCACCTTGAAGAAGATGCTTTGTTGATTCTTCCTCTTTTCTGCACATGATACATCTGTTCACAAGGTACATGCCTCTTTTTTTCAGATTATCTATAGTTGGTATTTTTTTCCTGTTTTGCTATCCATAAAAATATTCTAATTCTTAGCGGTATTTTTATTTTCCATATCTCTCTCAAATCTCCCTCCAATTCACTTTCTTCATCATTGATTAGTGCTTCGTACATACTTTTTACTTTGAATCTTTTGGATTTATCTGCTTCCCATATCACTTTATCTTCCTCCCCCTCAATTAATTGAATTGATTGCAATTTCTTTCTCAAATCAATTAATTGTTCATTTGCTATAACGGGTAATTCCTGTTTCATCTTCATATTACCTCCTAATTCCATTATATCCCTCAGCGTACAATTATAATTTTCCGAATAGCTTCTTAGACTTGCATATTTTTCTTCCAAAATATCATCCTTTTCCCATTTACTTTCCCAAAAATTTGTCAGCTTTCCATTTCCTGGGACGAATATGGAATATTTACAAAATTCCCCCACCAATTTCTTTATCTCTTTCCAAAAATAAGAATCTTTCTCATTCTTTTCTTGCTTATAAATGTTGCTGACCATGTGGGTCTATCTCAAATTTCCTTCACCAGAATTAGTGAAGTACTTCCATACCCATTTGATCAAGAGCGATTTATTAAACTTTTCCAAATCCATAATCCCCATTCCTCCCTTACTCTTAGGTCTGATTACTCTTTCCCATTTTACCAAATTCAAGCCACTATCTTTATTACCTTTCCATAAAAACTGTTTCCTTATTTTATCAATCTCTCTCAATACCCAAATTGGAAATTTGAATACCGAGAAATAAAATATCGGCAGTGAGCTTAGGACTAAGTTTATTAATATCACTCTCCCTCCTATTGAAAGAAGCGCAGCTTTCCAATTATTAAGGCAGTTAGTTAGTTAGTTATTTAGTTATTAATATCGGTAGTTAGTTAGTTAGTTAGTTATTTAGGCAGTTAGTTAGTTAGTTAGTTGTTTAGTTAGTTAGTTTATATGTATGTAGAAGGTAGTTAGTTAGTTACATAGTTAGTTAAATAGTTAGTTAGTTAGTTAGCTAGTTAGTTATCTATTAGGTAGTTAGTTAATTAGTTAGTTATTCAGTAAATTAGTTACTTAGTTAGCTAGTAGTTAGTTAGATAGATAGTTAGTTAGTTAGTTAGTGGGTATGTAGGAAGGTAGTTAGTTAGTTAGTTAGTTAGTTAATTAGTTAGTTAGTTAAAAGGTATGTAGGAAGATAGTTTGTTAGTTAGGTAGTTAGTAAGTGAGTTAGTTAATTAGATAGTTAGTTAGTTAGTTAGTGGGTTTGTAGGAAGGTAGTTAGGTAATTAGTTAGTTAGGTAGTTAGTTAGCTAGTTAGTTAGTTGATAAGAGGAAAATAAAGCACCTTTTTGATATCTAATTTGGGGATTTTAGCCCTTTTTGAATCACAACTTTATATATAATTGTTCATATTTGAGATAACGAGAATATTTCATCACTAAGTGTGTTTTATCGCTTAATTACAGGTTTTAGAAGGAAATTCTGGGAATTTGGAAAGTGTAGTTGTCTCCAACACGTCAAGAGGAATGAAAACGATATATTGTACCAATATATTCGGTACATGAATGAGACGGGAGGCAAGCAATCATCATGATAGAAACTTACACAAAAGTCCACACGAAAACCACTCAATCCTTAGCCCTTATCCTTCCCACCTACCTTTGGTGGAAATTACTTCATTACCCCCAATCCTCTCCACCAACTCGTGACCAATAAGAAGACTCCGTGAGTGCTATAAATAAGACCAAAAGGGCCACGAGTTGAGGGCCCTTCTCCCCGCTCTTCGGAGCACTTTCTCTCTCTCTCTTCTCTCTCCCTCTCAAGAACTTCCAAGAACCTCTCAAGAACTTCCAAGCACAATCAAGAACCTTCAAGATACTTCAAGATCAATCAAGAAAAATCTCTCAAGGACAAGTCGAGACAAGGGAGCTCATCCCTTCGACGAATCCTTCTCATCCTTCGAAGATCGGGCCGTGACAAGGAGCTATTCCCTACGGTGGATTTGAGAAGAAGTGTCGTGACTCGATCCGCGTTTCTTCGAAGTGATTGCGATCCGAGACAAGGGAGCTTCATCCTTTCGGTACAATCCATCACTCTCGAGACAAGAAGCAAGGATCTTTCGGTGCGAGGCAAGGAGACAAGGAGCTTCACTTCGAGGCTTTCTCAACTAGGTGTACTCCTTTTCAATTACTTGATTAATTGTTGTTTGATTGGATTTTGTTGTGTAAAGAATTCTCGGTTTACGAATCTTTAGTTCTTTTTCTTTGCTCTAAATCTTCTTTGTTTGTTTGTGTGATCTTAGTGCTTGTTACTTAGTTTAATTACTTCTAAATTTGAATCCAAAACAAACCATCAAACTGCTCCCAAATCAAATCTCAAATCAGAAATCCAGAACTACTTCCGTTATAACGGACTCACGTTGCGTTACAACGGACTAGACGGTTGGTCCTTGAATATTCAGTTGGTTATACTTCCGTTGTAACGCACCTAGAGTTCCCTTGTAACGGACTAGTCAGAATTTCTACTCAATAGCATCAATACAAGTGCGTTGTAACGGACATTGCGGTCCGTTGTAACGGATTAACCAATCCGTTGCAACGAAACCACTGTTCGTTATAACGGACAAGGTTAGTGCGTTATAACGGAGTTTCATCCGTTGTAACGGACGTTCATCTCACACTTAGCGCAGAATTTTCACTCAAGTCCGTTGTAACGGACTCATATTCCGTTATAACGGACTATATTCTGTGAATTTTCTTTGCTATTTCTTGTCTAGTTTTGATTCATTAATTGACGCATATACTCCTCGTGGAACGAACTTGCATATTTTCCACTATACACATATATTTTCTCACTTGTTGATTGAATCGGGTTTTCGAATACAACGATAATTTTACACGCCAAAAACTCGCTCATCAAATGGCGCCGCTGCCGGGGAGTAATGTTTAAGTCAAATTTTGAATCAAACTTGCAATCTAGAGTGATATTTTTAATAGATTTGATACATTTGAACTTGATATTTCACTAATTTCGAAAATTTTCTATTCTTGCAAGGTACACGAACTGGAGCAAGATGGATCATCAAGAAAGACCAAAATCGCTTCGGGAGTTAATACGTCTCAGTAGAGCCGAAAAAGGATATCCGGACTCCATGACAAATCAAGAGATTCTCAAGCTACAATTTCAAGAAGATGAAGAAATGGAAGAAAGGAAAGATAGAGAAGAAGAACGAAGGCTCGGTTGGCTCTCAAGTTCACCCTCAAATCAAAACTATGAATCACACACCGAGACCCTTTATCAAAATTCCATCTACGAAGCTCGCCAATACGAAAACGAATCCCCATGGGGTTATGAGACACAATCCTATGCCGAAACCGCTAACAACTACTCAAACCCCATGTACTCAAACCCAATATACGAACTTCCTCAAAATGAACTCGAATTTCAACATGAATTTGAATGCCAAGTACCACCATTTCAATCCCAAAACGAAGATCCAAACCAAGAATTAAAAAGATGGATGGAGGAAATGATGGCAATGATGAAAGAGATAATGGAAAAAACAAGTAATTTCTCGAATGAGATGAAACAAGAAGAAATAACCACCTCTCATCTCGAGTTTTCAAAAGAGGAGATCGTGGAGATTGAAGACGACAAGAGTTCAAGTATGGGGGGATTCGATGAAGGCGTTGGAACGAGAACGACAATCGAAGAAGAAAAGGTGTCATTGGATTTGACGCTCCAAAAGACGGTTCAACTCACTCCAATCGATGAAAACGCGCAATTATCAAACGAGCAAGAAGAGAAATCTACAATTCTCCAAGGTGAATTCTTTCCATATATCATCAATTTTAATTCATTTAAGGACTATGATGCTTCTCATGATAGAAATTCACCTTGTGTAGATTTATCAAGGAAGTCAAATACATTCGAAACACTCACGCCTCTCACAACCCCTCTTCATCAAACTCCAAGCAATGAAGCAATTCGAAAAATTCGAAGCAAGATTGAGGAAATATTGACGCCACTTTCGACATATGCAAAACGAGTGATACAAGCGCCGAATTCTCTCATCTCCAACATCTCAAAGGGAGTATTTCGAGGCGGTCGAAAAGTAGCGATCCATGTTAGTGCTTCGTTTAATTTTGAAGGAGGATAACATCGGCATGGTCGAGCTCGAGACCATAAACGAGAGCGCTAGCGAGGGAGGCAAACCCTCGTACCAACGGTGCAAGGACTACATGCTCAAGCTCAATTGGTACATTCCAAGATAAACCAAGAATCCCGATTCTCCATCACATCCAAAGGTTTATGCTTTCCATTCTCTCTCATTACAATCTAACCTTGTTTCGAATTTTTGGAAATGCCACTCTTTAGTGAGCAATGAAATCATATTAGACCATCTAATCTCAAGAAAGGAAAGGAAGTTGATAAGGCGAAAATTAATGTGATCAAGATGCTTACCTCTCCAAGATCGGCAAATGATGCGTTTCCTCCGAATCTCCTCAATCAACCTCCACGAATTCCCGAGCAAAGAATCGCAAAGGTGTGACCAAGACACGAGAAACGCGACGAGATGGAGACGACACCGGCAAAGGATGCGAATTAGAAATCGGTGATCGAGACGTTCAACTCCAAAAGGAAGCAAATGTCGCGTAGGATCGACCCATTTGTGGTGACCAATGTCACACCATTTGGAGTTGTGGAGATTCGAAGCGACGAAACGAATGAATCGTTCAAGGCGAATGGAAACGCATCGAGCAATTCTACACAAAATTCGAAACAAGATAGATGGAGGAGCAACAAGTCAATGACGATCAAGCACCACGCATCAAAGGTTATGTCTCTCCTTAACTTTGGTTTAATTTTTTCTCTATATTATCGCTTGAGGACAAGCGAAAGAATAAGTATGGGGGGATATGCACACAATCTTTGATATAAAAAAAAAAAAAAAAAAAAAAAAAATTTTGCAACTCGGTTGTAACGGACCTAGGGTCAGTTACAACGGAGTGCTCTCTGGACAAATTTGTTTTTTGCTTCAAAAATTGAAAAAAATGAGCTTTTAATTGAATTTTTCGACCTTATTTTTGTTTTTTGAGCATCAAGGTTATACAAGCAAATGATTTTATGCAAGTTAAAGGTTTTTCTCCACCTCATTGAATAAATCATCGATTTTTAAACAAATTTTCACCAAACTAGCATAATTTTACTCTCAAATTTGAAATTTTCACAAATATTTGAAGGAGTTGATTGAGATCTTGAAGAGATTCTTTTGGGGATTCAAACCCTAATCAATGAGTTCACAAATTAATGGGTTTTTGACAATTTGATCAATCCTCGATTTATATGACACACCATTTTCAATAAATAAACCCATTTTAAACTTGGAATTTCTAAAAAGTTTTGTTTGAACCAATTTAGTAAGTTTTGCTTGAATCTTAAAATTTGACCAATTGCACTTTAAGGGCCCAACCGTTCATGGGGATTCGGTAGTAAATAGATTGGACCCGTTTGCGACTTGAGATCTAAAAAAAGAGAATACCGGGATGTAATTTCGTTGTATTTCGGTGCAACGGAACTCCCCGTTAAAGAAAAGATCTAATAAAAAAAAAAAAAAAAAAAAAAAAACGGGATGTAATTTCGTTGTATTTCGGTGCAGCGGAACTCTCGGTTAAAGAAAAGAATTGTAAACAAGCGCAATTGGGGGAATTAGTTGAAACCGAATAGGAACCAAGTACTAACGTACCGAACGGTTTAAAAGTGACAAATTACATTTAAGAAATGATTTTTGCAAAACGGAAAAATTGGTTTTCATTAATGCTTTTTCATGATAATCCTTGTGAATTGTGGAGTGAAAAGAATTGAATGATGGTGTTTAATCATCTTTTTCGGTTGAGATCATTTGCTCTAATAAACTCTTCGAATTTGTGCAATTCATTGAAAATAGATTCTAATATAACTCAAACTTATCTCTTTCAATATTAGTGATTATGATAAGAGTAAACAATTATCTCGTGAGAATTGAGTTTTGAGATCGATGAATATAATTTCAATAAAACCTATACATGCATTTTTCTTTGTGCTTGATTTTTACGCTCATCATGATCGAGGACGATCAAGGGTTTAAGTATGGGGGTATTTGATAAGAGGAAAATAAAGCACCTTTTTGATATCTAATTTGGGGATTTTAGCCCTTTTTGAATCACAACTTTATATATAATTGTTCATATTTGAGATAACGAGAATATTTCTTCACTAAGTGTGTTTTATCGCTTAATTACAGGTTTTAGAAGGAAATTCTGGGAATTTGGAAAGTGTAGTTGTCTCCAACACGTCAAGAGGAATGAAAACGATATATTGTACCAATATATTCGGTACATGAATGAGACGGGAGGCAAGCAATCATCATGATAGAAACTTACACAAAAGTCCACACGAAAACCACTCAATCCTTAGCCCTTATCCTTCCCACCTACCTTTGGTGGAAATTACTTCATTACCCCCAATCCTCTCCACCAACTCGTGACCAATAAGAAGACTCCGTGAGTGCTATAAATAAGACCAAAAGGGCCACGAGTTGAGGGCCCTTCTCCCCGCTCTTCGGAGCACTTTCTCTCTCTCTCTTCTCTCTCCCTCTCAAGAACTTCCAAGAACCTCTCAAGAACTTCCAAGCACAATCAAGAACCTTCAAGATACTTCAAGATCAATCAAGAAAAATCTCTCAAGGACAAGTCGAGACAAGGGAGCTCATCCCTTCGACGAATCCTTCTCATCCTTCGAAGATCGGGCCGTGACAAGGAGCTATTCCCTACGGTGGATTTGAGAAGAAGTGTCGTGACTCGATCCGCGTTTCTTCGAAGTGATTGCGATCCGAGACAAGGGAGCTTCATCCTTTCGGTACAATCCATCACTCTCGAGACAAGAAGCAAGGATCTTTCGGTGCGAGGCAAGGAGACAAGGAGCTTCACTTCGAGGCTTTCTCAACTAGGTGTACTCCTTTTCAATTACTTGATTAATTGTTGTTTGATTGGATTTTGTTGTGTAAAGAATTCTCGGTTTACGAATCTTTAGTTCTTTTTCTTTGCTCTAAATCTTCTTTGTTTGTTTGTGTGATCTTAGTGCTTGTTACTTAGTTTAATTACTTCTAAATTTGAATCCAAAACAAACCATCAAACTGCTCCCAAATCAAATCTCAAATCAGAAATCCAGAACTACTTCCGTTATAACGGACTCACGTTGCGTTACAACGGACTAGACGGTTGGTCCTTGAATATTCAGTTGGTTATACTTCCGTTGTAACGCACCTAGAGTTCCCTTGTAACGGACTAGTCAGAATTTCTACTCAATAGCATCAATACAAGTGCGTTGTAACGGACATTGCGGTCCGTTGTAACGGATTAACCAATCCGTTGCAACGAAACCACTGTTCGTTATAACGGACAAGGTTAGTGCGTTATAACGGAGTTTCATCCGTTGTAACGGACGTTCATCTCACACTTAGCGCAGAATTTTCACTCAAGTCCGTTGTAACGGACTCATATTCCGTTATAACGGACTATATTCTGTGAATTTTCTTTGCTATTTCTTGTCTAGTTTTGATTCATTAATTGACGCATATACTCCTCGTGGAACGAACTTGCATATTTTCCACTATACACATATATTTTCTCACTTGTTGATTGAATCGGGTTTTCGAATACAACGATAATTTTACACGCCAAAAACTCGCTCATCATTAGTTAGTTAATTAGTTAGTTAGTGAGCTAGTAGTTCATTAGTTAGTTAGATAGTAAGTTAGTTAGTTAATCAGTTAGTTACTTAGTTAGCTAGTAGTTATCTTGTTAGTTAGCTAGTTAGTTAGCCAGTTAGTTAATTCGTTAGTTAGTTAGTTTGTTAGTTGATATGCATATAAGAAGGTAGTTAGTTTCTTAGTGAAATAGTTAGTTAGTTAGTTAGTTTGTTTGTTAGTTAGTTATCTATTAGTAAGTTAGTTAGTTTGTTAATTAGTTAGTTATTCAATTTATTAGTTAGTTAGTTAGCTAGTAGTTAGTTAGTTAGTTAGTTAGTTTGTTAGTTAGTTTGTTAGTAAGTGGGTATGTAGGAAGGTAGTTAGTTAGTTAGTTAGTTAGTCAATTAGTCACTAAGTTAGTTAGTTAGTTAATAGGTATGTAGGAATATAGGTATTTAGTTAGTTAGTTAGTTAGTTAATTAGTTAGCTAGTTAGTTAGTTAGTTAGTTAGTCAGTCAGTCAGTTAGTTAGTTAGTTAGTTAGTTAGTTAGTTAGTTAGTTAATAGGTATGTTGGAATACAGTTAGTTAGTTAGTTAGTTAGTTTGTTAGTTAGTGAGTTAGTTAGTTAATTAGTTAGCTAGTTAGTTAGTTAGTTAGTAAGTTAGTTAGTTAGTTAGTTAGGTTGTTAGTTAATTAGCTAGTTTGTTAGTTAGTTAGTTAGTTAATATTTATGTAAGAAGGTAGTTAGTTAGATAGTTAGATAGTTAGTTAATTTGTTAGTTAGTTAGTTAGTTAGTTATCTAGTAGTTAGTTAGTTAGTTAGGTAGTTAGCTAGTGAATAGGTATGTTGGAAGGAAGTTAGTTAGTCGGTTAGTCAACTAGTTGTAAGTTATCTAGTTAGTTAGTTAATTAGTTAGTTAGTTAGTTAGTAAATTAATTAGTTAGTGGGTATGTAGGAAGGTAGCTAGTTAGTTAGTTACTTAGTTAATTACTGAGTTGCTTAGTTAGTTAGTTAGTGAGTTAGTTAGTTAATTAGTTAGTTAGTTTGTTAGTTTGATAGCTAGTAGTTAGTTACTCAGTTAGTTAGTTAGTCAGATAGTTAGTTAGTTAATTAGTTGGATAATTAGTTAGTTAATTAGTTCGTTAGTTAGTTAGTTAGTTAGCGGGTATGCATGAAGGTAGTTAGTTGGTTAGTTAGTTAGTTAGCTAGCTAGGTAGGTAGTTAGTCATTAGTTAGTTCGTTAATTAGTTAATTAGTCAGTTAATTAGTTAGTTAGTTAGTTAGTTAGTTAGTTATTTGGCTAGTTAGTTAGTTAGTTAGTTAGTTAATCAGTTGGTTAGTTAGTTAGTTAGCTAGTAGTGAGTTAGTTAATTAGTCAGTTAGATAGTTAAATAGTTAGTTCATCAGTTAATTAATTTGTTTGTTAGTTAGTTAGTTAGATAGTGGGTATGTAGGTAGGTAGTTAGTTAGTTAATTGGCTAGTTAGTTAGTTAGTTAGTTAGTTAGTGGGTATGTACGAAGGTACATAGTTAGATAGTTAGTTAATTAGTTAGTTAGTTAGTTAGATAGTTAGTTATGTTGTTAGTTAATTAGTTAGTTAGTTAGTTAGTTAGTTAGTTAATATTTATGTAAGAAGGTAGTTAGTTAGATAGTTAGATAGTTAGTTAATTAGTTAGTTAGTTAGTTAGTTAGTTATCCAGTTGTTAGTTAATTAGTTAGTTAGTTAATAGGTATGTTGGAAGGTTGTTAGTTAGTCGGTTAGTAATTAGCTAGTAGTAAGTTAGAAAGTTAGTTAATTAGTTAGTTAGTTAGTTAATTAGTTAGGTTGTTAGTTAATTAGTCAGTTAGTTAGTTAATATTTATGTACGAAGGTAGTTACTTAGATAGTTAGATAGTTAGTTAGTTAGTTAGTTATCCAGTAGATAGTTAATTAGTTAGTTAGTTAATAGGTATGTTGGAAGGTAATTAGTTAGGTAGCTAGTTAGTTAGTTAATTAGTTAGTTAGTTAGTTAGTAAATTAATTAGTTAGTGGGTATGTAGGAAGGTAGGTAGCTAGCTAGCTAGTTAGTTAATTAGTTAGTTAGTTAGTTAGTTAATATGTATATAAGAAGGAAGTTAGTTAGTTAAATTGTTAGTTAGTTAGTTAGTTATCTATTAGTTAGTTAGTTAGTTAGTTAGTTAGTTAGTCAATTACATAGTTATTTAGTTAGTTTGTTAGTCAGCTTGTAGTTAGTTATTTAGTTAGTTAGTTAGTGGGTATGCAGGAAGGTAGGTAGTTAGTTAGTTAGTTAGTTAGTTAGCTACTTAGCTAGTAGTCAGTTAGTTAGTTATGTAGTTAATAAGTTAGTTAATTAGTTAGTTAGTTAGTGGGTATGTAGTTAGTTGGTTAGTTAGTAAGTTAGTTAGTTATCTAGTAGTTAGTTAGTTAGTTAATTAGTTAGTTAGTTGGTTAATATGTTTGTACAAAGGTAGTTAGTTAGTTAGTTAGTTTGCTAATAGTTAGTTAGTTAGTTAGTTAGTTTATTAGTTAGTTAGTTAGTGAGTTAGTTAGTAAATTAGTTAGGTAGTGGGTATATTTAGGAAGGTAGCTGGTCAGTTCGTCAGTTAGCTAATTAGTTAGTTAATTAGTTAGTTAGCTAGTTAGTTGGTTAGTCAGTTAGTTAATATGTATATAAGAAGGTTGTTAGTTAGTTAAGTTAAATAAAAAGGTACATAGTTAGTTAGTTAGTTAGTTAGTTAGTTAGGTAGTTAGTTATTTAGTTAGTGGGTATGTAGGAAGGTAGTTAGTTAGTTAATCAGTCAGTTAGTTAGTTAGTTAGTTAGTTAGTTAGTTAGTTAGGTTGTTAGTTAATTTGTTAGTTAGTTAGTTAGTTAGTTAATATTTATGTAAGAAGGTAGTTAGTTGGATGGTTAGATAGTTAGTTAATTAGTTAATTAGTTAGTTAGTTAGTTATCTAGTAGTTAGTTAGTTAGTTAGTTAGTTAGTTAGTTAATTGGTTAATTAATTAGTTAATTAGTTAGTTAGTTAGTTAGTTAGTTAGTTAGTTAGTGAGCTAGTAGTTAGTTAGTTTGTTAGTTAGTTTGTTAGTGAGTTAGTTAGTTAATCAGTTAGTTAGTTAGTTAGCTAGTAGTTAGTTAGTTAGTTAGTTAGTTAGTTAATTAATTAGTTAGTTATTTAGTTGGTTAGTTAGTTAGCTATTAGTTAGATAGTTGAATAGTTAGTCCATTAGTTAGCTAGTTAGTTAGTCAGTCAGTTAGTTAGTTAGTTAGATAATGGGTATGTCGGAAGGAAGTTAGTAAGTTAGTTAGTTAGTTAGTCAGTTTAGTTAGTTTGTTAGTTAGCTAGTAGTTAGTTAGTTAGCTAGTTAGTTAATTAGATAGTTTGTGGGTATATAGAAGGTGGGTAGTTAGTTAGTTAATAACTTAGTTATTTAGTTAGTTAGTTAGTTAGTTATCTAGTAGTTGGTTAGTTAGTTAACTAGTTAGTTATTCAGTTAGTTAGTTAGTTCGTTAGTTAGTTAGTTAGTACTTGGTTAGTTGGTTATTTGGTTAGTTAGTTAGTTAGCTAGCTAATAGTTAGTTAGTTAGTTATTTAATGGGCATGTAGGAAGGTAGTAAGTTAGCTAGTTAATTGGTATGTAGGAATATTGTAAGTTAGTAAGTTAGTTAGTTAGTTAGGTAGTAAGTTAGTTAGTTAGTAAGTTAGTGGGTCGGTATGAAGGCAGTCAGTTAATTAGTTAGTTAGGTAGTTAATAGTTATGTTTAAAGGTAGTTAGTTAGTTAGTTAGTTAGTTAGTTAGTTAGCTAGGAGTTAGTTAGTCAGTTAGTTAGTTAGTTAATTAGTAAGTTATTTAGTTAGTGAGTAAGTTAGTTAGTTAGTTTGCTTGTAGTTAGTTAATTAGTTAGTTAGTTAGTTATTTTAGTTGGTTAGTTAGTTAGTTAGGTAATTAGGTAGTTAGTTAGTTAGTTATCTAGTAGTTAGTTAGTTAGTTAGTTAGTTAGTTAGTTAGTCAATAGGTATGTTGGAAGGTAGTTAGTTAGCCGGTTAGTTCGCTAGTAGTAAGTTAGCTAGTTAGTTAGTTAATTAGTCAGTTAGTTAGTAAATTAATTAGTAAGTGGGTATGTACGAAGGTAGCTAGTTAGTTAGTTTGTTAGTTAATTAGTTAGTTAGTTAGTTAGTTAGTTAGTTAGTTAGTTAGTTAGTTAGTTACCTTCGTACATACCCACTTACTAACTAACTAACTAACTAACTAATTAACTAACTAACTAACTAATTAACTAACTACAAGCTAACTGACTAACTAACTTACTAACTAACTAAATAACTAACTAATTAACTAACTAACTAACTAACTCCTAGCTAACTAACTAACTAACTAACTAACTACCTTTAAACATAACTATCAACTAACTAACTAACTAACTAATTAACTGACTGCCTTCATACAAACCCACTAACTTACTAACTAACTAACTTACTAACTAACTAACTAACTAACTAACTTACTTACTTACTATATTCCTACATACCTATTAACTAACTTACTAGCAAACTATGAGCTAGCTAACTAACTAACTAACTAAATAACTAACTAAGTACTAAGTAACTAACTAATTAACTAACTAACTAACTAATTAACTACCTAACTAACTAACTGCCTTCCTACATACCCATGAACTATCTAACAGACTAACTAGCTAAGTAACTAACTAACTAAATAACTAACTAACTAACTAACTGAATAACTAACTAGTTAACTAACTAACCAACTACTAGATAACTAACTAACTAACTAACTAAATAACTAAATAAATAAATAACTTGTTAACTAACTAACTACCTACCTTCTACGTACCCACAAACTACATAATTAACTAACTAACTAACTAACTAACTAAATACTAGCTAACTAACTAACTAAACTGACTAACTACCTAACTGACTCAATAACTACCTTCCGACATACCCATTATCTAACTAACTAACTAACTAACTAGCTAACTAATGGACTAACTATTCAACTAACTAACTAATAGCTGACTAAATAACCAACTCAATAACTAACAAATTAATTAACTAACTAATTAACTAATAAACTAACTAACTACTGGCTAACTAACTAACTAACTGATTAACTAACTAACTCACTAACTAACTAACTAACTAACTAACTACTAGCTCACTAACTAACTAATTAACTAACTAATTAACGAATTAACTAACTTACTAACTAACTAATTAGCCAATTCATTAGTTAACTAATTAACTAACTAACTACCTTCATACATACCTATTAGCAAACTAACTAATTACCTACCTGACTAACTTATTACTTAACTACCTTCCTACAAACCTACTAACTAACTAAATATCTAACTAGTTAACTAACTAACTAACTAACTAACTATCTTCCTACATACCTATTAACTAACTAACTAACTAACTAACTAACTAACTAATTAATTAACTAACTAACTAACTAACTACCTTCCTACAAACCCACTACCTAACTAACTGACTAACTAACTAACTAACTAACTATCTTCCTATACATACCAATTAACTAACTATCTAACTAACTAACTAACTAACGAACTAATTAACTACCTTCCTACATACCCACCTACTACCTAACTAACTAACTAACTAACTAACTAACTAACTAACTAACTACTAGCTAACTAACTAACTAATTAATTGAATAACAAACTAATTAACTAACTAACTAGCTAACTTACTAATAGATAACTAACAAACTAACAAACTAACTAACTAATAATTTAACTTTTTATTTAACTAACTAATTAACTACCTTCTTATATACATATTAACTAACTAACTAACTAACTAACTAACTAACTAATTTATTTACTATCTAACTAACTAGCTAACTTCCTACATACCCACTAACTAACTAATATGCTTACTAATTAACAAACTAACTAACTAATTAACTAACTACTTAACTGGCTAACTAATTACTAGCAAACTAACTAACTAACTAACGACCTTTTTACATACCTATTAACTAACTAACTAACCACTAGATAACTAACTTACTAACAAATTAACTAACTAACTAACTAACTAACTAATTAACTAACTAATAGCTAACTAACTAACTAACTAACGAACTAGCTGACTAATTAACTAACTAACTAACTAACTAACTAGCTAACTTCCGAAAATAACCACTAACTAACTAACTTATTAACAAACTAACTAACTAATAACGAAAAAATTAACTAACTAACTAAATACTTACTAACTAACTAACTAAGTAATAAACTAACTAACTAACTAAAAGCTAACTAACTAACTAACTAACTAACGAACTAACTAACTGATTAACTAACTAACTAACTAACTAGCCAAATAACTAACTAACAAACTAACAAACTAACTAACTACATACCCACTAACTACCTAGCTAACTAACAAATTAACTAACTAATTAACTAACTAACTAACTAACTAACCAGTGACTATCTAACTAGCTAGCTAGCTACCTAACTAACTAACTAACTAACTAACTAACTAACTACCTACCTTCATTCAAACCCAATAACAAACAAACTAACTAATGAACTAATAGACAAACTAATTATCTAACTAATTAACTAACTCACAATCTGACTAACTAACTACTACCTAACAAACTAACTAACTAACTAACTAATTAACTAACTAACTGACTAATTAACTAACTAACTAACTAGTTAATTAACTAACTAACTAACTAACTAATTAACTAACTAACTAACTAACTAACTAGCTACTTACTAATAGATAACTAACAAACTAACAAACTAACTAACAAACTATTTAACTTTTTATTTAACTAACTAACTAACTACCTTCTTATATACATATTAACTAACTAACTAACTAACTAACTAATTTATTTACTATCTAACTAACTAGCTACCTTCCTACATACCCACTAACTAACTAATATGCTTACTAATTAACAAACTAACTAACTAATTAACTAACTACTTAACTGGCTAACTAACTACTAGCAAACTAACTAACTAACTAACGACCTTTTTACATACCTATTAACTAACTAACTAACCACTAGATAACTAACTAACTAACAAATTAACTAACTAACTAACTAACCAACTAATTAACTAACTAATAGCTAACTAACTAACTAACTAACGAACTAGCTGACTAATTAACTAACTAACTAACTAACTAACTAGCTAACTTCCGAAAATAACCACTAACTAACTAACTTATTAACAAACTAACTAACTAATAACGAAAAAATTAACTTACTAACTAAATACTTACTAAGTAACTAACTAAGTAATAAACTAACTAACTAACTAACTAACTAAAAGCTAACTAACTAACTAACTAACGAACTAACTAACTGATTAACTAACTAACTAACTAACTAGCCAAATAACTAACTAACAAACTAACAAACTAACTAACTACATACCCACTAACTACCTAGCTAACTAACAAACTAACTAACTAATTAACTAACTAACTAACTAACTAACCAGTGATTATCTAACTAGCTAGCTAGCTAACTAACTAACTAACTAACTAACTACCTACCTTCATTCATACCCAATAACAAACAAACTAACTAATGAACTAATAGACAAACTAATTATCTAACTAATTAACTAACTCACAATCTGACTAACTAACTACTACCTAACAAACTAACTAACTAACTAACTAACTAACTAATTAACTAACTAACTGACTAATTAACTAACTAACTAACTAATTAATTAACTAACTAACTAACTAACTAATTAACTAACTAACTAACTAACTAACTAGCCAATAACTAACTAACTAACTAACTAACTTACTGACTACATACCCACTAACTAACAAACTAACTAACAAACAAACAAACTAATTAGCCAACTGTTTAACTAACTAACTTACCAAATAACTAACTAATTCACTAACTAACTACTAGCTAACAAACTGATTAACAAACTGACTTACTAACTAACTAACTAACTACTAGCTCACTAACTAACTAAGTAACTAACTAACAAGCTAACTAACTAACTAACAAACTAATTAACGAACTAATAAACTAAATTAACTAACTAACTAACTAACTAACTAACTAACTAACCACTAGCTTACTAACTATCTAACTAATTAACTAACTTACTTACTAACTACCTTCATACATACCTATTAACTAACCAATTAACTAACTACCTAACTTACTAATTAACTAACTACCTTCCTACAAACCCACTAACTAACCAACTAACTAATTAAGTGACAAACTGACTAACTAACTAACTATTTTCCTACATACCTATTAACTAACTAACTAACTTACTAACAAATTAACTAACTAACTAAGTACCTACCTACCTTCCTACATACCCACTAACTAACTAACTAAATAACTAACTAACAAACTACTAGCTAACAAACTAACTAACTAACTAAATAACTAACTAATTGACTAACTAACTAACTAACTAACTAACTAACAGATAACTAACTAACTAACAATTTAACTAACTAACTTCCTTCTTATATACATATTAACAAACAAACAAACTAACTAACTAACTAACTGACTAATTAACTAACTAACTAACTAACTAACTAGCTACCTTCCTACATACCCACTAACTAATTAATTTACTAAGTAACTAACTAATTATCTAGCTAACTAGATAACTTACTACTAGCTAACTAACCGACTAACTAACTACCTTCTAACATACCTATTCACTAACTAACTAACTAACTAACTAACTAACTACTAGATAACTAACTAACTAACTAATTAACTAACTATCAAACTATCGAGCTAACTACCTTCTTACATAACTATTAACTAACTAACTAACTAACTAACTAACTAATTAACTAACAACCTAACTAACTAACTAACTAACTAACCGACTGACTAAATAACTAACTACCTTCCTACATACCCACTAACTAACTAACTACCTAACTAACTAACTAACTATTTACCTTTTTATTTAGCTTAAATAACTAACAACCTTCTTATATACATATTAACTAACTAACTAACCAACTAACTAGCTAACTAACTAACTAACTAACTAATTAGCTAACTGACTAACTAACCAGCTACCTTCCAAATATACCCACTACCTAACTAATTTACTAACTAACTCACTAACTAACTAACTAATAAACTAACTAACTAACTAACTAACTAACTATTAGCAAACTAACTAACTAACTAACTACCTTTCTACATACATATTGACTAACTAACTAACTAATTAACTAACTAACTAACTACTGGATAACTAACTAACTTACTAACTAACTAACTAACTACATACCCACTAACTATCTAACTAATTAACTAACTAATTAACTACACAACTAACTAACTGACTACTAGCTAAGTAGCTAACTAACTAACTAACTAACTACCTACCTTCCTGCATACCCACTAACTAACGAACTAAATAACTAACTACTAGCTGACTAACTAACTAACTAAATAACTAACTAACTAACTAACTAACTATTTAACTAACTAACTTCCTTCTTATATACATATTAACTAACTAACTAACTAAGTAACTAACTAACTAATTAACTAACTAACTAGCAAGAGCTACCTACCTTCCTATATACCCACAAACTAATTAATTTACTAACTAACTGACCAACTAATTAACTAACTAACTAGCTAAATTACAACTAGCTGACTAACCGACTAACTAACTACCTTCCAACATACCTATTAACTAACTAACTGACTTACTACTAGATAACTAACTAACTAACTAACTAACTAATTAACTAACTATCTAACTATCTAACCAACTACCTTCTTACATAAATATTAACTAACTAACTAACTAATTAACTAACAACCTAACTAACTAACTAACTAAGTACCTTCGTACAACCCACTAACTAACTAAATAACTAACTAACTAGCCAACTAACTAACAAACTACCTTCCTACATACCCACTATCTAACTAACTAACTAACTAACTAATTCACTAACTAATTAACTAACTATTTAACTAACTAACTAACTACTAGCTAACTAACTATTTAACTGACTATCTAACTAACCAACTAACTACTAGCTAACTAACTAACTAACTAACTGATTATCTAACTAACTAACTAACTAGCCAAATAACTAACTAACTAACTAACTAACTACATACCCATTAACTAACTAACTAACTAATCAACTGACTAATTAACTAATTAACGAACTAACTAATGACTAACTACCTAGCTAGCTAGCTAACTAAATAACTATCTAACTAACTAACTACCTTCATGCATACCCACTCACTAACTAACAAACGATCGAACTAATTAACTAACTAATTATCTAACTAATTAACAAACAAACTATCTGACTAACTAACTAACTGACTATCTAACTACTAGCTATCAAACTAACTAACTAACTAACTAACTAACTAACTTACTATCTAACTTGCTAACTAACAAACTACATACCCACTAACTAACTAACAAACAAACAAACTAATTAGCTAACTGTTTAACTAACTAACTAACTAACTAAATAACTAACTAATTAACTAACTAACTACTAGCTAACTAACATACTAACTAACTGATTAACAAACTAACTTATTAACTAACTAACTAACATACTAGTTTGTTAATATGTATATAAGAAGGAAGTTAGTTAGTTAAATTGTTAGTTAGCTAGTTTTCTATTTGCTAGTTAGTTAGTTAGTTAGTTAGTTAGTTAGTTAGTCAATTATTTAGTTATTTAGTTAGTTAGTTAGTTAGTTGGTTAGCTAGTAGTTTGTTAGTTAGTTATTTAGTTAGTAAGTTAGTGGGTATGTAGGAAGGTTGGTAGGTAGTCTGTTAGTTAGTTAATTAGTTACTTAGTTAGTCAGTTCGTTAATAGGTATGTATGAAAATTGTTTGTTAAGTAGTTAGTTACTTACTTAATTAGTTAGTTGGTTAGTTAGTGGGTTTGTAGGAAGGTAGTTAGTTAATTAGTAAGTTAGGTGGTTAGTTAATTAGTTAGTTAATAGGTATGTATGAAGGTAGTTAGTTAGTAAGTTAGTTAATTAGTTAGTTTGTTAGTTAGTTAGCTAGTGGTTAGTTTGTTAGTTAGTTAGTTAGTTCGTTAATTAGTTAGTTAGTTAGTTAGTTAGTTAGTTAGTTAGTTAGTTAGTTAGTGAGCTAGTAGTTAGTTAGTTAGTAAGTTAGTTTGTTAATCAGTTAGTAAGTTTGTTAGTTAGCTAGTAGTCAGTTAGTTAATTAGTTAGTTATTTAGTTAGTTAGTTAGTTAAACAGTTAGCTAAATTAGTATGTTTGTTTGTTAGTTAGCTAGTCAGTTAGTTAGTTATTTGGCTAGTTAGTTAGTTAGTTAATTAACTAGTTAGTAATTAGTTAGTTAATTAGTTAGTTAGTTAGTTAATTAGTTAGTTAGTTAGTTAATATGTATATAAGAAGAAAGTTAGTTAGTTAAATAGTTAGTTAGTTATTTAGTTATCTATTTGTTAGTTAGTTTGCTAGTTAGTTAGTTATTCAATTAGTTAGTTATTTAGTTACTTAGTCTGTTAGTTAGTCAGCCAGTAGTTAGTTAGTTATTTAGTTAGTTAAATAGTGGGTATGCAGGAAGGTAGGTAGTTAGTTAGTTAGTTAGTTAGTTAGTTAGCAACTTAGCTAGTGGTCAGTTAGTTATGTATGTAGTTAATTAGTTAGTTAATTAGTTAGTAAGTTAGTGGGTATGTAGTTAGTTGGTTTGTTGGTAAGTTAGTTTGTTATCTAGTAGTTAATTAGTTAGTTAATTAGTTAGTTAGTTAGGTAATATGTATGTAGAAAGGTGATTAGTAAGTTAGTTATTTAGTTTGCTAGTAGTTAGTTAGTTAATTAGTTAGTTAGTTAGTGAGTTAGTTAGTAAATTAGTTAGGTAGTGGGTATATGTAGGAAGGCAGCTTGTTAGTTAGTCAGTTAGCTAATTAGTTAGTTAGTTAGTTAGTTAGTTAGTTAGTGAGTTAGTGAGTTAGTTGGTTAGTTAGTTAGTTAATATGTATATAAGAAGATTGTTAGTTAGTGGGTATGTAGGAAGGTAGTTAGTTAGTTAGTTAGTTAGTTAGTTAGGTTGTTAGTTAATTAGTTAGTTAGTTAGTTAGTTAGTTAGTTAATACTTATGTAAGAAGGTAGTTAGTTAGATAGTTAGATAGTTAGATAGTTAGTTAATTAGTTAGTAAGTTAGTTAGTTATCTAGTAGTTAGTTAGTTAGGCAGTTAGTTAGTGAATAGGTATGTTGGAAGGAAGTTAGTTAGTCTGTTAGTTAGGTAGTAGTAAGTTATCTAGTTAGTTAGTTAGTGGGTATGTAGGAAGGTAGCTAGTTAGTTAGTTAGTTAGTTAATTAGTTAGTTAGTTTGTTTGTTTGTTTGTTAATATGTATATAAGAAGGAAGTTAGTTAGTTAGATTGTTAGTTAGTTAGTTAGTTATCTATTAGTTAGTTAGTTAGTTAGTTATTCAATTAGTTAGTTATTTAGTTAGTTAGTTAGTTAGTTAGTTACCTAGTTGTTTGTTAGTTAGTTATTTAGTTAATTAGTTAGTGGGTATGTAGGAACGTAGGTAGTTAGTTAGTTAGTTAGTTAATTAGTTATTTAGTTAGTTAGTTAGTTAATAGGTATTTAGGAAAATTGTTATTTAGTTAGTCAGTTAGTTACTTAATTAGTTAGTTGTTTAGTTAGTGGGTTTGTAGGAAGGCAGTTAGTTAATTAGTAAGTTAGGTAGTTAGTTAATTAGTTAGTTAATAGGTATGTATGAAGATAGTTAGTTAGTAAGTTAGTTAATTAGTTAGTTAGTTAGTTAGCTAGTGGTTAGTTAGTTAGTTAGTTAGTTAGTTAGTTAGTTAATTAGTTCATTAATTAGTTAGTTAGTTAGTTGGTTAGCTAGTTAGTTAGTTGCTTAGTTAGTTAGTGAGCTAGTACTTTGTTAGTTAGTTAATAAGTTAGTTTGTTAATCAGTTAGTTAGTATGTTAGTTAGCTAGTAGTTAGTTAGTTAATTAGTTAGTTATTTAGTTTGTCAGTGAGTTAGTTAAACAGTTAGCTAATTAGTTAGTTTGTTTGTTTGTTAGTTAGTTAGTTAGTTAGTTAGTTAGTGGGTATGTAGTCAGTTAGTTAGTAAGTTAGTTAGTAAGTAAGTTACTTAGTTAGTTATTTGGCTAGTTAGTTAGTTAGTTAGTTAGTTAGTTAGTTAGTTAGTTAGTTAATTAGTTAGTTAGTTTGATAGCTAGTTGTTAGTTAGTCAGTTAGTTAGTTAGTCAGATAGTTAGTTAGTTAATTAGTTAGATAATTAGCTAGTTAATTAGTTCGTTAGTTTGTTAGTTAGTTAGTTAGTTACTTAGCTAGCTAGCTAGGTAGTTATTCATTAGTTAGTTCGTTAATTAGTTAATTAGTCAGTTAATTAGTAACTAAGTTAGTTAGTTAGTGGGTATGTAGTTAGTTAGTTAGTTAGTTTGCAACTTAGTTAGTTAGTTAATTAGTTAGTTAGTTAGTTAGTTAGTTAGTTAATTAGTTAGTTAGCTAGTAGTTAGTCAGTTAGTTAAATTGTTAGTTAATTAGTTAGTTAATTAGTTTGTTAGTTTGTTAGTTAGATAGTGCGTATGTGGGAAGGTAGTTAGTTAGTTAGTTGGCTAGTTAGTCAGTCAGTTAGTTAGTTAGTGGGTATGTACGAAGGTACTTAGTTAGTTAGTTAGTTAATTAGTTAGTTAGTTAGTTAGTGAGGTTGTTAGTTAATTAGTTAGTTAGTTAGTTAGTTAATATTTACGTAAGAAGGTAATTAGTTAGATAGTTAGATAGTTAGTTAATTAGTTAGTTAGTTAGTTAGTTATCAAGTAGTTCGTCAATTAGTTAGTTAGTTAATAGGTATATTGGAAGGTAGTTAGTTAGTCGGTTAGTTAGCTAGTAGTAAGTTAGCTAGTTAGTTAGTTAATTAGTTAGTTAGTTAGTTAGTAAATAAATTAGTTAGTGGGTATGTAGGAAGGTAGGGAGCTAGCTAGTTAGTTAGTTAATTAGTTAGTTAGTTACTTACTTAGTTAGTTAGTTAGTTAATATGTATATAAGAAGGAAGTTAGTTAGTTAAATAGTTAGTTAGTTAGTTAGTTATCTATTAGTTAGTTTGTTAGTTAGTTAGTTAGTTAGTTAGTTACTCAATTAGTTAGTTATTTAGTTAGTTAGTTAGTCAGCTAGTAGTTAGTTATTTAGTTAGTTAGTTAGTGGGTATGCAGGAAGGTAGGTAGTTAGTTAGTTAGTTAGTTAGCTACTTAGCTAGTAGTCAGTTAGTTAGTTATGTAGTTAATTAGTTAGTTACTTAGTTAGTTAGTTAGTGGGTATGTAGTCAGTTGGTTAGTTAGTAAGTTAGTTAGTTCTCTAGGAGTTAGTTAGTTAGTTAATTAGTTAGTTAGTTAGTTAATATGTATGTAATAAGTTAGTTAGTTAGTTAGTTAGTTAGTTTGCTAATAGCTAGTTAGTTTGTTAGTTAATTAGTTAGTTAGTTAGTGAGTTAGTTAGTAAATTAGTTAGGTAGTGGGAATATGTAGGAAGGTAGCTGGTTAGTTAGTCAGTTACCTAATTAGTTAGTTAGTTAGTTAGCTAGCTAGTTAGTTGGTTAGTTAGTTAGTTAATATGTATATAAGAAGGTTGTTAGTTAGTTAAGTTAAATAAAAAGGTAAATAATTAGTTAGTTAGTTAGGTAGTTAGTTAGTTAGTGGGTATGTAGGAAGGTAGTTAGTTAGTTAGTCAGTTAGTTAGTTCGTTAGTTAGTTAGTTAGTTAGGTTGTTAGTTAATTAATTAGTTAGTTAGTTAGTTAGTTAATATTTATGTAAGAAGGTAGTTAGTTTGATAGTTAGATAGTTAGTTAATTAGTTAGTTAGTTACTTAGTTTGTTATCTAGTAGTTAGTTAGTTAGTTAGTTAGTTAGTTAGTTAATAGGTTAGTTAGATAGTAGGTTAGTTAGATAGTAGTAAATTAATTAGTTAGTGGGTATGTAGGAAGGTAGCTAGTTAGTTAGTTAATTAGTTAGTTTGTTAGTTTGTTAGTTTGTTAGTTTGTTAATGTGTATATAAGAAGGAAGTTAGTTATCTGTTTGTTAGTTAGTTAGTTAGTTAGTTAGTTAGACAATTAGTTAGTTATTTAGTTAGTTAGTTAGTTAGTTAGTTAGTTAGCTAGTAGTTTGTTAGTTAGTTATTTAGTTAGTTAGTTAGTGGGTATGTAGTAAGGTATGTAGGTAGTTAGTTAGTTAGTTAATTTGTTAGTTAGTTAGTTAGTTAGTTAATAGGTATGTAAGAAAATATTTAGTTAGTTAGTTAGTTTGTTACTTAATTAGATAGTTGGTTTGTTAGTGGGTTTGTAGGAAGATAGTTAGTTAATTAGTAAGTTAGGTAGTCAGTTAATTAGTTAGTTAATAGGTATGTATGAAGGTAGTTAGTTAGTAAGTTAGTTAATTAGTTAGTTAGTTAGTAAGGTAGTGGTTAGTTAGTTAATTAGTTAGTTAGTTAGTTAGTTAATTAGTTCGTTAATTAGTTAGTCAGTTAGTTAGTTAGTTAGCTAGTTAGTTAGTTACTTAGTTAGTTAGAGAGCTAGTAGTTAGTTAGTTAGTTAGTAAGTTAGTTTGTTAATCAGTTAGTTAGCTAGTAGTTAGTTAATTAGTTAGTTATTTAGTTAGTTAGTTAGTTAAACAGTTGGCTAATTTGTTTGTTTGTTAGTTAATTAGTTAGTTAGTTAGTTAGTTAGTTAGTTAGTGGATATGTAGTTAGTTAGTTAGTTAGTTAGTTAGTTATTTGGCTAGTTAGTTAGTTAGTTAGTTAGTTAATTAGTCAGTTAGTTAGTAAGTTCGTTAATTAGTTAGTTAGTTTGTTTGTTTGTTAGGTAGTAGTTAGTTAGTCAGATAGTTAGTTAATTAGTCAGATAATTAGTTAGTCAATTAGTTTGTTAGTTAGTTTGTTTGTTAGTGGGTATGCATGAAGGTAGGTAGTTAGTTAGCTACCTAGTTAGATAGTCACTAATTAGTTAGTCAATTAGTTTGTTAGGTAGTAGTTAGTTAGTTTGCTAACAGTTTGCTAGTAGTTAGTTAGTTAATTAGTTAGTTAGTTAGTGAGTTAGTTAGTAAATTAGTTAGGTAGTGGGTATATGTAGGAAGGTAGCTAGTTAGTTAGTCAGTTAGCTAATTACTTAGTTAGTTAGTTAGTTAGTTAGTTAGTTAGTTAGGTGGTTAGTTAGTTAGTTAATATATATATAAGAAGATTGTTAGGTAGTAAAGTTAAATAAAAAGGTAAATAATTAGTTAGTTAGGTAGGTAGTTAATTAGTTAGTGGGTATGTAGGAAGGTAGTTAGTTAGTCAGTTAGTTAGTTAGTTAGTTAGGTTGTTAGTTAATTAGTTAGTTAATTAGTTAGTTAGTTAGTTAGTTAGTTAGTTAGTTAATATTTATGTAAGAAGGTAGTTAGTTAGATAGTTATATAGTAAGTTAGTTAGTTAGTTAGTTAGTTAGTTAGTTAGTTAGTTAGTATGTTGGAAGGTAGTTAGTTTGTAGGTTAGTTAGCTAGTAGTAAGTTAGCTAGTTAGTTAGATAATTAGTTAGTTAGTTAGTAAATTAATTAGTTAGTGGGTATGTAGGAAGGTAGCTAGTTAGTTAATTAGTTAGTTAGTTAGTTTGTTTGTTTGTTTGTTTGTTTGTTAATATGTATATAAGAAGGAAGTTAGTTAGTTAAATTGTTAGTTAGTTAGTTATCTATTAGTTAGTTAGTTAGTTAGTTAGTTAGTTAGTTAGTCAATTAGTTAGTTATTTAGTTTGTTTGTTTGTTAGTTAGTTAGTTAGCTAGTAGTTTGTTAGTTAGTTATTTAGTTAGTTAGTTAGTGGGTATGTAGGAAGGTAGGTAGGTAGTTAGTTAGTTAATTTGATAGTTAGTTAGTTAGTTAGTTATTAGGTATGTAGGAAAATAGTTAGTTAGTTAGTTAGTTTGTTACTTAATTAGTTAGTTGGTTAGTTATTAGGTTTGTAGGAAGGTAGTTAGTTAATTAGTAAGTTTGGTAGTTAGTTAAATAGGTAGTTAATAGGTATGTACGAAGGTAGTTAGTTAGTAAGTTAGTTAGTTAGTTAAATAGTTAGTAAGCGAGTGGTTAGTTAGTTAGTTAGTTAGTTGGTTAATTAGTTCGTTAATTAGTTGGTTAGTTAGTTAGTCAGCTAGTTAGTTAGTTACTTAGTTAGTTAGTGAGCTAGTCGTTAGTTGGTTAGTTAATTAGTAAGTTAGTTTGTTAATTAGTTAGTTAGCTAGTAGTTAGTTAGTTAATTAGTTAGTTATTTTGTTAGTTAGTTAGTTAAACAGTTGGCTAATTAGTTTGTTAGTTAGTTAGTTAGTTAGTTAGTTAGTGGGTATGTAGTTAGTTAGTTAGTTCGTTAGTTAGTTATTCGGCTAGTTAGTTAGTTAGTTAGTTAGTTAATTGGTTAGTTAGTTAGTTAGTTAGTTAGTTAATTAGTTAGTTAGTTAGGTAATTTGTTAGTTCGTTAGTTTGTTTGTTATGTAGTAGTTAGTTAGTCATATATAGTCAGTTAATTAATTAGTTAGATAATTAGTACGTTAGTTAGTTTGTTTGTTAATGGGTATGCATGAAGGTAGGTAGGTAGTTAGTTAGTTAGTTAGTTAGCTAGCTAGCTAGCTAGTTAGATAGTCACAAGTTAGTTAGTTAGTTAGTTAATTAGTTAGTTAATTTGTTAGTTAGCTAGTTAGTTAGTGGGTATGTAGTTAGTTAGTTTGTTAGTTTGTTAGTTTGTTATATTGCTTGTTAGTTAGTTAGTTAGTTAGTTAATCAGTTAGTTAGCTAGTTAGTTTGTTAGTTAATTAGTTAGTTAGTTAATTAGTTAGTTAGATAGTAGTTAGTTAGTTAGTCAAATAGTTAGTCCATTCGTATGTTAATTAGTTTGTTAGTTAGTTAGATAGTGGGTATGTAGGAAGGTAGGTAGTTAGTTAGTTAGCTAGTTAGTTTGTTAGTTAGCGGGCATGCACGAAGGTACTTAGTTAGTTAGTTGCTTAGTTAGTTAGTTAGTTAGTTAGTTATGTTGTTAGTTAATTAGTTAGTGAGTTAGTTAGTTAGTTAATATTTATGTAAGAAGTTAGTTAGTTAGATAGTTAGATAGTTAGTTAATTTGTTTGTTTGTTTGTTAGTTAGTTAGTTAGTTATCTAGTAGTTATTTAGTTATTTAGTTAGTTAGTTAATAGGTATGTTGGAAGGTAGTTAGTCGGTTAGTTCGTTAGTAGTAAGTTAGCTAGTTAGTTTGTTAATTAGTTAGTTAGTCAGTTAGTAAATTAATTAGTTAGTGGGTATGTAGGACGGTAGCTAGCTAGTTAGTTAGTTAGTTAGTTAGTTAGTTAGTAAGTTAGTTAGTTAGTTAGTTAGTTAATATGTATATAAGAAGGAAGTTAGTTAGTTAAATAGTTAGTCAGTTAGTTAGTTGTCTATTTGTTAGTTAGTTAGTTAGTTAGTTATCTATTTGTTAGTTAGTCAGTTAGTTAGTTAGTCAATTAGTAAGTTAACTAACAAACTAAGTACTACTAGCTAACTAACTAACTAACTAACTATCTAAATAACTAACTAATTGACTAACTAACTAACTAATAGATAACTAACTAACTAACTAACAATATAACTAACTAACTAACTTCTTATATACATATTAACAAACTAACTAACAAACAAACAAACTAACTAGCTACCTTCCTACATACCCAATAACTAATTAATTTACTAACTAACTAACTATCTAATTAACTAACTAACTACATAACTTACTACTAGATAACTAACTAACTGACTAACTAACTAACTACCTAACTAACTAACTAACTACTAGATAACTAACTAACTGACTAACTAATTAACTAACTATCTAACTATCTAACTAACTACATTCTTACATAAATATTAACTAACTGACTAACTAACTAACTAATTAACTAACAACATAACTAACTAACTAACTAACCAACTAACTACCTTCCTACATACCCACTAACTAACTAACTACGTAACTAACTAACTAATTATTTACCTTTTTATTTAACTTAACTAACTAACAACCTTCTTATATACATATTAACTAACGAACTGACCAACTAACTAACTAACTAACTAACTAACTAACTAACTAATTAGCTGCCTTCCTACATATACCCACTACCTAACTAATTTACTAACTAACTCACTAACTAACTAACTAATTAACTAACTAACTACTAGCAAACTGACTAACAAACAAACTAACCACCTTTCTACATACATATGAACTAACTAACTAACTAATTAACTAACTAACTACCTACTACATAACTAACTAACTTACTAACTAACCAACTAACTACATACCCACTAACTAACTAACTAATTAACTAACTAATTAACTACATAACTAACTAACTGACCACTAGCTAAGTAGCTAACTAACTAACTAACTAACTACCTACCTTCCTGCATACCCACTATTTAACTAACTAAATAACTAACTAACTACTGGCTGACTAACTAACTAACTAACTAACTAACAAAATAACGTACTAATTGACTAACTAGCTAACTAACTAACTAACAAATAGACAACTAACTAACTAACAAATAGATAACTAACTAACTAACTAACTATTTAACTAACTAACTTCCTTCTTATATACATATTAATTAACTAACTAACTAACTAATTAACTAACTAACTAACTAGCTAGCTACCTTCCTACATACCCACTAACTAATTAATTTACTAACTAACTAACTAACTAATTAACAAACTAACTAGCTAACTTACTACTAGTTAACTAACCGACTAACTAAGAACCTTCCAACATACCTATTAACTAACTAACTAACTAACTAAATAACTACTAGATAACTAACTAACTAACTAACTAACTAATTAACTAACTATCTAACTATTTAACTAACTACCTTCTTACATAAATATTAACTAACTAACTAACTGACTAACTAATTAACTAACAACCTAACTAACTAACTAACTAACTAACTAACTAATTAACTAACTAACTAACTAAGTACCTTCGTACATACCCACTAATTAACAAACTAACTAACTAACTAACTAGCCAACTAACTAACTAGCTACCTTCCCACATACCCACTATCTAACTAACTAAAAAACTAATTAACAAACTAATGGATTAACTATTTAACTAACTAACTAACTACTAGCTAACTAACTAATTAACTAACTAACTAACTAATTAACTAACTAACTAACAAGCTAACTAACTGATTAACTAACTAACTATCTATCTAGCCAAATTACTAACTACCTAACTAACTAACAAACTAACAAACTAACAAACTACATACCCACTAACTAACTAACTAACTAACAAATTTACTAACAAATTAACTAACTAACTAAATAACTAACTAACTAACTAACTAACTAACTAACTAATTAACTAACTTACTAACTAACTACCTTCATACATACCTATTAACTAACTAATTAACTAACTACCTAACTTACTAATTAACTAACTACCTTCCTACAAACCCACTAACTACACAACTAACTAATTAAGTAAGTAACTTACTAACTAACTAACAATTTTCCTACATACCTATTAACTAACTAACTAACTAACTAACTAATTAACTAACTAGCTAACTAACTACTTACGTTCCTACATACCCACTAACTAACTATCTAAATAACTAACTAACAAACTACTAGCTAACTAACTAACTAACTAACTAACTTAATAACTACCTAACTAACTAACTAACTAACTAACTAATAGATAACTAACTAACAATTTAACTAACTAACTTCCTTCTTATATACATATTAACAAACTAACTAACAAACAAACTAACTAACTAACTAACTAACTAACTAACTTACTAATAGATAACTAACTAACTAACAAACAAACTAATTAACTAACTAACTGTTTAACTAAGAAACTAACTACCTTCTTATATGCATATTAACTAACAAACTAACTAACTAACGAATTAACTAACTGACTATCTAACAAGCTAACTAACTAGATAACTACTAGCTAACTAACTAACTAAATGATTGACTAACTAACTTACTAACTTACTAACGAACTACTAGCTCACTAACTAACTAATTAACTAACTAACTAACTAGCCAACTAACTACCTAACTAACTAATTACCTAACTACCTTCCTACAAACCCACTAACTAACTAACTAACTAACTAACTAATTAACTAACTCACTAACTAACTACCTAACTAACTAACTATCTTCCTACATACCTTTTAACTAACTAACTAATTAACGAGCTAACTAACTAACAAACTACCTTCCTACATACCCACTAACTAACTAACTACCTTCCTACATACCCACTAACTAACTAACTAACTAACTACCTGCCTACATACCCACTAACTAACTAACTAACTAACTAACTATCTAACTAACTACTAGCTAACTAAGTAACTGAATAACTGAATAACTAACTATTTAACTAGCTACCAAATAGATAACTAACTAACTATTTAACTAACTAACTAACTAAATAACTACCTAACTAACTAACTCACTAAATAACTAACTAACGAACTAACTGACTACTAGCTAACCAGCTAACTAACTAAGTAACTAACTGACTAACTAACTAACCAATTAACTAACTAAATAACTAACTTATTAACTAACTAACTAACTAACTAACTACCTTCCTACATACCCACTAAATAACTAACTAACTAGCTAACTCACTAACTAACTACTAGCTAACTACTAGCTAGCTAACTAACTAACTAACTAACTAGTTGACTAACTAACTAACTAGTTGACTAACTACTAGATAACTAACTAACTAACTAACTAACTTGCTGACTAACTGACTATCTAACTAAACAATTAACTACCTTCTTACATACATATTAACTAACTAACTTACTAAAGATTTAACTAACAACCTAACTAACTAAATAACTAACTAACTAACTGACAAATTGGTAACTAACTAACTAACTAACTAACTAACTAACTAACTAACTAACTAACTGACTTACTAACTAACTACCAGATTACTAACGAACTAACTAACTAACAAACTAACTAAATAACTAACTAACTTACTACTAGCTAACTAAGAAACTAACTGATTAACTAACTAACTTGTTAACTAATTAACAACTGCTCACTAACTAACTAAGTAACTAACTAACTAACTAACTAACTAACTAACTAACTAACTAACTAATAGATAACTAACTAATTAACAAACTAATTAACAAACAAACTAACTAACTAACTACCGTCATACATACCTATTAATTAACTAACAAACTAACTACCTAACTACCTACCTACAAACCCACTAACTAACTAACTAACTTCCTACATACTTATTGACTAACATACTAACTGACTAACTAACTAATTAACTAGCTAACTTACTAATTACCTTCCTACATACCCACTAACTATCTAACTGACTAACTAACTAACTAACTACTAGCTAACTAACTAACTAACTAAATAACTGAAAATTAACTAACTAACTAACTAACTAACTAACTAACTTACTAACTAACTAACTAACTAACTAACTAACTAATTAACTAACTGACTAACTATCTAAGTAACTAACTAACTAACTAACGATATTCCTGCATACCTACTAACTAGCTAACTTACTACCTTCCTACATGCCCATTAAATAACTAACAAACTAACTACTGGCTAACTAACTAACTAACTAACTATCCAAATAACTAACTAGTTAACTGACTAACCAACTACTTGATAACTAACTAACTAACTAACTAACTAATTAACTATCTAACTAACTAACTACCTTCCTACATACCTACAAACTATCTAATTGACTAACTAGCTAAGTAACTAACTAACTGGATTACTAACTAACTAACTACCAACCTTCCTACATACCGACTAACTAACTAACTAATTTACTAACTACTAGCTAACTAACTAAATAACTAACTAATTAACTAACTAAATAACGAACAAATTAACTAACTAACTACCTTCAAACATAACTATTAACTAACTAACTAACTAACTAACAAACTAACTAACTAACAAATAGATAACTTACTAACTAACTAACTATTTAACGAACTAACTTCCTTCTTATATACATATTAACTAACTAACTAACTAACTAACTAACTAACTAACTAACTGACTGACTAAATAACTACTAGATAACTAACTAACTAACTAACAAACTAACTAATTCACTACAACAGATGGGAGTATCAGCGACAGCCCGTCGCTGGTAAAACAACCTTTCTGCGACGGCCCGTCGCAGAAGAGTATTACCGATGGTTTTAATAGCGACGGACCGTCGATGATGTTAAAATTTTTTCGTCGGCCCATCGCTGATGCTTTATACCGTCGCTAATACTCTGCGTTGGCCCATCACAGATTCATAAACCGTCGCTAATAGGTTGCGTCGGCCCGTCGCAGATTCATAAACCGTCGCTAAAGGCTCTCGTAAATGTTGAAATAACCGCCATATATTTTCAAATTATCTCCGACGGACCGTCGCTAAGGTTTGACCGTCGCAGATAAGTATAAGCGACGGCCCGTCGCTAATGTTATCCCGTCGGTGAAGTTTGTGCACAATTACTTAACCCCGCTGGCCCCTTTCTCTCTCTTTACACTCATTCACCCCTCTTCCCCTCCTCTCCACACAGCACCCCCGCTCTTTCCCCTCTTCTCCATAGCCCCCTGCCCCGCCGCTAGCTACAGCCCCGCCTCCTGCGACTGGTGACGGCGACGGCCACGGCGACTTCTCCTCTCGCGACTGGTGACGGCGACGGCGACTTCCCCTCTCGCGACTGGTGACGGCGACTTCTCCTCTCCTCTCGCGACTGGTGACTGGTGACTGGCGACGGCGACTTTGAGTATGCTGCACAGCCCCCTGCACCGCCCCTCTTTCCACTCTTGCTAGATGAAGGTATAATTTCTTAATTTTTTAGAGTTAAGGTTAGGGTTTCTAAATTTTTTATAGTTTTAAGTACTCTTAGGTTTCTTACATCCTGTTCATTTTTAGTTTAAATTCTGTTTTGAAAGTTGATTTCTGTTTGTTAATTTAGTATAATTTATTACATCCTGCACCGCCCCTCTTTCCACTCTTGCTAGAATATTTGTATTATTTTGTATTATTTGTGATATTATGTGGGGGTTCTGTTTTTGAATTTTGTGATATTTGTTATATTATTTATATTATTTGTATTATTTTTGAATTTGTGATATATATATATATATATATATATGTGTGTGTGTGTGTGTGTGTATTATTTTTGAATTTGAAATATGTGTATGTGTGTGTGTATATAATAAATAATAATATAGGTAATTAAGTAATATGTTATACATTAATAGTATATTATAATAATAATATATATAACAAATAATAAACATATATAATAGTAATATGAATAAATAATTAAATATAATATTGATTAATTAAATATAATAACTAATTAATTAAATATAGTATCTGCTATGAGCCGTCGCTGAAAATAACATAGCGACGGGCCGTCGGTAAAGCTATCTGCTACGGGCCATCGCTGAAACCAGTATTAGCGACGGGCCGTCGCTGAAAGTGAAATCAGCGACGCAGCTTTCAGCGACGGTTATTTAGCGACGGCGGGCCGTCGGTAACACCTTTAGCGACGGTTTTTGCGTCTTTTAGAGACGGTTTTTACCGTCGCTGATATCCTAAAATGTTGTAGTGATTAACTAACTATATAACTATCTAACTAACTACCTTCTTACATAAATATTAACTAACTAACTAACTCACTAACAAATTAACTAACAACATAACTAACTAACTAACTAACTAACTAAGTACCTTCGTACATACCCGCTAACTAATAAACTAACTAACTAACTAACTAGCCAACTAACTAACTACCTACCTTCCTACATACCCACTATCTAACTAACTAACAAACTAATTAACGAACTAATGGACTAACTAACTAACTAACTAACTAGTGACTATCTAGCTAGCTAACTAACTAACTAACTAACTACCTACCTACCTGCATACCCACTAACTAACTACCTAAATAACTAACTACTAGCTGACTAACTAACTAACTATATAACTAACTAATTGACTAACTAACTAACTAACTAAATAACTAACTAACTAGTAGATAACTAACTAACTATTTAACTAACAAACTTCCTTCTTATATACATATTAACTAACTAACTAACTAACTAAGTAACTACCTAACTAATTAACTAACTAACTAGCTAGCAACCTACCTTCCTACATACCCACTAACTAATTAATTTACTTACTAATTAACTAACTAATTAACTAACAAACCAGCTTACTTACTACTAGCCAACTAACCGACTAACTAACTACCTTCCAACATACCTATTAACTGACTAACTAATTAACTAACTACTAGATAACTAACTAACTAACTAACTAACTACCTACGTTCCTACACACCTACTAACTAACTAACTAAATAACTAACTAACTAACTACTAGCTAACTAACTAACTAACTAACTAAATAACTAACTAATTGAATAACTAACTAATAGATAACTAACTAACTAACCAACAATTTAACTAACTAACTTCCTTCTTATATACATATTAACAAACTAACTAACAAACAAACTAACTAACTAACTAATTAACTAACTAACTAACTAACTAGCTACCTTCCTACATACCCACTAACTAATTAATTTACTAACTAATTAACTAACTAATTAACTAACTAACCAGCTTACTTACTACTAGCCAACTAACCGACTAACTAACTACCTTCCAACATACCTATTAACTAACTAACTAATTAACTAACTACTAGATAACTAACTAACTAACTACCTACGTTCCTACATACCCACTAACTAAGTAACTAAATAACTAACTAACAGACTACTAGCTAACTAACTAACTAACTAACTAACTAACTAAATAACTAACTAATTGAATAACTAACTAATAGATGACTAACTAACTAACCAACAATTTAACTAACTAACTTCCTTCTTATATACATATTAACAAACTAACTAACAAACAAACTAACTAACTAACTAATTAACTAACTAACTAACTAACTAGCTACCTTCCTACATACCCACTAACTAATTAATTTACTAACTAACTAACTAATTAATTAACTAACTAACTAGATAACTACTACTAGCTAACTAACCGACTAACTAACTTCCTTCCAACATACCTATTCACTAACTAACTACCTAACTAACTAACTACTAGATAACTAACTAACTAACTAACGAACTAATTAACTAACTATCTAACTAACTACCTTCTTTCATAAATATTAACTAACTAACTAACTAACTAACTGACTAATTAACTAACAACCTAACTAACTAACTAACTAACTAACTAACTAACTAACTGACTGACTAACTAACTAACTAACTAACTACCTTCCTACATACCCACTGCCTAACTAACTAACTAATTATTAACCTTTTTATTTAACTTAACTAACAAACAACACTACAACAATACTGGTATTTCGAAGCATTCGCATATGCTGTTGAATGCATGTATTAATGCTGTTATTTACATTTGACAGCATAAGCTGAAAATGCAGTCCGGGCTGGTGCCCTCTATTCTTACGAATGCATTTCACGTAATGCCACGTAATTGTGAAATCAACAGGATATGTTTGTGTCGGCAATTATAATGAAAATCGAGAGCATTTCGTAATGTCGTCAAAACTGTCAAAATAATGCAATTACAAATGCTGTCATATCCGCAAATGCATTGAATTCTGAGAAATGAAAGCATTAACAAATATCTAGTAAGGGCATTATAAAATGCATTTGATTGGGACAATAAAAGCATTTACTAATGCATTGGCATGGGCACGGGCACGAGCACGGGCATGGGTTTGGGCACGGGTATGGACAAATAATAGCATTTTCGAATGCCTAGGTTGTGAAAATTGGTGGCATTTAGAAATGCATTGTGTTGTATAAATTAACAACATATAAAACTGCTTGCAATGAAAAATTCAACATTTACAAATGCATCAAATAGTCATTTGCCGACATTTATATAATTCTAAATTATACCAAAATAGAAATACTATATTGAAATATAAAATTTCATTTCATTTAATTCTAAATAAAATCACTATCATACAAAATATTGATCACAATTACAAAATTAATTATAAAAATATACTGAACATCGAAATTAACCTAAATCCAGAAAACATACTCCGTCCAAACCATCATACTTTACATTCCGTACAAAATTGTTGAAACACAATTGCATATAAGTAAATATTATAAAGTTGCGAGTTATTTGGATTTATAGTACACCTTACGAAATGTTATATGCGATCTCGAACCTGTGCAATAGTTAAAAGACAATTGTCCTATTATTCAAAAGATACAATTATTAAAATTGAAAACCAAAAGAATTTCGAATGAAAGAAACATTACCATCTCATCATTATGAGAGATGAATGTGTCGAACTCTTCCAATGTCCCCTCTGCCTCCATCTTTGTTATTGTGTTTCGATCTCTCTCGCATCTTTCCTCCTTTGCTGGGAATTTACAAACCAACCCCTCATTACAAAATATAAGTCCCTACATCACTGATTTAAAATTGCCGTTGAAACCCTATTCAAAACAGCCCCTGTACCGAAAGAGGCAAATTAAACAAAATCAAAATTGATGACACTAAAAAAAATATTTAGAAAAAGTGTTAAAAGTTACCATGTCGTAATTTCAGCCAATAAACTCTTCAAATTATCTTCGGTTTCATTATCTACGCCGAAAACGAGCTCTCCTGCAACACAACCATCCATGCACACACGTCGAGCCTAACAAGCTGGTGCTTCTTGCCTACAAAAAAGAGAAACGACAAAATTCAGGCTCTAGCCAAGAAGCTCGCGTGATCCGAAACTCTCGAACATGGATCTCTGAAAATCCAGCACCAATTTAATGATCGCTTGAGCCACACCTTGTTCCCTTTCTGCATTTATTCAAAAGTTAAAAATATCAAATTAGCACATTCATTGCAAAAACTAAAAACTACCAAATTTAACCTTCCGAAAAAAGACCAACGCCACGCAGTAGAATATAAAGGATTACTCTTGCACGCCAGTTAGGCCTCGATGATCTTGATTGCTATTTTGGTTTCGAAACATGGAACTTTGTCGTGTAGCTTTCACAAAGCCTACTCGCATTAGAAAAAAAATGAAACACAATTAAGTTTGAAAAAAATGATGGAACGTATAAATAAGTTTACCTAAAAAAAATATAAGAATTTTTTACCAATCAACATAGCTGTGATTATCACAGTCAGTAAACATCGGATGTATTAAAACTTGTCGCCTCGTTTTTTATACCAGAACCTGCCGGAAATCCGTCGTAACTGCAAGAATGTAAGTAATGTCTCCTACTCGAAGTTGTGATCTCGTCCACGTAAACAGTTAAGACTGGCCAAAAGCTTCTGCTAATCCATCGTCGATGCACGGAATCTTTCAGGGTTAATATAGATTCACATAATATGCTAGGGTTAGCTATCTGTCTCCTCCAGTTTTGCGAAACCAGAAATCGCAAAACAAAATCAGAAACAAAATCAGAATAAATTATTGAAAAATACAGATAAACAAGTGAAAAGAAAGTATACATACATGATCATAATGAATCACGTACAACAGAGACGAGCTTGTTTTTGGGGTTCTTAACCTTGAATTCCTCCCTGTACTCTTCCCTACAAATCAAAAACAGAATACTCAAAATAAAACAAAATGAGAAAATAAATCTGTAAAATTGAGAGATCGACAGAGATTTCAAATAGTTACATGAAAACGAATTAGGCTTGTTGGGGTCCTTAGTCTTCTTAATTTTCTTTGCACTGGAAGATGTCGACTTGCTCTTTCCAGCAGCTCTACAATAAAAAAAAATTAAATCAAATAATCAAACTCATAAACCCTAAAACCTATTTACGAATCAGCAAATCAATCAAATAAAGCTTACTTCCTTCCATCTTTCCTAGGTATTCCAATCGCAAAAACTACAAAATCAAACAAAATGTACAAAATCAGTCAACAATTTGACCAAATCGAAATGAAATCAATCAAATGACCCCGAATCAAAGAGAAAGGACAAAATCAGAGAAAATATCGAGGGAAATTGGTGAGGAAATCGAAGGATCGTACCTTCAAGTCGGAATTAGGTTTAGGGTTTGAACAAAGGGCGAGAGAAAGGCGGTGAGATCCGGTTAGGGTTAGGGTATCGTTCCGCCTCGCGCCAAGGCCCAATCTGCCTTGCGACATCGCCGGCTCCGCCTCGCACGATTGCCTTCTTCGCCTCGTGCATCGCCTTTTTTTTCTTTTTCGCTTTTGTCTGTCGTGTTGAATTAGGGTTATACGAGAGAGAAAGGGGGTGGATTTGAAAATGGAAATTTTTCAGCGGGAGGCAAAAATAGTTCTGAAATTTTTGGATAAAACATTTGGCGGGCTTTTTACTATAGTCTAACTTAGACTTGATGCAAATTACTTCAAAAATAATTTTATGGTGAATACATTTTTAATACTATACAAACATCATATAAAACTTGAAAATGTAAAATAAAGAATATTTATTGTAAAATGATATATAAAAAACTAAAAACTAAATATTTGAAAAATAATATAAACTGAACAATAAATCATAAAATCTAACATAATTAAATATATAGTATTATATGTTGGGAATTTTTTTTAATATACTAAATATTTGAAAAACTGGTTAAACCGAACCAACCGAATAATATTTTATTTTTCATATTATTTTTAATATACTAATGTTAAAATATTAAAATTAATGTAATAATATTATAAAATAATACAATAATATTTTATAAAAAAAATTATATTTGTTTATAAGTAAAACATACACTTTGTTAATACTTCATTTTTATTTGAAGATATTTTTAATAGAAATATAAATGAAAAAGATTAAATTTGATTTTTTTTATATATGTATTTAATATGTGTATGTTCCGTATTGCACTTGTTTATGATATTTTTAAGGGTCTAATTTGGTTTTGATTACTATAATGTAAATGGGATGGATTAAAATTAAAATTTGATATATGTTTGAACTAATTTCCGACGAAGCGTAAATGCTCGGAATTTTAACGAGAAGAAGTCGAACAGTAAATAAAGTTTTCTATGTGAATATACCATTTAATTCTCTATGTTTTGAGTTTGTAATGCAAATATAACATTGTCAGTAATAATATATTATTTTATGTGTCGATATACTCTTTTCAATGTGAATAACAAGTTTTAAGGGTTAACATACTCTTCGCGGTGTGAATATATTATATTCAGGGACAAAATATTATCATCACCAATCAATCTATCGTTTGTAATGTTGATATATTGAGTTTTCAACGTCAACCATTTTCAATACTAATATATCATTTTAAGATCAATTTACATTTTTCATTGTTATTATATTATTTTCAATATCAATATACCATTTTTCAATAATAATATATCATTTTTAGTGTCAATATTTTTATTGCCGAGGTCAATATATTGCTTTTAAGTGTTAAATATATTTTTTTTGTTTTATGTTCTCCGATTTACTATTTTAACCTTTTAGTTTGTTAGCTAATAATAATAATATTTTTGTTTTAGATAATATATCCAACAATATGCCCTACATATGAAATTAAACCTATTAAGCACCATAATACATGAATGCAATATATCAATTTTAAACTTTTTGTTTGTTAGTTATTCTATTTTATTCCAATAATACAATAAGAAAATGATTTAAAATTGTTAATGTCCATTTATTGTTTAAATACTTATAGATATAATGTTTTATGAGAAAAATTTGATATTAATAGAAATATACACATATGTGGTTTTATAACACATTTTCATATTGTTTATAATAAATATATGTTTTATCTACATAATATATACGTGAAAATAAAACACAATAGTGAAAAAACAACGAGAAATTTGATAATGTCAATTATGTTTCACAAATTTCGACACGACGACAAGTTTGCAGAGTAACCACTTTAAATCCTAATTAAGACTTTACTTTTTATACCGGTTTAAGCATTTCAACTAAAAAAACAAAATACGCACCACAGACCATTTAAGCATTTCAACCCCTCAAAAGCAAACTTATTACAATTCGGAATGGATTCTCTCCATGGCTCTCTTTATATTAGAACAAACTAATCAATCTGTACAATACTTTAAGTGTGCACCACAAAGGATATCATCTAAATTTTCAATCTATCACCCATTTCCTGGAAAAAAAAATACCCATTTTATTGGATGTAGCGTATGTTGTAATTTGTTTTGTTGTTTGCATATTTATTTTGAGAACCCTCGCATTGGGCAAGTTGCCCCCCATCTTCAAGCGCAACCTGCAAATGGAGATCTCCATTTATTAGTTTCATTTTTAAAAATAAAAATAAAAAATATCATATTTACCCTTCGAAAATTAAATATATCAAATATCTGAATAGTTAAATTCTTACTTGATATCTTGTATTTCGCTCCCAATGTTCATTGCACTTTGTAATTGAAAAAAGAAGTTCAATATTTGGGTTGAAACTAAATAAATAAAAATGTTCAGGGTAGATATGAAAATTTCTCTGACCCTGTTGCCATATCGAACATTTATCTGCATCTTTTTCCTAATAGCTCCAACACTGTACCCATGTACTCTTCCGGCAGCTCCATTGTAGCACTGTACCACTCCAAATTCAGACATTAAGAGGGGTATTTATGATATTCTAAATTTTGGAGACTCAGCCTATTTAATATTTTGATGGTCTCGTAAGGATATACCTCGTAAAGCTCGAGTGTTTTACCATCGATAACTTTGTTAATCACATTGGTTGGGCGGTCCCACCATGAATTCATACCCTTCCCTCCTAAAAATTAAAGTAAATAATTATACAAATTGCAGTATAGAAAAACGTGAAGGTTCTTTTCGTAAAAAAACAATATAGTGATTTAGAATCATACATGTTTTCTATTATGATGGTGATGTGAAGAGTGCCTCTACAGCTAACAATAAATGTATCTACAGTTTCACCGTCTTCTATTTTCATCATCAAATTCCTCTCCAGTTCACGATGCAACTTATCTCTGAAGTTGCTGCAGAAAAGTTCAGATAAAATTATGGTCAATCAAATTTCTAATATACTGCACCTTCGGCTAAAAAGTGACAATTTTTCATTCATGCCTAAAGATTCGCATCATTAATAAAATGTAGAACTGAATCAAGGAAGAAAATAGAAGACAAACAATATTAGAAAAAAAAAGCAAAGTATATTCTCAAGAATACAAATTGTCGAAATACTTGTACATGCCAAAATTTGGTGAAGTAGTTCCTTCGATTTTCATTCCATTTTCCACCTTGTGTTTTTGGCGGGATTTGCAAATCCCGCCTATTGTGTTTTTGGCGGGATTTCTATTGTCTTTTTGTCGGGATTTGCAAATCCCGCCTATTGTCTTTTTGGCGGGATTTGCAAATCCCGCCTATTGTGTTTTTGGCGGGATTTGGAAATCCTGCCAAATGTGTTTTTGGCGGGATTTACAAATCCCGCCTATTGTGTTTTTGGCGGGATTTGCAAATCCCGCCTATTGTGTTTTTGGCGGGATTTGCAAATCCCGCCTATTGTCTTTTTGGCGGGATTTGCAAATCCCGCCAATCGTGTTTTTGGCGGGATTTGTAAATCCCGCCTATTGTCTTTTTGGCGGGATTAATCCCGCCTATTGTCTTTTTGGCGGGATTTACAAATCCCGCCTATTGTGTTTTTGGCGGGATTTGCAAATCCCGCCAATTGTGTTTTTGGCGGGATTTGTAAATCCCGCCTATTGTCTTTTTGGCGGGATTTACTAATCCCGCCTATTGTGTTTTTGGCGGGTATTTACAAATCCCGCCAATTGTCTTTTTGGCGGGATTTACAAATCCCGCCTATTGTCTTTTTGGCGGGATATACAAATCCCGCCTATTGTGTTTTTGGCGGGATTTGCAAATCCCGCCAATTGTCTTTTTGGCGGGATTTGCAAATCCCGCCTATTGTGTTTTTGGCGGGATTTACAAATCCCGCCTATTGTCTTTTTGTCGGGATTTGCAAATCCCGCCTATTGTCTTTTTGGCGGGATTTTCAAATCCCGCCTATTGTGTTTTTGGCGGGATTTGGAAATCCTGCCAATTGTGTTTTTTGCGGGATTTGTAAATCCCGCCTATTGTCTTTTTGGCGGGATTTACAAATCCCGCCTATTGTGTTTTTGGCGGGATTTGCAAATCCCGCCTATTGTCTTTTTGGCGGGATTTGCAAATCCCGCCAATTGTGTTTTTGGCGGGATTTGTAAATCCCGCCTATTGTGTTTTTGGCGGGATTTGCAAATCCCGCCTATTGTCTTTTTGGCGGGATTTGCAAATCCCGCCTATTGTGTTTTTGGCGGGATTTGCAAATCCCGCCAATTGTGTTTTTGGCGGGATTTGTAAATCCCGCCTATTGTCTTTTTGGCGGGATTTGTAAATCCCGCCTATTGTCTTTTTGGCGGCATTTCCAAATCCCGCCTATTGTGTTTTTGGCGGGATTTGCAAATCCCGCCAATTGTGTTTTTGGCGGGATTTACAAATCCCGCCTATTGTCTTTTTGGCGGGATTTACTAATCCCGCCTATTGTGTTTTTGGCGGGATTTACAAATCCCGCCAATTGTCTTTTTGGCGGGATTTACAAATCCCGCCTATTGTCTTTTTGGCTGGATTTACAAATCCCGCCAATTGTGTTTTTGGCGGGATTTACAAATCCCCCTATTATTGTGTTTTTGGCGGGATTTGGAAATCCCGCCTATTGTGTTTTTGGCTGGATTTACAAATCCCGCCTATTGTGTTTTTGGCGGGATTTGCAAATCCCGCCTATTGTGTTTTTGGCGGGATTTGCAAATCTCGCCTATTGTGTTTTTGGCGGGATTTGCAAATCCCGCCTATTGTGTTTTTGGCGGGATTTGGAAATCCCGCCTATTGTGTTTTTGGCGGGATTTGCAAATCCCGCCTATTGCCTTTTTGGCGGGATTTGCAAATCCCGCCTATTGTGTTTTTGGCGGGATTTGGAAATCCTGCCAATTGTGTTTTTGGCGGGATTTACAAATCCCGCCTATTGTCATGCAAATCCCGCCTATTGTGTTTTTGGCGGGATTTGCAAATCCCGCCTATTGTGTTTTTGGCGGGATTTGCAAATCTCGCCTATTGTGTTTTTGGCGGGATTTGCAAATCCCGCCTATTGTCTTTTTGGCGGGATTTCCAAATCCCGCCTATTGTCTTTTTGGCTGGATTTACAAATCCCGCCTACTGTGTTTTTGGCGGGATTTCCAAATCCCGCCTATTGTCTTTTTGGCGGGATTTCCAAATCCCGCCTATTGTCTTTTTGGCGGGATTTACAAATCCCGCCTATTGTGTTTTTGGCGGGATTTGCAAATCCCGCCAATTGTCTTTTTGGCGGGATTTGCAAATCCCGCCTATTGTGTTTTTGGCGGGATTTTCCAATCCCGCCTATTGTGTTTTTGGCGGGATTTGCAAATCCCGCCTATTGTGTTTTTGGCGGGATTTGGAGATCCGGCCAATTGTGTTTTTGGCGGGATTTACAAATCCCGCCTATTGTCTTTTTGGCGGGATTTACAAATCCCGCCTATTGTGTTTTTGGCGGGATTTGCAAATCCCGCCTATTGTCTTTTTGGCGGGATTTGCAAATCCCGCCAATTGTGTTTTTGGCGGGATTTCCAAATCCCGCCTATTGTCTTTTTGGCGGGATTTACAAATCCCGCCTATTGTGTTTTTGGCGGGATTTGCAAATCCCGCCTATTGTCTTTTTGGCGGGATTTCCAAATCCCGCCAATTGTCTTTTTGGCGGGATTTACAAATCCCGCCTATTGTGTTTTTGGCGGGATTTGCAAATCCCGCCTATTGTGTTTTTGGCGGGATTTGCAAATCCCGCCAATTGTGTTTTTGGCGGGATTTACTAATTGCAAGAAGGCCAATAGAAGAGAGCTTCGTACCGTCTTGGATGCCTTAATCCTCGCAACTCGATCTTCGTCGAAGTGTAAACCAATTCACCGAATGAAGTGAGCTTCTATTCGGTGATCGATTTTAGAGAATTATCGTTCGTAATTGCAATTCTTGCGTGTTCTTGAAGGTTCTTGGACTTGCTTGAGAGAGAGAGAGAGAGAGAGAGAGAGAGAGAGAGAATGGGCATAAAAGAGCGTACCAAACTCGTGGCCCTTGTGGTCAAATTTATAGCACTCATGGAGTCTTCTTATTGGCCACGAGTTGGTGGAGGGGATTGGGGGTAAGGAGGTAATTCCCACCAAAGGTAGGTGGGCAGGATAAGGGCTAAGGATTGAGTGGTTTTCGTGTAGACTTTTGTGTAAGTTTGTATCATGATCATTGTTTGCCTCCCGTCTTATTCATGTACCGAATGTATCGGTATAATATATCGTTTTCACTCCTCTTGACGTGTTGGAGACAACTACACTCTCCAAATTCCCAGAAATTCCTTCTAATTCCTGTGATTAAGCAATAAAACGCACTTAGTGAAGAAATATTCATGTTATCTGAAATATGATTAATAAAGTATATAGAATTGTTCTTCACAAGGGCTAAAATCTCCAAATTAAGCATTAAATTTGTGCCTTATTTGCCTCACATCATTAATTTCCACCAAAGGTAGGTGGGAAAGATAAGGGCTAAGGATTGAGTGGTTTTCGTGTAGACTTTTGTGTAAGTTTGTATCATGATAATTGTTTGCCTCCCGTCTCATTCATGTACCGAATTTATAGGTATAATATATCGTTTTCACTCCTCTTGACTTGTTGGAGACAACTACACTCTCCAAATTCCCAGAAATTCCTTCCAATTCCTGTGATTAAACAATAAAATACACTTAGTGAAGAAATATTCATGTTATCTCAAATATGATTAATAACGAATATATAATTGTTCTTCACAACGGCTAAAATCCCCAAATTAAGCATTAAATGTGTATCTTATTTGCCTCACATCAGTCAGTTAGTTAGTTATGTAGTTAATTAGTTAGTTAATTAGTTAGTCAGTTAGTGGGTATGTAGTTAGTTGGTTAGTTAGTAAGTTTGTTAGTTATCTAGTAGTTAGTTAGTTAGTTAATTAGTTTGTTAGTTGGTTAATATGTATGTAGAAAGGTAGGTAGTTAGTAAGTTAGTTTGCTAACAGTTAGTTAGTTAGTTAGTTAGTTTATTAGTCAGTTAGTTAGTGAGTTAGTTAGTAAATTAGTTAGGTAGTGGGTATATGTAGGAAGGTAGCTGGTTAGTTAGTCAGTTAGCTAATTAGTTAGTTAGTTAGTTAGTTAGCTAGTTAGCTGGTTGGTTAGTTAGTTAGTTCATATGTATATAAGAAGCTTGTTAGTTAGTTAAGTTAAATAAAAAGGTAAATAGTCAGTTAGTTAGTTAGGTAGTTAGTTAGTTAGTTAGTGGGTATGTAGGAAGGTAGTTAGTTAGTTAGTTAGTTAGTTAGTTAGTTAGTTAGTTAGTTAGTTAATATTTATGTAAGAAGGTAGTTAGTTAGATAGTTAGATAGTTAGTTAATTAGTTAGTTAGTTAGTTAGTTTGTTAGTTAGTTAGTTTGTTAGTTATCTAATAGTTAGTCAGTTAGTTAGTTAGTTAGTTAGTTAGTTAGTTAGTGAATAGGTATGTTGGACGGTAGTTAGTTAGTCGGTTAGTTAGCTAGGAGTAAGTTAGCTTGTTATTTAGCTAATTAGTTAGTTAGTTAGTAAATTAATTAGTTAGTGGGTATGTAGGAAGGTAGCTAGTTAGTTAGTTAGTTAGTTAGTTAGTTAGTTAGTTAGTTTGTTTGTTTGTTAGTTTGTTAATATGTATATAAGAAGGAAGTTAGTTAGTTAAATTGTTAGTTAGTTAGTTATCTATTAGTTAGTTAGTTAGTTAGTTAGTTAGTTAGTCAATTAGTTAGTTATTTAGTTAGTTAGTTAGTTAGTTAGTCAGCTAGTAGTTTGTTAGTTAGTTATTCAGTTAGTTAGTTAGTGGGTATGTAGGAAGGTAGGTAGGTAGTTAGTTAGTTTGTTAATTTATCAGTTAGTTAGTTAGTTAGTTAGTTATTAGATATGTAGGAAAATAGTTAGTTAGTTAGTTAGTTAGTTAGTTAGTTAAATTGTATATTTGACGGGATTTACAAATCCCGCATATTGTCTTTTTGGCGGGATTTACAAATCCCGCCAATTGTGTTTTTGGCGGGATTTGCAAATCCCGCCAATTGTCTTTTTGGCGGGATTTGCAAATCCCGCCAATTGTGTTTTTGGCGGGATTTACAAATCCCCCTATTGTCTTTTTGGCGGGATTTACAAATCCCGCCTATTTTGTTTTTGGCGGGATTTGCAAATCCCGCCAATTGTCTTTTTGGCGGGATTTGCAAATCCCGCCTATTGTGTTTTTGGCGGGATTTGCCAATCCCGTCTATTGTGTTTTTGGCGGGATTTGCAAATCCCGCCTATTGTGTTTTTGGCGGGATTTGCAAATCCCGCCAATGGTCCTGTCGAGTCCTGTCATGTCCTGTCCTGTCATGTTTTGTCCTGTCCTGTCATATCACATCACGTCATGTCATTGTCATTGTCCTGGCCTATCATGTCATGTCATGTCATGTCATTGTCTTTGTCCGGTCCTGTCGTGTCATGGCCTGTCATGTCGTGTATTGTCATGTCTTGTCCTGTCCTGTCCTGTCCTGCCGTGTCGTGTCTTGTACGGTCCTGTCCTGATCTTGTGATGTCCACTCATATCCTTTATCATGTCTTGTCTTGTCCTGTCCTGTACTGTCTTGTCGGGTCCTGTCATGTCTTGTCTTGTCCTGTCCTGTCATGTATTGTCGGGTCCTGTCATGTCCAGTCTTGTCTTGTGCGATCTAGTTATGTCATTATCTTGTCTGTCCTGTCATGTTTTGTCGTGTCATGATCTGTTATGTGCTATCATGTCATGTCTTGTCATGTCCTGTCATTTCCTTCCTGTCCTGTCCTATCCTGTCATGTCGTATCGTTTCATGTCATTTCCGGTCATGTCGTGTCGTGTCGTGTCTTGTCGTGTCTTGTCTTGTCATGTCCTGTCATGTCGGTCATGTCCTGTCATCTCCTGTCGTGTCCTTTCCTGTAATGTCTTGTCATGTCCTGTCTTGTCATGTCCTGTCTTGTCATGTCGTGTCTTGTCGTGTCCTGTCATGTCCTGTCGATCCCTGTCCTGTAATGTCCTGTCAGGTCATGTCAATTGTGTTTTTGGAAATCCCGCCTATTGTCTTTTTGGCGGGATTTGTAAATCCCGCCTATTGTGTTTTTGGCGGGATTTCCAAATCCCGCCTATTGTCTTTTTGGCGGGATTTACAAATCCCGCCTATTGTGTTTTTGACGGGATTTGCAAATCCCGCCTATTGTGTTTTTGGCGGGATTTGCAAATCCCGCCAATTGTCTTTTTGGCGGGATTTGCAAATCCCGCCTATTGTCTTTTTGGCGGGATTTCCAAATCCCGCCTATTGTGTTTTTGGCGGGATTTACAAATCCCGCCTATTGTGTTTTTGGCGGGATTTGCAAATCCCGCATATTGTCTTTTTGGCGGGATTTACAAATCCCGCCTATTGTGTTTTTGGCGGGATTTGCAAATCCCGCATATTGTCTTTTTGGCGGGATTTGCAAATCCCGCCTATTGTGTTTTTGGCGGGATTTACAAATCCTGCCAATTGTCTTTTTGGCGGGATTTGCAAATCCCGCCAATTGTGTTTTTGGCGGGATTTACAAATCCCCCTATTGTCTTTTTGGCGGGATTTACAAATCCCGCCTATTTTGTTTTTGGCAGGATTTGCAAATCCCGCCAATTATCTTTTTGGCGGGATTTGCAAATCCCGCCTATTGTGTTTTTGGCGGGATTTGCCAATCCCGTCTATTGTGTTTTTGGCGGGATTTGCAAATCCCGCCTATTGTGTTTTTGGCGGGATTTGCAAATCCCGCCTATTGTGTTTTTGGCGGGATTTGCAAATCCCGCCAATGGTCCTGTCGAGTCCTGTCATGTCCTGTCCTGTCATGTTTTGTCCTGTCCTGTCATATCACATCACGTCATGTCATTGTCATTGTCCTGGCCTATCATGTCATGTCATGTCATGTCATTGTCTTTGTCCGGTCCTGTCCTGTCATGGCCTGTCATATCGTGTATTGTCATGTCTTGTCCTGTCCTGTCCTGTCCTGCCGTGTCGTGTCTTGTCCGGTCCTGTCCTGATCTTGTGCTGTCCACTCATATCCTTTATCATGTCTTGTCTTGTCCTGTCCTGTCATGTCTTGTCGGGTCCTGTCATGTCTTGTCTTGTCCTGTCCTGTCATGTATTGTCGGGTCCTGTCATGTCCAGTCTTGTCTTGTGCGATCTAGTTATGTCATTATCTTGTCTGTCCTGTCATGATTTGTCGTGTCATGATCTGTTATGTCCTATCATGTCATGTCTTGTCATGTCCTGTCATTTCCTTCCTGTCCTGTCCTATCCTGTCATGTCCTATCGTTTCATGTCATTTCCGGTCATGTCGTGTCGTGTCGTGTTTTGTCATGTCCTGTCATGTCGGTCATGTCCTGTCATCTCCTGTCGTGTCCTTTCCTGTAATGTCTTTTCATGTCCTGTCTTGTCATGTCCTGTCTTGTCATGTCGTGTCTTGTCGTGTCCTGTCATGTCCTGTCGATCCCTGTCCTGTAATGTCCTGTCAGGCCATGTCAATTGTGTTTTTGGAAATCCCGCCTATTGTCTTTTTGGCGGGATTTGTAAATCCCGCCTATTGTGTTTTTGGCGGGATTTCCAAATCCCGCCTATTGTCTTTTTGGCGGGATTTACAAATCCCGCCTATTGTGTTTTTGACGGGATTTGCAAATCCCGCCTATTGTGTTTTTGGCGGGATTTGCAAATCCCGCCTATTGTCTTTTTGGCGGGATTTACAAATCCCGCCTATTGTCTTTTTGGCGGGATTTACAAATCCCGCCTATTGTGTTTTTGGCGGGATTTGCAAATCCCGCCTATTGTCTTTTTGGCGGGATTTACAAATCCCGCTTATTGTGTTTTTGGCGGGATTTGTAAATCCCGCCAATTGTATTTTTGACGGGATTTACAAATCCCGCATATTGCCTTTTTGGCGGGATTTACAAATCCCGCCTATTGTGTTTTTGGCGGGATTTGCAAATCCCGCCAATTGTCTTTTTGGCCGGATTTGCAAATCCCGCCAATTGTGTTTTCGGCGGGATTTACAAATCCCCCTATTGTCTTTTTGGCGGGATTTACAAATCCCGCCTATTTTGTTTTTGGCGGGATTTGCAAATCCCGCCAATTGTCTTTTTGGCGGGATTTGCAAATCCCGCCTATTGTGTTTTTGGCGGGATTTGCCAATCCCGTCTATTGTGTTTTTGGCGGGATTTGCAAATCCCGCCTATTGTGTTTTTGGCGGGATTTGCAAATCCCGCCAATGGTCCTGTCGAGTCCTGTCATGTCCTGTCCTGTCATGTTTTGTCCTGTCCTGTCATATCACATCACGTCATGTCATTGTCATTGTCCTGGCCTATCATGTCATGTCATGTCATGTCATGTCATTGTCTTTGTCCGGTCCTGTCCTGTCATGGCCTGTCATGTCGTGTATTGTCATGTCTTGTCCTGTCCTGTCCTGTCCTGCCGTGTCGTGTCTTGTCCGGTCCTGTCCTGATCTTGTGCTGTCCACTCATATCCTTTATGATGTCATGTCTTGTCCTGTCCTGTCATGTATTGTCGGGTCCTGTCATGTCCAGTCTTGTCTTGTGCGATCTTGTTATGTCATTATCTTGTCTGTCCTGTCATGTTTTGTCGTGTCATGATCTGTTATGTCCTATCATGTCATGTCTTGTCATGTCCTGTCATTTCCTTCCTGTCCTGTCCTATCGTTTCATGTCATTTCCGGTCATGTCGTGTCGTGTCGTGTCTTGTCGTGTCTTGTCATGTCCTGTCATGTCGGGTCATGTCCTGTCATCTCCTGTCATGTCCTTTCCTGTAATGTCTTGTCATGTCCTGTCTTGTCCTGTCTTGTCATGTCGTGTCTTGTCGTGTCCTGTCATGTCCTGTCGATCCCTGTCCTGTAATGTCCTGTCAGGTCATGTCAATTGTGTTTTTGGAAATCCCGCCTATTGTCTTTTTGTCGGGATTTACAAATCCCGCCTATTGTGTTTTTGGCGCAAATCCCGCCTATTGTCTTTTTGGCGGGATTTGAATCCCGCCTATTGTCTTTTTGGCGGAATTTGTAAATCCCGCCTATTGTCTTGTCATGTCGTGTCTTGTCGTGTCCTGTCATGTCCTGTCGATCCCTGTCCTGTAATGTCTTGTCAGGTCATGTCAATTGTGTTTTTGGAGATCCCGCCTATTGTCTTTTTGGCGGGATTTGCAAATCCCGCCTATTGTGTTTTTGGCGGGATTTGCAAATCCCGCCAATTGTGTTTTTTGGCGGGATTTGTAAATCCCGCAAAAAAGACAATTGGCGGGATTTACAAATCCCGCCTATTGTGTTTTTGGCGGGATTTGAATCCCGCCTATTGTCTTTTTGGCGGGATTTGCAAATCCCGCCTATTGTCTTTTTGGCGGGATTTGCAAATCCCGCCTATTGTGCTTCTGGCGGGATTTGCAAATCCCGCCTATTGTGGTTTTGGCAGGATTTGCAAATCCCGCCTATTGTGTTTTTGGCGGGATTTCCAAATCCCGCCTATTGTCTTTTTGGCGGGATTTGCAAATCCCGCCTATTGTGTTTTTGGCGGGATTTGCAAATCCCGCCTATTGTGTTTTTGGCGGGATTTCCAAATCCCGCCTATTGTCTTTTTGGCGGGATTTGCAAATCCCGCCAATTGTGTTTTTGGCGGGATTTCCAAATCCCGCCTATTGTCTTTTTGGCGGGATTTGCAAATCCCGCCAATTGTGTTTTTGGCGGGATTTCCAATTCCCGCCTATTGTCTTTTTGGCGGGATTTGCAAATCCCGCCTATTGTGTTTTTGGCGGGATTTGTAAATCCCGCAAAAAAGACAATTGGCGGGATTTACAAATCCCGCCTATTGTGTTTTTGGCGGGATTTGAATCCCGCCTATTATCTGTTTGGCGGGATTTACAAATCCCGCCTATTGTGTTTTTGGCGGGATTTGCAAATCCCGCCTATTGTGCTTTTGGCGGGATTTGCAAATCCCGCCTATTGTGTTTTTGGCGGGATTTGCAAATCCCGCCTTTTTTTGTTTTTGGCGGTATTTGCAAATCCCGCCTATTGTCTTTTTGGCGGGATTTGCAAATCCCGCCTATTGTCTTTTTGGCGGGATTTGCAAATCCCGCATATTGTCTTTTTGGCGGGATTTGCAAATCCCGCCTATTGTGTTTTCGGCGGGATTTGCAAATCCCGCCTATTGTGTTTTCGGCGGGATTTGCAAATCCCGCCTATTGTGTTTTTGGCGGTATTTCCAAATCCCGCCTATTGTCTTTTTGGCGGGATTTGCAAATCCCGCCTATTGTGTTTTTGGCGGGATTTGCAAATCCCGCCTATTGTGTTTTTGGCGGGATTTGCAAATCCCGCCTATTGTCTTTTTGGCGGGATTTGCAAATCCCGCCAATTGTGTTTTTGGCGGGATTTCCAAATCCCGCCTATTGTCTTTTTGGCGGGATTTGCAAATCCCGCCAATTGTGTTTTTGGCGGGATTTCCAAATCCCGCCTATTGTCTTTTTGGCGGGATTTACAAATCCCGACTATTGTGTTTTTGGCGGGATTTGCAAATCCCGCCAATTGTGTTTTTGGCGGGATTTCCAAATCCCGCCTATTGTCTTTTTGGCGGGATTTACAAATCCCGCCTATTGTCTTTTTGGCGGTATTTGCAAATCCCGCCAATTGTGTTTTTGGCGGGATTTCCAATTCCCGCCTATTGTCTTTTTGGCGGGATTTGCAAATCCCGCCTATTGTGTTTTTGGCGGGATTTCCAAATCCCGCCTATTGTCTTTTTGGCGGGATTTGCAAATCCCGCCTATTGTCTTTTTGGCGGGATTGGGATTTCCAAATCCCGCCTATTGTGCCTTTGGCGGGATTTACAAATTCCGCCTATTGTCTTTTTGGCGGGAGTTACAAATCCCGCCTATTGTCTTTTTGGTGGGATTTGCAAATCCCGCCTATTGTGTTTTTGGCGGGATTTGCAAATCCCGCCTAATGTGTTTTTGGCGGGATTTGCAAATCCCGCCTATTGTCTTTTTGGCGGGATTTGCAAATCCCGCCTATTGTGTTTTTGGCGGGATTTGAATCCCGCCTATTGTGTTTTTGGCGGGATTTACAAATCCCGCCTATTGTCTTTTTGGCGGGATTTACAAATCCCGCCTATTATGTTTTTGGCGGGATTTGCAAATCCCGCCTATTGTGTTTTTGGCGGGATTTCCAAATCCCGCCTATTGTCTTTTTGGCGGGATTTACAAATCCCGCCTATTGTGTTTTTGGCGGGATTTACAAATCCCGCCTATTGTGTTTTTGGCGGGATTTGTAAATCCCGCCAATTGTGTTTTTGGAGGGATTTCCAAATCCCGCCTATTGTCTTTTTGGCGGGATTTACAAATCCCGCCTATTGTCTTTTTGGCGGGATTTGCAAATCCCGCCTATTGTCTTTTTGGCGGGATTTGCAAATCCCGCCAATTGTGTTTTTGGCGGGATTTACAAATCCCGCCTATTGTGTTTTTGGCGGGATTTGTAAATCCCGCCTATTTTCTTTTTGGCGGGATTTACAAATCCCGCCTATTGTCTTTTTGGCGGGATTTGCAAATCCCGCCTATTGTCTTTTTGGCGGGATTTGCAAATCCCGCCAATTGTGTTTTTGGCGGGATTTACAAATCCCGCCTATTGTCTTTTTGGCGGGATTTGCAAATCCCGCCAATTGTGTTTTTGGAGGGATTTCCAAATCCCGCCTATTGTCTTTTTGGCGGGATTTACAAATCCCGCCTATTGTGTTTTTGGCGGGATTTGCAAATCCCGCCTATTGTCTTTTTGGCGGGATTTCCAAATCCCGCCAATTGTCTTTTTGGCGGGATTTACGAATCCCGCCTATTGTGTTTTTGGCGGGATTTGCAAATCCCGCCTATTGTGTTTTTGGCGGGATTTGCAAATCCTGCCAATTGTGTTTTTGGCGGGATTTACTAATTGCAAGAAGGCCAATAGAAGAGAGCTTCGTACCGTCTTGGATGCCTTAATCCTCGCAACTCTATCTTCGTCGAAGTGTAAACCAATTCACCGAATGAAGTGAGCTTCTATTCGGTGATCGATTTTAGAGAATTATCGTTCGTAATTGCAATTCTTGCGTGTTCTTGAAGGTTCTTGGACTTGCTTGAGAGAGAGAGAGAGAGAGAGAGAGAGAGAGAGAGAGAGAGAATGGGCATAAAAGAGCGTACCAAACTCGTGGCCCTTGTGGTCAAATTTATAGCACTCATGGAGTCTTCTTATTGGCCACGAGTTGGTGGAGAGGATTGGGGGTAAGGAGGTAATTCCCACCAAAGGTAGGTGGGCAGGATAAGGGCTAAGGATTGAGTGGTTTTCGTGTAGACTTTTGTGTAAGTTTGTATCATGATCATTGTTTGCCTCCCGTCTTATTCATGTACCGAATGTATCAGTATAATATATCGTTTTCACTCCTCTTGACGTGTTGGAGACAACTACACTCTCCAAATTCCCAGAAATTCCTTCTAATTCCTGTGATTAAGCAATAAAACGCACTTAGTGAAGAAATATTCATGTTATCTCAAATATGATTAATAAAGTATATAGAATTGTTCTTCACAAGGGCTAAAATCCCCAAATTAAGCATTAAATTTGTGCCTTATTTGCCTCACATCATTAATTTCCACCAAAGGTAGGTGGGAAAGATAAGGGCTAAGGATTGAATGGTTTTCGTGTAGACTTTTGTGTAAGTTTGTATCATGATAATTGTTTGCCTCCCGTCTCATTCATGTACCGAATTTATAGGTATAATATATCGTTTTCACTCCTCTTGACTTGTTGGAGACAACTACACTCTCCAAATTCCCAGAAATTCCTTCCAATTCCTGTGATTAAACAATAAAATACACTTAGTGAAGAAATATTCATGTTATCTCAAATATGATTAATAACGAATATATAATTGTTTTTCACAAGGGCTAAAATCCCCAAATTAAGCATTAAATGTGTATCTTATTTGCCTCACATCAGTCAGTTAGTTAGTTATGTAGTTAATTAGTTAGTTAATTAGTTAGTCGGTTAGTGGGTATGTAGTTAGTTGGTTAGTTAGTAAGTTTGTTAGTTATCTAGTAGTTAGTTAGTTAGTTAATTAGTTTGTTAGTTGGTTAATATGTATGTAGAAAGGTAGGTAGTTAGTAAGTTAGTTTGCTAACAGTTAGTTAGTTAGTTAGTTAGTTAGTTTATTAGTCAGTTAGTTAGTGAGTTAGTTAGTAAATTAGTTAGTTAGTTAGTTTATTAGTCTTGTCTTGTCCTGTCCTGTCATGTATTGTCGGGTCCTGTCATGTCCAGTCTTGTCTTGTGCGATCTAGTTATGTCATTATCTTGTCTGTCCTGTCATGTTTTGTCGTGTCATGATCTGTTATGTCCTATCATGTCATGTCTTGTCATGTCCTGTCATTTCCTTCCTGTCCTGTCCTATCGTTTCATGTCATTTCCGGTCATGTCGTGTCGTGTCGTGTCTTGTCGTGTCTTGTCATGTCCTGTCATGTCGGGTCATGTCCTGCCATCTCCTGTCCTGTCCTTTCCTGTAATGTCTTGTCATGTCCTGTCTTGTCCTGTCTTGTCATGTCGTGTCTTGTCGTGTCCTGTCATGTCCTGTCGATCCCTGTCCTGTAATGTCCTGTCAGGTCATGTCAATTGTGTTTTTGGAAATCCCGCCTATTGTCTTTTTGTCGGGATTTACAAATCCCGCCTATTGTGTTTTTGGCGCAAATCCCGCCTATTGTCTTTTTGGCGGGATTTACAAATCCCGCAAAAAAGACAATTGGCGGGATTTACAAATCCCGCCTATTGTGTTTTTGGCGGGATTTGAATCCCGCCTATTGTCTTTTTGGCGGAATTTGTAAATCCCGCCTATTGTCTTGTCATGTCGTGTCTTGTCGTGTCCTGTCATGTCCTGTCGATCCCTGTCCTGTAATGTCTTGTCAGGTCATGTCAATTGTGTTTTTGGAGATCCCGCCTATTGTCTTTTTGGCGGGATTTGCAAATCCCGCCTATTGTGTTTTTGGCGGGATTTGCAAATCCCGCCAATTGTGTTTTTTGGCGGGATTTGTAAATCCCGCAAAAAAGACAATTGGCGGGATTTACAAATCCCGCCTATTGTGTTTTGGGCGGGATTTGAATCCCGCCTATTGTCTTTTTGGCGGGATTTGCAAATCCCGCCTATTGTCTTTTTGGCGGGATTTGCAAATCCCGCCTATTGTGCTTCTGGCGGGATTTGCAAATCCCGCCTATTGTGTTTTTGGCGGGATTTGCAAATCCCGCCTATTGTGTTTTTGGCGGGATTTCCAAATCCCGCCTATTGTCTTTTTGGCGGGATTTGCAAATCCCGCCTATTGTGTTTTTGGCGGGATTTGCAAATCCCGCCTATTGTGTTTTTGGCGGGATTTGCAAATCCCGCCAATTGTGTTTTTGGCGGGATTTCCAAATCCCGCCTATTGTCTTTTTGGCGGGATTTACAAATCCCGCCTAATGTCTTTTTGGCGGGATTTGCAAATCCCGCCAATTGTGTTTTTGGCGGGATTTCCAATTCCCGCCTATTGTCTTTTTGGCGGGATTTGCAAATCCCGCCTATTGTGTTTTTGGCGGGATTTGTAAATCCCGCAAAAAAGACAATTGGCGGGATTTACAAATCCCGCCTATTGTGTTTTTGGCGGGATTTGAATCCCGCCTATTATCTTTTTGGCGGGATTTACAAATCCCGCCTATTGTGTTTTTGGCGGGATTTGCAAATCCCGCCTATTGTGCTTTTGGCGGGATTTGCAAATCCCGCCTATTGTGTTTTTGGCGGGATTTGCAAATCCCGCCTATTGTGTTTTTGGCGGTATTTGCAAATCCCGCCTATTGTCTTTTTGGCGGGATTTGCAAATCCCGCCTATTGTCTTTTTGGCGGGATTTGCAAATCCCGCATATTGTCTTTTCGGCGGGATTTGCAAATCCCGCCTATTGTGTTTTCGGCGGGATTTGCAAATCCCGCCTATTGTGTTTTCGGCGGGATTTGCAAATCCCGCCTATTGTGTTTTCGGCGGGATTTGCAAATCCCGCCTATTGTGTTTTTGGCGGGATTTGCAAATCCCGCCTATTGTCTTTTTGGCGGGATTTGCAAATCCCGCCTATTGTGTTTTTGGCGGGATTTGCAAATCCCGCCTATTGTGTTTTTGGCGGGATTTGCAAATCCCGCCTATTGTCTTTTTGGCGGGATTTGCAAATCCCGCCAATTGTGTTTTTTGCGGGATTTCCAAATCCCGCCTATTGTCTTTTTGGCGGGATTTGCAAATCCCGCCAATTGTGTTTTTGGCGGGATTTCCAAATCCCGCCTATTGTCTTTTTGGCGGGATTTACAAATCCCGACTATTGTGTTTTTGGCGGGATTTGCAAATCCCGCCAATTGTGTTTTTGGCGGGATTTCCAAATCCCGCCTATTGTCTTTTTGGCGGGATTTACAAATCCCGCCTATTGTCTTTTTGGCGGGATTTGCAAATCCCGCCAATTGTGTTTTTGGCGGGATTTTCAATTCCCGCCTATTGTCTTTTTGGCGGGATTTGCAAATCCCGCCTATTGTGTTTTTGGCGGGATTTCCAAATCCCGCCTATTGTCTTTTTGGCGGGATTTGCAAATCCCGCATATTGTCTTTTCGGCGGGATTTGCAAATCCCGCCTATTGTGTTTTCGGCGGGATTTGCAAATCCCGCCTATTGTGTTTTCGGCGGGATTTGCAAATCCCGCCTATTGTGTTTTCGGCGGGATTTGCAAATCCCGCCTATTGTCTTTTTGGCGGGATTTGCAAATCCCGCCTATTGTGTTTTTGGCGGGATTTGCAAATCCCGCCTATTGTGTTTTTGGCGGGATTTGCAAATCCCTCCTATTGTCTTTTTGGCGGGATTTGCAAATCCCGCCAATTGTGTTTTTTGCGGGATTTCCAAATCCCGCCTATTGTCTTTTTGGCGGGATTTGCAAATCCCGCCAATTGTGTTTTTGGCGGGATTTCCAAATCCCGCCTATTGTCTTTTTGGCGGGATTTACAAATCCCGACTATTTTGTTTTTGGCGGGATTTGCAAATCCCGCCAATTGTGTTTTTGGCGGGATTTCCAAATCCCGCCTATTGTCTTTTTGGCGGGATTTACAAATCCCGCCTATTGTCTTTTTGGCGGGATTTGCAAATCCCGCCAATTGTGTTTTTGGCGGGATATTCAATTCCCGCCTATTGTCTTTTTGGCGGGATTTGCAAATCCCGCCTATTGTGTTTTTGGCGGGATTTCCAAATCCCGCCTATTGTCTTTTTGGCGGGATTTGCAAATCCCGCCTATTGTCTTTTTGGCGGGATTGGGATTTCCAAATCCCGCCTATTGTGCCTTTGGCGGGATTTACAAATTCCGCCTATTGTCTTTTTGGCGGGAGTTACAAATCCCGCCTATTGTCTTTTTGGCGGGATTTGCAAATCCCGCCTATTGTGTTTTTGGCGGGATTTGCAAATCCCGCCTAATGTGTTTTTGGCGGGATTTGCAAATCCCGCCTATTGTCTTTTTGGCGGGATTTGCAAATCCCGCCTATTGTGCTTTTGGCGGGATTTGCAAATCCCGCCTATTGTGTTTTTGGCGGGATTTGCAAATCCCGCCTATTGTGTTTTTGGCGGTATTTGCAAATCCCGCCTATTGTCGTTTTGGCGGGATTTGCAAATCCCGCCTATTGTCTTTTTGGCGGGATTTGCAAATCCCGCATATTGTCTTTTCGGCGGGATTTGCAAATCCCGCCTATTGTGTTTTCGGCGGGATTTGCAAATCCCGCCTATTGTGTTTTCGGCGGGATTTGCAAATCCCGCCTATTGTGTTTTCGGCGGGATTTGCAAATCCCGCCTATTGTCTTTTTGGCGGGATTTGCAAATCCCGCCTATTGTGTTTTTGGCGGGATTTGCAAATCCCGCCTATTGTGTTTTTGGCGGGATTTGCAAATCCCGCCTATTGTCTTTTTGGCGGGATTTGCAAATCCCGCCAATTGTGTTTTTTGCGGGATTTCCAAATCCCGCCTATTGTCTTTTTGGCGGGATTTGCAAATCCCGCCAATTGTGTTTTTGGCGGGATTTCCAAATCCCGCCTATTGTCTTTTTGGCGGGATTTACAAATCCCGACTATTGTGTTTTTGGCGGGATTTGCAAATCCCGCCAATTGTGTTTTTGGCGGGATTTCCAAATCCCGCCTATTGTCTTTTTGGCGGGATTTACAAATCCCGCCTATTGTCTTTTTGGCGGGATTTGCAAATCCCGCCAATTGTGTTTTTGGCGGGATTTTCAATTCCCGCCTATTGTCTTTTTGGCGGGATTTGCAAATCCCGCCTATTGTGTTTTTGGCGGGATTTCCAAATCCCGCCTATTGTCTTTTTGGCGGGATTTGCAAATCCCGCATATTGTCTTTTCGGCGGGATTTGCAAATCCCGCCTATTGTGTTTTCGGCGGGATTTGCAAATCCCGCCTATTGTGTTTTCGGCGGGATTTGCAAATCCCGCCTATTGTGTTTTCGGCGGGATTTGCAAATCCCGCCTATTGTGTTTTTGGCGGGATTTGCAAATCCCGCCTATTGTCTTTTTGGCGGGATTTGCAAATCCCGCCTATTGTGTTTTTGGCGGGATTTGCAAATCCCGCCTATTGTGTTTTTGGCGGGATTTGCAAATCCCTCCTATTGTCTTTTTGGCGGGATTTGCAAATCCCGCCAATTGTGTTTTTTGCGGGATTTCCAAATCCCGCCTATTGTCTTTTTGGCGGGATTTGCAAATCCCGCCAATTGTGTTTTTGGCGGGATTTCCAAATCCCGCCTATTGTCTTTTTGGCGGGATTTACAAATCCCGACTATTGTGTTTTTGGCGGGATTTGCAAATCCCGCCAATTGTGTTTTTGGCGGGATTTCCAAATCCCGCCTATTGTCTTTTTGGCGGGATTTACAAATCCCGCCTATTGTCTTTTTGGCGGGATTTGCAAATCCCGCCAATTGTGTTTTTGGCGGGATTTTCAATTCCCGCCTATTGTCTTTTTGGCGGGATTTGCAAATCCCGCCTATTGTGTTTTTGGCGGGATTTCCAAATCCCGCCTATTGTCTTTTTGGCGGGATTTGCAAATCCCGCCTATTGTCTTTTTGGCGGGATTGGGATTTCCAAATCCCGCCTATTGTGCCTTTGGCGGGATTTACAAATTCCGCCTATTGTCTTTTTGGCGGGAGTTACAAATCCCGCCTATTGTCTTTTTGGCGGGATTTGCAAATCCCGCCTATTGTGTTTTTGGCGGGATTTGCAAATCCCGCCTAATGTGTTTTTGGCGGGATTTGCAAATCCCGCCTATTGTCTTTTTGGCGGGATTTGCAAATCCCGCCTATTGTGTTTTTGGCGGGATTTGTTTGCAAATCCCGCCTATTGTGTTTTTGGCGGGATTTACAAATCCCGCCTATTGTCTTTTTGGCGGGATTTACAAATCCCGCCTATTATGTTTTTGGCGGGATTTGCAAATCCCGCCTATTGTGTTTTTGGCGGGATTTCCAAATCCCGCCTATTGTCTTTTTGGCGGGATTTACAAATCCCGCCTATTGTGTTTTTGGCGGGATTTGCAAATCCCGCCTATTGTGTTTTTGGCGGGATTTGGAAATCCTGCCAATTGTGTTTTTGGCGGGATTTGTAAATCCCGCCTATTTTCTTTTTGGCGGGATTTACAAATCCCGCCTATTGTGTTTTTGGCGGGATTTGCAAATCCCGCCTATTGTCTTTTTGGCGGGATTTGCAAATCCCGCCAATTGTGTTTTTGGCGGTATTTACAAATCCCGCCTATTGTGTTTTTGGCGGGATTTGTAAATCCCGCCTATTTTCTTTTTGGCGGGATTTACAAATCCCGCCTATTGTCTTTTTGGCGGGATTTGCAAATCCCGCCAATTGTGTTTTTGGCGGGATTTACAAATCCCGCCTATTGTCTTTTTGGCGGGATTTGCAAATCCCGCCAATTGTGTTTTTGGAGGGATTTCCAAATCCCGCCTATTGTCTTTTTGGCGGGATTTACAAATCCCGCCTATTGTGTTTTTGGCGGGATTTGCAAATCCCGCCTATTGTCTTTTTGGCGGGATTTCCAAATCCCGCCAATTGTCTTTTTGGCGGGATTTACAAATCCCGCCTATTGTGTTTTTGGCGGGATTTGCAAATCCCGCCTATTGTGTTTTTGGCGGGATTTGCAAATCCTGCCAATTGTGTTTTTGGCGGGATTTACTAATTGCAAGAAGGCCAATAGAAGAGAGCTTCGTACCGTCTTGGATGCCTTAATCCTCGCAACTCGATCTTCGTCGAAGTGTAAACCAATTCACCGAATGAAGTGAGCTTCTATTCGGTGATCGATTTTAGAGAATTATCGTTCGTAATTGCAATTCTTGCGTGTTCTTGAAGGTTCTTGGACTTGCTTGAGAGAGAGAGAGAGAGAGAGAGAGAGAGAGAGAGAATGGGCATAAAAGAGCGTACCAAACTCGTGGCCCTTGTGGTCAAATTTATAGCACTCATGGAGTCTTCTTATTGGCCACGAGTTGGTGGAGAGGATTGGGGGTAAGGAGGTAATTCCCACCAAAGGTAGGTGGGCAGGATAAGGGCTAAGGATTGAGTGGTTTTCGTGTAGACTTTTGTGTAAGTTTGTATCATGATCATTGTTTGCCTCCCGTCTTATTCATGTACCGAATGTATCAGTATAATATATCGTTTTCACTCCTCTTGACGTGTTGGAGACAACTACACTCTCCAAATTCCCAGAAATTCCTTCTAATTCCTGTGATTAAGCAATAAAACGCACTTAGTGAAGAAATATTCATGTTATCTCAAATATGATTAATAAAGTATATAGAATTGTTCTTCACAAGGGCTAAAATCCCCAAATTAAGCATTAAATTTGTGCCTTATTTGCCTCACATCATTAATTTCCACCAAAGGTAGGTGGGAAAGATAAGGGCTAAGGATTGAATGGTTTTCGTGTAGACTTTTGTGTAAGTTTGTATCATGATAATTGTTTGCCTCCCGTCTCATTCATGTACCGAATTTATAGGTATAATATATCGTTTTCACTCCTCTTGACTTGTTGGAGACAACTACACTCTCCAAATTCCCAGAAATTCCTTCCAATTCCTATGATTAAACAATAAAATACACTTAGTGAAGAAATATTCATGTTATCTCAAATATGATTAATAACGAATATATAATTGTTCTTCACAAGGGCTAAAATCCCCAAATTAAGCATTAAATGTGTATCTTATTTGCCTCACATCAGTCAGTTAGTTAGTTATGTAGTTAATTAGTTAGTTAATTAGTTAGTCGGTTAGTGGGTATGTAGTTAGTTGGTTAGTTAGTAAGTTTGTTAGTTATCTAGTAGTTAGTTAGTTAGTTAATTAGTTTGTTAGTTGGTTAATATGTATGTAGAAAGGTAGGTAGTTAGTAAGTTAGTTTGCTAACAGTTAGTTAGTTAGTTAGTTAGTTAGTTTATTAGTCAGTTAGTTAGTGAGTTAGTTAGTAAATTAGTTAGTTAGTTAGTTTATTAGTCTTGTCTTGTCCTGTCCTGTCATGTATTGTCGGGTCCTGTCATGTCCAGTCTTGTCTTGTGCGATCTAGTTATGTCATTATCTTGTCTGTCCTGTCATGTTTTGTCGTGTCATGATCTGTTATGTCCTATCATGTCATGTCTTGTCATGTCCTGTCATTTCCTTCCTGTCCTGTCCTATCGTTTCATGTCATTTCCGGTCATGTCGTGTCGTGTCGTGTCTTGTCGTGTCTTGTCATGTCCTGTCATGTCGGGTCATGTCCTGCCATCTCCTGTCCTGTCCTTTCCTGTAATGTCTTGTCATGTCCTGTCTTGTGCTGTCTTGTCATGTCGTGTCTTGTCGTGTCCTGTCATGTCCTGTCGATCCCTGTCCTGTAATGTCCTGTCAGGTCATGTCAATTGTGTTTTTGGAAATCCCGCCTATTGTCTTTTTGTCGGGATTTACAAATCCCGCCTATTGTGTTTTTGGCGCAAATCCCGCCTATTGTCTTTTTGGCGGGATTTACAAATCCCGCAAAAAAGACAATTGGCGGGATTTGCAAATCCCGCCTATTGTGTTTTTGGCGGGATTTGCAAATCCCGCCTATTGTGTTTTTGGCGGGATTTGCAAATCCCGCCTATTGTGTTTTTGGCGGGATTTGCAAATCCCGCCAATTGTGTTTTTGGCGGGATTTCCAAATCCCGCCTATTGTCTTTTTGGCGGGATTTACAAATCCCGCCTAATGTCTTTTTGGCGGGATTTGCAAATCCCGCCAATTGTGTTTTTGGCGGGATTTCCAATTCCCGCCTATTGTCTTTTTGGCGGGATTTGCAAATCCCGCCTATTGTGTTTTTGGCGGGATTTGTAAATCCCGCAAAAAAGACAATTGGCGGGATTTACAAATCCCGCCTATTGTGTTTTTGGCGGGATTTGAATCCCGCCTATTATCTTTTTGGCGGGATTTACAAATCCCGCCTATTGTGTTTTTGGCGGGATTTGCAAATCCCGCCTATTGTGCTTTTGGCGGGATTTGCAAATCCCGCCTATTGTGTTTTTGGCGGGATTTGCAAATCCCGCCTATTGTGTTTTTGGCGGTATTTGCAAATCCCGCCTATTGTCTTTTTGGCGGGATTTGCAAATCCCGCCTATTGTCTTTTTGGCGGGATTTGCAAATCCCGCATATTGTCTTTTCGGCGGGATTTGCAAATCCCGCCTATTGTGTTTTCGGCGGGATTTGCAAATCCCGCCTATTGTGTTTTCGGCGGGATTTGCAAATCCCGCCTATTGTGTTTTCGGCGGGATTTGCAAATCCCGCCTATTGTGTTTTTGGCGGGATTTCCAAATCCCGCCTATTGTCTTTTTGGCGGGATTTGCAAATCCCGCCTATTGTGTTTATGGCGGGATTTGCAAATCCCGCCTATTGTGTTTTTGGCGGGATTTGCAAATCCCGCCTATTGTCTTTTTGGCGGGATTTGCAAATCCCGCCAATTGTGTTTTTGGCGGGATTTCCAAATCCCGCCTATTGTCTTTTTGGCGGGATTTGCAAATCCCGCCAATTGTGTTTTTGGCGGGATTTCCAAATCCCGCCTATTGTCTTTTTGGCGGGATTTACAAATCCCGACTATTGTGTTTTTGGCGGGATTTGCAAATCCCGCCAATTGTGTTTTTGGCGGGATTTCCAAATCCCGCCTATTGTCTTTTTGGCGGGATTTACAAATCCCGCCTATTGTCTTTTTGGCGGGATTTGCAAATCCCGCCAATTGTGTTTTTGGCGGGATTTTCAATTCCCGCCTATTGTCTTTTTGGCGGGATTTGCAAATCCCGCCTATTGTGTTTTTGGCGGGATTTCCAAATCCCGCCTATTGTCTTTTTGGCGGGATTTGCAAATCCCGCCTATTGTCTTTTTGGCGGGATTGGGATTTCCAAATCCCGCCTATTGTGCCTTTGGCGGGATTTACAAATTCCGCCTATTGTCTTTTTGGCGGGAGTTACAAATCCCGCCTATTGTCTTTTTGGTGGGATTTGCAAATCCCGCCTATTGTGTTTTTGGCGGGATTTGGGATTTGCAAATCCCGCCTAATGTGTTTTTGGCGGGATTTGCAAATCCCGCCTATTGTCTTTTTGGCGGGATTTGCAAATCCCGCCTATTGTGTTTTTGGCGGGATTTGCAAATCCCGCCTATTGTGTTTTTGGCGGGATTTACAAATCCCGCCTATTGTCTTTTTGGCGGGATTTACAAATCCCGCCTATTATGTTTTTGGCGGGATTTGCAAATCCCGCCTATTGTGTTTTTGGCGGGATTTCCAAATCCCGCCTATTGTCTTTTTGGCGGGATTTACAAATCCCGCCTATTGTGTTTTTGGCGGGATTTGCAAATCCCGCCTATTGTGTTTTTGGCGGGATTTGGAAATCCTGCCAATTGTGTTTTTGGCGGGATTTGTAAATCCCGCCTATTTTCTTTTTGGCGGGATTTGCAAATCCCGCCAATTGTGTTTTTGGCGGGATTTACAAATCCCGCCTATTGTGTTTTTGGCGGGATTTGTAAATCCCGCCTATTTTCTTTTTGGCGGGATTTACAAATCCCGCCTATTGTCTTTTTGGCGGGATTTGCAAATCCCGCCAATTGTGTTTTTGGCGGGATTTACAAATCCCGCCTATTGTGTTTTGGGCGGGATTTGAATCCCGCCTATTGTCTTTTTGGCGGGATTTGCAAATCCCGCCTATTGTCTTTTTGGCGGGATTTGCAAATCCCGCCTATTGTGCTTCTGGCGGGATTTGCAAATCCCGCCTATTGTGTTTTTGGCGGGATTTGCAAATCCCGCCTATTGTGTTTTTGGCGGGATTTCCAAATCCCGCCTATTGTCTTTTTGGCGGGATTTGCAAATCCCGCCTATTGTGTTTTTGGCGGGATTTGCAAATCCCGCCTATTGTGTTTTTGGCGGGATTTGCAAATCCCGCCAATTGTGTTTTTGGCGGGATTTCCAAATCCCGCCTATTGTCTTTTTGGCGGGATTTACAAATCCCGCCTAATGTCTTTTTGGCGGGATTTGCAAATCCCGCCAATTGTGTTTTTGGCGGGATTTCCAATTCCCGCCTATTGTCTTTTTGGCGGGATTTGCAAATCCCGCCTATTGTGTTTTTGGCGGGATTTGTAAATCCCGCAAAAAAGACAATTGGCGGGATTTACAAATCCCGCCTATTGTGTTTTTGGTGGGATTTGAATCCCGCCTATTATCTTTTTGGCGGGATTTACAAATCCCGCCTATTGTGTTTTTGGCGGGATTTGCAAATCCCGCCTATTGTGCTTTTGGCGGGATTTGCAAATCCCGCCTATTGTGTTTTTGGCGGGATTTGCAAATCCCGCCTATTGTGTTTTTGGCGGTATTTGCAAATCCCGCCTATTGTCATTTTGGCGGGATTTGCAAATCCCGCCTATGGTCTTTTTGGCGGGATTTGCAAATCCCGCCTATTGTGTTTTCGGCGGGATTTGCAAATCCCGCCTATTGTGTTTTCGGCGGGATTTGCAAATCCCGCCTATTGTGTTTTCGGCGGGATTTGCAAATCCCGCCTATTGTGTTTTCGGCGGGATTTGCAAATCCCGCCTATTGTCTTTTTGGCGGGATTTGCAAATCCCGCCTATTGTGTTTTTGGCGGGATTTGCAAATCCCGCCTATTGTGTTTTTGGCGGGATTTGCAAATCCCGCCTATTGTCTTTTTGGCGGGATTTGCAAATCCCGCCAATTGTGTTTTTTGCGGGATTTCCAAATCCCGCCTATTGTCTTTTTGGCGGGATTTGCAAATCCCGCCAATTGTGTTTTTGGCGGGATTTCCAAATCCCGCCTATTGTCTTTTTGGCGGGATTTACAAATCCCGCCTATTGTCTTTTTGGCGGGATTTGCAAATCCCGCCAATTGTGTTTTGGCGGGATTTTCAATTCCCGCCTATTGTCTTTTTGGCGGGATTTGCAAATCCCGCCTATTGTGTTTTTGGCGGGATTTCCAAATCCCGCCTATTGTCTTTTTGGCGGGATTTGCAAATCCCGCATATTGTCTTTTCGGCAGGATTTGCAAATCCCGCCTATTGTGTTTTCGGCGGGATTTGCAAATCCCGCCTATTGTGTTTTCGGCGGGATTTGCAAATCCCGCCTATTGTGTTTTCGGCGGGATTTGCAAATCCCGCCTATTGTGTTTTTGGCGGGATTTGCAAATCCCGCCTATTGTGTTTTTGGCGGGATTTGCAAATCCCGCCTATTGTGTTTTTGGCGGGATTTGCAAATCCCGCCTATTGTCTTTTTGGCGGGATTTGCAAATCCCGCCAATTGTGTTTTTTGCGGGATTTCCAAATCCCGCCTATTGTCTTTTTGGCGGGATTTGCAAATCCCGCCAATTGTGTTTTTGGCGGGATTTCCAAATCCCGCCTATTGTCTTTTTGGCGGGATTTACAAATCCCGACTATTGTGTTTTTGGCGGGATTTGCAAATCCCGCCAATTGTGTTTTTGGCGGGATTTTCAAATCCCGCCTATTGTCTTTTTGGCGGGATTTACAAATCCCGCCTATTGTCTTTTTGGCGGGATTTGCAAATCCCGCCAATTGTGTTTTTGGCGGGATTTTCAATTCCCGCCTATTGTCTTTTTGGCGGGATTTGCAAATCCCGCCTATTGTGTTTTTGGCGGGATTTCCAAATCCCGCCTATTGTCTTTTTGGCGGGATTTGCAAATCCCGCCTATTCTCTTTTTGGCGGGATTGGGATTTCCAAATCCCGCCTATTGTGCCTTTGGCGGGATTTACAAATTCCGCCTATTGTCTTTTTGGCGGGAGTTACAAATCCCGCCTATTGTCTTTTTGGCGGGATTTGCAAATCCCGCCTATTGTGTTTTTGGCGGGATTTGCAAATCCCGCCTAATGTGTTTTTGGCGGGATTTGCAAATCCCGCCTATTGTCTTTTTGGCGGGATTTGCAAATCCCGCCTATTGTGTTTTTGGCGGGATTTGCAAATCCCGCCTATTGTGTTTTTGGCGGGATTTCCAAATCCCGCCTATTGTCTTTTTGGCGGGATTTACAAATCCCGCCTATTATGTTTTTGGCGGGATTTGCAAATCCCGCCTATTGTGTTTTTGGCGGGATTTCCAAATCCCGCCTATTGTCTTTTTGGCGGGATTTACAAATCCCGCCTATTGTGTTTTTGGCGGGATTTGCAAATCCCGCCTATTGTGTTTTTGGCGGGATTTGGAAATCCTGCCAATTGTGTTTTTGGCGGGATTTACAAATCCCGCCTATTTTCTTTTTGGCGGGATTTACAAATCCCGCCTATTGTGTTTTTGGCGGGATTTGCAAATCCCGCCTATTGTCTTTTTGGCGGGATTTGCAAATCCCGCCAATTGTGTTTTTGGCGGGATTTACAAATCCCGCCTATTGTGTTTTTGGCGGGATTTGTAAATCCCGCCTATTTTCTTTTTGGCGGGATTTACAAATCCCGCCTATTGTCTTTTTGGCGGGATTTGCAAATCCCGCCAATTGTGTTTTTGGCGGGATTTACAAATCCCGCCTATTGTCTTTTTGGCGGGATTTGCAAATCCCGCCAATTGTGTTTTTGGAGGGATTTCCAAATCCCGCCTATTGTCTTTTTGGCGGGATTTACAAATCCCGCCTATTGTGTTTTTGGCGGGATTTGCAAATCCCGCCTATTGTCTTTTTGGCGGGATTTCCAAATCCCGCCAATTGTCTTTTTGGCGGGATTTACAAATCCCGCCTATTGTGTTTTTGGCGGGATTTGCAAATCCCGCCTATTGTGTTTTTGGCGGGATTTGCAAATCCTGCCAATTGTGTTTTTGGCGGGATTTACTAATTGCAAGAAGGCCAATAGAAGAGAGCTTCGTACCGTCTTGGATGCCTTAATCCTCGCAACTCGATCTTCGTCGAAGTGTAAACCAATTCACCGAATGAAGTGAGCTTCTATTCGGTGATCGATTTTAGAGAATTATCGTTCGTAATTGCAATTCTTGCGTGTTCTTGAAGGTTCTTGGACTTGCTTGAGAGAGAGAGAGAGAGAGAGAGAGAGAGAGAGAGAGAATGGGCATAAAAGAGCGTACCAAACTCGTGGCCCTTGTGGTCAAATTTATAGCACTCATGGAGTCTTCTTATTGGCCACGAGTTGGTGGAGAGGATTGGGGGTAAGGAGGTAATTCCCACCAAAGGTAGGTGGGCAGGATAAGGGCTAAGGATTGAGTGGTTTTCGTGTAGACTTTTGTGTAAGTTTGTATCATGATCATTGTTTGCCTCCCGTCTTATTCATGTACCGAATGTATCAGTATAATATATCGTTTTCACTCCTCTTGACGTGTTGGAGACAACTACACTCTCCAAATTCCCAGAAATTCCTTCTAATTCCTGTGATTAAGCAATAAAACGCACTTAGTGAAGAAATATTCATGTTATCTCAAATATGATTAATAAAGTATATAGAATTGTTCTTCACAAGGGCTAAAATCCCCAAATTAAGCATTAAATTTGTGCCTTATTTGCCTCACATCATTAATTTCCACCAAAGGTAGGTGGGAAAGATAAGGGCTAAGGATTGAATGGTTTTCGTGTAGACTTTTGTGTAAGTTTGTATCATGATAATTGTTTGCCTCCCGTCTCATTCATGTACCGAATTTATAGGTATAATATATCGTTTTCACTCCTCTTGACTTGTTGGAGACAACTACACTCTCCAAATTCCCAGAAATTCCTTCCAATTCCTATGATTAAACAATAAAATACACTTAGTGAAGAAATATTCATGTTATCTCAAATATGATTAATAACGAATATATAATTGTTCTTCACAAGGGCTAAAATCCCCAAATTAAGCATTAAATGTGTATCTTATTTGCCTCACATTAGTCAGTTAGTTAGTTATGTAGTTAATTAGTTAGTTAATTAGTTAGTCGGTTAGTGGGTATGTAGTTAGTTGGTTAGTTAGTAAGTTTGTTAGTTATCTAGTAGTTAGTTAGTTAGTTAATTAGTTTGTTAGTTGGTTAATATGTATGTAGAAAGGTAGGTAGTTAGTAAGTTAGTTTGCTAACAGTTAGTTAGTTAGTTAGTTAGTTAGTTTATTAGTCAGTTAGTTAGTGAGTTAGTTAGTAAATTAGTTAGTTAGTTAGTTTATTAGTCTTGTCTTGTCCTGTCCTGTCATGTATTGTCGGGTCCTGTCATGTCCAGTCTTGTCTTGTGCGATCTAGTTATGTCATTATCTTGTCTGTCCTGTCATGTTTTGTCGTGTCATGATCTGTTATGTCCTATCATGTCATGTCTTGTCATGTCCTGTCATTTCCTTCCTGTCCTGTCCTATCGTTTCATGTCATTTCCGGTCATGTCGTGTCGTGTCGTGTCTTGTCGTGTCTTGTCATGTCCTGTCATGTCGGGTCATGTCCTGTCATCTCCTGTCCTGTCCTTTCCTGTAATGTCTTGTCATGTTTGTTAGTTAGTTATTCAGTTAGTTAGTTAGTGGGTATGTAGGAAGGTAGGTAGATAGTTAGTTAGTTTGTTAATTTGTCAGTTAGTTAGTTAGTTAGTTAGTTATTAGATATGTTGGAAAATAGTTAGTTAGTTAGTTAGTTTGTTACTTAATTATTTAGTCATTTAGTTAGTGGGTTTGTAGGAAGTTAGTTAGTTAATTAGTAAGTTAGGTAGTTTGTTGATTAGTTAGTTAATAGGTATGTATGAAGGTAGTTAGTTAGTAAGTTAGTTAATTAGTTAGATAGTTAGTAAGCAAGTGGTTAGTTAGTTAGTTAGTTAGTTAGTTAGTTAATTAGTTCGTTAATTAGTTAGTTAGTTAGTTAGATACTTAGTTAGTTAGTGAGCTAGTAGTTAGTTAGTTAGTTAGTAAGTTTATTTGTTAATCAGTTAGTTAGCTAGTAGTTAGTTAGTTAATTAGTTAGTTATTTAGTTAGTTAGTTAGTTAGTTAAACAATTGGCCAATTAGTCGGTTAGTTTGTTTGTTAGTTGTAGTTTAGTTAGTTAGTTAGTTAGTTAGTTAGTTATTTGGATAGTTAGTTAGTTAGTTAGTTAGTTAGTTAATTATTTAGTCAGTTAGTTAGTTAGTTAATTGGTGAGTTAGCTAGTTAATTAGTTAGTTAGTTAGTTTGTTTGTTAGGTAGTAGTTAGTTAGTCAGATAGTTAGTTAGTTAATTAGTTAGATAATTAGTTAGTCAATTAGTTCGTTAGTTTGTTTGTTTGTAAGTGGGTATGCATGAAGGTAGGTAGTTAGTTAGGTAGTTAGTTAGTTAGCTAGCTAGCTAGCTAGTTAGATAGTCACTAGTTAGTTTGTTAGTTAGTTAATTAGTAAGTTAATTTGTTAGTTAGCTAATTAGTTAGTGGGTATGTAGTTAGTTAGTTTGTTAGTTTGTTAGTTTGCCAGTTAGTTGTTTGGCTAGTTAGTTAGTTAGTTAGTTAGTTAATCAGTTAGTTAGTTAGTTAGTTAGTTAGTTAGTTAGCTTTTATTTAGTTAGTTAGTTAGTTAGTTTATTACTTAGTTAGTTAGTTAGTAAGTATTTTGTTAGTTAGTTAGTTAGTTAGTTAATGTTTTCGTTATTTAGTTAGTTAGTTTGTTAATTAGTTAGTTAGTTAGTGGGTATTTTAGGAAGGTAGTTAGTTAGTTAGTGAGTTAATTAGTTAGCTAGTTCGTTAATTTGTTAGTTAGTTAGTTATCTAGTAGTTTGTTAGTTAGTTAATAGGTATGTAAAAAGGTCGTTAGTTAGTTAGTTAGTTTGCTAGTAGTTAGTTGGTTAGTTAAGTAGTTAGTTAATTAGTTAGTTAGTTTGTTAGTTAGTAAGCAAATTAGTTAGTTAGAGGGTATGAAGGAAGGTAGCTAGTTAGTTAGTTAGTTAGTTAGTAAATTAATTAGTTAGTTAGTTAGTTAGTTAATATGTATATAAGAAGGTAGTTAGTTAGTTAGTTAAAAAAAAGTTAAATAGTTAGTTAGTTAGTTAGTTAGTTAGTTAGTTATCTATTAGTAAGTCAGTTAGTTAGTCAGTTAGTTAATTAGTTAGTTATTCAATTAATTATTTAGATAATTAGCTAGTAGTTAGTTAGTTAGCTAGTAGTTAGTTAGTTAGTTAGTTAGTTAGGTAGTTAGTTAGGTAGTTGGTGGGTATGTAGGAAGGTAGTTAATTAGTTTGTTTGTTAGTTAGTTCGTTAGTTAGTTAGTTAATAGGTATGTAGGAAGGTAGTTAGTTTGTTAGTTAGTTAGTTAGTTAGTGGGTTTGTAGGAAGGTAGTTAGATTGTTAATTAATTAGTTTGTCAGTTAGTTAGTTTGTTAATAGGTATGTAGGAAGATAGTTAGTTAGTTAGTTAGTTAGTTAGTAAGTTAATTAGTTAGATATTTAGTTAGTTAGTAGGGTTGTAGGACGGTAGTTAAGTAATTAGTTTGTTAGGTAGGTAATTAGTTAGTTTGTTAATAGGTATTTATGAAGGTAGTTAGTTAGTTAATTAGTCAGCTAATTAATTGGTTAATTAGTTAGTTAGTTAGTAAGTTAGTTAATTAGTTAATTAGTTAGTTAATTAGTTAGTTAGTTAGTTAGTTAGTGAGCTAGTAGTTAGTTAGTGAGTTAGTTAGTGAGTTAGTTAGTTAATCAGTTAGTTAGTTAGTTAGCTAGTAGTTAGTTAGTTAGTTAGTTAGTTAGTTAGTTAATTAATTAGTTAGTTATTTAGTTAGTTATTTAGTTGGTTAGTTAGTTATATTATTGAAAAGTTAGTCCATTAGTTAGCTAGTTAGTTAGTTAGTTAGTTAGTTAGTTAGATAATGGGTATGTCGGAAGGTAGTTAGTGAGTTAGTTAGTTAGTTAGTCAGTTTAGTTAGTTAGTCAGTGAGCTAGTTGTTAGTTAGTTAGCTAGTTAGTTAATTAGATAGTTTGTGGGTATGTAGAAGGTAGGTAGTTAGTTAGTTAATAAGTTAGTTATTTAGTTAGTTAGTTAGTTAGTTAGTTAGTTAGTTATCTAGTAGTTGGTTAGTTAGTAAACTAGTTGGTTATTCAGTTAGTTAGTTAGTTAGTTAGTTAGTTAGTTAGTTACTTTGCTAGTTAGTCAGTTAGATAGTTTGTGGGTATGTAGGAAGGCAGTTAGTTAGTTAGGTAGTTAATTAGTTAGTTAGTTAGTTAGTTAGTTAGTACTTGGTTCGTTAGTTATTTAGTTAGTTAGTTAGTTAGCTAGCTAATAGTTTGTTAGTTAGTTATTTAATGGGCATGTAGGAAGGTAGTAAGTTAGCTAGTTAATAGGTATGTAGGAATATTGTAAGTTAGTAAGTTAGTTAGTCAGTTAGTTAGTTAGCTAGTAAGTTAGTTAGTTAGTAAGTTAGTGGGTTTGTATGAAGGCAGTCAGTTAATTAGTTAGTTAGGTAGTTAGTTAGTTTGGTAGTTAATAGTTATGTTTAAAGGTAGTTAGTTAGTTAGTTAGTTAGTTAGCTAGGAGTTAGTTAGTTAGTTAGTTAGTTAGTTAATTAGTTAGTTATTTAGTTAGTTAGTTAGTTAGTTAGCTTGTAGTTAGTTAATTAGTTAGTTAGTTAGTTATTTAGTTGGTTAGTTAGTTAGTTAGTTAATTAGGTAGTTAGTTAGTTAGTTATCTAGTAGTTAGTGAGTTAGTTAGTTAGTTAGTTAGTTAGTTAGTTAGTTAGTTAATAGGTATGTTGGAAGGTAGTTAGTTAGCCGGTTAGTTCGCTAGTAGTAAGTTAGCTAGTTAGTTAGTTAATTAGTCAGTTAGATAGTAAATTAATTAGTAAGTGGGTAGGTACGAAGGTAGCTAGTTAGTTAGTTTGTTAGTTAATTAGTTAGTTAGTTAGTTAGTTAGTTAGTTAGTTAGTTAGTTAGTTATATAGTTACCTTCGTACATACCCACTTACTAACTAACTAACTAACTAACTAATTAACTAACTAACTAACTAATTAACTAACTACAAGCTAACTAACTAACTGACTTACTAACTAACTAAATAACTAACTAATTAACTAACTAACTAACTGACTAACTAACTAACTAACTACCTTTAAACATAACTATTAACTAACTATCTAACTAACTACTTAACTAACTAATTAACTGACTGCCTTCATACAAACCCACTAACTTACTAACTAACTAACTTACTAACTAACTAACTAACTAACTATCTTACTTACTAACAATATTCCTACATACCTATTAACTAGCTAACTAGCTAACTTACTACCTTCCTACATGCCCATTAAATAACTAACTAACTAATTATGAGCTAGCTAACTAACTAACTAACTAAATAACTAACTAAGTACTAACTAACTAACTAACTAACTAACTAATTAACGACCTAACTAACTAACTGCCTTCCTACATACCCACGAACTATCTAACAGACTAACTAGCTAAGTAACTAACTAACTAAATAACTAACTAACTAACTAACTGAATACCTAACTAGTTAACTAACTAACAAACTACTAGATAACTAACTAACTAACTAACTAAATAACTAAATAAATAAATAACTTATTAACTAACTAACTACCTACCTTCTACATACCCACAAACTATCTAATTAACTAACTAGCTAACTAACTAACTACTAGCTAACTAACTAACTAAACTGACTAACTCACTAACTAACTCACTAACTACCTTCCGATATACCCATTATCTAACTAACTAAATAACTAACTAGCTAACTAATGGACTAACTATTCAACTAACTTACTAATAGCTAACTAAATAACCAACTCAATAACTAACAAATTAATTAACTAACTATTTAACTAACAAACTAACTAACTACTGGCTAACTAACTAACTAACTGATTAACTAACTAACTCACTAACTAACTAACTAACTAACTAACTACTAGCTCACTAACTAACTAACTAACTAACTAATTAACTAACTAATTAACTAATTAACTAACTTACTAACTAACTAATTAGCCAATTCATTAGTGAACTAATTAACTAACTAACTACCTTCATACATACCTATTAGCAAACTAACTAATTACCTACCTGACTAACTAATTACTTAACTACTTTCCTACAAACCTACTAACTAACTAAATATCTAACTAATTAACTAACTAACTAACTAACTAACTAACTATCTTCCTACATACCTATTAACTAACTAACTAACTAACTAACTAACTAACTAACTAACTAATTAATTAACTAACTAACTAACTAACTACCTTCCTACAAACCCACTAACTAACTAACTAACTAACTAACTAACTAACTAACTATCTTCCTACATACCTATTAACTAACTATCTAACTAACTAACTAACTAACGAACTAATTAACTACCTTCCTACATACCCACCAACTACCTAACTAACTAACTAACTAACTACTAGCTAACTAACTAACTAATTAATTCAATAACTAACTAATTAACTAACTAACTAACTAACTTACTAATAGATAACTAACTAACTAACTAACTAACTAACTAACTAACTAACTAACTATTTAACTTTTTATTTAACTAACCAACTAACTACCTTCTTATATACATATTAACTAACTAACTAACTAACTAAATAACTAATTAATTTACTAACTAACTAACTAGCTATCTTCCTACATACCCACTAACTAACTAATTTGCTTACTAATTAACAAACTAACTAACTAAATTAATTAACTACTTAACTGGTTAACTAACTACTAGCAAACTATCTAACTAACTAACGACCTTTTTACATACCTATTAACTAACTAACTAACTAACTAACTACTAGATAACTAACTAACTAACAAATTAACTAACTAACTAACTAACTAACTAATTAATTAACTAATAGCTAACTAACTAACTAGCTATCGAACTAGCTGACTAATTAACTAACTAACTAACTAACTAACTAACTAGCTACCTTCCGAAAATACCCACTAACTAACTAACTTATTAACAAACTAACTAACTAAGAACGAAAAAATTAACTAACTAACTAAATACTTACTAACTAACTAACTAAGTAATAAACTAACTAACTAACTAACTAACTAAAAGCAAACTAACTAACTAACTAACTAACTAACTAACTAACTGATTAACTAACTAACTAACTCACTAGCCCAATAACTAACCAACAAACTAACAAACTAACTAACTACATACCCACTAACTAACTAGCTAACTAACAAATTAACTAACTAATTAACTAACTAACTAACTAACTAACTAGTGACTATCTAACTAGCTAGCTAGCTAGCTAACTAACTAACTAACTAACTAACTACCTACCTTCATGCATACCCACTAACAAACAAACTAACTAACGAACTAATTGACAAACTAATTATCTAACTAATTAACTAACTCACAATCTGACTAACTAACTACTACCTGACAAACTAACTAACTAACTAACTAACTAACTAACTAACTAACTAATTGACTAACTAACTAACTAACTAACTAACTAATTAACTAACTAACTAACTAACTAACTAGCCAAATAACTAACTAACTAACTAACTAACTAACTAACTAACTAACTGACTACATACCCACTAACTAACAAACTAACTAACAAACTAACTAACTAATTAGCCAACTGTTTAACTAACTAACTAACTAAATAACTAACTAATTCACTAACTAACTACTAGCTAACTAACTGATTAACAAACTAACTTGCTAACTATATAACTAACTACTAGCTCACTAACTAACTAGGTAACTTACTAACAAGCTAACTAACTAACTAACTAACTAATTAACGAACTAATAAACTAAATTAACTAACAAACTAACTAACTAACTAACTAACTAACTAACCACTAGCTTACTAACTATCTAACTAATTAACTAACTTACTTACCTTCATACATACCTATTAACTAACAAATTAACTAACTACCTAACTTACTAATTAACTAACTACCTTCCTACAAACCCACTAACTAAACAACTAACTAATTAAGTAACAAACTGACTAACTAACTAACTATTTTCCTACATACCTATTAACTAACTAACTGACTTACTAACTAATCAACTAACTAACTAAGTACCTACCTACCTTCCTACATACCCACTAACTAACTAACTAAATAACTAACTAACAAACTACTAGCTAACTAACTGACTAACTAACTAAATAACTAACTAATTGACTAACTAACTAACTAACTAACTAACTAACTAACTAACAGATAACTAACTAACTAACAATTTAACTAACTAACTTCCTTCTTATATACATATTAACTAACTAACTAACTAACTAACTAACTAATTAACTGACTAACTAACTAACTAACTAGCTACCTTCCTACATACCCACTAACTAATTAATTTACTGACTAACTAACTAATTATCTAACTAACTAGCTAACTTACTACTAGCTAACTAACCGACTAATTAACTACCTTCTAACATACCCATTCACTAACTAACTAACTAATTAACTAACTAATAGATAACTAACTAACTAACTAATTAACTAACTATCTAACTATCGAGCTAACTACGTTCTTACATAACTATTAACTAACTAACTAACTAGCTAACTAACTAATTAACTAACAACCTAACTAACTAACTAACTAACTAACCGACTGACTAACTAACTAACTACCTTCCTACATACCCACTAACTAACTAACTACCTAACTAACTAACTAACTATTTACCTTTTTATTTAACTTAAATAACTAACAACCTTCTTATATACATATTAACTAACTAATTAACCAACTAACTAGCTAACTAACTAACGAACAAACTAATTAGCTAACTGACTAACTAACCAGCTACCTTCCTAATATACCCACTACCTAACTAATTTACTAACTAACTCACTAACTAACAAACTAATAAACTAACTAACTAACTAACTAACTAACTAACTATTAGCAAACTAACTAACTAACTAACTACCTTTCTACATACATATTGACTAACTAACTAACTAATTAACTAACTAACTAACTACTAGATAACTAACTAACTAACTAACTAACCAACTAACTACATACCCACTAACTAATTAACTAATTAACTAACTAATTAACTACATAACTAACTAACTGACTACTAGCTAAGTAGCTAACTAACTAACTAACTAACTACCTACCTTCCTGCATACCCACTAACTAACGAACTAAATAACTAACTACTAGCTGACTAACTAACTAACTAAATAACTAACTAATTGACTAACTAACTAACTAACTAACTAATAGATAACTAACTAACTGACTAACTATTTAACTAACTAACTTCCTTCTTATATACATATTAACTAACTAACTAACTAACTAAGTAACTAACTAACTAATTAACTAACTAACTAGCTAGCTACCTACCTTTCTATATACCCACAAACTAATTAATTTACTAACTAACTAACCAACTGATTGAATAACTAACTAGCTAACTTACTACTAGCTGACTAACCGACTAACTAACTACCTTCCAACATACCTATTAACTAACTAACTAATTAACTAACTACTAGATAACTAACTAACTAACTAACTAACTAATTAACTAACTATCTAACTATCTAACCAACTACCTTCTTACATAAATATTAACTAACTAACTAACTAATTAACTAACAACCTAACTAACTAACTAACTAACTAACTAAGTACCTTCGTACATACCCACTAACTAACTAACTAACTAACTAGCCAACTAACTAACAAACTACCTTCCTACAGACCCACTATCTAACTAACTAACTAACTAACTAATTAACTAACTAATTAACTAACTATTTAACTAACTAACTAACTACTAGCTAACTAACTAATTAACTAACTATCTAACTAACTAACTAACTACTAGCTAACTAACTAACTATCTAACTAGCTGATTATCTAACTAACTAACTAACTAGACAAATAACTAACTAACTAACTCACTAACTAACTACATACCCATTAACTAACTAACTAACTAACTAACTAACTAATTAACTAATGACTAACTACCTAGCTAGCTAGCTAACTAACTAACTATCTAACTAACTAACTACCTTCCTGCATACCCACTAACTAACTAACAAACGATTGAACTAATTAACTAACTAATTATCTAACTAATTAACTAACTAACTATCTGACTAACTAACTAACTGACTATTTAACTACTAGCTATCTAACTAACTAACTAACTAACTAACTAACTTACTTACTAACAATATTCCTACATACCTATTAACTAGCTAACTTACTACCTCCCTACATGCCCATTAAATAACTAACTAACTAATTATGAGCTAGCTAACTAACTAACTAACTAAATAACTAACTAAGTACTAACTAACTAACTAACTAACTAACTAACTAATTAACGACCTAACTAACTAACCGCCTTCCTACATACCCACGAACTATCTAACAGACTAACTAGCTAAGTAAGTAACTAACTAAATAACTAACTAACTAACTAACTGAATAACTAACTAGTTAACTAACTAACCAACTACTAGATAACTAACTAACTAACTAACTAAATAACTAAATAAATAAATAACTTATTAACTAACTAACTACCTACCTTCTACATACCCACAAACTATCTAATTAACTAACTAGCTAACTAACTAACTACTAGCTAACTAACTAACTAAACTGACTAACTAACTAACTAACTTACTAACTACCTTCCGACATACCCATTATCTAACTAACTAACTAACTAGCTAACTAATGGACTGACTATTCAACTAACTTACTAATAGCTAACTAAATAACCAACTCAATAACTAACAAATTAATTAACTAACTATTTAACTAACAAACTAACTAACTACTGGCTAACTAACTAACTAACTGATTAACTAACTAACTCACTAACTAACTAACTAACTAATTAACTACTAGCTCACTAACTAACTAACTAACTAATTAACTAACTAATTAACTAATTAACTAACTTACTAACTAATTAATTAGCCAATTCATTAGTTAACTAATTAACTAACTAACTACCTTCATACATACCTATTAGCAAACTAACTAATTACCTACCTGACTAACTAATTACTTAACTACCTTCCTACAAACATACTAACTAACTAAATATCTAACTAATTAACTAACTAACTAACTAACTAACTAAATAACTATCTTCCTACATACCTATTAACTAACTAACTAACTAACTAATTAATTAACTAACTAACTAACTAACTACCTTCCTACAAGCCCACTAACTAACTAACTAACTAACTAACTAACTAACTATCTTCCTACATACCTATTAACTAACTATCTAACTAACTAACTAACGAACGAACTAATTAACTACCTTCCTACATACCCACCAACTACCTAACTAACTAACTAACTAACTAACTAACTAACTAACCACTAGCTAACTAACTAACTAATTAATTGAATAACTAACTAATTAACTAACTAACTAACTAACTTACTAATAGATAACTAACTAACTAACTAACTAACTAACTAACTAACTAACTATTTAACTTTTTATTTAACTAACTAACTAACTACCTTCTTATATACATATTAACTAACTAACAAACAAACTAACTAACTAATTAATTTACTAACTAACTAACTGGCTACCTTCCTACATACCCACTAACTAACTAATTTGCTTACTAATTAACAAACTAACTAACTAAATTAACTAACAACTTAACTGGCTAACTAACTACTAGCAAATTATCTAACTAACTAACGACCTTTTTACATACCTATTAACTAACTAACTAACTAACTAACTAACTACTAGATAACTAACTAACTAACAAATTAACTAACTAACTAACTAACTAACTAATTAACTAACTAATAGCTAACTAACTAACTAACTAACGAATTAGCTGACTAATTAACTAACTAACTAATTAACTAACTAACTAACTAGCTACCTTCCGAAAATACCCACTAACTAACTAACTTATTAACAAACAAACTAACTAATAACGAAAAAATTAACTAACTAACTAAATACTTACTAACTAACTAACTAATTAATAAACTAACTAACTAAAAGCTAACTAACTAACTAAAAGCTAACTAACTAACTACCTAACTAACTGATTAACTAACCAACAAACTAACTAGCCAAATAACTAACCAACAAACTAACTAACTAACTAACTACATACCCACTAACTAACTAGCTAACTAACTAATTAACTAACTAATTAACTAACTAACTAACTAACTAACTAGTGACTATCTAACTAGCTAGCTAGCTAGCTAACTAACTAACTAACTAACTAACTAACTACCTACCTTCATGCATACCCACTAACAAACAAACTAACTAACGAACTAATTGACAAACTAATTATCTAACTAATTAACTAACTCACAATCTTACTAACTAACTACTACCTAACAAACTAACTAACTAACTAATTGACTAATTGACTAACTAATTGACTAACTAACTAACTAACTAACTAATTAACTAACTAATTAACTGACTAACTAGCCAAATAACTAACTAACTAACTAACTAACTAACTAACTAACTGACTAACTAACAAACAAACTAACTAATTAGCCAACTGTTTAACTGACTAACTAACTAAATAACTAACTAATTCACTAACTAACTACTAGCTAACTAACTGATTAACAAACTAACTTACTAACTAACTAACTAACTAACTACTAGCTCACTAACTAACTAAGTAACTTACTAACAAGCTAACTAACAAACTAACTAACTAATTAACGAACTAATAAACTAAATTAACTAACTAACTAACTAACTAACTAACTAACTAACCACTAGCTTACTAACTATCTAACTAATTAACTAACTTACTTACTAACTACCTTCATACATACCTATTAACTAACCAATTAACTAACTACCTAACTTACTAATTAACTAACTACCTTCCTACAAACCCACTAACTAACCAACTAACTAATTAAGTAACAAACTGACTAACTAACAAACTAACTATTTTCCTACATACCTATTAACTAACTAACTAACTTACTAACAAATTAACTAACTAACTAAGTACCTACCTACCTTCCTACATACCCACTAACTAACTAACTAAATAACTAACTAACAAACTACTAGCTAACTAACTAACTAACTAACTAAATAACTAACTAATTGACTAACTAACTAACTAACTAACTAACTAACTAACAGATAACTAACTAACTAATAATTTAACTAACTAACTTCCTTCTTATATACATATTAACTAACTAACTAACTAACTAACTAACTAACTAATTAACTAACTAACTAACCAACTAACTAGCTACCTTCCAACATACCCACTAACTAATTAATTTACTGACTAACTAACTAATTATCTAACTAACTAGCTAACTTACTACTAGCTAACTAACCGACTAACTAACTACCTTCTAACATACCTATTCAGTAACTAACTAACTAACTAACTACTAGATAACTAACTAACTAACTAATTAACTAACTATCTAACTATCGAGCTAACAACCTTCTTACATAACTATTAACTAACTAACTAACTAACTAACTAACTAACTAATTAACTAACAACCTAACTAACTAACTAACTAACTAACTAACTAACCGACTGACTAACTAACTAACTACCTTCCTACATACCCACTAACTAACTACCTAAATAACTAACTAACTATTTACCTTTTTATTTAACTTAAATAACTAACAACCTTCTTATATACATATAAACTAACTAACTAACCAACTAACTAGCTAACTAACTTACTAACAAACTAATTAGCTAACTGACTAACTAACCAGCTACCTTCCTAATATACCCACTACCTAACTAATTTACTAACTAACTCACTAACTAACTAACTAATGAACTAACTAACTAACTAACTAACTATTAGCAAACTAACTAACTAACTAACTACCTTTCTACATACATATTGACTAACTAACTAACTAATTAACTAACTAACTAACTACTACATAACTAACTAACTTACTAACTAACCAACTAACTACATACCCACTAACTAATTAACTAATTAACTAACTAATTAACTACATAACTAACTAACTGACTACTAGCTATGTAGCTAACTAACTAACAAACTAACTACCTACCTTCCTGCATACCCACTAACTAACGAACTAAATAACTAACTACTAGCTGACTAACTAACTAACTAAATAACTAACTAATTGACTAACTAACTAACTAACTAACTAACTAATAGATAACTAACTAAATAACTAACTATTTAACTAACTAACTTCCTTCTTATATACATATTAACTAACTAACTAACTAAGTAACTAACTAACTAATTAACTAACTAACTAGCTACGTACCTACCTTCCTATATACCCACAAACTAATTAATTTACTATCTAACTAACCAACTAATTAACTAACTAACTAGCTAACTTACTACTAGCTGACTAACCGACTAACTAACTACCTTCCAACATACCTATTAACTAACTAACTAATTAACTAACTACTAGATAACTATCTACTAACTAACTAACTAATTAACTAACTATCTAACTATCTAACCAACTACCTTCTTACATAAATATTAACTAACTAACTAACTAATTAACTAACAACCCAACTAACTAACTAACTAACTAACTAAGTACCTTCGTACATACCCACTAACTAACTAACTAACTAACTAACTAACTAACTAGCCAACTAACTAACAAACTACCTTCCTACATACCCACTATCTAACTAACTAACTAACAAACTAATTAACTAACTAATTACCTAACTATTTAACTAACTAACTAACTACTAGCTAACTAACTAATTAACTAACTATCTAACTAACTAACTAACTACTAGCTAACTAACTAACTAACTAACTAGCTGATTATCTAACTAACTAACTAACTAGACAAATAACTAACTAACTAACTAACTAACTAACTAGCTAACTGACTACATACCCATTAACTAACTAACTAACTAACTAATTAACTAATGACTAACTACCTAGCTAGCTAGCTAACTAACTAACTATCTAACTAACTAACTACCTTCATGCATACCCACTAACTAACTAACAAACGATCGAACTAATTAACTAACTAATTATCTAACTAATTAACTAACTAACTATCTGATTAACTAACTAACTGACTATCTAACTACTAGCTATCAAACTAACTAACTAACTAACTAACTAACTAACTAACTAGCCAAATAACTAACTAACTAACTTACTAACTAACTTACTAACTAACAAACTACATACCCACTACTAACTAACTAACTAACTAACTAACTAACTAACAAACAAACTAACTAATTAGCTAACTGTTTAACTAACTAACTAACTAACTAAATAACTAACTAATTAACTAACTAACTACTAGCTAACTAACATACTAACTAACTGATTAACAAACTAACTTATTAGCTAACTAACTAACTACTAGCTCACTAACTAACTAAGTAACTAACTAAGTAACTAACTAACTAGCTAACTAACTAACTAACTAATTAACTAACTAACTAACTAACTAACTAACTAACTAACCACTAGCTGACTAACTAACTAACTAATTAACTAACTTACTAACTAACTACCTTCATACATACCTATTAACTAACTAATTAACTAACTGCCTAACTTACTAAGTAACTAACTACCTTCCTACAAACCCAATAACTAAACAACTAACTAATTAAGTAACTAACTGACTAACTAACTAACTAACAATTTTCCTACATACCTATTAACTACCTAACTAACTATATAACTAAATAATTAACTAACTAACTAACTACCTACGTTCCTACATACCCACTAACTAACTAACTAAATAACTGACTAACAAACTACTAGCTAACTAACTAACTAACTAACTAACTAACTAACTAACTAACTAAATAACTCACTAATTGACTAACTAACTAACTAACTAACTAATAGATAACTAACTAACTAACTAACTAACAATTTAACTAACTAACTTCCTTCTTATATACATATTAACAAACTAACTGACCAACTAACTAACTAACTAACTAATTAAATAAGTAACTAACTAGCTACCTTCCTACATACCCACTAACTAATTAATTTACTAACTAACTAACTATCTAATTAACTAACTAACTAGATAACTTACTACTAGCTAACTAACCGACTAACTAACTTCCTTCCAACATACATATTCACTAACTAACTACCTAACTAACTAACTAACTACTAGAGAACTAACTAACAAATTAACTAATTAACTAACTATCTAACTATCTAACTAACTACCTTCTTACATAAATATTAACTAACTTACTAACTCACTAACTAATTAACTAACAACATAACTAACTAACTAACTAACTAAGTACCTTCGTACATACCGACTAACTAATAAACTAACAAACTAACTAACTAGCCAACTAACTAACTACTTACCTTCCTACATACCCACTATCTAACTAACTAACAAACTAATTAACAAACTAATGGACTAACTATTTAACTAACTAACTAACTACTAGCTAACTAAGTGGGTATGTAGGAAGGTAGCTAGTTAGTTAGTTAGTTAGTTAATTAGTTAGTTAGTTAGTTTCTTTGTTTGTTAGTTTGTTAATATGTATATAAGAAGGAAGTTAGTTAGTTAAATTGTTAGTTAGTTAGTTATCTATTTGTTAGTTAGTTAGTTAGTTAGTTAGTCAATTATTTAGTTATTTAGTTAGTTAGTTAGTTAGTTAGCTAGTAGTTTGTTAGTTAGTTATTTAGTTAGTTAGTTAGTGGGTATGTAGGAAGGTTGGTAGGTAGTTAGTTAGTTAGTTAATTAGTTACTTAGTTAGTCAGTTAGTTAATAGGTATGTATGAAAATTGTTTGTTAGGTAGTTAGTTACTTACTTAATTAGTTAGTTGGTTAGTTAGTGGGTTTGTAGGAAGGTAGTTAGTTAATTAGTAAGTTAGGTAGTTAGTTAATTAGTTAGTTAATAGGTATGTATGAAGGTAGTTAGTTAGTAAGTTAGTTAATTAGTTAGTTTGTTAGTTAGTTAGCTAGTGGTTAGTTTGTTAGTTAGTTAGTTAGTTAGTTAGTTAGTTAGTTAGTTAGTTAGTTCGTTAATTAGTTAGTTAGTTTGTTTGTTTGTTAGTTAGTTAGTTAGTTAGTGAGCTAGTAGTTAATTAGTTAGTAAGTTAGTTTGTTAATCAGTTAGTTAGTTTGTTAGTTAGCTAGTAGTCAGTTAGTAATTAGTTAGTTATTTAGTTAGTTAGTTAGTTAAACAGTTAGCTAAATTAGTTTGTTTGTTTGTTAGTTAGCTAGTCAGTTAGTTAGTTATTTGGCTAGTTAGTTAGTTAGTTAATTAGTTAGTTAGTTTGTTTGTTAATTAGTTAATAATTAGTTAGTTAATTAGTTAGTTAGTTAGTTAGTTAGCAAGTAGTTAGTTAGTCAGATAGTTAGTTAGTTAATTAGTTAAATAATTAGTTAGTTAAATAGTTCGTTAGTTAGTTAGTTAGTTAGTGGGTATGCATGAAGGTAGGTAGTTAGTTAGTTAGTTAGTCAGCTAGCTAGGTAGCTAGCTAGTTAGCTAGTTATTTGTTAGTTAGTTAGTTAGTTAGTTAGTTAGTTAGTTAGTTAGTTAGTTAATTTGTTAGTTAATTTGTTAGTTAGTTAGTTAGTTAGTGGGTATGTAGTTTGTAAGTTTGGTAGTTTGTTAGTTAGTTAGTTAGTTAGTTATCTGGCTAGATAGATAGTTAGTTAGTTAATCCGTTAGTTAGCTAGTTAGTTAGTTAGTTAGTTAATTAGTTTGGTAGTTAGTTAATTAGTTAGTTATCTAGTAGTTAGTTAGTTAGTCAAATAGTTAGTCCATTAGTTTGTTAATTAGTTTGTTAGTTAGTTAGATAGTGGGTATGTGGGAAGGTGGCTAGTTAGTTAGTTGGCTAGTTAGTTAGTTAGTTAGATTGTTAGTTAGTGGGTATGTACGAAGGTACTTAGTTAGTTAGTTAGTTAATTAGTTAGTTAGTTAGTTAGTTAGGTTGTTAGTTATTTAGTTAGTTAGTTAGTTAATATTTATGTAAGAAGGTAGTTAGTAAAATAGTTAGATAGTTAGTTAATTTGTTAGTTAGTTAGTTAGTTATCTAGTAGTTATTTAGTTTGTTAGTTAGTTAGTCAATAGGTATGTTGGAAGGTAGTTAGTTAGTCGGTTAGTTAACTAGTAGTAAGTTAGCTAGTTAGTTTGTTAATTAGTTAGTTAGTTAGTTAGTAAATTAATTAGTTAGTGGGTATGTAGGAAGGTAGCTAGCTAGTTACTTAGTTAGTTCATTAGTTAGTTAGTTAGTTAGTTAGTTAATATGTATATAAGAAGTTAGTTAGTTAGTTAAATAGTTAGTTAGTTAGTTAGTTAGTTATCTATTTGTTAGTTAGTTAGTTAGTTAGTTAGTTATCTATTTGTTAGTTAGTAAGTTAGTTAGTTATTCAATTAGTTAGTTATTTAGTTACTTAGTCTGTTAGTTAGTCAGCTAGTAGTTAGTTAATTAGCTATTTAGTTAGTTAAATAGTGGGTATGCAGGAAGGTAGGTAGTTAGTTAGTTAGTTAGTTAGTTAGCTACTTATAGCTAGTGGTCAGTCAGTTAGTTATGTAGTTAATTAGTTAGTTAATTAGTTAGTTAGTTAGTGGGTATGTAGTTAGTTGGTTAGTTAGTAAGTTAGTTTGTCATCTAGTAGTTAATTAGTTAGTTAATTAGTTAGTTAGTTAGGTAATATGTATGTAGAAAGGTGATTAGTAAGTTAGTTATTTAGTTTGCTAGTAGTTAGTTAGTTAATTAGTTAGTTAGTTAGTGAGTTAGTTAGTAAATTAGTTAGGTAGTGGGTATATGTAGGAAGGTAGCTTGTTAGTTAGTCAGTTAGCTAATTAGTTAGTTAGTTAGTTAGTTAGTTAGTGAGTTAGTGAGTTAGTTGGTTAGTTAGTTAGTTAATATGTATATAAGAAGATTGTTAGTTAGTTAAGTTAAATAAAAAGGTAAATAATTAGTTAGTTAGGTAGGTAGTTAGTTAGTTAGTGTGTATGTAGGAAGGCAGTTAGTTAGTTAGTTAGTTAGTCAGTTAGTTAGTTAGTTAGTTAGGTTGTTAGTTAATTAGTTAGTTAGTTAATTAGTTAGTTAGTTAATATTTATGTAAGAAAGTAGTTAGTTAGATAGTTAGATAGTTAGTTAATTAGTTAGTTAGTTAGTTAGTTATCTAGTAGTTAGTTAGTTAGGTAGTTAGTTAGTGAATAGGTATGTTGGAAGGAAGTTAGTTAGTCTGTTAGTTAGGTAGTAGTAAGTTATCTAGTTAGTTAGTTAATTAGTTAGTTAGCTAGTTAGTTAGTTAGTTAGTTAATTAGTTAGTTAGTTGATGTGAGGCAAATGGAACACGTTTTACGAGTCTTATTTAGGGATTTTAGCCCTTGTGAAGTTATATTCTATGCTTTTATGATACATATTTCAAACATCATGAATATTTCTACACTAATGTGTTCTTTGCCCATTTTCAGGAGATAGAGGAATAATTTGGGAATTTGGTCAGCACCATTGCCTCCGGCACGCTGAAGACAGTCAAAACGATATATCACATCGATATATTCGGTGAAAGATCGAGGCGGGAAAGGCAAAAACAAAAGAAGAAGATCACCAAACTGCTGCAACGCACAGGGCCTGGCCGCAGAGGCAAAATTCACAGCCCGCGCAGGCAAATCTCACAGCCCACGCCTAGCCCCAGCTCTCAGCCCATGCACAAGCCCCAACAAGCTAATTTGTTGCCTTCTTAAGATTGATTTGTGGCCTCCTTTAGATTGATTTGTTGCCTTCTTAGTTGATTTGTTGCTCCCCAAAACCTTCCATTTCTCCCTCATCCAGCCCCAAAACCTTCCAATTCTCCCTCATCCAGCCCCAAAACCTTCCATAATTACCCTTTCCAATCAAGAGGAGTATCAAGCCTATAAATTGGACCCCTTGGTCAGGACCAAATCATCATATTTTCGACTCTCTCTCTCGCTACAAACTCATCCAGAAATTCAATACAACCGAAAAGAGTAAATCTTCAAGAGCCGTTCTTTGGGTGGAGGCGTTCTCAACCCTAGCAGTGCAAACGTGAAGATTTGGAGGAAGGCGTGCTTGCTCCACCTCGACACGAACTAGATCTATCATATTACGGAAGGCGTTCTTCGGCAATTCGGGAGGATCGACGTAGAAGAAGACGGAAATTCGAGCTAGCGTTTAGTTAGTGGGTATGTAGGAACGTAGGTAGTTAGTTAGTTAGTTAGTTAATTAGTTATTTAGTTAGTTAGTTACTTAATAGGTATGTAGGAAAATTGTTATTTAGTTAGTTAGTTAGTTAGTTACTTAATTAGTTAGTTGTTTAGTTAGTGGGTTTGTAGGAAGGCAGTTAGTTAATTAGTAAGTTAGGTAGTTAGTTAATTAGTTAGTTAATAGGTATGTATGAAGATAGTTAGTTAGTGAGTTAGTTAATTAGTTAGTTAGTTAGTTAGCTAGTGGTCAGTTAGTTACTTAGTTAGTTAGTTAGTTAGTTAGTTAGTTAGTTAGTTAATTAGTTCATTAATTAGTTAGTTAGTTAGTTGGTTAGCTAGTTAGTTAGTTGCTTAGTTAGTTAGTGAGCTAGTACTTAGTTAGTTTGTTAATAAGTTAGTTTGTTAATCAGTTAGTTAGTATGTTAGTTAGCTAGTAGTTAGTTAGTTAATTAGTTAGTTATTTAGTTAGTTAGTGAGTTAGTTAAACAGTTAGCTAATTAGTTAGTTTGTTTGTTAGTTAGTTAGTTAGTTAGTTAGTTAGTTAGTGGGTATGTAGTTAGTTAGTTAGTAAGTTAGTTAGTAAGTTAGTTAGTTAGTTGGTTATTTGGCTAGTTAGTTAGTTAGTTAGTTAGTTAGTTAGTTAGTTCATTAGTTAGTTAGTTAGTTAGTTTGATAGCTAGTTGTTAGTTAGTCAGTTAGTTAGTTAGTCAGATAGTTAGTTAGTTAATTAGTTAGATAATTAGTTAGTTAAATAGTTCGTTAGTTTGCTAGTTAGTTAGTGGGTATGCATGAAGGTAGTTAGTTAGTTAGTTAGTTATCTAGCTAGCTAGGTAGTTAGTCATCAGTTAGTTCGTTAATTAGTTAATTAATCAGTTAATTAGTAAGTAAGTTAGTTAGTTAGTGGGTATGTAGTTAGTTAGTTAGTTAGTTTGTAACTTAGTAAGTTAGTTATTTGGCTAGTTAGTTAGTTAGTTAGTTAATCAGTTAGTTAGTTAGTTACTTAGCACGTAGTTAGTTAGTTAGTTAGTTAATTAGTTAGTTAGTTAGTTAATTAGTTAGTTAGCTAGTAGTTAGTTAATTAGTGAAATAGTTAGTTAATTAGTTAGTTAATTAGTTTGTTAGTTAGTTAGTTAGATAGTGCGTATGTAGGAAGGTAGTTAGTTAGTTAGTTGGCTAGTTAGTCAGTCAGTTAGTTAGTTAGTGGGTATGTACGAAGGTACTTAGTTAGTTAGTTAGTTAGTTAGTTAATTAGTTAGTTAGTTAGTTAGTGGGGTTGTTAGTTAATTAGTTAGTTAGTTAATTAGTTAATATTTATGTAAGAAGGTAGTTAGTTAGATAGTTAGATAGTTAGTTAATTAGTTAGTTAGTTAGTTAGTTAGTTATCTAGTAGTTAGTCGATTAGTTTGTTAGTTAGTAGGTATGTTGGAAGGTAGTTAGTTAGTCGGTTAGTTAGCTAGTAGTAAGTTAGCTAGTTAGTTAGTTAATTAGTAAGTTAGTTAGTTAGTAAATTAATTAGTTAGTGGGTATGTAGGAAGGTAGGTAGGTAGCTAGTTAGTTAGTTAATTAGTTAGTTAGTTAGTTACTTAGTTTGTTAGTTAGTTAATATGTATATAAGAAGGAAGTTAGTTAGTTAAATAGTTAGTTAGTTAGTTAGTTATCTATTAGTTAGTTAGTTAGTTAGTAAGTTAGTTAGTTAATTAGTTAGTTATTTAGTTAGTTAGTTAGTCTGCTAGTAGTTAGTTATTTAGTTAGTTAGTTAGTGGGTATGCAGGAAGGTAGGTAGTTAGTTAGTTAGTTAGTTAGCTACTTAGCTAGTAGTCAGTTAGTTAGTTATGTAGTTAATTAGTTAGTTACTTAGTTAGTTAGTTAGTGGGTATGTAGTCAGTTGGTTAGTTAGTAAGTTAGTTAGTTCTCTAGGAGTTAGTTAGTTAGTTAATTACTTAGTTAGTTAGTTAATATGTATGTAATAAGGTAGTTAGTTACTTAGTTAGTTAGTTTGCTAATAGCTAGTTAGTTAGTTAGTTAATTAGTTAGTTAGTTAGTGAGTTAGTTAGTAAATTAGTTAGGTAGTGGGAATATGTAGGAAGGTAGCTGGTTAGTTAGTCAGTTAGCTAATTAGTTAGTTAGTTAGTTAGTTAGCAAGTTAGTTGGTTAGTTAGTTAGTTAATATGTATATGAGAAGGTTGTTAGTTAGTTAAGTTAAATAAAAAGGTAAATAATTAGTTAGTTAGTTAGGTAGTTAGTTAGTTAGTGGGTATATAGGAAGGTAGTTAGTTAGTTAGTCAGTTAGTTAGTTCGTTAGTTAGTTAGTTAGGATGTTAGTTAATTAGTTAGTTAGTTAGTTAGTTAGTTAGTTAGTTAATATTTATGTAAGAAGGTAGTTAGTTAGATAGTTAGATAGTTAGTTAATTAGTTAGTTAGTTAGTTAGTTAGTTATCTAGTAGTTAGTTAGTTAGTTAGTTAGTTAGTGAATAGGTTAGTTAGATAGTAGGTTAGTTAGATAGTAGTAAGTTAGCTAGTTAATTAGATAATTAGTTAGTTAGTTAGTAAATTAATTAGGTAGTGGGTATGTAGGAAGGTAGCTAGTTAGTTAGTTAGTTAGTTAGTTAATTAGTTAGTTAGTTAGTTAGTTAGTTAGTTTGTTTGTTTGTTATTATGTATATAAGAAGGAAGTTAGTTAGTTAAATTGTTAGTTAGTTAGTTATCTGTTTGTTAGTTAGTTAGTTAGTAATTTGAATTGGATTTGTGTAAAGAATTATCGGTTTAATGAATCTTTAGTTTCTTGTTTACTTGAATCAAATCCTTGTTGGTGTTTTTACTTGATCTCTTGCTTTTAATTACTGCCTTGAACTTAGTTTAAATCTCCCTTAGTTCAATCTCAAAACAAACCTTCAATTCAATCCTCAATTCAAATTACAAATTCGAAATCCAGAACAAGTTCCGTTGTAACGGAATCCAAGTCTGTTGTAACGAACATTTCGGTTTGTACCTGACTTTTAGTCTGTTGGTACTCCGTTGTAACGCACTTTACTTCCGTTGTAACGGACCAGCAAGGAAAAGCATTCAATAGCACTCATACTAGTGCGTTGTAACGGACATACAAGTTCGTTGTAACGGATCAACCAATCCATTATAACACAACTTCTATCTGTTATAACGGACTACCTCTTTCCGTTGTAACAGAATTTCCTCTGTTGTAACGGACCTTCATATCAATTCCTGCGTTAACATTACCCTAATGTCCGTTGTAACGGAACCTTTTTCCGTTGTAACGGACTATCTTCTGTGAATTTTCTTTGTTATTTCTCATCTAGTTTTGATTTAATCTTTGACGCAATTGCTCCCCGTGGAACGAATATATACATTTTCCACTGTACAAACATAGATTACAAATTTTGTTTATTGTTCGGGGTTTTTACAACGACATATTAAGAACACGCCAAAATCTCGCTCATCACTCGGGTTGTCTTCGTGCTTTCCATGCCCGCATGCTTCCACAGCCCGTTACTCGATTCGCTTGTTTCCGTCTCCGGCAGATTTCGTTCCTCCGAATCGATGACAACCAAAAGAGCCCCAGATGTTGCTCCTTTACTTGTATCCACCTTGACTCGTAAGACATCGGTCGCGGGTACAACTGCCTAGACGAAGCACCGGCGAACTTGCTCGATTGATTGATTCTCTTCTCCGGAAAAACTGTTTTTCTCGGTTCTCTCTCTTTACACCCTTTCACTCAATAGAAAGATGTCTCTCAATATTTCTGGAATATTCTGAATATTCTGAATTAATTTTCATCTGGATTGACCAGAGACAGAGAGAGAAACATCCTATTTATATCACATAGGATTAGGACTGGCCAAAAGACATGTATATCCGATATACACTCTTTCACACAGAAAGTTGCATGAATCTGTCCAGTATTCTGTCCATACGAAATTGGTAAATTCCTCTGACAGAAAATTCAACCAACACGAAAGTTGTAGATAATCTTATTATCTACACGACCCAATTTGGCCTGGCCCAATTGGAGTTCGTATACAAAAGTTATGACTGTTTTACTAACTGTATGTCATACTGTTGCACCCTTTCGGTATTTCATAGAAACGACACTCATACTTCGTTCCTATGAAATATATTTCTACATGAAGGTTGTAGATGATCTTATTATCTATCTAACCCAATTTGAACCTTTCAAATTGGATTTTCTTACTGAAAGATATGACCACGAATGTACGCCTACATTCGTTTATCCTTGTGTACACTTTTACGGTTGATCTTGAAACTGTATTTCCTTCAGTCTCCCACTCAATTTCAAATCTACCTAAAAGGTACTCATGCATATCCAATATGCACGATTTTAGAGAATATAGCTCGCGTATCAAATACCAAGCTATGCACATCTTATGTGACAACTTTATAATCAAGCCCGACTTAGTACGACTCGTTGTGTGACCAGGTAGGTTCGGTTAACGATGGCAGTAGGCTGTTTCCAAAGCACTACAAGCCCATGAGCGGGATCTAGTCACTCCATCATGGCTACCCATGTTAACACGAAAAATGATTGTGATCATTGTGCCTATCTCGAATAGCGGTCATTAGTTCTCTTGTTAGCGATATCCGTTAATCTAAAGGCATGGTGGTAGTCATCCTTATATTTTGATTAACTATACTTATTCCTCGTTTCCGAACTGATTTAACAAATTCAATCGATATTAACCGTTAATATCATTGACCATGGCCATGGTTTTCGTTACTCAATTCATCGAGTGGCCAAAGAGATATCTCTTCCTTTCGGAATAAACAATTCCTATCTTGGAGACTCACATTGAATTCCGTGTTTCGGACAATACCCAATGATGACCGTTTTGACTCCCTGTTACGGTGAGCGTAAGGTCATATCAAAGCATTGTGTTACGCACGTAACGCAATCAATGGTCCCCTCAAGTATGAAGAACCTAATACCCTACTCGTCGCAAGTCCATCTATAATGACTAAACCATGTCAAGGTCTCGCGGCTTCGGTCATATCCAATATATGTCACCTAGCATATATCTACGTTCCCGATTCGACAAACACCTTTGTCCTATGATTAGCAAAACATAATCATCTCCTCGGCTAACGTACTAGTGTACATGTTCAGTCTATTATCTGATAATGTAAATGCTTCACTCTTAAACAAACTGAATCATGACTAGGGATGTTTAGAAATGAAACTTTAAGTGTGACGGTTTCGCTGCACATAGTCCTCAACTATGTCGACGTCCACACAAGTTCAAATCAGGGTTCATGTAATCAAATTACACAACCCGCACACAGTTTTCATATAAGGTGAATGCATAAAAATTTAAGTAAACAAAAATTTTAAAATGCACTCATATGGATTAAGTATTGGGGCGATGCAACGTTTACATATGGGTATCTCCATACCCACAACCTGCGAGGACTATCGTATTAGATAACTACACTTTACTCTCTTCTTCCTCCTCTAGGTATCTCATACCCATTGTCATCGTATGACATTTACGCGCGACTAGAGAGAGCGGTTTTGTAAACGGTTCCGCACGTTGCCGCTAGTGTTAATCTTCTTAAGGTTTGGAACATTTCCTTATACCTATGATCACATCTTCTCACAAAATTTCACGGATCAAATGAAATTTTCTGAGTATTGGCTAGAAGTGGTTGTGACCTCGACATTTTTGGCTTGTACAATTGCGTCTCACGCAATCCACAACCATAAATCCGATAACTCGTGACTACTCGAGTTTGGTCATGTATCCTTGATCCATACCTCTTCCTTTTGTGATTCATAACCACAATATACTCGCCTCCGTAAATAGAATCATTAATTATTGGTCATGTGGAACCTTTCCCCATAACCATGTTTTCGTTTAAGCAAATCATGTACACACTTTTTGATCAAAAGTCGTGCTACATATTTGGACGTGCCATATTTGGAAACAGTTGTTGTTATAACTCTTTATAACCAACACGTCCTCCACACCATTATAGATAAAATAAAATCCTGAATTCTTTCGCAAAGTATTCAAGGATAAATTTCACCGCTATCAATACAAATCCCGATGGGTTTAAATATACATAACCATTATGGATATATATGTATAACCATTATACATTCGCAAGAGTTAGTCTCATGTAATCGCATTACATTCAAACTCGTCTAATTCCCATGGATTTTATTGACGATGAATTAGACGCTTTATGTGTACGACTTATAGCCACATACATGTCATGATAGATATAATAGATCCTCACATCAAATGTAAAGCATCATATTATTATTTTCCGCCCTACTTGATGTCTCACATCGAGCCGTAGAAAATTTCTGTCATTCGACATTTCGATTTAACTCCGCCAAGGAGTTATATGTTGAAAACCATTTTCAACAATATGTCGATATACGTGCTATAATATAGAACGAGCAACTTCTTAGATCTATCCTATTGATCTTCACGCTTAATTCATAAGCGGTCTCACCTAAATTTTGTGTCGTTACAAGAAATATAACGCGGCTCCCACTAACCTTCATGTGTATACAAAGTTTTCATTCGTTTCGACAATGTTATAACAGTTTATAACTTCGTCAAAACGAATATTCCAATTCCGAGAAGCTTTTTCTAATCCATCATATGGATCGTTAAAGCGTGCATATCCTATCCCCGATTCTTATGAATCGACAAAACCGTAAGGTTGTGTCAAGTACACATCCTTTCATAAAATTTCTGTCAAGAAATTCGGTTTTGACATCCATTTTGCCACATCACATAGTCATAATGTGCGATCATGACAAGCAGAATTTTGAGAATGTGAAAGCATGGCAACATGCGAAAACGTTTCTTCATAGTCCGACTATGAATTACTTGAAACTCTTCGCTGCGAGCCTCGCTTTGCATATATGCAAATTCCTATCCATGTAGGTTCTTCACCTTGAAAACCCATTCACATTTCATGAGTCTAACCCAGAAAGTGATTGAATCAAGTTCCAAACTTGATAATGTACACGGATTGAATCTCAGATTTCATGACACCATGTCATGTGGAATGAACTTTTCATAGCGTCCTTGTAGGATATCGAATCATCATATGATATCGATCTATCATCATTAGCCACGACAAATCCGTATTTATCGGCTTATGATATAGCCTACTTGATCTACAAAAAAATCCTTTGTGTGTTCGACTCGTATTCATCAACTCTTGATGAAGTCGTGTCAACTTTCATCGGCTCAATGTTCATTTTTTCAGATCTCGAACTCTTTCAAGATTTATTCTACTCCCACTAGCCCGCGTAGAGATAAATGACATCAAGTTCCAAACTTGTGCGTATTAGGTCCTCCTCCAAGAAGGGATCTCTTCGAGCCACGAAAATCTCATTTTCGTCGGGACGTTAGAACTAATACCCTTTAGTTTCCTTAAGGATATATGATAAACGAACAATTTTCAGATTTGGGATTGAGTTTAATCGAAACCAATTTCGAAATATACTCACATCCTTAAATCTGTACAAATGACAACTTCGGAACCATTCCGATCCATATCTCATATGGCGTCTTTTGTACCGATTAGAAGGTTTATGGTCCATATCATATATGCAACCATTAATTAGTGACGCTGTCTCAAGGGCGTATCCCCAAAACATTTTTGGGAGATCCGTTTGACTTATCATTTATCGAACCATGTCCAACATGCGTTCAATTCCTCTTTTCAGACACATCTCAATGTTCCGAAATGAAAATAATCGTGAAACGATTTCACAATCATGAATGATAATCAATATTTATAACTCAAATATCGCCTCTTCGATCCTATCGAATTGCGTAGCTCAAATACTTGCCTCCTCGATCCTATCAAAAGAGCTTTGATTTTCTTGCTAAGTCGATTTTGTATTTTGTTTTTGAAACTCTTTGAACCTTTCAAAAAATCTCCGTTGCGGCACGCATTAAACAGATATTATCATATCTACTTTAATCGTCTGTAAACGTAACAAAATATCGATAGCCTCCTCTTGCCTCGGAATTTATCGGATCTTTTACATCTTAATGTAATTTCCAATAATTTGTCGGATCTTTCTCCAACCTTTGGAGAATGATGTCCTTTGTCATCTTGCCTAATAAATAAATATCGCATCAATCAATCGAATCTAATTCGAATGATTTTAGCAATCCATCATATGGAATCTAGATACGCGTATCTCGTTTATATGGCCAAGACGACAACGTCAAAAGAAGCAATCAACTTCTAGGTTTAATCCTCCTCGGATTTCACCGTTCTTTGAGTCATTAGTTTGGACAACTCCTTGTCCGAACTTTCTGTTTGGAAAACAATTTCCTAAAATACCCTTAGACATTTATTTCTTTCGATCCCGCCCTTAAATTACAAGGACATCCACGCATCTCAATGCATTGGATTCCTCGGATGCTCCAAGCATCTCCTATTCAAATTTACATCGCATCTCATGCGATTCCGGAATCGACTTATCTATCGAATGCATATGATATTCGGTCACGAAGATCAAATCTCGTACCATCAACACACAAGTGTTAATTAAAGACCCATTCGGCATCACAAGTGTTAATTAACCTACTCTTTGAGCCGCATCGAACCATTCAACACGCTCTAGCTCTTGAAACTATTTCATGAGCGTTGTGTTTTACTTTCCTATGCACCCGATTTATCAAAATAATTTTGAAAATATGCGTCTTTACATGCCACCACAAGGCACATAATATCGTTCGATTCCTTCTTATGTTATCGAACCCGGCTTTCTCTAAATCCAAAGCCTCGAGCCCCGAATTTACCATCTATGTGTCCAACATGTTCCTTTAAGTCTAAGAACTATTCTTTAACTATCAAGGTTCATTACGGTAATTACGGCCCAAAAGCCATCTATCATATCGATCTCATCGATATATTTGGTGTTGCTAGAAAACATAATTCTAAATGGATGATGAAGATTAAACTCCTAACCGTGCGTACCTAATCTATATGCTTATATGATGAATATATGAATGTGTTATTTTTATCGAATCGATAACCCTCATACCGATACGGGACTCCAAGTTCATAACACTCAAGACCCATATTTCCGTTCCTCCCTCAAGTGACTTTAGCCTATCGGGTGGGATCCCGTTATTTAGGTAGGATGAATATCCAATCGTATCCAATACGACTCTTGAACCTTTATAGAATTTCGGTGATGGATCGTATCATATACAATCCCAGTTCCGTGTATGCATTCTATCTATGCCCCAAACTCCAATCTGATTGGCCTGGACGGTTAAGTCACAACCATATCCAACGTATCGTTCAAATAAGCTACAAGTGAGTCGACTTTAGCCTGGGCCTCACAAGTCCTGATTTAACGCTTGGCACCCTTTCGATAATTACAATATCACGTGCCCGACTTTAGCCTGAACCCACGTGAAACGTAACACCAAACTCGGTGGTTGTGGACATGGAAGGCATTTCCATGACTTAAATATTATGAGGGATCATGCCTATGCATGTTTAAATAATTCGTGACATAATAATATTATATCACTATCACAAGATTTCTAAATGCATATGATTTATTTAGGGAGACTAATTATTCTAAAGAAATACTAATCTATATGCTAGTATGATTGAATTAATTGATTAGAGATAAAGATAGGCCAAAATGTATGTATATCTCATATACACCTTTTCAAACAGAAAACTGTATACACCCTTTCAGTAATCTGTCAGAACGAAAATGGTAAATTCCTCTGACAGAAAATCAACTAATATGAAAATTGTAGATAATCTTATTATCTTTCCAATTGGAGTTCGGACCCGAAGGTTACGGCAGTTTTACTGACTATATGTCAAATTGTCGCACCCTTTCGGTATTTCATTAGAACGACACTGATACTTCGCTCAAATGAAATATATTACAACATGAAAGTTCTAGATAATCTCATTATCTAACTAACATAATTTTAACCATTCAAATCGGAGTGTCCTACTGAAAGTTATACCAGTGTTAGTAAAATACGGACAAACGAAAAGGTAAGTATATCCAATAGACACCTTTTCAACCAGAAAACTACAGACATCTTTTCAGTATTCTGTCGAAACGAACATATTAAATTGTTCCAACCGACTTTGAACGTGAACGAAAGTTTTAGATAATCTTATTATCTAACTAACCCAATTGGATTGGACTCAATTGGAGTTTCGATGCGACATATACGGACGTTTTAGTTGCTGTATGTCAAACAGTTGCACCCTATTGATATTCCATAAAAACGACACTGATAATTCGTCCAAATAAAAAAAAACTTTCTGTATCAAAGTCATAGATAATCTCATTATATAACTACGCCAATTTGATCCAATCAATTTGGAGTTTCCCACTGAAAATTATCTTAGTTTTACTCACTGTTTCGTATTCTAATTTTCTGCAGATTTTGCCGTTTCTTCCGTTTTCGCTCGTTTCTAAAACGATAAATCATGAAACTTTTTCACAATAATTCCTAGGTACTCTCAATCAATTTTTGATTGATCTCTAGTGAATTCTACTTGTGATTTTTAACGAAATTGGAATCTCTATATCTATCATCATGCAAACGGGTACAAACTTTGATAACCTGTGTGTATATCGAATATACGACTATGATTCGACCCTCGAATCGATGGCGATCGCTCTGATACCACTGTTGGGAATTCACCCAACCCCGGGGCCACGCAGCGGATATGAAGGTCCGGTCCGGTTCCCTAAATCCAAGATCACGCCATGACTTCGAGGGTACGATGCAAAGTAGGATAGACGATTACCAGCGTGAAATTGATCACGCACGACGGGTTGATCGCTCGCATTCTTCTCTTCCTTCGGTGTCACGTTGGTGACTAGCCCGTATGTCCCATACCGCACGTCTCCCACCGTCTTGACACGTCTCTGGTTGTCTTCGTGCGTTCCATGCCCGCATGATTCCACAGCCTGTTACTCGATTCGCTCGTTTTCGTCTCCGGCAGATTTCGTTCTTCCGAATCGATCACAACCGAAAGAGCCCCAGATGTTGCTCCTCTACATGTATCCACCTTGACTCGTAAGACGTCGGTCGCGGGTACAACTGCCTAGATGAAGCACCGGCGAACTTGCTCGATTGATTGATTCTCTTCTCCGGAAAAACTGTTTTTCTCGGTTCTCTCTCTTTACACCCTTTCACTCAATAGAAAGATGTCTCTCAATATTTTTGGAATATTCTGAATATTCTGAATTAATTTTCATCTGGATTGACCAGAGAGAGAGAGAGAAACATCCTATTTATATCACATAGGATTAGGATTGGCCAAAAGACATGTATATCCAATATACACTCTTTCACACAGAAAGTTGCATGAATCTGTCCAGTATTCTGTCCATACGAAATTCGTAAATTCCTCTGACAGACAATCAACCAACACGAAAGTTGTAGATAATCTTATTATATACACGACCCAATTTGGCTTGGCCCAATTGGAGTTAGTATGCAAAAGTTATGACTGTGTTACTAACTGTATGTCATACTGTTGCACCCTTTCGGTATTTCATAGCAACGACACTCATACTTCGTTCATATGAAATATATTTCTGCATGAAGGTTGTAGATCATCTTATTATATATCTAACCCAATTTGAACCTTTCAAATTGGATTTTCCTACTGAAAGATATGACCACGAATGTACGCCTACATTCGTTTATCCTTGTGTACACTTTTACGGTTGATCCTGAAACTGTATTTCCTTCAAATCGGTACGTTGAGGAGTGCTCGTGAAAGCGAGGACCCCGCCTATGTGGACCGACTAGTGACTATGTTCACGACGAGGGCGCAAAAGATCATTACCGAAGTGAAGCACAACTCGACACTCCAAGCCAGCGAAAGATCATTGTAAGTGCTTTTCGTTTTCATACTCGTTCGGGACGAACGAGATTTAAACTTGGGAGATTTTGATGAGTGCGAATATGATAGGATTTTACGCACTCATCTGGACTTAAAACATTTTAGAAATTGCACTAAATGAACTCTTAAACGTTAAAATACTAACAAAACCACGAGAATTGCTCGTTGGCATCTTGTTTGAGTATATTTGCAGATTTATGTACAATACATGATAAAAAAAGGCCTCTAGAAGTGAATAAATGCAAGTATCGAGGGTCTCGGCACCGTTCCAAGATTTCACTGTGCAAAACAAGCCAAAATCGCAAATATTGTTGGAAGATCAAAAAATGGAAAGAAGCTGCAGAATCTCAAAATTTGGCAAGTTATAAAATGGCCATATCTTTTGATTGGTAAATCCAAATTTGGTGATTCAAGTTGTCATAACTTCAGGAAGGAATCCTCTAAAAGATTGCATAATTCACACCCCATATTTCGTGGCCCAGACCCTGATATGGGCCCATTTTCGACAGCCATGTATGCTGTGACCTAACCCTAGCCGTCGACTATAAAAGGCTACCGCTGCCTTTGCTAGGGTTACACCTTCATCTTCTATTTTTCATCCTTTCACCAGCCACCATCCACCTCTCATCCTCCTCTTTCTCCACTCGCCTCATACACCTTTTCGCAGCCGTCAACCATCGAAGAAGACCACGTCGTTTAGGAGCAGGAGGTTAGAAGAAGAAGACGTTTTGTCAACAAATCGGTTTACTCTTTCTCGCGTTTAGTTTTATGATGTATTTGATATTTAGATTTGTTTTGTTGTCGAACATGAGTAGCTAAACATTTATCTAGGGTTTAGGGTTCATTAGAACTTGCGATCTTTTGGTAGTATTATATGCTAAACAAATCGGATTAACAAATCCCGCCTATTGTGTTTTTGGCGGGATTTGCAAATCCCGCCTATTGTGTTTTTGGCGGGATTTCCAAATCTCGCCTATTGTCTTTTTGGCGGGATTTGCAAATCCCGCCAATTGTGTTTTGGCGGGATTTGAAAATCCCGCCTATTGTGTTTTTGGCGGGATTTGCAAATCCCGCCTTTGTTTTTTTGGCGGGATTTCCAAATCCCGCCAATTGTCTTTTTGGCGGGACATGCAAATCCCGCCTATTGTGTTTTGGGCGGGATTTACAAATCCCGCCAATTGTGTTTTTGGCGGGATTTGTAAATCCCGCCTATTGTGTTTTTGGCGGGATTTGCAAATCCCGCCTATTGTGTTTTTGGCGGGATTTGCAAATCCCGCCTATTGTCTTTTTGGCGGAATTTGCAAATCCCGCCAATTGAGTTTTTGGCGGGATTTGCAAATCCCGCCTTTGTTTTTTTGGCGGGATTTCCAAATCCCGCCAATTGTCTTTTTTGTCGGGATTTCCAAATCCCGCCAATTGTGTTTTTGGCGGTATTTGCAAATCCCGCCAATTGTGTTTTTGGCGGGATTTGCAAATCCCGCCTATTGTGTTTTTGGCAGGATTTGTAAATCCCTCCTATTGTCTTTTTGGCGGGATTTGCAAATCCCACCTATTGTGTTTTTGGCGGGTTTTACAAATCCCGCCTATTGTCTTTTTGACGGGATTTACAAATCCCGCCAATTGTGTTTTTGGCGGGATTTGCAAATCCCGCCAATTGTGTTTTTGGAGGGATTTCCAGATCTCACCTATTGTCTTTTTGGCGGGATTTGCAAATCCCGCCAATCGTGTTTTGGCGGGATTTGCAAATCCCGCCTATTGTGTTTTTGGCGGGATTTGTAAATCCCGCATATTGTGTTTTTGGCGGGATTTGTAATTCCCGCCTATTGTCTTTTTGGCGGGATTTGAATCCCGCCAATTGTCTTTTTGGCGGGACATGCAAATCCCGCCTATTGTGTTTTGGGCGGGATTTACAAATCCCGCCAATTGTGTTTTTGGCGGGATTTGCAAATCCCGCCTATTGTGTTTTTGGCGGGATTTGCAAATCCCGCCTATTGTGTTTTTGGCGGGATTTGCAAATCCCGCCTATTGTCTTTTTGGCGGGATTTGCAAATCCCGCCAATTGAGTTTTTGGCGGGATTTGCAAATCCCGCCTATTGTGTTTATGGCGGGATTTGCTAATCCCGCCTATTGTGTTTTTGGCGGGATTTGCAAATCCCGCCAATTGTGTTTTTTGCGGGATTTACAAATCTCGCCTATTGTCTTTTTGGCGGGATTTGCAAATCCCGCCTATTGTGTTTTTGGCGGGATTTGCAAATCCCGCCTTTGTTTTTTTGGCGGGATTTGCAAATCCCGCCAATTGTCTTTTTGGCGGGATTTCCAAATCCCGCCAATTGTGTTTTTGGCGGTATTTGCAAATCCCGCCAATTGTGTTTTTGGCGGGATTTGCAAATCCCGCCTATTGTGTTTTTGGCGGGATTTGTAAATCCCTCATATTGTCTTTTTGGCGGGATTTGCAAATCCCGCCAATTGTGTTTTGGCGGGATTTGCAAATCCCACCAATTGTGTTTTTGGCGGTATTTGCAAATCCCGCCAATTGTGTTTTTGGCAGGATTTGCAAATCCCGCCTATTGTGTTTTTGGCGGGATTTGTAAATCCCTCATATTGTCTTTTTGGCGGGATTTGCAAATTGATGTGAGGCAATTAGAGCACGTTTTTAGAGTCAAATCTAGGGAATTTAGCCCTTGTGAAGTCTTAATCTTGGCTATTATAACATATATTTGAAACATCAAGAATAATTCTACACTAATGTGTTCTTTGCCCAATTTCAGGAATTCAAGGGATAATTTGGAAGTTTGGACAGCACCATTGCCTCCGGAACGCCGAAGACAGTCAAAACGATGTATCATACCGAGAGTTCAAGTATGGGAGGATTCGAAGAAAGCACCGAGACGGTCTTGGAAGAAGAAGAACAGGAGTCGGTAGACTCAACTCTCCAAATGGTGGTCCAACTTACTCGAATCGACGAAACCGAGCAAGAAGATAAATCTCCAACTCTCCAAGGTGAATTCTTTCCATGCATCATCAAATTAAATTCAAATAAGAACTATGATGCTTCTAATGAAAGAAGTTCTCCTTGTGTAGATATATCTAGAAGTTCAAATATAATCGAGACACGCACGCCGCTCACCACTCTGCTTCGTCAAAGGCCTATACACAAATCGATTCGAAGCGAGAGGAGGATGCCCTTGGAGAAATTTTCGACAAAAGCTTCGAATGTGCCAATCTCAAACATCTCGAAAGGAAGGATTCGAGGCGGTCGAAGAAGAGCAATCCAAGTGAGCTCCTCATTCCACTTTCAAGGAGGGTAACACCGGCATGGTCGAGCTCAAGACCAATAAACGAGAGCGCTAGCAAGGGAGGCATGCCCACGCATCAAAGGTTGTTTCTTTCTATTACCCTAGTTTTATATTTTCACATTTCACAACTTGAGAACAAGTAAAATCTTAAGTGTGTGTGTGTGTGGGGGGGGGGGGGGGGGGGGGGGGTTAACACAACCTTTGAACATATCTTTGAGCCCAATTAAAACTTAAAATCTGGGAAATATTTTTAAATCTTTCGTATTTCTTTTCATTGCAATCAATAACGAAAGTGATATTTTCCTCAACCCCTGAGCAAGTAAAAGTTTACAAATGAGGACGTGAATGCACAAAAAGATTTTTCTCCACATCATCGAAATAAATCATCGTTTTCAAACAAAATTCCATTTCAAAAACAATTTTTGCTCTCAAGTTGAAAGTTGCAAGGTGTTTTGAGGGATTTTTGGTCAAAATTTGAAGGATTCTTTTGGGATTCCAACCCATACAAATGATTTCGCAATTATCACGAGTTTTAGACAATTAATGGATCCATGGATTATGTGACACACCATTTTCGAAAATTGAACCCGCATTTCAAATAGAACCCGTTTAAAAGTTTTAAGTCTACCAATTGAATGAGTTTTGCTCGAAGTTAAAATTGACCACTTGCATTTAAAGAAATAACCGTTTGTGGGGACCCGTTAGTAAGTCAAATAGTACCCGCTTTCTTCTTGGATCTTGAAAAAAGGCGGGTTAGTGAAATCGTTGCACTTCGGTGCCGCGACACTTCCTTCCACAAGTGCGATCCGAAAAAAAAAAAGAAAAAAAAAGAAAAAAGAAAAAGAAAAAAAAAAGAAAATACCGAGATGTAATCTTGTCGCGCCGTAGCGGCAAGACGCTCGTATTAAAGACTCCAAAGAAAATAAGGAGTGGGTGGGGAAATTGATCGAAAACGGGTAGGAACCTTGTACCATTGTACCAAACGGGTTAAAAGGGTAGAACTTACATTTAAATTCATTCGAGCAAGATGGAAAAATTGGTTGACTAAAAGACTTTGAAAATGGGATTATTTTGAAAATTGTGGTGAGAAAAGATTCGAATGGTGGTGTTTAATCACGTTTTCCGGTTGAAATTGGTTGCTCAAATTAAACTCTATTGAAAATTGCGATTTTATTGAATTAAGAATTAATGATTTGACCAATACTTGAATACTAGCAACTAGATGAACGGGAGCAATTCAATAGGTTCATGGAATGCGTTTGGATACGGTGAATACAAAAACAAATATAATCTTGTGCAATCACTCCTTAATTTTGATTAATAAACGATAATTCTCCAATTGATCGAGGACGATCAAGGGTTAAGTGTGGGGGTATTTGATGTGAGGCAATTAGAGCACGTTTTTAGAGTCAAATCTAGGGAATTTAGCCCTTGTGAAGTCTTAATCTTGGCTATTATAACATATATTTGAAACATCAAGAATAACTCTACACTAATGTGTTCTTTGCCCAATTTCAGGAATTCAAGGGATAATTTGGAAGTTTGGACAGCACCATTGCCTCCAGAACGCCGAAGACAGTCAAAACGATGTATCATACCGATACATTCGGTGAAGGATCGAGGCGGGAAAGGCAAAAACAAAAGAAGAAAATCTGCCAGCCCCTGCACTGGCCACAGTGGCGAAATCTACAGCCCACAGTCCAGCTCTCAGCCCATACGCAGCCCCAACAAGCTGATTTGTTGCCTCCTTTAGAATTGAATCGTTTCCTTCTTAAGGAATGATTTGTTGCCCTCTCAATGATTTATTGGTGGTATTCTTTGGTGAATTTGTTGCTCCCCTAAAACTTCCAAAATTACCTTTGCCAATTAAGAGGAGCATCAAGCCAATAAATAAGACCCTAAGGCCAAGGACAAATCATGTTCTCTTCCCCCTCCTCTGTTTGCCTTGGGGGCAAGCCTTTCTCCTCCTTCTCTCCACCACAAACTCCACCAAGGCACAAACAAGATTCTATCGAAGCTAAAGATCGGAACTTGAGGTTTGGAGCGTTTCCGACTCGAGCTCCACCTTGTGAAGATCTTGGAGTAGCAGCGTTTGTGATCCAATTTCGACACGTGACCGATCAATCGATTATTGAAGAGCGTTTCTTGCAATTCGAGATGATCTAGCACAAGAGGAGAAAGATTGGAAATTACATTTAGATTGGAGAAAGATCCAACGAATTATTGGAAATTACATTTAGATGTAAATGCTCCGATAAATTCCGAGGCAAGAGGAGGCTATCGGTATTTTGTTACGTTTACGGACGGTTAAAGTAGATACGGTAATATCTATTTAATACGTGTCGAAACGGAGACTTTTGAAAGGTTCAAAGAGTTTCAAAACAAAATACAAAATCGACTAAGCAAGAAAATCAAAGCATTTTCGATAGGATCGAGAAGGCGAGTATTTGAGCTACGCACTTCAATAGGATCGAAGAGGCGATATTTGAGTTATAAGTATTGATTATCATTCATGATTGTAGAATCGTTTCATGATTATATTCATTTCGGAACATTTAGATGTCCGAAAATAGGAAATGAACGCATGTTAGACATGGTTCGATAAATGATAAGTCAAACGAATCTCCCAAAAATGTTTTGGGAATGCGCCCTTGTGACAGCGGCACTAATGAATGGTTGCATATAAGATATGGACCATAAACCTTCTAATCGGTATAAAAGACGCCATATGAGATATGGATCGGAATGGTTCCGAAGTTGTCATTTGTACAGATTTGAGGATTTGAGTATATTTCGAAATTTGTTTCGGTTAAACTCAATCCCAAATCTGAAAATTGTTCGTTTATCATATATCCTTAAGGAAACTAAAGGGTATTAGTTCTAACGTCCCGACGAAAATAAAATTTTAGTGGCTCGAAGAGATGCCTTCTTGGAGGAGGACTCGATGCGCACAAGTTTGAAACTTGATGTTGCTAATCTCTATGCGGGATAGTGGGAGTAGAATAAATCTCGAAAGAGTTCGAGATCTGAAAATGAACATTGAGCTGATGAAAGTTGACATGACTTCATCAAGAGTTGATGAATACGAGTCGAACACACAGAGGAATTTTTCGTAGATCAAGTAGGCTATATCATAAGCTGATAAATACAAATTTGTCGTGGCTAATGATGATAGATCGAAATCATATGATGATTCAATATCCTACATGGAGGCTATGAGAATAACAATTCCACATGACATGGTGTCATGAAATCTGAGATTCGATCCGTGTAAATTATCAAGTTTAGAACTTGATTTCATTACTTTTCGGGTTAGACCCGTGAAAAGTCAATGGGTTTTCAAGATGAGAACCGACATGGATAGGAATACGCATATATGTAAAGCGAGGCTTGTAGCGAAGAGTTTCATGCAATTCATAGTGAGACTATGAAGAAACATTTTCGCATGTTGCCATGCTTTCACATTCTCGAAATTCTGCTTGCCATGGTCGCATATTATGACTATGTGATGTAGCAAAATGGATGTCAAAATAGAATTTCTTGACATAAATTTTATGAAAGGATGTGTACTTGACACAACCTTACGGTTTTGTCGATTCATAAGAATCGGGGATAGGATATGCACGCTTTAACGATCCATATGATGGATTAGGTAAAGCTTCTCGGAATTGGAATATTCATTTTGACGAAGTTATAAACTGTTATAACATTGTCGGAGCGAATGGAAACTTTGTGTACACATGATGGATAAGAACTGTTATAACATTTTGACGAAGGATATGCACGCTTTAACGATCCATATGATGCACGCTTTAACGATCCATATGATGGATTACGATTCTATTTCTTGTAACGACAAAGGATTTAGGCGAGACCGCTTATGAATTAAGCGTGAAGATCTATAGGATAGATCTAAGAAGTTTCTCGTTCTATATTATCACACGTATATCGACATACTGTTGAAAAAGGTTTTCAACATATGACTCCTTGGAGGAGTTAAATCGAAATGTCGAATGGCATACATTTTTGTGGCTCGATGTGAGACATCAAGTAGCGCAAAAATATAAATGATATGATGCTTCACATTTTGATGTGAGAATCTATTTTGTATGCCATGATATGTATGTGGATATGTGTCGTATGGATGAAGCGTCTAATTCACCGTCAATAAAATCCAAGGGAATCACATGAGTTTGAATGTAATCCGATTACATGAGACTAATTCTTGTGAATGTATAATGGTTATACATATATATACATAATGGTTATGTATATTTAAACCTATCGGGATTTGTATTGATAGCGGTGAAGTTTATCCTTGAATACTTTGCGAAAGAATTCAGGATTTTATTTTATCTATAATGGTGTGGAGGACATGTTGGTTATAAAGAGTTATAACAACGACAGTTTCTAAATATTTAGCACGTCCAAATATGTAGCACGACTTTCGATCACAAAGTGTCTACATGATTTGCTTAAACGAAAACATGGTTATGTGGAAAGGTTCCACATGACCAATAATTAATGATTCTATTTACGGAGGCAAGTATATTGTGGTTATGAATCACAAAAGGAAGCGGTATGGATCAAGGATACATGACCAAACTCGAGTAGTCACGAGTTATCGAATTTATGGTTCTGTATTGCGTGATACGCAATAGTACAAGCCAAAAATGGCGAGGTCACAACCACTTCTAGCCAATACTCAGAAAATTTCATTGATCCATGAAATTTTGTAAAATGATGTGATCGTAGGTATTGGAAATGTTCCAAACCTTAACAAGATTAACACTAGCGGCAACGTGCGGACCCGTTTACAAAACCGCTCTCTCTAGTCGCGCGTGACTGTCATGCGATGACTATGGGTATGGAGATACCTAGAGGAGGAAGAAGAGAGTAGAGTGTAGTTATCTAATACGATAGTCCTCGCAGGTTATGGGTATGGAGATACCTATAGGTAAACGTTGCATCGCCCCAGTACTTAATCCATATGAGTGCAATTTTAAATTTTTGCTTACTTAAATTTTGTATGCATTCACCTTATATGAAAACACTGTGGGGTTATATAATTAGTTATATTAATCCAGATTTATATCTCGAAATATGAGCGTTTAGTATAATAAGATTTACTAAGTAAAGACGTCATATATTAAATACTTAAAATAAATGTTATTTAAAACGAAATTTAATAAGATTATATATTTCGAAATTGTCCCTATTTATGATTAGGATATTTAATGAGTTAAATATATTCTATTATATGATAATAGACTAACATGATTAGTATGTTTGCCGAGGTGATGATTCAGCTTTACTAATCATTGACAAAAGAGCGTGTCAAATCGGAAATATAGTTACATATAGTTGATATGTATGGACTTGACCAAAAGGTGCGAATTCATAGCATGGTTTAGTCATTAAAAATGAATCGCAACGAATAGGTTTTGGTAGCTTCATACTTGAGATAACACTTGATTAATTTTTATACGTAGTTGCATACTTTCATATAGTTAACATTATTCCGTAAATGGGTAATAAGGCTATCATTGGGTGTGTCACGAAATATGAATATTAATGTGATTATCAAGATAGGAATTGTTCATTTCGAAAGAAATAGATATTTTGTTGGCCACCGATTGAATTAAATTAACATGTGCACAAATTGATATTGATCAATTGTTAAATTAATTCATGCGAAATCGGAAAAACATTAAGTCAATTACATAAAGGGGATGACTATCACCATGCCTCGTCATTGACGGATATCGCGAACAAGAGAACCAAAATCGTATATCGAGATTAGGTATAAATGATGAAAGTCATTTAAATTCAATTTAACATGGGTAGCTATGATGGAGTGACTAGATCCCGCTCATAAGCTTGTAAGACTTAGGCATAAGTTTACGGCCATCGTTAAGTTGAACCTACACGGTCACACATAGAAATGAGACAAGTCGGGCTTGAACAATAAGTATATAGGATATACATAAACTCTCTAAAAAGTATACATATATATGATATGTATAGTACGTTTTACGTAGATATAAAATTGAGTGGGAGACTGAAGCAAATGGAGTTTCACATCTACGGTAAAATCATACGTATAAGGATATATGAACATGGTAGTTCATAGAAATATAACATGTGTATTAGATGCACATATGTATATATTATATACATAATTATATTGATAAGATAAGATTTTAGGAAAAATCTGTTTGGCACATTTTTACTAAAACGGACATAAATTTCGCATACGAACACCGATTTGGATGATTCAACTCGCATAGGTTAGATAATTGGATTATCTACAACTTTCATATTCAGTTAAAAAACATTTGAATAACGTAGGATGTTCATTCTAATGAAATACACGAAAGGTTGCGGCAGTTCGACGAAAGGACGCGAACGTTTACTACAACTAGCATAACTTTCGGAATGGATATCCAAATTGTATAAACTTGATTTTGTTGGAAAGGTGATAAGATCATCTAGAAGTTTAGTTCATTAAGTTTCTGTTAATTACAGACCTAAGTCGGTCGAAATTCCAGTTTAGTGAAAGTGTGTCTGCTGATTCTGCAGGAGACACATCTTTTGATCAAATCTTCTAGAAACTTGTCCTTTCATGCATATAAAAGTATCATTTGATTGATTAAAGAGTGTCTATTTACTGGTGAAGGAATACGAGTTATTCTATAAATAGGACCCTAATCTCACTCAATCAAATCAATCTAAGAAACCATCATTTCCACTAATTAATCCAGTAATTAAGAGAGAGAAAAGTTCGCCGAAATTCTCCATTGATTCCGGCAAGAGTTTAAGCAAGAGTGATTACGAGGCGTCTAGGCAGTTTCGTGCTTATCCGACGACTCCCGTTTCGCGGTGGATACGAGTAGAGGTACGTATACGTTTGCGTACTTACGAGTTATGTTCATCAACCGACGAGAAGACGAACGGAGAAAGACGACCGGTTTGGGCATGGGATGAACCGGTACGAGCGCAAAGGAGCGAACGAAAAGGTGTGAACGAAAAGGTGCGACCTGAACGGAACGACCAGTTGGGCGTGGGACGAACGAAAAGGTGCGAACGAAAAGGTGTGAACGAAAAGGTGCGACCTGAACGGAACGACCGGTTTGGGCGTGGGACGAACCGGTACGAGCGAAAAGGTGCGAACGAAAAGATGCGACGTGAACGGAAGTGAAGGCTTCGCTGCGACAAAACCTTCGTAAGCGATCAATTTCGCTAGGTACAAATATTACATTTATTAGATTTACGTTATATTAGTTACAGGCAATTTGATAAACAAGTCGAGTCCAATAATTATCCGCTGCGCGGACTCGATGGGGTGTAGATAACCCAACAACAAGAGCCTTCAAGCCTTGCTCGAGAAATACCATGTGAACCACCGAACTTCAACCGCATACCACCCACAAACGAATGGACAAGCCGAAGTGTCAAATCGAGAAATCAAGTCTATCATCGAGAAAGTGGTGAATCCTTCGAGGATGGATTGGAGCGCCCGATTAGGCGATGCTCTATGGGCATATCGTACTGCTTTCAAAACTCCAATAGGTATGACCCCTTTCAAATTGGTATATGGGAAGGCATGCCATTTGCCGGTAGAAATCGAACACAAGGCCTTTTGGACCATTAAGCAACTCACTGTCGATTACCCAAAACACGTGTTGGCTCAAAAATTCCAATTGCTCGAGTTAGCGGAACTTCGACAAAATGCATACGATAATTCGAGTTTATGCAAGGCAAAGGCAAAAGCCTTTCATGATAGAATGATAAAGAGAAAGGAGTTTTGTGTTGGGGAAAGAGTGCTACTTTTCAATTCCCGTCTCAAGCTTTTTCCCTGGAAGTTAAAATCTCGATGGATTGGCCCGTTCACCGTGACAAACGTCACCCCATATGGAGTGGTCGAAATTCGAATTGATGAAACGAGTAAAATCTTCAAGGTGAATGGCCATCGTCTCAAACACTTCTTCACCGACTTCGACAAGGGTTGGATGGACGAGCAACGATTCGGACGTGTCAATAAACAATGAAGAACACTCGGCCAACTCGATCTCAAGACATTAAACAAGAGCGCTAGCAAGGGAGGCACGCCCACGCATCAAAGGTTGTATCTCTCCATAACTTCTCTTTCATATTTTTCTATTATTGCTTGAGGACAAGGAAAGTTTAAGTATGGGGGGACTCTCTCCGACATACCCAACATTAGCCCATCAATGTGCACACTCCGAATCCTCCTCGAAGACGAATCGAAACCTTCAAGGGAACCTCAATGAAGGCTAAATCCGCCCATGATGGAAGTGGTGAAGAAAGAGGTGATCAAGCTCTTAGATGCGGGGATAATCTATCCTATTACCGACTCGAAATGGGTCTCACCGATTCATGTAGTACCAAAGAAAATGGGTATAACTATTGTTGAGAATGAAGAAGGCGAGCAAATACCAACAAGGATCCAAAATGGGTGGAGAGTTTGCATCGATTATCAAAAATTGAACAAAGCGACAAAGAAAGACCATTTCCCTCTCCCATTCATCGATCAAATGCTCGAAAGGCTCGCGGGAAAACCGTATTATTGCTTCCTCGATGGATTCTCGGGGTATTTCCAAATTCCAATCACACCTGAAGATAAAGATAAGATGACTTTCACGTGCCCGTTTGGAACTTTCGCCTATCGACGCATGCCATTCGGCCTATGCAATGCTCCCGGCACATTTCAAAGGTCTATGCTTTCTATTTTTTCCGATTATATTTCTAAATTCATTGATGTTTTTATGGATGATTTTTCGGTATTTGGAGATTCTTTCCATTCTTTCTTAGGCAAATTATCACAAATACTCGAAAAATGCATCGAAGCTAACCTTGTCTTAAATTTTGAGAAATGTCACTTCATGGTGAGCAAAGGAATTGTTTTAGGTCATCTCATCTCAAAGGAGGGAATAGACGTCGACAAGGCAAAAATCAATGTGATCAAAACGCTCCCTTATTCAAAAACAGTGAAAGATGTTAGGTCTTTTCTCGGCCTTGCCGGATTCTATCGACGATTCATTCAAGACTTTTCGAAGATCTCTCAACCGATGTTCCATCTCCTTCAAAAAGACGTGAAATTCGAGTTCGATGAGAAGTGTGAGAATGCATTCGACATGCTCAAGGAGAAGCTTTGCTCGGCACCAATCATCAAGCCTCCAAATTGGGAGCTTCCATTCGAGATCATGTGCGATGCAAGCGATTCGAGTGTAGGTGCGGTTCTCGGCCAAAGAGTAGGTAAAGATCCTCACGTCATCGCATACGTCTCGAAGACACTCGACAATGCGCCAAGAAATTACACCACAACCGAAAAGGAGCTTCTTGCCATCGTGTTCGCCTTGGAAAAATTTCGATCGTACCTCTTGGGAACCAAGGTCATAGTGTTTTCGGATCATGGAGCTCTAAAGCATTTAATGAAAAAGAAGGAATGTAAGCCGAGATTGCTTCGGTGGATCTTATTACTCCAAGAGTTCGATCTCGAGATAAAGGACAAGAAAGGGTGCGAGAATCTAGTGGGAGATCACCTAAGCCGACTCCCATTGGAGGAAGACGATAGTGTACCGATTCGAGACGAGTTCCCCGAAGAGCATATCCTCATGGCACGACTCGACACACCTTGGTATGCCGACTTGGTGAACTAAATCGTCACAAAGAAATTTCCTCCGAATCTCTCACAAGCTCGAAGAAATAAGATGAAAAGTGACGCCCGTTTTTACATATGGGAGGACCCGATCCTTTTTCGTGTGTGCTCCGATCAAGTCATTCGCAAATGCGATCACCAACATGAGGTACAATCTATCCTATCTTTTTGTCATAATTTGCAATGCGGTGGGCATTTCGGCATAACTCGTACCGCCCACAAGGTACTAGAATGTGGATTTTATTGGCCAACTCTTCACAAAGACGCTTCAAGCTTTGTGAAGAATTGCGAAAAATGCCAAAGGACGGGAAATTCGAGCCGAAGAAATCAAATGCCCCTAAATAAAATTATACCATGTGAACCATTCGATGCATGGGGCATTGATTTCATGGTCCCATTTCCCATATCCTTTGGATATACTTACGTTTTTCTTGCCGTAGATTATGTGACAAAATAGATAGAAGCGGTGCCAACTAAGAGCGCGGATTCAAAAACGGTGGGCGAATTTCTCAAGAAGAATATCTTCCAAAGGTTCGGGGTGCCAAGGATCTTGATAAGCGATCGAGGGATGCATTTTTACAACAAGAGCTTTCAAGCTTTGCTCGAGAAATACCATGTGAACCACCGAACTTCAACCGCATACCACCCACAAACGAATGGACAAGCCGAAGTGTCAAATCGAGAAATCAAGTCTATCCTCGAGAAAGTGGTGAATCCTTCGAGGAAGGATTGGAGCGCCCGATTAGGCGATGCTCTATGGGCATATCGTACCGCTTTCAAAACTCCAATAGGTATGACCCCTTTCAAATTCGTATATGGGAAGGCATGCCATTTGCCGGTAGAAATCGAACACAAGGCCTTTTGGACCATTAAGCAACTCACTGTCGATTACCCAAAAGCCGTGTTGGCTCGAAAATTCCAATTGCTCGAGTTAGCGAAACTTCGACAAAATGCATACGATAATTCGAGTTTATGCAAGGCAAAGGCAAAAGCCTTTCATGATAGAATGATAAAGAGAAAGGAGTTTTGTGTTGGGGAAAGAGTTCTACTTTTCAATTCCCATCTCAAGCTTTTTCCCGGGAAGTTAAAATCTCGATGGATTGGCCCGTTCACCGTGACAAACGTCACCCCATATGGAGTGGTCGAAATTCGAATTGATGAAATGAGTAAAATCTTCAAGGTGAATGGATATCGACTCAAACACTTATTCACCGACTTCGACAAGAGTTGGATGGACGAGCAACGATTCGGACATGTCAATCAACAATGAAGAACACTAGGCCAAGTCGAGCTCAAGGCATTAAACAAGAGCGCTAGAGAGGTAGGCACGCCCACGCATCAAAGGTTGTATCTCTCCATAACTTCTCTTTCATATTTTTCTATTATTGCTTGAGGACAAGCAAAGTTTAAGTATGGGGTGGGGAGGGGGGGGGCAATATACAATCTTTGATAATAAATCTCTGCCCTAAAAATTAAATTAAAAATAAAAAGAAAAAATTTCCCAGAAGTATGTCCGTTATAACGGACCTCAATGTCCGTTGTAACGGACTTGTTCAAAATTTTAAAACTCAGCACAAGGCAAGTACTCCGTTGTAACGCAGCAGCTCCGTTGCCACGGATCACATGTCCGTTGTAACGGAAAGAAACTGCGTTATAACGGACTTACCAATAAAATTCAAATTTCAGCCTACGGCTAGTGCTCCATTGTAACGCAAGATATCCGTTGTAACGGACTGCATGTCCGTTGGAACGGACTTACGACTGCGTTGCAACGGAATAGTTTATGGGAAGTTTTCTATTTTAATTGAATTTTTCAAATATTCAACATTATTTTTGAACCCTGAGCATCAATAATAAATAAGACAAGCATTTTATGCATAAAAAGATTTTTTCTCCACCTCATTGAATAAATCATCGATTTTTAAACAAATTTCAACCAAATCACCATCATTTTACTCTCAAATTGAAATTTTCACAAATATTTGAAGGAGTTGATTGAGATCTTGAAGAGATTCTTTTGGGGATTCAAACCCTAATCAATGAATTCACTAAATTCATAAGTTTTTGACAATTTGATCAATCCTTGATTTACATGACACACCATTTTCGAAAATTGAACCCATATTTTACTCGGGACTTCTAAAAAGCTTTGTTTCAACCACTTTAGTAAGTCTTGATTAAATCTAAAAATTGACCAATTGTACTTAAGAGATCTTGATCGTTCATGGGGATTTGAGATTATATTAACGGGAACCGAATTGCGCTCAATGCTTGATTCGTGAAGCTCGTGCACCTTGATTAAGCGGTCTTGGTCGAACCGTAACCATTGGTCGGCTAAAGGGGTGCATGGGTCATGGTAAACCAAAGTAGCCGGTCTTGGTCGAACCGTAACCAATGGTCGTGCGAAAAAGTTTTCTATGGTCACGGGTTAAAGTGCTTACATTGTCGAGTCCGTGTGGTTGATTAAGCGGTCTTGGTCGAACCGTAATCATTGGTCGGCTAAATATCACATGGATCCATGGGGTTTGATTAAGTGGTCTTGGTCGAACCGTAGCCATTGGTTGGCTAAAGAACAACATGGGGACCATCTAAGCACTACTAAACAAAGAAAAGAAAAGAATAAAGTTAAGTCTTAAACCGAGCGCAATTTGGGGAAATTTAGTAGATATCAAAGATGAACCAAGTACTCACGTACCGAACAATTTTAAAAGTGACAATTTAAATTAAATAAACATTTTTTGCAAAACGGAACGAGAGGTTTTTACTAATGCTTTTTCATGATAATCCTTGTAAATAGTGGTGTGCAAAGATTTGAAATGTGGTGTTTAATCATCTTTATCGGTTGAGATCAATTGCTCTTTAAACTCTTGAATTTGTGAAATATCATTGAAAATAGATTCTAATATAACTCAAACTATCTCTTTCGATATTAGTGATTATAATGAAATAAGAGTAAACAATTTTATCTTGTGAGAATAGAGTTTTGAAATCGATGAATACACTTTCAATAAAATCTTATACATGCATCTCTCTCTTTGTGCTTGATTTTTATGCTCATCATGATCGAGGACGATCAAGGGCTTAAGTATGGGGGTATTTGATAAGAGGAAAATAAATCACCTTTTTGATATCTAATTTAGGGATTTTAGCCCTTTCAAATCTCAACTTTGTGTATAAAATTGTTCATATTTGAGATTACAATAATATTTCTTCACTAAGTGTGTTTTATTGATAATTTCAGGTTTTTAGGGGAAAGTTTTTGGTATTCCAAGGATGTAGTCGTCTTCCTCTCCTCGATCTGATGAAATCGGTATATCATACCGACCATTTCGGTACACGTATGAGGAAGGAGGCAAATAATCTTCAACATAAGAGTCTACACCAAACTCTACACGAAAACCACTAACACCATAGCCACTATCCATCCCACCTACCTCACCTACAATCCCCAAACTACCCTCAATCCTCTCACCCATCTCTTGGCCAATGGGAAAGCTTCAAAGACACTATAAATAAGACCCAATGGCCCATGAGAGGGTTACGCTCTCTCTCTCTCTCTCTCTCTCTCTCTCTCTCTCTCTCTCTCTCTCTCTCTCTCTCTCTCTCTCGAACACTTCAAGATCCACCAAGAACTTTCAAGAACCCTTCAAGAACTTATTCAATCGCTCAGGAGATTCGACCGTGACTTGGACATCCTCCCCTTCGGCGAATCGACCCTTCTCGAGACTATACCGAGACTCGAGGATTTCCTCCTTTCGGGGCTTGTGAAGTTGTGTTGGGACCGAGACTTGGTAGCTTCCTCTTTCAGGATTTGAAGAAGGTGTCAACCATGACTAGGAATCTTTTCTTTTGGTGATCCTTCTCGAGTTTTTCCGTGACTCAAGGATTCTTCCCTTTCGGTGACCAACGAAGCAAGCGTACCGAGACTCGGAGAATTCCCCATTCGGTGGTCGATCAAGCGAAGGCATAGAAGACTAAGGAAGCTCTTCATGACACGTTGAGCTAACTTTGCTTCATTCTAGGTGTATTCTTTCTTATCTTTTAATTCTTGTTTGTTTGGTGGTTTAAGTTGTTTAAAAGAGAATTCTTGTTTGAATCGAATCTTTGTTCTAAAACTTTCTCTTTTACTTTATCTTTTTTCTCTCAATTACTGCCTTAATCTTAGTTTAATTCTCCTTTAATTCAATCTCAAAACAAATCCTTAATTCAATCCTCAATTCATTACAACTTCGAAATCCAGTATAACTTCCGTTGTAACGGAACTCAACCTGCGTGGTAACGGACATTTCGGTTTGTACCTGACTTTCAGTATGTTGGTACTCCATTGTAACGCACTAGAATTCCATTGTAACGGACTTGTGAGGAATAACACTCAAGGGCACTCATACCAGTGCGTTGTAACGGACATATTGGTCCGTTGAAACGGATCAACCAATCCGTTGCAACGCTACCTCAGTCCGTTGTAACGGACAAGTATAGAGCGTTATAACGGAATCACATCCATTGTAACGGACTTTCATCTCACACTCGACGTTAGCATCTCAAGCAACTCCGTTGTAACGGACTCTCTTTCCGTTGCAACGGACTATCTTCTGTGACTCCTCTTTGTTATTTCTTGTCTAGTTTTGATTAATTCTTTGACGCATTTACTCCTCATGGAACGAACTTTCATAATTCCACTATACAAATATATTTCTCAACTTGTTCATTGAATCGGGTTTTCGGATACAACGATATAATAAACCAAGTTAAAAACCCGTCCACCAGTAAGACAGGACGGGACATGAGATGACATGACAAGACATGACATGACATACAAGAACAGGAAAGGACATGACAAGACAAGACATGACATGACAGAACAGGACAAGACGGGACATGACCAGAACATGATAGGACACGACAGGACATGACATGACAAGACATGACAGGTCAGACCAAAACAAGAAGAGACAAGACAAGACAGGACATGACAGGACATGAACAGAACATTACAGGACTGGACAATAAATGAGAGGAAAGGACAGGACAAGGACAGGACTGGACAATACAGGACATGACAGGACATGACATGACAGGACAAGGACAATGACAAGACATGACAGAACAGGACATGACATGACAGTCCATGAGAGGACAGGATAAGAAAAGGACATGATAGGACATGACATGACATGAAAGTACATGAGAGGACAGGACAAGACAAGGACAAGACAGGATAGGACATGACATGACACAACAGGACAGGACAAAACGGGACAGTTCAGGACAGGACAGGGCAGGACAGGACAGGACAGGACATGACAGGACAAGACATGACAGGACAGACAAGAACAGAAAAGGACATGACAAGACAAGACAGGACATCACAGAACAGGACAAGACAGGACATGACCAGAACATGATAGGACAGGAAATGACAGGACAAGATATGACATGACAGACAAGAACAGGAAAGGACGAGATAAGACAAGACATGACAGGACAAGACATGACATGACTGGACAATACATGAGAGGAAAGGACAAGACAAGGACAGGACAGGACTAGACAGTACAGGGCATGACAGGACAGGACATTGTCACGATCCGAAAATAAAATAATCGTGCACAACATACTTACCTTAATTATATGAGCATTACCAGAGTAAAAAACACACAAATACGAAAACCAGCTGGCATAAATTATAATCTACAATCTACAAGTACTCAATGTACATATGGTGGGCATAAACCAATACAACTAAAACAAATATAGTAACTGGTGATCGCACACTCCGCTACGCTCGTAATCTACACGAATGCCACTGCCACTTCAAGTGCTACCTGAAAATGTTGGCTGAGAGTTAGATAAGTAAAATAATATTTAATTATTATTTACTATCGACGACGACTACCATGACAACCTACTCCGAGAACTACCATGATGACCGACCACAACAATCTAGGAATTCTGCAAATACGGCAATTACTACTACATAATTCATAGCGTAGAGAACCACTTCGATTAGGTTGGCTTCCACAAGGGATCGTACTCATAGACTAGTACCTCGGTCTACATGAGGTAAAAGTCCGCTGCGCTCTATCCCAAGAGTGGTGGTTTCGACCACGCCATGACTGAAACCACGCCCCCTCGAACACTACATTTACTACAACTACTCGAGGAGATCATACTGCTACGTCTAACATTTTGCAAGTTCGGGAGCGATCCGAAAATGTACCTCTGGCCATACACTACATTAATGTCCAAGCATATGTTCCCTTATCCTCCTCTCATACTCACTACAAGTTGATAACCAAGAACTCACGAAACGAAGAACGAACGGAGAAGTTATGAGCAAACTATGAAAACGTGACACTTGAAATTTGGTCCGATAGACCCGTCAAAGAACCGATCAAACTACTACATATGTTTTGATCCGACACACCGAAACTGTTACTGACCTTGACGGATCAAACCCTAAACATAATGCGGAAGAAACAAGAACTTCAAACTACTACGATAACTACAACGACAATTTACTCAAAGAAATCTCAGCCATGTGTTCAATCTAGGCTCGTTTTCTCATTAATCCATACATTAATTAATTGGACATTATCGAGCAATCGAGCCTTCTCCTAATTACTTACCGTTGACGAGAACCGACAATCTACAAATCTTCCCTGAAATTCAGATTTAACACAATACAACAATACCGGGTTATTGGATCTCAAACATAAACCAAACATGAACCCGACCCGTTAAGAATAAACACCTCAATTCTCTCTTTTCCATGCATCCACAAACCGAAACCCTAATTCCACTACTTATGATTAATAAATAGCCCGACCGTCACTATTCAAACAGCCAAACCATCACGACCAAACATCTTCCCCGACAATCCAATTCTCAACACTCGACCAACAAATCAAGCTTAATCCAAATTTAGCTTGATACACATGGCAGTAATATGAAGTATAATAAACATTAAATATCAAGTCCGAGATATACCTCATCATAACGCATCCTTTTCCATCCATGCGGCACAATCTCATTAATCGGAATGTGTTCCACGGTCCCTCCATGATGCTGCCACAATCCCATCATGATATTACCCTGCCTCGATATGCATGCCATAATGCCCCCATGATGCTGTACTCGAGTGCCGATACTCGTGTTGGTTCAAATTTCCTGGTAGTTTGATTATTTCAAAACACTGTCAGTACTAATGTATACATCCAGAAAAGTGCAGGATAACATAGGTACGATACGAAGATGAAGGAGGACTTGTGAAGGAGGAGTTCATTGGATTACATCAAGAATCAGGACATGAAGTCTCAAGATAAACAAGAAAAGAAGAACACAAGGAAGGCCATTGGAATACATCAAGACTCAAGATGTTGAAGCCTTCCGTGAGTGGGATACGCCACAAATAAACCATAGGTACAAACCTAGTAGAACTCAAGTAAAATCATGTTCAAAATAACAAAGAGTTCAGTCAAGCAGGAAGTGCGTTCTGAACGAACTCAAAGTCCGTTCAGAACGGACTTGCTAAATATCAAAACTGTAAAGCTTGATTAGAACCAAACGTGTCACAGGGATGTGTGCGTTCGAACGAATAATCATGTCCGTTCGAACGGACAATTAGAATCCGTTCACTCACCTTCTGAGTGCGTTGAACGGACAATCTTTCCTGTGAACGGAAATATGTCACAGGGATATGTGCGTTCGAACGAACACACATGTGCGTTCGAACGGACAACCTGGAATCCGTTCACCCACTTTTCAGTGCGTTGAACGGACTCGTGTTCCTGTGAACGCAAAATGCTATGTATAATTGAGTCCGTTACGAACGGACATTGTCCGTTTGAACGGACCCAAGATGTACTTGCACGTTATTTTGAAACGGCTAGTGCAAACTTCAAGTGCGTTCTGAACGGACTGTATGCGTTCGAACGCACTGCAAGTTTTCTGAAGGATTTCTATAGAGAGTATAAATAGAATCCTTCATGGGTCTCTCTCTCTCTCACTTCCTCATTTTCAAACTTTCAAACCTAAAAAGAGAGAAACCCTAAGCTGTGATTATCTATATCCATTGATAGCTTGAGAAACCTCTTTAGATCGTTGATCTACTTTCGATATTCTCCACTAATCGTATCCCACTCACGTGACCGATCACGTTGTAGCTCGATTAGTGAAAAAGTGTAATAGGCTAGTGCAACAAATTGTAAAGAGCCTAAGCTATAGATCGATAGAAGCGTGTAAATCGATCTAGGCAAATCCTTGTAATCGAGTTGAGTTGGAATTCAATCGAAGGCCAAAAAGAGGCACAAGGCATTCCCGGAGACGTAGGTACTCGCGAATAATTGAGTCGGTCAATTAAGCGAGTAAAGGGTGAGTTAAAGCTACAAAGCAACCACCTACCGAACTTCGTAAACAAACATCTTGTGTCAAAGTGTTGTACGGTATCATCTTTATCATCCAAATTATTATTTATTCCGCACCGTAAATTAGGTTTAAATCTAAACTAAGTATAAGTTAGATTGCCGAATTTACCCCCCCTCTAGGTTAGAATTAACCAACAACTCGTGCCGCCATGATGTCCCCATCCTGCTGAACACCAGCCCCCGTACTCGTGTCATGTTGCCACCATCACCTCACACGCCTTCCCTTGCCCCTACACCTTCTCCGATTCACATACTGCCACGTCACAGCGCTGTTTTCCTGATCCGATCGACATACCGTACAATCACCATGATGTCGTTCCTGCTCATTACACATGCCGCAGTACCTCCGACTTTCATTTCCGAGCAGCGATACAAGTGCCTCCGTGCTGTCGTGATGTCCCGCTCCTGCTCCGGTGTACAAACTTCATCCCCGCGGTGATGCCGTTGTGTCGCAACGATGCCGTTCTCATAGCATGGCTCCTTTTCTTCCAGCCTCATCTTCCTTCTCTTAATGAGTCCCCCTTTTTCCCCCTTGTCTATTACACTTCCCTCCTACTCTTCATCTTTCTCCTTAATATTCATATTTAGACTAAGGGTTTCATTTCTCTATTTCTACTTCTCTTTGCCCTCTTTATCTTTTCTCTTTTCTATTCAGGCTTGAGGTTTGCAATTTGTTTCTCTTTCTTCTACGCAAAAGAAAAAGATGGCGGACTTGTGAAAGAAGGACCTCGAAGGACCTCGAAGGTTTTCTATTTGGCAATTGAAAATACCATTTATGATCAAAATTTTGTATTGGATATTAAAGCAAAATAAGATTCGTATGTAGGATAATCTTAGTAAAAGAGGAATGATAATAGTAAACATATGTAACATGTGTAACAAGGACCTCGAAGTAATCAAATGTAACATGTGTAAGAAGGAGTGACTTGTGAATGGACAAAGATATTACTAAAGATAAAAGTACCATTAAAGGTTGTTATCTACGGATGGTTGATGTTAAACAATAGAGTGCTAACAGCCTACAACTTGGAGAAACGCGGGTGTCCCCACAAATCAAATATATCAAACTCACGTGAATTAGATGGAACCAATTGGAGTTCTTGGAAGAAATGCATGCTAAATGCATTCGCTCTCCAAGGACTTGACAAGGTAGTGTTACGAGGCTTTGTCTTGGCCCAAGAGGTTGACAAGGACGGAAATGTAACCTATCCTTCTCAAACTAGGGAAGATAGAACTAATGACATTTACGCTCAAAACTTAATACTAAACAATGTAATTAGTTCTATTGGATCGCTAGTTGATCATTGTGATAACTCATATGAAATGTGGCGTATGCTCAATGAGAGATACGAGGGCACATCTCAAATGAGAAGAACTAATATCATCGGACTTGAACAAGAATTCAACAATCTCCGAATGATTGAGGGAGAGTCCGTTGATAAAATCTGGGCAAAAATCAATGTACTAAAAACTCGATATGCCACCCAAAATGCACCTCTTACTGATGATAGAATTATTGCTAGATTACTTCAATCTATGCCCCGTAGTTGGGAATCTTTACGTGTAGCTTTAGGTACAGCGGTAGCTTCACAAGACCTCACGCCTGAAGAATTGGTAAGTCAATTCCGAAACTTCGAGATTCGACTCAAGCAACTCGATGAAGAACAAGGAATCTACATGCCCTCTCCTCACTCCAAAACCGTAGCTTTGCCCGCCGTGAATGCAAGCAATGACGACAATGAAATGGATGATCTCACATTGCGACTCCTAGAGTGGCAAAGGGATGAGAAGCGATTCAACGAGAATCGGAAACAAAAGGGGCTAAAGCTCCATTGCTTTTGGTGCAAGAAAATTGGACACATGATGGAGTCATGCTGGACTCTCCATCCGGAAAATTCGAGGTGGATCAAAAAGGATGAGGACCACAAGGATCGGGAAAGGCGAGAGCCCCGATACGAAAGAAGATACGAGGACAAGGGGCGAGAAAATCGTCAAAACTACAAAGGTAAAGAAATCAATAAGAAAAATGCATATAAAGCTAACATCGATTGTAGATGGGGAGAAACGGACGGGTCAAGCTCATCATCCGACCCGGATGGTCCGTCAAGTCGACACACCGCAAACCGTGCACTCATGGTAAGGATCGATCCTCCACTAATGAGCGCAGTGGAAGCGGCCATCAAATCTATTCGAATTGAACGAGGTCTAACTACTACATATCACACACCCATGGATGTGGACTCGGAACCATCCACTCCTAATACCTGCTCAACACATGACCAATGTCATGAGGTACGTACATACTCTCTGCGTGACATAGAATCAATACATAAATCTAAATTTTCTCCCGCATTCAAACTAGAACTCGACTCATGTGACGAGTTTCTTAGAGATGAAGGGAACTCTCAACTAAATGAGGGTAAACTTGAGAGCTCAACACAAGCTCTCAAGGATAAGGTAGCTTCTCTTGAGCTATCCATTTTGGCATATAAAACTCAAATAAATGAATTTAAAGGTTTTTCAAAGTGTGAGTGTCAAACCCTAAAAGGTGAGATTTCTCATCTAAAAGTCGAAATTCAAACTCTTTAAGTTGAAAATGAATCCCTGAAGAAGGCTTGTGCAAATATTGCATTGAGTCCTCCTTCATTGGATGATGTTTTAAGATTGTCATTAATAGGACAAAAGCCAAATGACAAATCCGGTTTAGGATATAAGAAAAATAACGGTAATAAACCCGATTTTTCAATATCTCAAAATCAAAAATCTAAATGGGAAAACAATAAATTAAGTAGTCATGGAAATGCTTTCATGTACCATGACTACAACAAAGGTAAATATGCTAAAAATGATCAACCTAAGCGTGTCAATAATAATTATAAGAAAAATCATTATACACAAAATTCACAATCTAGACATACTAATTTGGGAAGAACCGATTGCTTGTTCAAAAGGGGACCAAATGGGTATTTCTATGAAGTGACAAACTACACCGAAGCTTCATATCAACAAGGGCCTCCCAAACATTTCACCAACACACATAAACAATTTAAACAAAATAATTTTAAGCAAACTAAATTGAAATCAAATAACCTTTATCAATTGCCAAAATCGATAAATCCTAAGAGAAGTAATCCGAATCAACTCTCGGACTATTTTGTGAAGAGTACCACACCCACAAATAAGCCCACCATAGCATTTTGTAACTATTGTTGCAAAACGGGTCATGTCTCAACAAGTTGTGATCTTCGCAATCCAAAATTAACGTCAAACTCAATATGGATGCGTAAAGATCGTCACTCGATGGGTCCCTCTACGTCGTTTGGTATAGGACCTCCTAGGGCTTAAGCCCTAATTTGAAACACTATACTCCTTAGTATCCCTCACCTTAAAACCAAATTTGTAAGGGGAGTATAGGAAATGGGCTAAATTGAATTCGAGCCAAACTGGTCGAGTATTATATAGATACATCACATGTGTTAATAGAGGAGTACATTGGAACACTTGTCTCAATAAATAAATAACGATATCAGTCCAGTGATCACACTTCAGGAACCAGTCCGTTCGAACGAAAAACATGTGCGTTGGGAACGGACAAATGAAGTCACCAAATACCCTCTTAACAGTCTCAAGTCCGGTCGAACGGATTAAAATGCGTTCTCAACGGATGACTGAACGATGAGACCCAAAGTCAGTTAAACTGTGGCGCCATCTAATTTTCCTACCAGGATTAAGTGCGTTCGAACGTACAACTGAATGCGTTCAGAACGGAAAAGTGAATTATAGGATTATGGCGCCGGATCATACTTTGGCACCGACTCTTAGTGTCAACAGTGTTCAGTGCGTTCGAACGAACAACTAATGCATTCGAACGCACATGCCTCACTCAGCGAATCTACTTCGAACCCTTACACTCGCGCCTTTTCATATTCTGGCGCCTCTTCTACGTTGTGTGTGCGTTCTGACGCACATAAGAGTCCGTTCGAACGGACTTAACAACTTCCTAGATACAACTTAAAAACCCAAAATAGCGCCTTTTCTCAGACATGAATGCGTTCCAACGAACTTGAGAAGTGCGTTCGAACGGACTCGTCGTAATAACTCTTCGTCCACATGCAACCGACTGCATTCAATGGATGTGATGGCCCCTTTTCCTTACAACGCGACCTGAAGGGACAAGATCTCTTCAGTTACTTAGCCCCCACCCCTTCATTCTCTCTCCTTGTTTCTCTTCCAAAACTCTCTCTCTCTCTCTCAGAAAAACTAAAACCTTCAACAACAGCCATGGACGCCTCAAACTCGAGATCGAAAGCCAAGGCAAAGGGGAAGAAGATAGTAGGCGAGAGTTCGAACGCTCAAAGAAGAATGAAGCAAGCGGCAAAGAAGCCTACTCTTGAAGAACGCATTCAAAGTGACTATGACTTCTCTGACCCAAACAACGAGCATCTGTTTCGAACTCAGGAGGCTAGTATCCTCTTCAATGAATGGGTATCCAAGAGACCAATTGCTCCATGCTACTACTACGAGTTTCCGCCAAACATACATCACCTCCTCGACAAAGTCGAGGAAATCGAACGTACATGGGGATTCGCGAATTTAGCATGCCTAAACGTCAAATCGCATGATGTAATCACGCGACTATTTTACGCAAACGCTGAATTCCACCGTGACGAAGAGAAGGTAACGTCATACATCCTCGGTGAAGATGTCGAAATCTCTATCAAAAACTTGACTGTTTTGCTCGGACTAAGGGACGGCGGAGAGAAAATCTACGACACTCGCAAGGCAAGACTCGAAGCTGCCATCACGGGTATCAAACCTGGGCAAGGGGCATCTCACTTGGCCGCCCATGAACAGTTTATCTGGGCCATCGGTAATAACATTCTCACTCCCTCAGAAAAATTTAAGATGAATCTCGAACAGCGGGATATTATACTCTTGCATCGCATGTGGTACAAGGATCAATTACCCATCCACGTGCCCTTTCTCATCACAAGCCACATGGAAAGTGTTATGAGTCATAAGAACGCGTCCTTGCCATACGGAACATTGATTGCTCGTATGATGGAACTCCAAGGTATTGAGATACCACTGAGCGATTGGGATTTTCGTCCGAAATCACCAATCAACCTCGCATCCGATGCAAACCTCCGACGGTTTGGATATCGGTATTCGCCGAGCATCCTAGGATGGATTATTGACTCCGCAAAGGATGCGGTGGCGTATCACCTTCCCCGCGATCCTACCCGATGGACGAAGGGCAACACCTTGAATGAGGAAGAGGACAACGTCGACCCAACCAATACCGATGAAAGCGGTGAAGAACCGGCTCCCAAACGAAAGAGGAATGTGGGGAAGGGGGAATCCTCAAATGCCCAAACGGAACGGGATGATAAGAGGTTTGCCTATGTGAAGGAAATGCTCGACGAAATGGATGAGCGCATGGAGCAACACGGAAGAGCAATGCATGATGCGTTTCGTGTATCTGAAGCACGGATGCTTGAGAACGTGGATCGTCAATTTGCCGATCTTTACGTTCATCTTGAGAACAGGTTCGGAACGCACCATTAATTCATAACCCGAGCCAAATGAAGTGTGATCAACATTGGTTGTGGTGTGGTGTGTCGTATTATATTATGTTATGTTATGTCTAAAGTATTGAGTATACATGAGAGTATGTGAGAACTTATAAATGTGTCGGTATGATTGAACAATTAGGTCTATTGAGTAATTGTGTTTGATGAATAATTATGGTATTATGTCAGTAAACTTGTGCATTCATTTTATTATCCTATTTTGATTTAGTGTTCGTACACTCATCAGTATAAATTCTGTGAAATTTGTGTCAGTCCAGAGGCAAGTACGTTCGAACGCACCACTTTTTCCGTTCAGAACGCACACACAAAAACTGTTATATTTTCTTAAAAATCTGCTAAATTTTGAAAAGATTGTCATCATTCCAAAACAAAAGAATTTGATCATATTTACGAGCTCATACATTCATCAATTCATTCTTTGAGGGGGAGCTCGCATTTAGGGGGAGCCTTCCGTTGTTGAAGTCTCCTTGGCCCTTTTGATCTCTTTCAAAATGGGGGAGAAACGATCGTACGGAAAGTTCTCAACTAAATGATGAAACTCTCCGAACCGACAGTGTTTTGAAATTAATCAAAAGGGGGAGTTTGTTGGTTCAAATTTCCTGGTAGTTTGATTATTTCAAAACACTGTCAGTACTAATGTATACATCCAGAAAAGTGCAGGATAACATAGGTACGATACGAAGATGAAGGAGGACTTGTGAAGGAGGAGTTCATTGGATTACATCAAGAATCAGGACATGAAGTCTCAAGATAAACAAGAAAAGAAGAACACAAGGAAGGCCATTGGAATACATCAAGACTCGAGATGTTGAAGCCTTCCGTGAGTGGGATACGCCACAAATAAACCATAGGTACAAACCTAGTAGAACTCAAGTAAAATCATGTTCAAAATAACAAAGAGTTCAGTCAAGCAGGAAGTGCGTTCTGAACGAACTCAAAGTCCGTTCAGAACGGACTTGCTAAATATCAAAACTGTAAAGCTTGATTAGAACCAAACGTGTCACAGGGATGTGTGCGTTCGAACGAATAATCATGTCCGTTCGAACGGACAATTAGAATCCGTTCACTCACCTTCTGAGTGCGTTGAACGGACAATCTTTCCTGTGAACGGAAATATGTCACAGGGATATGTGCGTTCGAACGAACACACATGTGCGTTCGAACGGACAACCTGGAATCCGTTCACCCACTTTTCAGTGCGTTGAACGGACTCGTGTTCCTGTGAACGCAAAATGCTATGTATAATTGAGTCCGTTACGAACGGACATTGTCCGTTGGAACGGACCCAAGATGTACTTGCACGTTATTTTGAAACGGCTAGTGCAAACTTCAAGTGCGTTCTGAACGGACTGTATGCGTTCGAACGCACTGCAAGTTTTCTGAAGGATTTCTATAGAGAGTATAAATAGAATCCTTCATGGGTCTCTCTCTCTCTCACTTCCTCATTTTCAAACTTTCAAACCTAAAAAGAGAGAAACCCTAAGCTGTGATTATCTATATCCATTGATAGCTTGAGAAACCTCTTTAGATCGTTGATCTACTTTCGATATTCTCCACTAATCGTATCCCACTCACGTGACCGATCACGTTGTAGCTCGATTAGTGAAAAAGTGTAATAGGCTAGTGCAACAAATTGTAAAGAGCCTAAGCTATAGATCGATAGAAGCGTGTAAATCGATCTAGGCAAATCCTTGTAATCGAGTTGAGTTGGAATTCAATCGAAGGCCAAAAAGAGGCACAAGGCATTCCCGGAGACGTAGGTACTCGCGAATAATTGAGTCGGTCAATTAAGCGAGTAAAGGGTGAGTTAAAGCTACAAAGCAACCACCTACCGAACTTCGTAAACAAACATCTTGTGTCAAAGTGTTGTACGGTATCATCTTTATCATCCAAATTATTATTTATTCCGCACCGTAAATTAGGTTTAAATCTAAACTAAGTATAAGTTAGATTGCCGAATTTACCCCCCCTCTAGGTTAGAATTAACCAACAACTCGTGCCGCCATGATGTCCCCATCCTGCTGAACACCAGCCCCCGTACTCGTGTCATGTTGCCACCATCACCTCACACGCCTTCCCTTGCCCCTACACCTTCTCCGATTCACATACTGCCACGTCACAGCGCTGTTTTCCTGATCCGATCGACATACCGTACAATCACCATGATGTCGTTCCTGCTCATTACACATGCCGCAGTACCTCCGACTTTCATTTCCGAGCAGCGATACAAGTGCCTCCGTGCTGTCGTGATGTCCCGCTCCTGCTCCGGTGTACAAACTTCATCCCCGCGGTGATGCCGTTGTGTCGCAACGATGCCGTTCTCATAGCATGGCTCCTTTTCTTCCAGCCTCATCTTCCTTCTCTTAATGAGTCCCCCTTTTTCCCCCTTGTCTATTACACTTCCCTCCTACTCTTCATCTTTCTCCTTAATATTCATATTTAGACTAAGGGTTTCATTTCTCTATTTCTACTTCTCTTTGCCCTCTTTATCTTTTCTCTTTTCTATTCAGGCTTGAGGTTTGCAATTTGTTTCTCTTTCTTCTACGCAAAAGAAAAAGATGGCGGACTTGTGAAAGAAGGACCTCGAAGGACCTCGAAGGTTTTCTATTTGGCAATTGAAAATACCATTTATGATCAAAATTTTGTATTGGATATTAAAGCAAAATAAGATTCGTATGTAGGATAATCTTAGTAAAAGAGGAATGATAATAGTAAACATATGTAACATGTGTAACAAGGACCTCGAAGTAATCAAATGTAACATGTGTAAGAAGGAGTGACTTGTGAATGGACAAAGATATTACTAAAGATAAAAGTACCATTAAAGGTTGTTATCTACGGATGGTTGATGTTAAACAATAGAGTGCTAACAGCCTACAACTTGGAGAAACGCGGGTGTCCCCACAACCCGCTTTGTTCACTATGCATGGAAACGTTGGAGACGGTTATGTTGGTTAATTCTAACCTAGAGGGGGGGGTAAATGTGGTAATCTAACGTACACTTACTTTAGATGATACCCTAATTTACGGTGCGGAAATAATAATAATTTAGATGATAAAGATGATACCGTACTAACACTTGAACACAAGATGTTTGTTTACGAAGTTCGGTAGGTGGTTGCTATGTAGCTTTAACTCACCCTTTACTCGCTTAATTGACCGACTCAATTATTTGCGAGTACCTACGTCTCCGGGAATGCCTTGTGCCTCTTTTTGGCTTTCGATTGACTTCCAACTCACTCGATTACAAGGTGTCGCCTAGATCGATTTACACGCTTTCTATCGATCTATAGCTTAGGCTCTTTACACTTTGTTGCACTAGCCTATTACAATTTTTTCACTAATCGAGCTACAACGTGATCGGTCACGTGAGTGGGATACGATTAGTGGAGGATTTGGAAAGTAGATCAACGATCTAAAGAGGGTTTCTCAAGCTATCAATGGATATGGATAATCAAAGCTTAGGTTTTCTCTCTTTTGGTTTTCAAAGTTTTAAAGTGAAGAAGTGGGAGAGAGAAGCCCTAGAAGGATTCTATTTATACTCTCTATAGAAATCCTTCAGAAAACTGACAGTGCGTTCGAACGCACAATGTTCGTTCCGAACGCACATGCAGTTTGTACTAGCCATTTCAAAATAATGTGCAAGTATATTTGTGGGTCCGTTCGAACGGACAAAGTCCGTTCATAACGGACTCAATTATACATTGCATTTTGTGTTCACAGAAAGGATTGTCCGTTCAACGTATTTAACTGGTGGGTGAACGGATTCTAAAAGTCCGTTCGAATGGACATGTTTGTTCGTTCGAACGCACACAATCCTGTGACAGTTTTGGTTCTTATCAAGAGATAATATTTTGATATGTGGTAAGTCCGTTCTGAACGGACTTTGAGTTCGTTCAGAACGCACTTCATGCTTGATTGAACTCTTTGTTATTTTGAACATGATTTTACTTGATATCTACTAGGTTTCTACCTATGGTTTATTTGTGGCGCATCTCACTCACGGAAGGCTTCAACATCTTGATTCTTGATGTATTCCAATGGCCTTCCTTGTGTTCTTCTTGTCTTGTTCATCTTGAGACTTCACACGCACTCCTTCATCTTCGTATCGTACCTATGTTATCCTGCACTTATCTGGATGTATACGTTAGTAATGACAGTGTTTTCAAATAATCAAACTATCAGGAAATTTGAACCAACAGGTTAATCATCTCTTCATCTAGGGATGTCAATGGGGTGGGGAATCCCCATCCCCGTGGGGACCCGACCCGAATGGGACGTGGAATCCCCGATTACTTGCCCCGCGGGGTGGGGATGGGGTGAGGAGTTTGTTCCGGATGCGGGGATGGGGTGAGGAGTTTGTTCCGGATGTCAATGGAGTTTGTTCCGGATGCGGGGATGGGGTGGGTATGAGGATAGATAGCCCCGCCCCATGGGTTACCCTGCCCCGTGCCCCACGGGTTATCCCGTCACATACGTCGCGGAGTCCCGAATTTAAAATTATAAATATATTTCTAAATTATAAATTGTTAGTTCAAAAAATTCTAAATCTGTACTTGTCTTTTTAAAAAATTATAAATTATATCTTGTCCTTTTGATGGACGAGATTTTGGCGTGTTTTAATATGTCGTTGTGTTAAAACCCCGAACAATCAACAAAATTTATAATCTATGTTTCAATAGTGGCAAGTGTATAGATTCGTTCCACAAGGAGCAATTGCGTCAAAGATCGATAAAGTTTGAGACTTGATTTGGGAGCAGCTTTGGATTCAAATTGAAAAATAATTAAACTAAGTAACAAGCATTAAGATCACACAAACAAACAAGGAAGATTTCGAAAGCAAAAGATTCATTAAACCACGAATTCTTTACACAAATCCAATTCAATTAAAACTACAAGAATTCCAAGAAAGGAAAGAAAACACCTAGAGAGATGAAGTGAGCTCCGAGTCTCGTCTTGGATGCCTTCCTTGTTGCTTTGAGATGCTTAGTGAGCTAGACACCTCGCACAACTCGTTCCTTTCGTACCAATCCACTCGCCAATCGAAGTGAGCTCCGTACCGGTTGAGTGAACTCGAGATTTGCAAGGGATCAATTGGAAGGAAGCTTCCAATCAAATTAGAGTAAGCTCGACTCCTTGCTTGCGCGGATTCGGATGAAGGAAGCTCCAACCAAAATCCCACAACTCGATCTTCGTCGAAGTGTAGACCAATTCACCGAATGAAGTGAGCTTCAATTCGGTGATCGGTCTTAGAGAATTATCATTCGATTTTGCAATTCTTGCGTGTTCTTGAAAGTTTTTGGAAGTTCTTGAAAGGGAGGGAGAGAGAGAGAGAGAGAGAGAGAGAGAGAGAGAGAGAGAGAGAGAGAGAGAGAGAGAGAGAGAGAGAGAGAGGAGTGAAAGTGCTCCGAAGAGCGTAAATCTGTCCATAGGCCTTGGGGTCTTATTTATAGTGTCATTGGGGCTTTCCCATTGGCCGAGAGATGGGTGAGAGGATTGAGGGTAGTTGGGGGTGGTAGGTGAGGTAGGTGGGGCTGTAGAGTGGCAATTGTGTGAGTGGTTTTCGAGTAGAGTTTGGTGCAATCTCTTATGTTGATGATTGTTTGCCTCCAGTCTCATTCATGTACCGAATATATCGGTATAATATATCGTTTTCACTCCTCTTGACGTGTTGGAGACAACTACACTCTACAAATTCCCATAATTTCCTTCTAATTCCTGTGATTAAGCAATAAAACACACTTAGTGAAGAAATATTCATGTTATCTCAAATATGATTAATAAAGTATATAGAATTGTTCTTCACAAGGGCTAAAATCCCCAAATTAAGCATTAAATTTGTGCCTTATTTGCCTCACATCAAATACCCCCACACTTAAACCCTTGATCGTCCTCGATCAATTGGAGTATAAAAGTCAAACACAAGAGAGAATCGCATAAGATTTTGTTGAAGTTATATTGTTGGTTCAAAAACTAATTTCACAAGGCAAATTGGGTTACTCTCGTTTCATCATGATTACTAATATTGAGAGAGATATAGGTTGATGAAATATAGAATCTATTTCAATAAATTGCACAAATTCAAAGAGTTTACAAGAGCAAATGATCTCAACCGAAAAATATGATTAAACACCATCATTCAATTCTTTTCACTCCACAATTCACAAGGATTATCATGAAAAAGCATTAATGAAAACCAATTTTTCCGTTTTGCAAAAATCGCTTCTTAAATGTAATTTGTCACTTTTGAACCGTTCGGTACGTTAGTACTTGGTTCATCTTCGATTTCTACTAAATTTTCCCAACTTGTGCTCGATTTTTGAACTCCTTTTCTTTCCTTTTTATTCTTTTTATTCCTTTTCTTCTTTTCTTTTATTCTTTTTATTTCTTTTCTTTTGTTCGTTGTTGCTTTCGATGGTCCCCATGTATGTCCTTTGGGATAACAAGTGGTCATGACTCACACCACTCATTACTTAGTCAAACTCCATGGATCCGCACAATCTTTAGCCAACAAGTGGTCATGACTCACACCACTCATTACTTAATCAATCGCACGGACTCGACAATCGAAAGCGCTTTAATCCGTGATTGTAGAAAACTTTTTCGCATCGACTCTTGATCATGACTCACACCAAGAACCGGCTACATTGGTTTACTACGACTCATGCACCCCTTTAGCCAACAAGTGGTCATGACTCACACCACTCATTACTTAATCAAGGTGCATGAGCTCATTTAATCAAGCTTTGAGCGCAAATTGGCTCCCGTTAGTGTAAATTCGAATTCCCATGAACGGTCGAGCTCTTTAAGTGCAAATGGTCAAATTTTAGATTCAAGCAAAACTTACTAAATTGGTTCAAACAAAACTTTTTAGAAATTCCAAGTTCAAAATGGGTTTATTTATTGAAAATGGTATGTCATGTAAATCGAGGATTGATCAAATTGTCAAAAACTCATTAATTTGTGAAAATATCGATTAGGGCTTGAATCCCCGAAAGAATCTCTTAAAGATTTCAACCAAAATTCTTCAAATATTATGTAAAATTAAAATTTTGAGAGTAAAAATGGTGGTTCGGTGAAAATTCGTTTAAAAAACAACAAATTAATTCAATGAAGTGGAGAAAAAACTTTTTTATGCAATTCATACGTGTATTATGACTCAGCAAGCTCCTAGGTTCAAAAAATATTTTTATGATTTTTTTTTTTTTTTTATGATTTTTAAATTTTTAATTGGGCTCATACAGGTCAAAGATTGTATGTCACCCCCCCCCCCCCCCCCCCCCCCCCCCACTTAGAGATTACTTGTCCTCAAGTATAAAAAGTCAAAATTTTCAAAAAGAGGGATAATAGAGAGATACAACCTTTGATGCGTGGGCGTGCCTCCCTCGCTAGCACTCTTGTTTAACGTCTTGAGCTCGACCATGCCGATGTTATCCTCCTTCAAAATTAAACGAAGCGCTCACATGGATTGCTACTTTTCGACCGCCTCGAAATACTCTCTTTGAGATGTCGGAGATGAGAGAAATCGGCGCTTGTATCACACAATTTTGCATATGTCGAAAGTGGCGTCAATATTTTCTCAATTTCGCTTCGGATTTTTCGAATTGCTTCATTGCTTGGAGTTTGATGAAGAGGAGTTGTGAGAGGCGTTAGTGTCTTGAATGTATTTGACTTCCTTGATAAATCTACACAAGGTGAATTTCTATCATGAGAAGCATCATAGTTCTTAAATGAATTAAAATTGATGATATATGGAAAGAATTCACCTTGGAGAATTGCAGATTTCTCTTCTTGCTCGTTTGATAATTGCGCGTTTTCATCGATTGGAGTGAGTTGAACCGTCTTTTGGAGAGTCGAATCCAATGACACCTTTTCTTCTTCAATGATCGTTCCAATGCTTTCATCGAATCCCCCCATACTTGAACTCTTGTCGCCTTCAATCTCCATGATCTCCTTGTTTGAATACTCTAACTCGAGGTTAGTCACTCTTTTGTCTAGATTATTCATGAACGATTGAATATTTTCGAGTCGAGGAGAATTGGTTTTAATCTCATGCGAGATATCACTTATCTCTTGTTTGAATTCTTCGACATTTTGTTTTAACTCTTGTTTGATTTCTTCACAATTTTGTTTAAAGGACATCATCATCGCCATCATTTCAACCATCATTTCTTTTTAATTCTTGGTCTTGATCTTCGTTTTGGGATTGAAATTGTGGATCTTGGTAATCAAATTCATGTTGAGATTCGAGTTCGTTTTGAGAAGGTTCGTATATGGGGTTTGAGTAGTTATTGGTGGTTTCGGTGTAGTATTGTGTCTCATAACCCCATGGGGATTCATTTTCGTATTCGCGAGCTTCATAGATGGGATTTCGATAAAGGGTCTCGGTGTGTGATTCATCGAATTGAGTTGTGGTGGAACATGAGAGCCAACCGAGCCTTCGTTCTTCCATGGATTTTCGAGCTTCGTTTTCTTTTCTTTCTTTTCCTTCTTCCCATTCTTCGATATCTTGATTGATCATTTCTTTAAGCGTCATATTTTTTGGATATCTTCTTGGAGTTCTTTCTTGAGTTAGCAATTCTCCAAAAGTTCTTGGTCTTTCTTGATGATCCATCTTTCTCTACTCCGTGTACCATGCAAGAATAGAAAGAAAAAAATTCGAATTTAGTGAAATATCAAATTCAAATGTATCAAATCTATTAAAAATATCACTCGAGATTGCAAGTTTGATTCAAAATTTGACATTAACATTACTCCCCGGCAGCGGCGCCATTTGATGGACGAGATTTTGGCGTGTTTTAATATGTCGTTGTGTTAAAACCCCGAACAATCAACAAAATTTATAATCTATGTTTGAATAGTGGCAAGTGTATAGATTCGTTCCACGAGGAGAAATTGCGTCAAAGATTGATAAAGTTTGAGACTTGATTTGGGAGCTGCTTTGGATTCAAATTGAAAAGTAATTAAACTAAGTAACAAGCATTAAGATCACACAAACAAACAAGGATGATTTCGAAAGCAAAAGATTCATTAAACCACGAATTTTTTACACAAATCCAATTCAATTAAAACTACAAGAATTCCAAGAAAGGAAAGAAAACACCTAGAGAGATGAAGTGAGTTCCGAGTCTCGTCTTGGATGCCTTCCTTGTTGCTTTGAGATGCTTAGTGAGCTAGACACCTCGCACAACTCGTTCCTTTCGTACCAATCCACTCGCCAATTGAAGTGAGCTCCGTACCGGTTGAGTGAACTCGAGATTTGCAAGGGATCAGTTGGAAGGAAGCTTCCAATTAAATTAGAGTAAGCTCGACTCCTTGCTTGCGCGGATTCGGATGAAGGAAGCTCCAACCAAAACCCCCACAACTCGATCTTCGTCGAAGTGTAGACCAATTCACCGAATGAAGTGAGCTTCAATTCGGTGATCGATCTTAGAGAATTATCGTTCGATTTTGCAATTCTTGCGTGTTCTTGAAAGTTCTTGGAAGTTCTTGAAAGAGAGAGAGAGAGAGAGAGAGAGAGAGAGAGAGAGAGAGAGAGAGAGAGAGAGAGAGAGAGAGAGAGAGAGAGAGAGGGGGAGTGAAAGTGCTCCGAAGAGCGTAAATCTGCCCATAGGCCTTGGGGTATTATTTATAGTGTCATTGGGGATTTATCATTGGCCGAGAGATGGGTGAGAGGATTGAGGGTAGTTGGGGGTGGTAGGAGAGGTAGGTGGGGCTGTAGAGTGGCAATTGTGTGAGTGGTTTTCGAGTAGAGTTTGGTGCAATCTTTTATGTTGATGATTGTTTGCCTCCCGTCTCATTCATGTACCGAATATATCGGTATAATATATCGTTTTCACTCCTCTTGACGTGTTGGAGACAACTAAACTCTCCAAATTCCCAGAATTTCCTTCTAATTTCTGTGATTAAGCAATAAAACACACTTAGTGAAGAAATATTCATGTTATCTCAAATATGATTAATAAAGTATATATAATTGTTCTTCACAAGGGCTAAAATCCCCAAATTAAGCATTAAATTTGTGTCTTATTTGCCTCACATCACCTTTAAAATTTTACTTTGTATCTTTTTACCTTCCATATTATTGATAATTTCTATATTATCAATTTTTGAATTTACATTATTTCTGTTTTTTTCTCTATTGACTTTGCTCATAAACCCTAACATCCCTAATTCTAATTAGTTTACAGTTTTCTTCTAAATTATTTTGAATTGGAATTTGGATAAATACCCTAATTAGTTTATAGTTTTCTTCTAAATTATTTTGAATTGAAATTTGGATAAATATAGATATGACTGAGTTGTTTGGAGGTCAACTTTTCTTTTTATGTTCAAGGATTTGAGTAAAATTTTCAAAAGACATTTATATCTTAGGATTTGAGTAATATTTGTATTAAATTTGCATGACATATTAAATGGTTTAAAAAATGATATTTGGTTGTTATTTTTTATGTTTCTTTGAATTGTAATTTCTATGATATTTTAGATCCGAGTAATTATTTTTTAAGTATTCAATAAAATAAATTTTCGATTTTTATGTCAATTTGGCGGGTCATGGGATTCCCAACGGGGACGGGAAACCCCGCGGGGCGGGGATGAGGCATAAAATTTGCCCGTGAATTAAACGGGGTTTGGGGTGGGGAATCCCCGCGAAAGACGGGGTTGGTATGGGGAGTACTTGCCCCGACTCCGACCCTCCCCATTGACATCTCTATCTTCATCCATTGTCCATTCAGAAGAGAGATTTGGAGAAGCATTCAACCGATTCTAATTCCGAGGAAATGCAAAATCAAAAATGATGGTGGAACACGAGAGCGAGTTTGACAAAAGAGGAGGCCGGCCAATGGGATGTCCTGGTAGGATCGTCGCCGCAAACAAACACACAAGAACAATACACATACACAAAGATTTTTACGTGGAAACCCCGAAGGAAAAAAAACCACGGTCGTCGGCGCTCAAACTATTTTACTATACTGGAGAAAGAGAGAATACAATTATTGGTATTTGTTGGAATGAATAAAACTCTAGTCTAGTCCTCTATTTATAGCTAAAGTCCTACCGAATACAAGGAAATAATACAAGGAAATAATCATTTCCTTAATTACCATTCAATCATGGCAATAACAATATATGGAGAACTTTCCTATCTCTGCAAGGTTTTCTTTTTCCAATTTTCTAATCCTCGGGTTTCCAAAAGTCTCCATACCGTAACATGTCTGATGGATAGCGACGATCTGGACGATTTGGTGCGAGAGAAACAATTGAATCTTTTAGCGAAAGGCTAGAATGCATCTTGTTGTGATCAATTGTATTAGAGATTTGAATATCAAATGGGTCAAATATTGCTAAACGAGGAAAAATTACGGACTTAATGTGAAGTCGGTCTATTAGCCAAGTCGTTAATTACTTTGTAAATTTTTAAATGGGATTGTACTTTGGTCGTGTTGTATTTGGGCTATTTTATTTTCGAGTTGCTCGGTTAGGCTTTTATTAGGCCTTACAGGAGTTTTTATTTTTCATGCTATTTTACTAGCTTTATCCCCACGCAATTGCGCGGGACAACATACCTACTTTTTACATGTTTTTTATATAATTATTTAAATAGAATTAACTCGTGTGTGAATTAACGCGCGTGCGTTTGAACTAAATTAATCTAATCATGACATATTTGCAAATATCATGATATCAATAGATGCATAAGATTCATGAAGTTAGTCTATCACAGATATTATTTTCTGATATAATTTGTACAAATAGCATTTGTTCAGTTGCTTTAAAATCGATTAATATAATCAGGACATATTCGCAAATATATTTGATGTCAATAGATGCATTATAGTTACGGTTCATTAAAGGATCACAATGTGTCATATGGATACAACGGGCAAATGACAAAAAAATTTCATATATGCCCGTGCAAAATGAGCAAATAAAAAAAAATTGAAAAGCAAAAAAAGGACCAAAATGTAAAAAGGAAAAAAATTGGGTAAAAAGGAAAATTACAAAAAAAAAATTTGAACTTACGAAATTGCATGCATAACTCTGCCTAGTGAGAAAATTAAAAAAAAAAATTAGAAAATAAGAAAAATGTAAAAAAAGACCAAAATAGAAAAAAAATGATCAAAATGTAAGAAATGACCAAAATGTAAATAAACCAAAAAAAAATCAAAAATACAAAATAGGTACGTGGCCTTATGTATGATAAATAATTTTCTTTACTTTATACATATTATTAATTTTACTAATGATAAGAGGAAATAAAAAAAAGTCTTGGTAGTATAGTGAGTGAGAGAAATAGATGTGTATATAGACCATTTTGCATATTTCTGGCAGTATTTGGATGAGGATGTGAAAGCACTCTCTGAATTTTTCAAACAAAAAATGATTACGTGTTTGGCCTATTATTTATTTAAGAATAAAAATGTTGAAAATTTGGAGTATATAGTTTATTTATTTGTAAATAATTTGTTCAATGACAACTCAGGATATTTCTAAATGACCCTCATTCAGTTATTCTCTTAATGCCGGTCACACGTAAATTACGATCTGGTTTGAACTAATTATCTAAGTTGGTTAGCTTCGTTTAAGCAATGAATGGTTTGAATTAATTTTCTAAGTTGGTTAGGTTCGTTTAAGCGATGACATGTTTTTGCATATGTGTCCTTGTAAAATTTATATATGAATTCAACCTCACTTAAGAATTGTTGGTCCTTATTTAGTCGTCTCCGAATTTATGTTTTAATTATGATTAATTGCGACACGCACTTAATTACTTTTCAATTATGTGGTCTTTGATTTATTAATATATTTTCTTACATGTAAATTATAGTTTAAAAAATCAAGAATATATATTAGGGTGGTTATTTAAAAATTACACCTTACCTTTTTTTAGTCCATAATTTGTTGGTGCATAGGAACTTCAAAATTTTGTTTGTACCTATCTAAAATTGGCATGTAGTTCCCGTGTTTTCTTAACCGAGTTGAACAATATTTTTGAGTATCTATACATGGTTGACGCGTTCCACTTATGAAAGATCATCTAAGCACCTTAAAAATTGCTTGACATTCATTTTTTATTCCTGTTCAATCTCTTTTTGTGATCTCTTCATCTTCTTCTTCTTTTCTTTAAGAAATCATATTTTGTCTCTTAAATTTGTTAGGATATCTTGGATATCATCATTGTTGTTCATTAACCCATAGCTTTTCACCGATTTGGATATTGTCATCTCTTCATTTTTGTTTTTAAATTTCTAGTTTTCGTTTTTACGGGTTTATTCTCTATTGATAATCCATAAACACAATGGGAGGGGTTTGTGCAAGTGGAGCACCGAAAGAAGAAGAAGTTATTCAAGGTGCTGCGAGTAATCACGGAAAAACACAAGACAAGCAAAAATATCAGCGAATTACAAATGATGAATTCAAAGAAGACAAAGATTTCCCTCACGACAATTCATCACGCGCTTCGAGTTCTACAGAGGTTGAAAATTCGACCAAATTACAAGAAAAATATTCTCTCGAATCGAAACTAAAAAGAAACCAATCCAAGGTTTCGGAACATGGTTCCACCTCAAAGGCAACCTCCTTTTTTATTTACATTAAAATTAATTTTGATTCACCGCCTGTATCACCGATTTAACATGAAAAAGATTGGAAAATTTATGATTTGTTCAAAATTAATTTGGAATTCCAACTCATATCATAACCAAAATATTTAACCGACGTCATTATAAACTAATAAACCACCTGATGAACTTTTCACGCTCAAACCAGGATTGTGAAGGACAAAATCAAAAAATCAAGTCGACAAACATCAAATTTCTGAAGGCAATGGAAGCATTCGACAAAATAAGTATGAGCATGACCAATTTTGGCCTGAGTACGAGTTTTTCGCCGATGCCAAGAAATGATGACAAACTCGATATTTTATGTTTTGAGGTAGCCAACACAATTTTGAAAGGATCAAAATTACTAGATTCTTTATCTCCAGAAAAACTGAGGCAATGTAAAATGGATGTTCTCAAATCAAAGGGCATACAAAAATTGATATCCAATGACATGAACGAGCTTCTTCGCCTCGCTGCATATGATAAAAGGTGCAACATATTCTTTTTTTCTTTTTGAAGAGAACCTAGTCCATGAAACGAATCGTGGTAATCTTCAATTTCTTTTCTTACAAGGGTGCCAATAAAACTTGAATATATGACCTATGATATGTTGTGTTACGTTGTCAACCGGCTGGACATAATATTTAATTAATTGTTTTTCCGAATTCATCTTTTTTTCCCAAATGTAGCTTAAACTAATATCGGGTTAATCAATATGTTATAATCTTATAGCTTTTGTGTTTTGTAATTTGACAGGCTAGAACTAAAAGTATTTATGGGAGAAATTGTCCGATTTGGAAATCGTTGTAAAAGTCCTCAGTTTCACAATTTGGACCGCTTATTCGTCACGTAATGATGATATACATATAATACAAATTAATATCATTTTTCTTAAGATTCAGACCTTCTAAAATGAAATGCAATTTTTTTGTTAATTTATAGATTTGAATCAGAACAAGTTCCCATAGATGGCTTCGAACAAATTGCAAGAGAAAAAAATGAATCTCTATTGAAGCTGGCTCAGCGTACTACAGTGAGCATTACTTTTACCATTATTAATTATAGTATGTGGTGTATAAAAAAATATTGACATATTGGGGTGTTTTTTTCCGCAAATATAGAAGACTAATTAAAAGAATGCAATTTTGATTATTAGGATCAAGATAAGATTTACTTTTGGGGATAGAACAAATTAAGAAGTTGCAAATTCATTGTATAATTCAGCTAATATTTTGTTTAATTTAGTTTATGATATATTTTTAATTACTTTGTTAGGATCTTTATCTTGAGCTGCATTTATTGAGAAAATTTGAACAAAAATACGAGAAGAAATGCGAGGAAGAAAAAAAGAACATTGTTTCTCAAAGAGGTGAATACTTTATTAATCAATATAGGCTTTCAATGAATTATTTCGTACAAATAATCCTTCTATTGTGGTAATAATAAAATCTCCATTTTTAATGAAATTACAGGAGATAGAGCAAAAGATTTTAAGAGATACATATATAACAAAAAGGATTGCATTAAAGACCTAAGGAAAAAAACTCTTTGGTTCAGAAAACCGGAGGAGGTAAAATATATTTAATTCACATCGACAACATTTTCGAAAAATAGAATATTACTAATTATATGGAAAAAAAATTCAAATTTAGATAATAGAAAAGTGTATCGATATAGTTCACTTTGCGCATTTGGAGATCCATAAAGCATTCAAAATTGAAGGTACGTGCACATTGCATATCTGTTTGTTTTTTTCCAATTTGTTGCAACGTTTGAAATTTTATTAATTTTTCATACATTTGAATTTATGGGTTAAATAAATTGTTTTATATCCAATTTTACATGCAGAGAATTGTATGATGAAGTCGTCAAGCAATTCCGTAACCCTAGGATCTGCCGGGCTCGCGTTGCATTATGCAATTATAATAACAAAAATGGACTCGGTAATTTTGGTAATTTTCAAAAAGAATATCATAACCATTTAGTGTTCCTTTTTATTTTATTTTTAGCTAAGAGCAGTCTTTACTATTTTGTTTTTACTAATTATTATGTATTAGGTACTTTTCTACAAGTCACTGCCTTATACCGTGAGAGAGGCATTATACGAATCTTTGCCTCCAAATATTAAACGGGCTCTGAAAACTAAACTTCTCTCAATTCGAATAAACGAAGAGGCAAGCTACCACTCTTTTTAAGTTAATTTATGAGACCATATATGATTGTACTCACCAATGACGGATCTTGACATGATTTATTGGGGGAGTAAAATGAAAGATTGATTTTGAAATTATGCTGCATTATTTTATTTTTTTTGGGAGAGGGAGAGAATAAAATTTACAATAAAATACATCTGGTCACTAGATATATATACTGTTCGGGAAAAATTTTGGAGAGGTGACCGCACTGCGCGGCTCCTACTAAGATCCGTCCCATTAATCATTCTCGAAATACGCATAAAAGATGAGAGAGAAGAGTTGCGAGGACAAAGTAAAACTTTCCATGAAATAAAGCACTGTACATGTGCGTGGTAGTTTCGTGTTTTTTTCGCTGAACGTGCTTTATCTGGTTTTCTTACAGGATACAGCAGACAATATCAGAACAGAAGTGGAGAAAACCCTAAGTTGGCTTCGCCGAATGGCCTCTAACACGATCAAGACACAGCGAGAGTTTGGATCGGTCGGTGAAATGTCAATGAGGTAAAAAATATCCCGGAATATCCACATGTCCCTATAAATTCGAAAATATCACAAATACCCTTCCAAGACGTAAAATATCACAAGTTTGAAATGCCATAGATGCCCCCACAATATGTACTGAATGCCATAGATACCCATAATGTATAAAAATATCATTTGCTTTCATTGTTTTTTCTAGTTGATTCAATATTTTTAAATACTAGCATCATTCCGTTATATTTTTCCGTGAATACGTTGAGAAAAATTGTAATTAGAATAAAACATTATCCATGAAATTTTCATTTTTGGGGAGGCGCAAGTAATATTTACCATGTTTTAAAGAAAATATGCATGATATTTCAGTGTTTTGTAGGGATGCATATGAAAGCATGAGTGTTCTAATTTATTACTACTTAATATAAATATTTTCTTGTCATTCTTTGTTAACTAGGGCCGAGGAGAATGAGTATAGCAGTGCACGCAAGTGTATCCTGTTACAAACTCTCGAGCATGCAAATAAAATAAAAACAGAACAAGTCATATTGGATACTTTAGTATTACTTCACAGGCTTGTTAAATGTTCTAACAGTCGAGAGCCGAGACTTAATCGGACGCGATATTGATCCACGGGAGAATGTACGTCACGTAAGGAACCTTGTTCGAAAGGATTTCAGGGAGAGTCAACAATTCGAACGTCTTGTTCTATATCTTTGCGCAAGAAAAATATCAACTATTTTCTTTTTGGCACAACCAATTCAAGTAGTGCGAGCAGACCCGTCCCTGGGGTTTAGCCCACCAAGCCTAAGTCTAAAGCTCCGTCCAAAAAAGAGTCCCTAAATTTTTTTGCACACATATATGTATTATAATTAATAAATGTAAAGTCCACTGCACACAAGCCCAACACTTACTTACCTCTCAGACCCGATCCGACCCACTGACCCGACCCGACCCTGATCCGATCCGACCCCACTAACACGACCCGATCCAATTTCCCCCCTCCTAACCGGACCCACTCTCCAAACAACACCCAATTCAATTTCCCTCTCGCCCCAATTCAATTCACTCCGACCCCACTGTCTCAAGGCCCCACTCGTGTCCCACGAGAAGCCACGACCCCAACCCACCCTTCTTGACCCCACATCCCCCGACCGGATCCCACTTTCACCTGCCGGAACCCACTTCTTCCGAATTTTTGCAATTTTGAATTTTGTTTGGTTTGCTTCGTTTTTTCAGCAATTGCGATGGTTTTCAGCCGTTTTCAGTGGTTTTCAGGTAATTTTCAGCAATTTACAGGGATTAGGAGCGATTTTCAGCAATTTATATATGTTTTCTGCATTTTCCAGGTCATTTCCCACGAATTTCAGCCTATTTTCAGTCATTTTCGGCGAATTTCAGCCCATTTTTTGTGATTTTGAGCCAATTTTTCTGCGATTTTAGGCAATTTTCTGCGATTTGCCGCCTAAAAGAATTTATTTGTCGGGACATGAAAAGAAGGAGAAGAAGGAAACAATCGAAAGGGTTGTTCAATCTCAAAGAGCCGCCTAAAATAATTTTTCTGCGATTCAGCCAATTTTCTAGATTTTTTGTTTAAATTGAAGTGTTCCACCGATGAATCGTTGCTAGCTTGTTGTCATAACTTTGAAAATGTCCTAAAACATGGCGATATTTCGGATAATGATGGAAGAGACCTATACATGAAATTAAAAAAATTTAAAAATGAATTGTCAAAAGGAGTCGAAAAGCCAATTGAAATTCTCAATTATTTGAACCATTTGATCACTTGCTATATTCATTTTGATTATTTATTATGATTGTATTACGTTTACAATATAATTTTGGTACACTCATTTTGATTTGAAAAAAAAAAAATTATGATTTCAAAAGTCTCATCTTTATGTTCGCCTAATGCTACCAAAATTCTAGGACCGGACCTGAATGCGAGCAAGGTTGTCATCATCGGGATTTTATCTTGAATCGTTTAGGGATATAATCGAATCGGATCGTAAAATCGTATTTTGAATCGTAAGATTTTATGAAAAATGAGTATTAACTAGAAAACTAATATAACTGACACGATTTTCTAAATAAAATGGTATATAACTTAATTGATAGAATATGTTTTATTCAATTTAATCATTATAATCGTATACAGTATATTATAATTAAACAAAAATGAAGTATTCGTAGCTATGCAAACGTTAACCACAACCAACAAAACTATTAAAGATTAATCAAACTAAGATAAAATAAAACAAATAATATACACAAAAAGTTAAGTAAACATAAAATAATTAAAGAAGATCGGTGAAAAAAAAAGTTATTTTTATTCTTGCAATATTACCTGATATTGCAATATGTCAATATTTCATTTTGAATTCCAAGTTACTTAATTAGACATGAGGTCATAATTGTCTTGACAGTGTAATCGTAAAATCGTATAATTTTTATTCATTTGCAAGTCATGACAGTGTAATCGTAAAATCATAAATATATGAGATTCTACTAGATTTTACATCTTGAATCGAGATTCTACCAGAAATCTACCAAATTAAGATTCTACGTCCAACTCGAATCGTTTTGTCAAATTAGAGTCGTAGAATCGTAAGATTCTAAGAGTTGAATCGGGATTTTGACAACTATGAATGCGAGAGAGTTTTCTCTTTCAATTGATGTTCAGACTTCAGAGGGTCTAGACTTAATCGGACACGATCATTGATCCACATGAGAATATTTTCTTATTGAAATGACGCCCAATAATCAAGAAAATAGGGGAGTTATATTGTTGCGCGCCCCCCTAATTTGCCTAGCAAGATAGTTATCTGTCTTAATTTTTTTGGTCTACGATACCTTCTAACCCCAAGGCATGATTATCATGTAAACCCTGATTTGATTAGCGTCCTTTTCCCGATGAATTGGACTGAAAATAGACAAAATGATAATACCAACAAATGTTAATATCATTCTAAGCATGGTCATACATATCTCTGTCCTAATTCAACGGGAGGCCAAAGGTATCTCCCTCTAAAGAGGGGAACAAATCATGTTTTGGTTGCTCACATTCTTCGTCGTGCTTCAATTCATACCCTACAACATCCTTTCAGACATCGGTCAAGACGACATAGAAATGTATCAAAGTATAAAGTTCCACATGTCGTAGGATCAACCATACTATATTTTATGGGAATCGCTGATGACAGTAAACATGTATCTTCCCATGTGGTGGTCATTCCATAATGTAATCTCTATTACATACATATGTTTCAAACTTGATAACCAATATTCATGGTTAGTAAAACGTAATCATCAGTTTTCAAACATACTAGCATGTGAGTACATAGTTTTCTTATGTAAGTATGTTTGTCTCTACAAACATCATATGTCCTACTAGGGATTACTTTTATAATGACATATTGATTCATAGGTTCACTATCAACGTCACGTACTTTCATGATATGATCGAGATTGTCATTCATGTTTATTCTTTTAAGATTAAAATCAAAATCATATACACTTAACAATAATGATAAGAAATTTTAATTGAATAACGTTGAATTACACAATCCTTCGTAACTATTACATAGGTCTAGGACACTACACATTCAAACTCTTGGTGCGATCTTCATGTATGTTAATGTAAACTTCATGATGTATGTATGTGTTTTATTCCTATTAATCACACTTGGATGAAAACATTAGTAGCTTGGTTGTTGATTTGAATAACATCAAATAAGTCAACATATATGATATACATATTGTATTTCTTTTTATACATATATACCAAAGAATATACAATTATATATGGGCCGAACATAATTAGGTAGGTTTAACCTAATTATGTTTCCTATTATATGTATACAAAATTAATATTTATATATTTTATTTATTTATTTAAATTATTGTGTTTGATTAATTTTTTTGTTATCAAATGAAAATATGATCCATACTTATACTTGAAGAAAATAATTTTTATGTCAAACTTTTGGTCTATTTTATTGTGTTTGAAAAATATGATTATTTTCGATATAAAATACTTATAAATATGATTATTAAGATTTGATAAAAAAAAAAAAGTACGATATTTATTTTGATGTTTTTTCAGATAATATAGATTTTAGATATACATATACAAACTTTTGGTCTATTTTAGTAAATCTGAAACATATTGTGTCTTTTTATAAATTTTTCCTAAATTTATTTGCAAATTTAGGTACATAAAAATCTTGAAGTTTCATAGTTCAATTACATCAACCCAAACATAAAAATTATAAATTCAGTAGTTTCACTTTCGTGAATCCAAACATTTGAATTTCAAGTGTATTTCCGGGAAGTCGACTTACGAAAAGTTCATTTACTTGATGTAATTTCTGATACGGTCACCTAAACATGCCCTAAATACATGTATATAGCTTCTTATTCTCTTATCAACACATTAGCCCCCAAGGAAAAATAATAATTGGCTAAACCCTAATATTTATTTGCGGCCAAATTATTTGTTGCCGAGAATAATCTTTTGTGGCCGAATATATACGTGTATTTTGAGAGAGTAAAGAGAAAGAGAATTTGTGTCGAGACGGTCGTTGTTTCGCTAGTACGAGACGGTCACTCCCGTTCAAGACAAACACGGTGAATACGAGTAGAGAATTCAGGATTTTCTGGAGCACGCCGTGATCGGATTGGGAGGCTAGACGAGACACGAGACGGGGAGAAGAAGACTCGCCGTTCCAAGACGATTCTCTCTGCCACCGAATCAAGCGTTATCCGAAAAGGTATAAACACGAAACTCTATCTTCGAATATAATTTTTTTACATGGGTCCTTCTTGACAAGCGTGTCTGCAATTTTCCATTGCGTCTAGATGCCGTGGGCCCCAACAATTTATACCAAATTTGAAACATTTCAAATATTTGATTAATATCGTGTAATCATTTGTGTAGCATCTCAACTATTCATATTCATCCGATTTTCTATCTCTAATCCAGACATGTGTTTGTGTGCGACTCTATAAGTTTACTAAATATTGGCAACATATTATATCTTTATTTAACTATGTAAGTCGCAATCGATCTCTAACAAGACATTATGACTATTCAAATTAAATAAATAATGTGTAAGCATAACTTATTTATCAGATAGATAAGTAACTACTTATTTTGTTCTATTAATATATGTTGATTAAAGGCATGAAAAAATTTCGTCTTTTCTAAATTAATTTAACTCTTTCCGGATCTAGAATTATATTGAATATTCAATTTACGTATTAATAACACATGTTAAACCATTGAGCCAGACGACACATTTGTTTCAATCCTAATTCGTCAAGAGACCCTGAGAGATGTCTTTTTCAAACGCAAAAGGAACAAATCTCATATTAGTTATTCACATCATTCATTATTCTTCATACGATACTCAATAATGATCTTATAGTCATCCGATTAAGTATAACGAAAAGTGATATCTAAATATCACAATTCACATATAAGGAATTTAGTGATAACTTCAGGTCCAAGAACTAATACTATATTTGTTATGAGAATATTTATAATAACAAATTCATGTATATTTTCATAAGTTGATCAATCTAATATGTAGTCCCCCCCCCCCCCCCCTCACACACACAGTAGTTTGCAACTAAAGTAGCATGATTAATGTAGCATGATAAGTAGTATGATGTGTATTCAGACAAGCCAAATAGCTCCCTACTATATATTTTGGATAATCATGCTATTTTTACGAATTACTCATGAATTTGACGTGCATGAAATACATTAAGCCCACGGGCCTTTGGTCAAAAAAGAAAAACACGATTTGGATATTGGCCCATCCTGATATGGGCTCTCTTGCTATAAGATAATAAGACTAGTGGGCTCTTTATAAATAATAATGAAGATTGAGCTTCCCCATTTTTACTGCACGCCCTTTCTATTCTAATCAACACACTTAATTAGTATAATAATTAATAAAAAATACATAATTAGTATTTATATGAATTAATATAATAATTAATTATTACTTATATGTCATTTTTCAGTGTTTTTTATAAAAGACCATACACTGAAAACGGAAATGATGTCAAACGAGGTCGAGTTTTCGATGTTTCATACTCAAGATTATTTATTTATTATTTACATTAAGATTTGTGTTTTATAATAAATAAAAACATTTCTCTCTTTAAAATATTTCAAGCCCATTAATTCATTATAAAACAAGAAATATTCATGTATATCCAATAAATAAGAAGTATTAAATGTGAGGAGATAAATACCTGCTTAAACTGCCAATGATTGCTAACTCAAGCGGTTAGGCACCCACCACAATACCTCAAAAAAGATGATTTCAAAATCCGGCAAATATGATTCCTCAAAAATAAATGAGGACAAAGAGTCCCCTCTATATAAATAAAAAAAACAAAAAACCTCCTTAAACATTTAACCGTAATCATACATATTATAATGCAAAAACTTTGAAAATGATACCCATATTTTAAACCCTTCTCCAACTTCTAAAATAACGGCATTAACAAACAACAACATTACAACAGTTTTTCTTCATTGAAGAACACACAAGTAAACTTGGTCTAGTAATAAATAAATAACTAAACTTTACATATCAAAATTTTGCACCTACATACATGGTACACCGAATCTACCTAGAATTGGATATCCAACAATATATTTCAATCCAACAAAAAAGTGCAACATATCAAGTTCTTTTTTGTATCAAATGCATAGATAATTAGAGAACCTCATGCACTAAACAAGAGACTTGAGCACATGAACTTGAAACTTTAGACAAGTCACGTAGCTTTCTACCTCGCATATCAACTCATTCATACTCGACACTTCATTTCCACCAGGTACTAGTTCTCTCAGCAAGGCAATCAATTGGATTATGTCCTGATCCTGATCCTGATCCCTCTCTCTCGCCACCTCAAAATCTTTTGTTTTCTCCCTCTTAACTTCAACACTTAAACTAAGAGTTCTCGGTACATAAAGATCACATGGTAATAAGATTAACGGCACTTGGGTTAATAGCCATTGATTGGACTCGAGTTCATTTTGTAGGGTTTGAGGCCATTTGAAATGAGTACCGATTGTTACTACCATTGCCATGTCTATTTCAAATCTGAGTTTTCTTTTTACATCTCGATGATATGTTTCTTTGTTTTTGCCGATTGAGAGATCGATGCACATTAGGGCTTGAAAGAGATAGGTTATGTACTTGGTCGAAAAGGCGGCAAAACTTGTGTCGTTCGTTTCCAATGAATAAACCCTTCTCCTCTTGTTCATCATTTGCTCCATAATTGCTTTCATTGCTAAAATGTACAAGAATAAGATTAGAAAGATATTCAAAATGGTAGTGACTTGATTCTACATGTAGTTAAAGGTAACTAGTTTGTTTTTCGCATGATAAAGAAAGAAAACTAGGGTTTAAAAAATTTGCGTTTCTACAAAAAAAATGGAAGAACATTCATAAGTAGAACACAAAAGAAGAAATTTAAATAAATTGCGTGATAATAAAATACAATGGTCAAGTACAAATTAAATTTACATTATAGATACAAAGTACTTAAATATGATTCTAAAATCATGGGATAATGAGCACACAAAAAGCAAAAACAGGAGCAAGAAAAGAGCAAGAGAGAAATATACTATTTGCCTATATGGAGAGCGCTTACTTTTTAAGGTCTCTAAAAGAGGTATTTTGTGTGAATTTGTGTATGAGTGTGCATGAACACTCCCAATTTAAGCACAAAGAGGGGGCAGAAAAGACCAAAAGACTTCTCTTGGACACTGACCCATTTGAGGCCAAATTGCTCATCCTTGTCATATGTCCTATGACAAAATGGAGGCCAGCTAATAATAAGCTCATTTTTATATGTTGTACCATGATTAAAAAAAAAAAGAGGATTATTGTTAGGGTTGACTAATCATCACCCCCAGTTTATTATGTGAAAGTTTATTTATATTAGAGATGAAAAAAAAGATCAAAGTCAAAGAAAGAGGCAACATATTTTATGAATTAACCAACAATTACTTCAATAAGGTCATATGTCATATTCAAATAACATTGTCAAAGAAGGAATGTTTATACTAATTAGGAGTAATGTACTCTTTGCAAATTTCTTAATGCTATAATAGACCTTTCATAACAAAAGAACCTCAATGTATTCCATTAAAGACCATATTTTTGAATCTTTATAGTATTTTCCCCCTATCATTTTAAGCTTAATCTCTAAGGTCCTTCGGCATGGGATATGTGTATGAATGAATGGCAGAGAAGCTTGCACATGGTTGCACATGGATGAATAGCTTTCTTTCCAAATACCGACCAAATTACGTACCGGTCCCTCTTCTCATGTCCATGTGCAATTAGCTGTATGCTGGTACCAATCCATCTCCTCCTTAAGTACAACCCTCTAATGCTATACATAAATCAAGTAATGCTATTACTAATAGTATCTCACACTTCACAAGGTAAAGGATATATGGTGTTGAATCTACATTATGTTTACTTGTTTGCAATAGTACATGACCAATGAAATACCATACGAACAAATTATATATTAGAAATGATAAATTTATGTATGACATACATAACTATTGCATATATTCAGTCAAATGGAAACATGCAATGGATTAAGAAATAGCATCAACGGCTTCGGCATCGTCGAGAGAAAAATTAGACTATATCCAAGAAATAAAAGACATAAATAAATAATTAAATCTACCATAGATAATCTTTGGCGATTTCAACCTAATTAGATCAAGGGAAGACACGACCGCGATCAATTTAAACACAACGATGATCTTGCAGTTCAACGAGGCGATTAACTCGGCGGATCTAACCGAAATTCTCCTAAGGGCAAGGAAATTCATATGGTCAAATAAAAGGGAAGCACCAACCCTAGCTTGTCTCGATGGAGCTTTCATTTCGGCACACCTAGTAATACAAAACATGATGATCTCGCTTGAAGACCTACCAATGACCACCTCAGACCACACACCTCTAATATTAAAGATCCAAAACAACCAAATCGAGACGACAAAGCTATTTAGATTCGAAAGAGGATGGCTCGAATTTGAGGAATTGAATGGCCTACTTCCCGATTGTTGGAAGCAAACGTCGTCAACAAATGACCACGGAATTAAATCATTCCAAAAATGTCTTGACAAATCAAGGAAAAAAATAAAGGAATGGGCAAAAGCGAAGTTCAAATCGTCAAACATCGTTCATGAGGATTGTATCCTTATCATTAAAATTCTCGACCTTGCCGAGGAGGAACGTGACTTATCAACGGACGAGTTACGATTGAGAATTTCGGCAAAGGAAAAAATTTGCGATTTGGTAAATCTCAAAGAGGCCATATGGCAACAAAGGACATCATGAACTTGGTTAAAATTAGGTGACGCAAACACCAAATATTACCAAATATTTCCATGCCATAGCTTCGGCGCGGAATAAAGGAAATAAAATAATGGCAATCAAAATTGAAGAAGAAATAATTTCGGACCCCAACCGAATTCACATGGAATTTGATACCTATTACGAGAGCATTCTTGGCATAGCTCACATTGCTCCCCTAATCCATACTATGGGGATCCTTATGCAAAACCAAACAAACAACACAACCTTGTTGATCGATCTAGCGAACCCCTTTACCGATGAGGAAATTAGACGGACCGTCATGAACATGAAAAAAGAAAAATCGGTGGGACCCGAAGGATTCCCAATCGAGTTCTATCAAAAAAAATTCGAAATAATAGAACCGAAACTCAAGGAGCTATTTGATCAATTCTACAACCATACCTTGGTGTTCGACACCATTAACAACGCGACAATCACCTTAATACCAAAAAAGAGGATGCCGTGGAAAGAAAAGATTTTAGACCAATAAGCGTGATTAACACGATAGGAAAAATATTTTCCAAGATTTTGGCCGCGAGGTTGCAACCGAAGATGGAATATCTTATCCACCGCGACAAAGCCGCTTTTATTAAAAAAAAGGTCCATTGGCGAAGTCTTCCTCTCGGCACGAGAACTACTTAGTGCGGCACACAAAAGAAAAATTTCGATGATCATGCTAAAAATTGACTTTTGCAAAACCTTCGACACCATTTCATGGGACTACATCCAAAACCTCCTAGAGGCTCGAAATTTTTCGCCAAAATAGTCAAGATGGGTAAAAGAGTTACTAACCTCGAAATCGTCAAAGGTGAAATTAAACGGAAAATTAGGGAAAAAATTCAAAAACAAACGAGGAGTAAGGCAAGGAGATCCCTTATCTCCGATGCTTTTCGATTTGGCAGCCGACTCGCTACAAACATTCCTCCAAAATATTAATCACCTCATGGTATCGCCGATCAAATTTGCAACAAGGGCCCTTCAATACGCTGACGATACAATCCTCTTTATCGAGGCACATCCGACCAACCTCAAGATACTAACATACACTTTAAATCTATTTCAACGGATTCCGGGGCTTGCAATCAATTGGGACAAAACCGCCTTTGTTCCGATAGCCATACCGAAATTCCTAAATGGGACACTCCAAAGACTCCTAAATTGCGCGAAAACAACCCTACCCATATTTTACCTCGGCATGCCTCTAAACACCAAAAAACCGAAAAAAAATTGACTACATCCCCTAATAAGGAAAATGCAATCCCGATTATCGGGATGGAAAGGAAAATGCCTCTCTTTGGGAGGACGGTTAGTGCTTGCGAAATCGGTCTTAAATGCGGTACCGACATATTTCATGCAATGCTTCCGCCTACCAAAATGGTTAATAAAGGAAATTTCTTTGGAAAGGCGATAAGGAATGTTTAGGTGGTCATTGCCTAATTAATTGGAAAAAAAATTTGCTTACCAAAAGAAAACGGAGGATTAGGGATGTTAGATATCGAAACACACAACACATCATTATCACTACAACAGATCTGGGTATCAGCGACGGGGGTCTGACTTCAGCGACTGCCCGTCGCAAATAAATCGCCCTATCTGCGTTGGCCCGTCGCTGAAACTTATTACCGACGGTTTTATTAGCGATGGCCCGTCGTATATGCTTAAATATTTCCGTCGGCCCGTCGCTAAACTGTATACCCGTCGCTACTAGCCTGCTACGGCCCGTCGGCGATGCTAATAACCGTCGCTAATACCCTCCGTCGGCCCGTCGCAAATGTTTCCCCGTCGCAGAAGGCCCAAAAAGAACCGCCATATATTTTCAAAAGCTCTCCGTCGGCCCATCGCTAATGTATTGCCGTCGCAGATAAGTATCAGCGTTGGCCCGTCGCTAATAACGCCCGTCGCAGATAGAGCTCCCACAGCCCGTCGGTGAAGTTTGTACACAACTACTTAACCCCGCTGGCCCCCTTCTCTCTCTTTACACTCATTCACCCCTCTTCCCCTCTTCTCTCCACACAGCACCGCCCCTTTCTCCCCTCTTCTCCACAGCCCCCTGCCCCCCCCCCCCTCACTACAGCCCCGCCTCCCTCTTCTCCTCTTCTTCACTACAGCCATATCTTTTCATTCCTCTCTTCTTCTTTTGTTTCCATTCTTCTTTCGAGCTTTGAGTGTGCTGCCGGACTAAGGTGTTGGAGTTCGACCTTAGGAGCTTTGGTGGTTGTCAGGGTGCTTTCGGTGGAGTTGGAGTTGGAGTTTTGGTGGTGGCCGTGGACATTGGTACTCTCTCGACCTTTGGTGGTGGCCGTGGACATTGGTTCTCTTGCTAGATGAAGGTATGTAATTTTATCTCATTGTTTTATTATTTCGAGCTTTAGGGTTTCTAAAAATTTTAGAGTTTTAAGTACTCTTAGGGTTTTTAAATCCTGTTATTTTAAAAAAAATCGAGTTAAGGCATTTTTTTAAATCCTGTTCTTTCTCTGTTATTTTACATCATGTTCTTTTTTAGTTTAAATAAAAATTATTTTGTTTTTTAGGTTATTTTGTTTGTGTTAATTTCTTTTTTTTAAACTAAATTTTTCTAGTATAAAATTATTTAATTTCTGTTGTTTAATTCTTTTTTTTAAACTGTTTTTTGTAAGTGTATGTAATTCTTTTTTAAACTATTTTTTTTTAATTTATGTAATTTTGTTTTAATTTATGTATTAATTCTGTTTGTTATATAATTATTTATGTGTAGGTTACTTAAACTGTTTTATATTTTGAAATATTTTGTTATATTAATTTAGGAATATTTTGAAATATTATATTTTGTTTGAAATATTTTAAACTGTTTTATATTTTGAATTCATGTATATTTGAAATATTTTAAACTATTTTTTTTAAGTGTATGCAATTCTTATTTAATTCTGTTTTAAACTGTTTTATATTTTAAAATATTCATTTTATATTTTATTTGAAATATTTTGAATTTATGTGTAGAAAAATCGCAAGCTGGAGGAAGATATGAAGAGCAAGAGGGAGGAGAATTTGTGTGTTTCAATGTTAGAGGATTTCAGGAGACGTCGACGCCACCATCGAGATTAAGATTTTATTTGGTACGATTGAAGGCGATTGTTGGTACCGGTTCGATTGCTGCTACTAGGGTTTTGATCTTTGGAGCTTGGATTGAAGACGAAGATTCAATGGGATGTTCTGGAGCAGGGACAGGGATGATTCTTACTGGTACGGCTTGAATTGTTCTTAATTGTTCTTAATTCTTGTTAATTCTTAATTCTTTTGCATTTTGTTGGTTTGAGTTGTATCGTTGCGTATATATCGTGCCGGAGCTGGAGCTGGAACAGGAGATGGATGTGGAGAAGGAGCTGGAGCTGGAGCTGGAGCTGGAGCAGGAGATGGATGTGGAGCTGGAGCTGGAGCAGGAGATTGTAGTGGAGCTGGAGCAGGAGATGGATGTGGAGCTGGAGCTGGAGCAGGAGATTGTAGTGGAGCCGGAACCGGAATTGACGGCTTGAGATGGTTTCTGGCTTGAGATGGTTTCTGTGCAGGAGATGAATTGAAGGCTAATATGGACTGGTACGGGTCCGATTAGTGGTACAATTTGGATAGTAAATGGGACGGCTTGGATTACTTGTTGGAATACCGGTACTCTCCAATTAACGGCGTTGAATTTGTATATTTGTGAGATTATGTGTTTATTGTGAGATTATGTGTTAATGTTTATGTGTTTATGTTTATTTGTGGAATACCGGTACTCTCCGATTATGTGTTTATGTTTATGTTTATTTGTAAATTAATTAGTTTGATATATTAATTATTAATTGATTTGTTAAATATTAATAATAATTAATGTGTTACTGATTAATGTACTTTGTTAATTCATAATTACATAATAACTGAATAAATTAAGTAATATATTATTTAAATATATTATTTAAATAATATACTTATTACCGACGGGCCGTCGGAAATAACTGTAACGTATGAAATATATCATTTAAATAATACAATTAGCGTCGGGCCGTCGGAAATAACTTTACCGTCAGGCCGTCGGAGAAGACTTCGGTGACGGGCCGTCGTTGAAAGTATAACCGTCGGTGAAAGTAGCATCAGCGACGCCACTTTCAGCGACGGTTGGCCGTCGGTAAAGGCATTAGCGACGGTTTTTGAAACTTTTAGCGACGGTTCTTATCGTCGCTGATACCCAGTTCTGTTGTAGTGTATTACTAAAATGGCTTTGGAAAATCTGCCAAAATAGTGAGGGTATGTGGGCGACCACCATCAAAAATATTTACGGAATCGAACATGCATCCGAATTGGAAAATGTGGTGAGTAAGCACTCCTCTTACTTCGTCAAAGACCTACGCGCACTTCTCTCACAATTTCGAATAGCGTACGAATTCGACACGAGAACGAACCTACATGCTTGGATGGGCAAACCGGATTCCTTCTCCACGGCCGCTACATACAAACTCCTAATAAATCCGGGAATAAAATGTGAGTGGAACACCACCTTATGAAAAACAAAAGCTCCCGCGAAAACAAAAATGTTTGCATGGTTGGCGCTCAACGAAAGGATTTTAACGGGAGATGTTTTGCAAAAAAGGAATTGGCCGCACGAGACAACGTGCAAAAATTGCAACAACAACGTTGAAGAATCGGCGACCCACTTATTCATTAATTGCTCATATGCACAAAGGGTTTGGAGGGGACTTCGACACATCATAGGAATATCCTTCGACATTCGCGACACCTTGCCGAAATTTTGGCTAGACAACCGACGAAAATACACCAAGGAAAAAAATGATGAAATCGACACCTACTTTGTGGCCACACTTTGGACCATTTGGAAAGAGCGAAACGAACGGATCTTTAACCAAAAGAACTCTCCGCCATCCTCCACGGTAGCGAAAGTCACCTACGAGACAAAGACATGCAAACTTCATAGCTAATCGGGATCCAAATTTTGCTCGTCATTTCTAACTTCTCTTCTCTTCTTTTCCTTTAAATCTCTTTACTTGTAGAGCTTGTCCTTAATAGAGTAGGTTCTCCTACTAAAGGAATTAGCATAGACCCTTTTTTTTTACATTACCATGTAAAATTAAAACGTTGTATTAAACTTGTTTTAATATATCGAAAAGAAGCTTCGCTTCTTAATTTCAAAAAAAAAAGAAAAAAGAAATAGCATCAAATAGTTCAAGAAAATGAATGTAAATCAAGGTATTTAGAGCTTTTCTACTCTAAAAAAACTTATTGGAGGTTTTCCGTTGTTTTTGTTTTTTGTTTAAATTTGTCTGGTATTCCATTGGAATTTCATAATGAAATAATGGTAATTACAATGTTCGTGATAAAAATAAAATGAAAAGATAGTAATGGCCTAGATAGATCACTAATTAGTTATCCTACTCCATAATCTTGCTGGCTCATATGGCTATGGTCTTTGGCGAATTGGACTTATCCCGAAAGATTGGCGAGTTTCTTTCTTTCCAGATATGTCATCGAGTAGACATCCACATCGTATCCCAAATCTTCTTCTCCTTCTTTGGGAGTGGCTTTCTTGCCTCGTTCCATGTATTCAATACGGAGCCTTCGTGGGGCGGTGAGATTTGGTCTTGGTTTAATCTTTTTCTTAGACGGCAGACCGCTTTCGTATAGGGGGCACTTACCAATAGATGGTCAATAGCCTCTTGTTGCCTTTTGCAAAGTTGGCAAAGGTCTGCGTGTGACCATCCTTTACGCCCTAAGAGGTCGGCCGTGTTGATGCGCTTATGCAAGGTTAGCCATATGAACATGCATATTTTCAATGGGGATATTGTGGACCACGCTTGCTTTTGCCACGCGGATCGTAAATTCGGGTCATGTAGCCGCCGACCTTATTTTCCTTTGTCGATGAAAAAAATGTTCAAGAATATTATAGATGATTTGGTAACCTTTTAAAGTTATATATAAGACTACCCTTGAAAAAAAAAAGTCATATATTAAATTAGATTTCCTCTTTTATGTTTATTACATATTCAAAAATTAATTTTGAAAGAACATAACCAAGTAAATATATACACAGAATCTACTTTAATTACATGTACTACATACAAACAAGTAATAATAATAATAATAATATGCCTTCCAAAATCACCTAATCTCCTTCCAAAATCATCTGATATCCTTGACGTGACACTAATAAGATGGATAATTAATAACCTAATATCAATTAACGTATAATTAACATGTATTTAAAAAAACAATTAATTTATTTATTTTAATTAATTATTAATTTTACGTAATTGAATTATATTAATTATCAATTTAGTGTCACATCCAGAGGGTTGGATGGGATTGGAGGACACCGTATATATTCCCTAATAATAATTATAATATTTACAAAGAAACAAAGTTTTATCATTGTGCCAAAGTTAATTTAATCTAGAAAACCAATGATTGGCACAATCATTGTTAATTCACTTATGAGTTATGAGCAGTGAAATCTCCATGTCCACGTGGAAAACTCAAATTAGCCGAAACTTCACTTGAAATAAGATTGTCTAAGATAAATGCATTTGGGCCTTATATGAACAATTTAGTGGTTAGTAGTTAGATATTGACATGTAAACAAATTTGTTGGATGTACAATAATTGCATTAAACCAACAATCTTACACTTGCAAAAATTGAAGTTGAATTATCTTTGTTTTTGTGCTAATTTTCTTTGATCTTCAATGATTTTGAGAAACATAATGCATGTATACACAGTCACATGGGTTCATTGAAGCTTGTCCATATTAGCTAGCTTGATTTTGGAGTTTTGTTGATATAATGCTTAATTCCACGTGTGATGGTCTCATGTACTTGTTTGTTTAAGCCTTTTTGATTGTTTTTCCTGTTTTCAATTCAACACGTCCTATAATTCGATGTGTTTATTTAGAAATTAGAAACTATATTGGAAATTTTGAGTGCATTCCAACATAGATTATAATTTCTGTGTAGGATACTTGTCCACATCACAAGTTTTATTGATCCTACGTGGCATTGGCTAGGATAAAATTTTATATTGCTTCAACTTGGAATAAACTTTTGCCAAGAAAGCCGCCAAGTCGATATCCTTCTCACATTTCGATTGAATGACAAGAAAATATACAAAAACTCTTCAAATTTTCAAATTTGTGTTTTGGCCTCATTCAGTCAAAGAACAGAAGAAACAGAGACAACTCAATCACAACATTAGTGTTGTTACATCATAAGCCCCATGAATGAATTACTGCCGATATACTTGTCTCGGATTTGCAAAGAATTTTACAAAAGTCACTGCTCATAAAATGGTTTTTTTGAAAAGAAAAAAAAAAAGTTTTCTTTTGATTTGCTCCATCACTCGTCGTCTTAAGGTGGTCCATCAATTTTATATATTTTTGTCTGTTTATTACATTTTTATATATGGTAATTAATAAGTATCATAGTTATACAGTTCGCGAATAATACGCGTAAAATTTACTATATAATATTGACGATTATGTATCCAACCTGATCAATAATTCGCATATTTTATACTTTTTTTTAAAACATGTATAATACACGTATCAAAACATTGCTTTTTTCAAATTTCGAACAATGATTAAGACAACAAAAAAATCAATAATCATTATAAATTTATGATTTTGAAATAAAATAAATATTATTTTATAAAATAATTATATTTCTCAATTATTTATGAATAAAAATATATATTTTTATATACCGAATTATTGTATAGTATTATGTAAAATAAACATAACTATAGACAAATAGTCGAATTGACGAATTATTAACGTACTCCGTTTTATTTGACCGAATATTTAACCGGTTTGAAAAATGTTTGATTCGAATTATACACGAACGCATTACGTACCGTACTATTGGCGTATTACGAAGACTAACTATGATAAATATACAATATATTTTTTAAAAAAAAGATTGTCTTTTTATGGAATACCAAATTGATATTCGGTCTTTTATAAATAATAAAAAGATTGCAAATTTACAAATACGTTGTAGTTAATAAAAAAAAATCGAGAGAGAAAGGCAAGCGCGATTTGCACCCGATCCAATCATTTTCATTAAAAAAAGTTACAAATAAAAATATTTACGAACCAAATGAGCTATCATAAACGCTCAAATTTCTTCTACTAATTAGGGTACTATGAATATGGCTTAACAGTGCGCATTCCATTTTAATACTAAATCTTGTATAGTCTTTTCTATTAACTCTATCATTCTACCTTTGCGTTGGAATATTCGGTTGTTTCGTTCCCGCTATATAGTCCAAATAGTTGCTAACCATTTGGTATCCCAAGATTTCGTCTCAATAGTTGTCTTCGTCATTCGGTAATTCCACCAAAAGGATATTGTGGAGACTGATGTGGTAGAATCTTGCGGTCCTAAAATGTGTCATAATGTTGAGAATCCGACCACCCCGAGCCCCGAACAGCGAAAGTGAGGGCCCGGTCCGGTTCCCTTATCCTTGGGTCACGCCATCTCTCCGAGCGTCGATGGGATAGAACCATATCACGTGAAATTGATCACGTTCGAAGGGTTGGTCGCTTTCTTCTTTGCTTTTCCTTCTTGCGGTCACTTTGGTGACTAGTCGTGCGTCACGCGTCCACATGTCTCCCACCGCCTCGACACGATTCTGGTTGTCTTCGTGTGTCTCACGCCTACACGTTTCTACAGTCTTCTTTGTCGAATTATTTATTTGGTCTGATCACAAACGAAGAGTCGCTAGTGTGAACTCCTCTACGTGTATCCACTGTGAGTTGTAGTCTCTCGGTCACACACACAAATGCCTAGACGAAGTGTGTGTGTGAACTTGCTTGACTCGTTTGATTACGTTCTCTAATGGAGAAAATGGTTTTCTCCTCTCTTATCTTTCTCTTGATGTGCACTCTTTGCATAAGTGTTAAGAGTGATAAGACTGAATTAGCACACCTAGAGGAGAGAAAAAATTCTTATTTATACTTAATAGGATAAACAATGGGTCAAAATGTTGTATATATCCAATACACACATTCTGCATGGCTTCCGTTGTAACAGACAAAGCTTCCGTCACAACCAGTAACCTCTCTGTTTGCTTCATGTATAAAACAATTTTATACTCAAATATTTCCGTTGCGACGGAGCTTGTCTTCCGTCACAACGTAACCCTCTCTGTCTCGAACATATATAAACACTAATTATACTCGAAACATTCCGTTGTGACGGAGCAAGTCTTGCGTCACAACGAAAGACCCTCTGGATCACAATTGTGTATAATCCTATTATACACATATTTAATCTCTCGAACGTGTACGTTCATTTATCCTTATACGTATAATTTTATCGTTGATCAAAAACTGTATTTTCTTCACATAATTCGATGGTGAATGGGAACCCTAGAAGAGGTGATCCCCCATTTCTAAAGTATTAGAGCATAAGGCGCAAATCGGGTTGTGAGGTCATCCACGTTTTACAAGGTTGTCGGCCGTTAGAATTCGATTATTTAACGCAAAAATCCGAAAATTTTCACCTTTAGCGGAGCTTTGATCTTGAGAAGGCTTGTCGTCCAATAAAACTCCCTACCTGTATATGGGCTATTCGTGCATACATCGAATATGTGCAATACTGAGGGATTTTAGTATTATTTGCGGCCACACACGGTTTAGTCTCCCATTGGGTGGTACAAGTTTGAGTAATTCGTACATCGGTAATAAGCTTTTTAGATCCCGCAAAAATAAGATGAGAGGTTACTCGCAATTTGGGTTATTTCCGCGGCACTTTGAACGTTGTATAGTGTCCGAATTGTCGTGGGCCATTGGGATTCCTTATCGTAATCTAGCTTAAGTAGTCATTTCAAGGCTAAAGCTTGATTTTATCGTCCGTGTATTGTAAAGTAGTTGGTGTGAAGATTATTGGATTTGTGAGGAGGGGATTCATTTTTTTTTATCATAACTTATAATGCATCAACTACTAAAGTAAATAAAAAGGGGATAGGGGCTCTCCTTGACGGAGATCCCTTTTATGTTTGAAATACGTACCCCTTAAACCGTTTGAATCAATTGACAAGTTAGAGGAGGAAAGTAAGATTTTGATTCATTCAAGCCATCTAGAGAGAAATTGTCTCGTCATTGTAACTTCTTCAAGAAACGTCAATGACACATTGTTAAATGCTTTTTTAAAATCAATCTTCAACATCGCCGGTGTAGTTAATAATTAATGGGGATGGCTAAATTACATTGTTTTCGGTTACGGTGTTTCCTCTCCATATTGTTAGCTCCTCTTTCGCTCTTCTAGCCGTTGTCAATGGCGGGTTTGTCTCATCTCTAAAGATTATTGCATTTCTTTCCTCCCATATGTGTCACGATATATATGTCCATATCTCATCCTATTCCATTGTATGTTCTTTTGGTATTTTCCTTCTATTTGAGCTCCGAGTGGTGGTGGGTATGTTCATCTCCGAGGTGAAGTTGGAAGGATATTCATTTTTGCCTCCATTATTCGCCATTCCTTCAAAAAAAATATGTGAGTTGCCGTTTCATCCTCTCTTGATCATAAACGGTATGTCATGGTATGCGGCCATCTTTTTTTCCCTAGGATGTCGGTCATGTTTAGTCTTTTAAGTAGAGACAACCATAAAAATGTTTTAATTTTCAGAGGCATTTTAATTTTCCATACATTGGCCGCCCATTCTTCCTTGACTCGCGAGTCCCGTAAAAAAGTGTAGACCGATTTCGAGTTGAATAATCCGTCATTAGACCATTTGTATTTCATAGTTTGTTTCCTCCCATGAAGAATATTTTTTTTTTCAAGATGTCATATTTTATTGTATTTTCTTTATGAGTAGCAAGAAGACATTTTTTCGGTTTGGAAAATGAAAGAGATAGTCCTTCAGAAAATAATGTCATTTTACATATTCAAATGACGATACATATATCAATATAATATATGCATGAATAAAAAATATATGCATGTATAAATTTGTACATGTTCATTGAATTTTTTTTGTAGGCACTACTGTATTGTATATTTTTGTAAGATCAACTATGCTGAAAAAAATTAAATCCGGCGATAAATAACAAAAAATAATTAGAAACAGATAGAAGCATATTATATTTTTATAAAAGAAACAATCTTAACTATATTTTTTATGCTTGCAAAATGCCTCTCATAAATTTAAAAAATATCATTTTTGAACTTTAATACAAGAAATCAGTATATTATAAATCGATGAAACAATGTTCATACATCATCACATTTTATTATTATTAAGATCATGCCAAAAAATATTAATTTTACTGAGCTGTAAATATCTGGCATCATTTAAACTAACAGTAGTGTAAATGCCAGTTTTGTACTCATGTCCATCCATCCATCATCACAAAATCAAATCTTCACAATGCCACCAAATTTCTCATTTCCATCTCATCAAAATCAAAACAAACAAGAAACCATCAAATCCACCACACACAACACAATAATTCCAAAAAAGTTGCATATTATTTATGCTCACAAAGCTCATAAATTTGTTTGAAACAAAGAAAGTTAAAATCAAAAGTAAAGCAACAAAAAAAAACGAACGCTCATAACCAAGCGTCCAAATCGTGGCACGAAAAATAGTTTGCATGCCCTACGAAACCACCCCGAGACTCATACTTTACAAATTACAATAATCATAACAACAATAAAAATAAAAATAAAAATAGGAAAATGATGTTTCTTTCCGTTTATCATCATTATCACGATACCATCTCAATACCCTTGAGAAAATTTGCATAAATTAGCTCCAGCAATTAATCCATTAAAAAAAACTCAAACGGTGTAATTCTGCTTAATCGTCTCGATATCGAGCCCCTTCAGCTTCACCACCGACTCCACGTGCCCCTTCAACGTGTTCAACTCCCTCAACCTTTAAAAAGAATATTATTAAATATATATCATTAAATTAATAATTTTAAAATATTATAAGATTAATTACCTGGCGATCTCGGCCCTACGTTTGGCTTGCTCGGCAATCTCGGAGAGTTCGCGGTAGCTACTCTTCTCGTGGAAAAGCGTGTTGGTCTCGGCGGGCTGAAGCCCGTGAAGAGTTCTCTGCGCCAAAGCCCATTGCGCCTCCCTCTCCTCTTTTCCATAATCCTTCTTCGTCGTGAACGCCGTCTATAAAAAAGATCATCAAAATTAATTTTTATTTTTTTATTTATTTTAAATTTAATATTAAGATTCGACTTGAAGTACCTTGTTTTCGAGAAGGTTGTTCCAGGCGCGGCCGCTGAGGATGTATCGAATGGCGAATTTGAATAAATCGAGGGGCACGTAGAAAACAATGCTGTAGAGCCAGATCACGCCGGCCCATCCCCATCCGCATCCTTTGATCTTCGCGAATCCCCAGTCGGCGTACACCGCGATCAATGTTGCCACCTATATAAAATCAAGGGTTTAGGGTTTTGAAATCAAATTAGGGTTTAGGGTTTTGTGGGACTTACGAGTTGAGCGATGAAGAAGGCGCTGATGAGGAGAATACCGGGTCGCTCCACGAAACTCCAACTTCTAGACCGAGTCACGAAAATCAAGGCTTGACTCACGATACTCACTTGGAGGTACAATGCAGCCATCTTTTCGTCATCGCTGTTCCTGATCGACCTCACTCCGAATTTATCCTATAAAAGATTTAAAAAAATAAAAATTAAGACGAATTATATAATTAATTAATTAATTAATTAATTAATTGAGTAATTAATTACGGAGAAGAAATCGGTCTCGTGCATGGCCCAGAAGAAGATGACGGTCATGAGAGCGAGATAACCTCCGAGCACGACTCCGGTTGCGAAGATCTCGTTTAATTTCCAGCTGTCGGGTAGAGGAGACGGCTTCACTCTATCCTTCGATATCGTCATGATGGTACCGTCGTTGAGGATGGCGATGATAAGAACCATGAAAGGCGAGAAATCGAATTTCCAGATCAAAGCGATAAACAAGAAACCAAACTATCGAAATTAAAAAAATAACAGAAAAAAATTAGATAAAATTATTCGCATTAAAAGAAGAGAGAGAGAGAGAGAGAGAGAGAGAGAGAGAAATAGCATTTTAAAATTAAATACTTACCACGATACGAACGGTGATAGATACTGCATAGATCTGTAATGAAAACACAAACAAACATTAATAATTTAATTTATAATTATAAAAATTAAAGGGAGAGAGAGAGAGAGAGAGAGAGAGAGAGAGAAACTAACGGTATAATTCTTCATCCTTTGGAAAATACATCTACTGGTAAGCACAGCACTAATAATAACACTCAGACCAGGCTCGGTCAACACAATATCCGACGCTGACCTGGCAGCGTCAGTAGCATCAGCGACAGCAATACCAATATCCGCCTTCTTTAGCGCGGGGGCATCGTTCACACCATCACCAGTCATTCCGCAAATATGCTTCTTCTCTTGCAACTTCTTCACAATCTCGTATTTATGTTCCGGGAAGACTCCGGCGAAACCATCGGCCTTCTCGATGAGTTCGTCGACGGGGATGGATTCGAGAGACGCGTCCTTGTGGTTGCCTAACAAAGCGGAAGAGGGGTACATGTTGGTTCCCATTCCGAGTCTCCTTCCTGTTTCTTTCGCGATCGTCAAGTGGTCTCCGGTGATCATTTTAACGTTGACTCCGAGGTTGAGTGCCTTGCGGATGGTCTCGGCACTGTCGTGTCTTGGCGGGTCGAAAAGAGGTAATAAACCGACGAATTGCCATGGGCCTCCGGAACTCTCTTTCGATTTTTCCGGGACTTCCTGTTTTGGAGAAAATAGTATATTATTAGTTATAATGAAATATTTGGGGATTAAAATTTAAATTTAAATGTTGACCTGTCGGCCGACGGCGAGGGAACGGAGACCGCGTTCGGCGTATTTGTCGATGACTGAGAACGCCTTCTTCCTGACGTCGTCTTTGACGTTGCACAAATTCAATATCTGTTCGGGGGCTCCTTTGCTGACGCGGTGCCAGTTTCCTTGGTCGTCGATGTAAGTCAACGCGGTTCTTTTGTCGACAGGGTTGAATGGCAAGAAATGAATTTCTCTAATTCCCGCCCTTGCCTCTTTGGGATCAGCGAGCATGCCGACCAAGGCAGCGTCAATAGCATCCTGATTCTCAGTCCTCGAGGCTCTCGCAGAGAGCAACAAAACATGTTCCTTATCGACTCCTTTGGCGAAAACTTCGACCAAGTTCTTGTCGACGCTCAACTTGTTGAGAGTCAACGTACCGGTCTTGTCGGAGCAAAGCACGTCCATACCGGCCATTTCTTCGATAGCGGTCATACGTTTGGTAATGGCTCCTTGTTGGGAGAGTTTGTGGGACCCGATGGCCATGGTGACGGAGAGCACGGTAGGCATGGCGATGGGGATACCTCCGATCAATAGCACCAAGAGGTTATCGATTCCCGAACGGTACGCACGGTGTTGGATGGGCCACATCACGACGATTTCGACCAATATTCCGATCGCGATCGAACAGATGCAGAAGTTTCCGATCGCCGTCAACACTTTTTGGAAATGTCCAACCTTCACAAAAAAAATAAAACATCAAAATAAATTCATATAATAAAAAAAAAAGTTTTAATATTTACCTGGTTGGTGGAGTCGACGAGATGGGCGGCTTTACCGAAGAAAGTGTGGACACCGGTGGCAATAACGACCGCTTCGAGTTCTCCTTGTTTGCAAGTGGATCCCGAGAAGACTTCGTCCCCTGGGTTCTTCGTCGTCGGTAAAGACTCGCCGGTAAGTGCAGACTGATCGATTTTTAAAGGATCTCCTTCTAGAAGACGCGCGTCAGCCGGCACGATGTCACCGAGCTTGATGCTGATGATGTCACCCGGCACGAGTATCGCTGCTTCTTGCTCCGCCCACCTTCCGTCCCTCAAAACCTTGGTTTTGGGGGCGAGATTGGCCATGAGAGCCGCGGCGGCATTACCGGCATTGTTCTCCTCGATAAACGAAATCGTCGAGTTAATAACAAGCAAGACGATGATTCCCACGAAATCTTGCCAGTCAGGACCTTTACCGCCGCCGTTGGCTAGCGCGATGGCCATGACTGCGGCCATTTCCATGACCCAGGATAAGGGATTCCACATGAACCCGAGAAACTTCAAGAATTTGCTTTCTCTCTTCTCTTCGAGCTTGTTGGGCCCGAAGATCGTCAGACGGTTCGCTCCCTCCTCGGAACTGAGACCCTCTTTCGAACATTTCAGCTGCTCGAACACTTCCTCTACCGGAATGCTCTCCTATAAAAATTAAAAATTAAAAAATTATTATTAATCATTAGGATTATAAATTATAAATTATAAATTATAATTCAATATTCTTTTGTAAGTTAGGTAGAAATACAAAGGCCACTGAGGCCACTTGGAATAAAGAAATGAGAATCTTCACAAGTGGAGGTCACTAACATGTTAGATGTTATGTGACAACTTTTCTATGGCAACTATTTCAAACTTTTTAAATTTATAAATAGTATTTAATTAGATATTTTGTTGTGACCGTTGCTTTTTGGGTTAAAAAGAAAGGTTGGGAATAAAGTCTACGAGGACTTTTCAAGAAAATAATATTTAGAGATTATTGGGCAGGTTGGCAAAAATTTATTAGTAAAATATATACAGTCTGGAAGAAGGAAAAAAAATGATAAATTTTTCCAACCAATCAACCATATAAAAAAGTATTAAAAGTATAAAGTCACGAGTTTTAGCTGACACGATTGACATCTTAATGTAGACATTAGATACCCTAAAACTTGTATAGAAACTATATATTTTCCAAATAAATATATTTATTGATAAACTAGATATATATGGAATATTATACCAAAACAATAAATCCTTAATTTATTTTGTCGATCCAAATTAATGAGGGTACACGAACCAAAAAAATTCAAACCATTCACATGCCCCTAAAACAATAAAGAGCTGCCATTTTTGACTTGTATAAAACAAGTAATATGACTCTTTGCCCCCTCCATAAATATATAAAATATCATATATGCCCCTATATTAGTCTTGTAGGGGTATTTATGATAAGTTTCATATTTTATGCCAAACATAACAAATGGACATGTCTCAAGAAAATAACTGAATGATTATCTTATAGTAAAAATAATAGAAACAAAATTAGGTGGATCCAGTAAGGATTTTTATGTTCCCTTGTGGACCTCATAGAGGCACGACCGTTGGATATTTTCACTCAGAAGAAAGTACAACCGTTGGATTAGCATCTGAATTAAGAAACTGACACTCTGTATTCCAGCTTTCTTATATTAAATTACCCAATTAATCCTTTCTTAATTTCAATTTTTTAATTTAATTTGTAATTTATTATTGAATAGGTTAGGAAAGAATCTTTAAATTTTACGACCACCAATTTGATATTTTGGTTTAATTTCTCAAAATTACAGGTGAATTTTAAAAGAAAGGTTGAGGTATTGAATTAGTGGATTGTAATTTAGAGAGAAAAGTTACAAAATTGAAGGGAAAGGATTTAATTTAGTAAAATCGAAGAAATTCGATAGTTAATGAGCTGAAGTGGGAGAAGGTTTAATCTGTAGTTTTTGTGGTACTGGAGATGATTAAAGTGGATTCTTTGAAGTAGGGAATTAGGAGAATAGTAGGAAGAAAAGATTTAAAAACACACTTAATTTTATTGATTAAAATCCAATTATTAGGTAAAAAGTAGCTGCTTAAATCGATAATAATTATTGTATAGTCTATTAGATCTACTTGAAAAAGAACAGAAAAAAAAATCCGAAGAGTATGAATAAAATTCAAACTTTACTCTATCACAGTACCTAAATCTCACACACCTATTTTCAAATTTTTAGCTTAAATTCAAAATCAAAAGCTTGAAATTCAAATTAGGGTACTCACCAAGTCAACAGCCTCGTCTCTGATCTCTTCCAGACCACCAGTCGTCGCTTTCTTCTCTGCCATCTCTCAAAATATCACCTCAAAGCTTCGAACTTCTTCCGTCAGTTCAAAATTCAAAAGTATTCAGTGCAGGCTGATCATCCAACACAAAACCCAAGTTTTAATTGAGAGGAGGAGATCTTGAGAGAGAGCGAGGCGATTGTGTTGTTGTGGGGGTTTTGCTCTCGCTTTATATTCGAGGTTGGGAAGAGGGTGACCGGCTAAGGGCTGTATACAGAAAAGGATGACCGGTGACGTGTCAGTTGGCTTGAAATAAACTCCATTTGTCACGAGCTGGCTAAAAATGATTGGTCGGAAATGGGGGCTTTTTAGTTTTTATTTATAATTTTAATCATCTCCAAATAATGCACTCTGAACATTTCAATTTCTTGAATTTTTATTGTTATTTCATTTTTTTTATTAATATCTATCATATATTTTCCCAATTAGGAAAAAAATTCTTCGTATAACGGCCTGTTTTGTTATGAAAAATATACTTATAGTCAGTATTTTTACAAAATTAATTACTTTTACTCTTATATAGTTATCAATTTATGTCCAATCTTCAAAAAGATTAAAGATGTATAAGAAAAATTGGCCGTTTAACGAGAAAAAAAATCTAGTGATATTAATTTTAAACACTAAAATCTTCTAGAAATTGTGTTTTCGATTGATTGTGAAAGTATGAATTGATGAGATAAATTGTACTAAATTGAATTCATTTCATATAATTCATACTTAATTCAATTTTGATGAATGTGTATTCTGCTACAAACAAATACATACGTATATTGATAATTTGAATTCGTCGAACAATTATTTGTTTACAACGTATTATATTCAATTTGAATTCTTATAGTGTAAATTTAGCTTTTTCCCATTATTAATTCATGTGACCAATCGGATAAAGTTCAAGAATATATATATATATATATATATATATATATATATATATATATATATATATATATATATATATATATATATATATATAGTTTTCTTTATGAAATTTTCACGCTATCATTCATTATATTGTTTTTAAGTTGGAGATATTACTACTCACTGTAAATTTGGAAAATTATGAGTTGCGTTATATTTTTGACGATCCGATTAATTAATAGTAAAAACAATTAATAACCAACTATAAATGTTTTACAATCTGTTTTACAAAATATTAATTTTATTGAATTGATTACAAAACTCTATGAAAGTAAATTATTTGGAGATGATTATCAGCATCTCAAGTTTTGACTTTCCCACAACATGATGGGGCCTTAGCTTGCCCTTTATTCCGGTAATTATTGCCTGGAGATATATCTCCCACAATTGTGTCTCCCAAATTATTTTTTACTAATATTTGATGGTATCTCCCACAATTGGATATATGTTTTACTTTATTTTTTCAATAAATGGTTGTTTTTAATAAGTTGGTTGCAAAATAACATATAATAATTAAATTATTTTGTTGATTCTATAATAGTTAAAATTATTAGTTACAATTTATATTACATGGATATTAACTTATTAATGCTATATAATTTTAGAGACACGTGTATCTAATACGAGAGTGATACATTGCGCCTATTCTATTATTTTAATATATACTATTTTTTATGAATACAATGTAAATATTTTTGAATGTTTTCTGAGATATTTCTATAAGATGGATCAAATTTTTTATTTTGTTTCATTATATACATATGGCGTGATGATATCTGTATATAGAATAATTATGAACATTTCTAGTGTGTTGTTAATTTATTAATAATGTGATATTGAATTTTAAAATATACGTCGCATATTAATTTATTATTATTTATTATATGCAAATATTATAGAAAATAACTAAATTATCGTATTCATATCCGGTAATATTTTAAAAGTCGATATATCACCGTATCTTTATCGCATTCGATCTTATAACACAAAATAATATGGATAGTAATATTTTCAAATTAATTTTTTGCTCACGAAAAGTTTAATCTTTTTTTTTTTAAAAGAATAGGGAAAAAATGCTTTTGCATTTATGACTTGAACCTTATAGTGTTGGTGTGTGTGTGTGTGTGTGTGTGTGTGTGTGTGCTAACTCTAGGCCGTTATAACATGCACGGTGGGGACTTTAAATGAGCGGTGAATTGGGGTTGAGGAGTAATATTCATATTTCTTCCCAAGTTATACCCACATAAAGTATCAACGAAATAAGATGTGTTGGAAAAAGTTAACTTAATTAAAACATTTTGGAAATATATTTATCCAAATAGATTATTATTGGCATAAATAAGCATAACAAATATTACTTTTATAAAAAAAATTACATATTTCCTTGTTGTTTTAATTTAAATTAAAAAAATTCAATCTTATATTTTTCACTAGACATCAAACAAAAAGTAACACACGTACGTAACCAATTCACAAAAATTTCACTTACATGATTTTAATAGAAAGTAATAGACGGGTCCCGCAACATCTACATATAGTAAAATTATTATTCAGTGTTATCTCGATGAAACTATTCGGAGTGTGTAGATTTTTCGAAACCTACAATAAATAAGATTAATAGTCGGGATGTGTAGACTTTTCGAAACCAAAATTTTGCTTTGTCTGAAATATAATATATTTTTCCAATTACGAAAACCAGCATTTATTTATATGTTGTCTCATAATAAAAAAAAATGATTAACCATCGTCAATATTTGTACCGTCAATCCGTCCTCTTCTAACCAAGTGGCGGAGCCGCCAGCCAGTTTTGTTAGCGCCATAATTATTTTCTCATAATAAAATTAAGAAGTTAAATTTTGAGATAAATAACAAATTTCACAAAGATAGCCTTGGTATTGGTACAGTGATTTTTCCAATATTCTATGAACCGGGCCCCGCCAGTGATTCGCGTGCAAATTATTGCGCCTCCATCCGGTTCAACTGAACCGGTCTGTTCATGGATCCGGTTTATTCATCCAACCTTATCTTTTTCTTTTATATATATATTCTTTTTACACAATTATTGCTGAGATTTTTAATTTCCCCCCTGTTGTAGTTAGCTATTGGCCCTAAAATTTGTCCCCCAAAATTTCTACCTTTTCTATTTGATAATGTTAAATTGGAAAAAAATTTAATTTATATAATTAACCTACCAAAAAAAATATATCTCTTATATTCGAGAGCGATTTTTTCGTTTAATAATGCGACTTATTGATGTGATTATGTTTTTTATGAATTTATTTCAATTATTTTAGAGATGCATCATGATCACCTCAAACATTTCAAATTAGATTTTTAATTTCTTTTATATGTTATCACATCATCAATGTAACACTATTTATATTCTATATTTCCTAAGTTATGATTGGTTAATAATACAATCAAATAAATAATAAATAATAAAAACTTGAATTTGTATACCATTGCCACTGGCAGAAGAATTGAATCCTGATCTTCTATACCTAATATTAAAATTTATTGTATAATTAATAGGTTCTGTGTACATAATTTTGACCAAATATTTCACAAATATTTGGCAATAATTTTCACAAAATACATAGTTTGAGGACATAGAAGAACCCTAGTTAAAATGGGCCAGATAGAGCTCTTTCCAATATAAAAGGTATGCTTTTGCCATTGGTCAATGGTTTCCCTTCATAATTCAACTCATAAAATAATTGGTAGATTGATTACGTTATTCAACTTTGTAATTCTTTTTTCAATTATGTGAGGTATCTCTAATTGAAAATTTGAAATTTATCTCAAAATTCAAATTTGGTACACCCTACATGCTACAATGCTACAAGGGGTAGGGTTTATATGTTAATTTCATCCATTGAATTTGATCCGATGCAAAGTAGTGTAAAGTAGCTTTAGTAAAAAAATATAAAAAAAAATTAAGTAGCTAGGATCAAAATTGAACGATTTAAAAGGATGCAACAAGTCATTGAACAATTTTCAAGTTTAAATTGGAGGATCAAACTGATGCATTTTAATTAATTGATCTTATGGGAAACATGCAATTATACAAAATCAATTAATTTCCAGCTATATAGGTTCTATGGTGTGCACACGTAATGCAAAAAAAGATTTGTTGTTCTTTTGGAATTTGTCTATGTTGTATATAATATTATGTATCATATGAACTTTGTATATTTAATATGTTATTTCTACAAATTATACTTTTTATATAAAAAAAAAACAGAGTTTTACTTCTTATATAAAAAATACAAAGTTTTATATGTTTGTGAAATAACATCATCATATACATTTTTGCAAAACCAGCATCCTCATATTTGACTTAATTATATTTTTTCTGTAAAAAAGTATTTGAATTAATTCCAATAGTATTTTTGTACTACGGAAATTTGAAAACTTTTTGTTTGCACGGTTCGAATCTTGGAAGTTTGAAAATATTTTATTTATGTCAAATATAAAAAATAAAAAAAGTAGCATCGTTTCGAAGTCTAAAAAAACCCGAGTTTACTAGCATCGCAGCCAAGGGAGAGTTAAACGGGCCAACAACCCTATTCTAAATTTATAAATTTCATTATTATATTCATGTACTTTCTAAATTTCAAAATACATTAATTTTGAAAGAATAGAAAATTAATTTCACTGAACAAAATGAGAGAACATATAATTAATTACAAATATCTAAAATATCTTTTCAAAACGGACATGTCACATAATCATTCATCATTTTTTATAAATAATACTCGACATTCCTTATCAAACGCCGAGTTCTATTTATTTTAGTTCTCGACCCGTCACTAAAGCGCGCAAAGTTTAACCTTTAATCATAACGAACATGAAAAATCTTATTTCACAACCTCTTTTATTGTAAAGTTGTAATCCTATTTTAATACATGACAATTGCGTGATGATATATTATTACACTACATATACCTATCAGCACAAAAAAAAACACAGAAAAACCCAATCTTCTTTTTAATTTGGAAGAAAAATCCAACTTTTTTGCAAAAAGGGGAACAAATTTTTAGCATGGGGGAGTTGATAACTAGACAAAATGAGGGTAATTGAGAAAGAAAGGGACATTAAAAATTTGAGAAGAGGCAAAATAGAACAAATCTTCTCTTATGACTAGGTTTCTCTCCATTTTGTATCATCATGTTTGGATACCCCAATTGCATCTCTAGGGCCAAACAAAAAACAAATAATTATTTTTAAATTGAACGTGCTCAATTATTTCACCATAATTCACAATAGTCTGTCAATTGTTGATTAGCTATTTAGATAACATGATATTTGGGGATTTGGGGATTTATTATATAAATGGAAATGTCCATTGGGGGGGAATTGGAGAGGGTCCTTAGCTGTAGAAAAGCACGTTTGGATGGCATGGAAGGGGGTCAAGTGGCCCAAATGCCATAAGGGGTATTTGGGTGCTTCTTTTTGTTTGTCCCTCTCAAAATTAGGTCAAATGAACCCCCCCAAACTTGAAAAAATTAATTTTGTAAAGAAGACTTAGATACCCTTTAAATTGCTATTAACATCATAGTTTTCTCTTGCCACACTACAACAAACTGCTTCATAGTCATGAATGGCTCCCCTAATTTGTGCCTGAATAAAAGTCCTAATCAAGCCAAGTTAAGGATGAGCCCAATAATGAGAAGCAAAACTTTTGATTGAAGGTTATTCCAAATCCAAATGGCAATATATTTGTGTTTGTGCGAGGTAAATGCAACAATTGTACGCAATACTATCTAAGTTTTTAATTTTAATTGGAAGTTTCCTATATTAATTATTTATATGAAATTGCCAAATTAATGTGCAGAGTAGTTTGGAGGTTTTTCGTCAGATAATTCATATAATGTGAATATTGTGTTTTTTTTATATATATTTCAAACATGACTAATTGCACAATTTTTTTTTTCTCTTGCATGTTGTGTACATTCAATTCAATAACCCAAATTGTGAAAGGATTCATCAAAAGACTTCAATTGTGAAAGAATTCATCAAAAGACTTCAATTGCGGCTTCTTTTCTCCACATTTTTCTTGAACTTTTGAACGTTGAAAATTAATTAGTAGTTGAATGGAGGAGGGTGCACCATGTGGCCTTACACCCAATTTTTTTATTATTAAGAAATGAGCTTGCTAGTTTGATTTTTTGTTCTATTTTTCATCTTTGTTTAGATGAAAGTAAATAGTTATATTGTCATATTTTATGTATTAAATGTAATTTCTTCTATAGTCAATATATAGTCTTGATATTATGCTTTTGTTGTTTTGTTTCTTGTTATATTTCAAGCCTACCTTGGTCTAAAGTTCTTATGATAACTTTTAATTTCGTCGAGCACATGTCAAGATAGGTTAAACATTTTCATCAAAACCAAAAAGATATGTTAAATATTTCTAGCCATTGTTGACCTAAAAAACCCTTCAAATAGGATAGATAATACTCGCGCTAGGATAATACTTTCTACATATTTGAATCTTGCAAAAATACTTAACTGAAACTCTCGCGCGCGCGCACGCGCGCGCACACACAATTTTCTATTGTAATAAAAAATATATATTTGTATAATAATAATCATAATATCATTTTAAAATATAATTATTTGAACTCACTTATATGTATGAATATGTATATATTTCACAAATATTTAAAGCAAATGACTCTCTTTTTTTTATCAAATTATATATATATATATATATATATATATATATATATATATAGGGGAGTTCTATCATACACCCTTTTACAAGGGTATTTTGGGTATTTTAGCAATTAATTATATTTGTAAAAGGGTGTATCATAAAATTTATTTTTTATGGAAATTTTGATTTAAATGAACAACAAAAAATTCCAATTTAGTTAAACATTAATTGATAAATATATTTGATATCTTACCTTAAATATTTATAAATGGATAATTACTCCAAATACCCTTGAAAATGGGTGTATGATAAGAAAAGGGGTGTATGATAGAAGCCCCCATATATATATATATATATATATATATATATATATATATATATATATATATATAACATCATTATAATTTTTATAATAATAATAATAATAATGATAATAATAATAATAATAATAATAATAATAATAATAATAATAATGAAGGAAATACAGTTTTGAATCAACGCTAAAATGGTACGTAGAATGACAAACGAACGTACGCGTTCGTGGGCATTAGAAACAATTTTAGTAAAACTGGCATAACTTTCAAGTAATGACTCCAATTTGAATGGTTCAAACTGGGTTAGATAAATAATGAGATTATCTAGAACTTTCATGAAGAAATATGTTTCATTTGAGCGAAGTATCAGTGTCGTTTTAATGAAATACCGAAAGGGTGCGACAGTTTGACATACAGTTAGTAAAACCGTCATAACGTTCGGATCCGAACTCCAATTGGGCTGGGCCAAATTGGGTTAGAAAGATAATAAGATTATCTACAACTTTCGTGAAGGTTTGAAGTCGGTTGGAACGATTTAACAATTTCGTTTCAACAGAATACTAAAAGGGTGTATGCAGTTTCTGTTTGAAAAAGTATATAGTATATATACATACATTTTGGCCCATCCTTATCTTATGTAGTATATATATGATTTTTCTCTCTGATCTAAGAAGATCAATTAAAGTCTAATTCAGTCCTGAAATTAGAGAGACTCTTATCACGTGTTGAAAGAGTGCGAAGAGAAAGAGAGAAAGAGAAAAGTTGTTTTCTCAGTTTAGAGAATCAAACGCAATCATGCAAGTTCGCCGGTGCATCGTCTAGGCAGGTGCATCCGCGACCGAGGTGCTACGACTCACGGTGGATACGGGTTGAGGAGAGCACTTTGTGGCTCTTCGTTTGTGATCAAACCGGAGAAGTAAAGGAGTGAAAGGATGTGGAAGCGTGTCGGCATGGGACGCACGAAGACAACCAGAGACGTGTCAAGACGGTGGGAGACGTGTGGTATGGGATGCACGGGCTAGTCACCAACGTGACACTGAAGAGGAAAAGGATGCGAGCGATCAACCCATCGTGCGTGATCAATTTCACGCTGGTAATCGTCTATCCTACTTTGCATCGTACCCTCGATATCGAAGCGTGATCTCGGAATTTGGGAATCGGACCGGGCCTTCATATCCGCTGCGCGGTCCCGGGGACGGGATAATTCCCTTCAAATAATAACAATAATAATAATAATAATAATAATAATAATAATAAATAATAATAATAATAATAATCACGCTATAGCACCGCTACGGACGCTATATTTGAACGCTTCATGCTATAGCAGTCCGCTATAGCGTTGCAGCGGAACAAAATGCTACAGAGCTAAATCCTGAAGCGATGCAGCGTTTACCTCCTAAAATCCGCTATAGCGCGCTGAAGCGCCGCTATTTAAAACATTGATATATATATATATATATATATATATATATATATATATATATATATATAATATCTGATGTATAACACAATTTTATAAAAGAACATAACACATACTGTAACATTGTTGTTCATAATATGTCACACAATATCAAATATAAAAATAGTGAATCTTATGACATCCGTAGTCATAACCCATCGTTTATTATATATTAATAATACATTTTTTATTAATTCAAAATGCAGTAAAAATTATAAATAATATCAAATTTATTAGAGAAAGTAATTTAAAAAATAATATCCAAATTTAATAATAAAAAAAAAAAAAAAATGTAGTATCATATGATTAATTTACATTTGTAAAAGTAACAATATTATTTGTTAGATGTTTACAATGTTTAAGAAGTTATTTATATTTTGATATATAAATTATTTTTGTAATTTTTGAATTCTTTTGAATTAAAATTGTTTGAACAAAAACACAAATGTAACTTATTTATTATTATATTGATTCTTATACTTATTATTTTGTAAATAATAAATAATAATATTTAAAATTTCATTATGTAAATATGCATCTTATTTGTATTGTATTTTCTTACATAATATTTTTACAAATTCAAACTTGAAAAAATAATTGAATAGACTTGGTCTAACGCGAACCTCACAAATAATAATAGTCCACATCATGGATGTAAGATTAGGGGTGTCAATGGGGCAGATATTGTCCGAACCGACCCGAACCGTATCCGAAGAAATATCCGGATTCGGAAAAAAATATCCGGATCCGGATGAAACCGGATCCGGAACCGTATCCGTTTTTAGGGGTATGGATCCGGATCTAGGAACTAATTTTTTGATGGATCCGGATATGGATCCGGATACTATCCGAATCCGAATAAAATTTGTAAATGGGTAACCGTTTTTTTGAAATCATGATCAAAATCATAGTAATACATAATAGACAATAACTATATTTTAATGCATAATAATACTTAATAATCAATAATATATATAATTTGTTTTAAAATTACGAAATAATCAAGATTTGAATACTAAAAATAATATTATATTATTATATCATAGTATCGTTTTAATATCCGAATATGATCCGTATCCGTATCTGACAATATCCGAACCGTATCCGTATCTGACAATATCCGAACCGTATCCGTATCGGTTTAATATCCTAACTGTATCCGGATCCGGGTAATACCGTATCCGGATCCGTATCCGAAAAAAATACGGATATGGATCTGGTATGACCACTATCCGAACCGTATCCGAACCGTTGACACCCCTATGTAAGATGGTGTTGTTTTCTAAAAAATTCAAATTATTTTGTAAAATAATTAACGCGTAAATGTCTAATGGACTATAAAAAATCAATGGTTAATCAATGGTTAATCAATGAATTAAAATTTTGCCACATATAATAATATAATGATTGAAATAAATATGATGTTGGGGCACAAGAAATTTGAACAAATCTAGATCCAAAATAAGAGTTTCGGTAAATACTATTTTTTCCAATTTTCATAATAATTCAAATTCAGACTATTAAAACTAAAAGGTAATATAATTATGATTTCAATTTAACTTATCATGTGAACTAAACAAATGACTGCACCATGTATTTGCCAATTCTATATATATAAACAAACTAACATCAAAGCTTGTTAGCTATGTATATATCTATATAAGGTCAAGTTATTTTTTCATTTTTATTAGAGACTTAATTGAAATTTATAAGTTCATGCAAATTCATAACATATAATATTTTGAATGTGATATAGAATACAGAATAGGCATTTAGAAATCAGGTTTATATTCGACTTTAATTATCACTTGGATAATACTCGCGCTACGTCACGCGGCGAGTATGTTAATTTTTTTTTTCATTATAATACAAAGTATACATTTTTATGATAATATCAACTCAAAATAAAACTATTTGAATTTACTTGTGTGTAATTATGTACAGGTTTTACGATTATTTATATTATGATAGAAAATGACTTTTTTTAATCAAATAAAAGTATATATTAGTGTCAATGTATAATAATATTTGAGGTATAATAACACAAATTTACGAAAAAAACATAACAACAAATATATATAATTGTTGTTCATAATATTTCACGCAATGCAAAATATAAAAATAGTGAATCGTCAAAAAACACATCATTAATATATAGTACTAGTAAAGTTTTTATTGATTAAAAATGCAATTAAAAATGTAAATATTATCAGATTTACTAATGAAAGTAATTTAACAAATAATATCAAAATTTAATTCAACACAAAAATTATTTTACACGTTTAATAAGTTATTATTTTTTGTAAGATAAACTATATTTTTATTTCTGCTATTTTTTAAATTTTAATATTTAGGTTGTTTGAACAAAAACACAAATGTAACATACTTATTATTATATAGGATTATTGTAATTCTATATTTTTTACAATAATAATAATATTTAAAATTTTATTATGTAAATATGCATTTTTGCATTGTATTTTCTTACATAATATATTTACGAATTGCATTTAGGAATTTTTATGTACGAACTATGCTAATATGAATGTCAAAATAAAGAAAAAAAATTCAATCAATATATTTGATACATTTTTTAAATCAAAGTTTTAAAGATAATATTAATATACGATGTATGTTTTATAATATTATATTTTAATTTATTAGTGTTTCATATATAACTTTTATCTTTCATTTGTCTTAACGTAAACGTAGCGAATAATACACATAAATTTCTATAAAAAAAAACTATCACTATAACAATTCAATGATTAATGAATGATTTAAATTTTGTCAAATTTCTTAATCTAATGGTCGAAATGAATGTGATGATGTCACATGACATTGTACAAAATTGGATTCAAAATGAGTGTGTGAGTAAACTAGCACCGTAAACTGATGTGAGGCAAATAGAGCACGTTTTACATGCTTAATTTGGAGGTTTTAGCCTTGTGAAAGTGTATTCTGCATAGTTTATTCATCATATTTTAGATAAATTGAATATTACTTCACTTAATGTGTTTTATGCCTATTCACAGGAATTAGAAGGATTTGCTGAAGATTTGGAGAGTGTAGTTGTCTTCAGAATGCCAAAGGGAGTCGAAATGATATATCATACCGCTATTTTCGGTACACGGACAAGGCTGGAGGCAAATAAACCCATGTTAGAGAAAGCCCAAAAAGCTACACGAAATCCACTCAAACCCAATGCCTTATCCTTCCCACCTATCCTGGTGGAAATGTCCTCAATACCCCCAATCCTCTCCATCAACCCCGGGCCAATCAGAATACACCTTGCATGCTATAAATAAGACCCAAGGGCCTTGAGTTGTGGTGCTCTCTGACTGACTCTTTCCCCCTCATTCTGTTCTCTCTTCTTCTTTCTCTCTTCCAAGCACATGCAAGACAATCCAAGATACTTCAAGATTCTTCAAGAAAGTCATTGAGGTTTCGTACCATGACCTGGATTCATTCCTTTCGGGCGATTCCTCCTCCTCCTCGAAGATCGTACCGTGACCAGGGCTCATTCCTTTTCGGGTGATTTAGAAGTGACCGTGACTCGATCCGTTTTCTTCGCAGCGAGCTGGATTCGTGACTCGGAGAGAAGAGTTTTTGTGAAGATCAGTGGAAAAGACCCCTTGACCAGAGCTTGCTCTTTTAGGGTGATTTCGCGAACCTCACGACTCGAGCTCGATCTCCTTTCGACCAGTCCTCGACGTGACGTGAGAAATCGATCTTTCGGCACGAGGAGAGAAGACCAAGAGCTGCATCACGAGTTTCCCTCATTCTAGGTGTACTCTTTCTTATCTCTTGATGTTCTTGTTGTTTGGTTTAGTCTAAACTTTGTGTATGGAAAATTCTGCGATTTATTGAATCTTTTAATCTCAAAACTTCTTGCTTGTTTGTGTTACTCTAGTTTTGAATCGTGCGTAATTTTAGTTATAATCGCACCATAATTGAACCGTTCTTGCAACTTCTTGAATTGCTTGAAATTAGTTTCTGAACCATAATTCAGCCTTATTTGTCAATCTAGTTAAAAATGCACCAACTCTTAATCGTTCTTGAAACTTCTTGAGTTGGTTATTTGTGTGTTACATTATAACTCTGAACCTCTCGTGAAGCTCTAGGTTAATTGTCTTGCTTGAAATAAACTTCAAAATCTCATTTCAGCCTTGTTTGCAAAAACGCAGAAATATGCGTTTTCTTGATTTTCTTGACTAGTTTGATGTGCTTTAAATCGTGTATAAATCTGAACCCTTATGAAATTCTCAAAATTTGGTTTCAATGGAATTTCTTGGTCAAGAACTTCTCTTTAACCTCTAAAACACCATAATCAAGTGAGAAATTCCATAGAAACAAAAGTTAGAAGTTTTTGTGAGTAGTTTAAATCAAAAATTTTGAATCATAATTGATGCACCAGCTCTCTGTGGATCGATCCTCATATTTACCACTGTAAAAACATGAGATTAAATTCTTTGATATTTGAGGTTTAAAACAACGACGATACTTTTCAAGTGTATAAAAAACCCGTTCATCAAATGGCGCCGCTGCCGGGGAGCGGTGTTTAAGTCAATTGTTCGATTTAAATTTTCAGAATTTTAGTTCATAAAAAATTGTACTCACATCTTGGTTTTTCTTTGTGATCATTTTAGGTGTGTTTGTGGTGGAAGAAATCTATGCACAATACACGATCTCGCAAAGGCACATTACTACCAATTGACGAGGATATCGAAAAAAAAAAATTCAGCACGAAGAAGAGCAAGAATCCTCTTCAAGAAGATCAAGAAGAAGCTGAACCAGAACCGCAAACACAAACTTTTTTTTCTTTCTCTCCTCCTTTACAATTCAATATGGCTGATGAAACAAGAGTTCCAAGGCCAAAAACCTTGAGAGAACTTGTAGCACCAAGACACGTAGATGATAATTATAACTTCATTAGGCCGAATATACCCAATTTTAAAGCTGATCCGAGCATTTTAGGCTCATTGCCTATTTTTCACGGGAAAGCCACTGAAAACCCTCACAAGCATTTAAAAGACTTCAAAATACAGTTAAATATATATTCGAACTATGAAGGTTTTAATGACATTCTTCTTCTTATATTTCCATATTCATTAGGTGAAGGGCCAAAGGACTGGTTTTACAAGCTAAGGGGGCCTCTTACTTTCAGCGATGTATCAAACCTATTCAAGGAGAAGTATTACTCGGCGTCTCGATTAGCAGCGATAAGGCATGAACTCTTGGCAATCACACAAAAGGCGAATGAGGTCTACCACGAGTATTTCGACCGTTTTATGCGATTGATGGAAGAATGCCCCAGCCACAGTGTCGAGCTGCATTACCTTTACGAACAGTTCATAAACGGGCTATGCTACTCCGATTACCAATTCCTCAATGCATGTGCGGGAGGAAACATTGCGAATAAAGAAATCGTGGAGATCCAGAAACTGTTAGAGATGATGGCGTCAAATTCGCAAGCAAGACGTAACGTGGAGTACCGAGTGAACGCATGTACCGACCTCAATGTCGACATGTTAAATAACAAACTCGAAATAATAATGAAAGCGCTGGGCAAGGAAGAAACGAAGAAATGTGGGGTTTGTAGCGCAACCACCCACCACACGGACGAATGCCCTAGTGTGGTTGAAGAAGCAAATGCCGTTTACAGAAAATTTGAAGCCTCGAACTCGTACAATCCTAATCTTCGAAACCACCCGAATTTCTCTTGGTCGAATCCCAACAATGCTCAACCAGATCCGTATCGCCAACCAGTTACAAAACCAGCCACTTACCAACACCCGAATGCCTCTCAAGCAAAACCGGCTCAAACTCAGGAGCAAGATCTTAAAACGATGATGGAGGGCATGATGAGCTTGATGAAACAAGAAATCGGTGGGGTTAATAAAAATGTGGATTCTGTGAGGCAAGAATTAAAAAGCGAGATTGCGAACACGAATCGCCACGTTGGGAGCTTAGAAACTCAAATCGCTCAAATCGCCACTCGCGTGAACATAATCGAATCTCAAGGTACATCTCGACTCCAATCTCAATCTTTAGCACCTCCCGAGCAAAGGCACGTCAATGCAATATCGCTCCGAAGCGGTACTGAAATTGGTGAAAGATCAAGAAAAGCAAAAGAGGTGGAAGAAGAAAAAGAAATCGAGCTACATGTGCCTAAGGAGAAACAATCTCAAGTCCAGATTTTACCAACTCAAGCAAAGGCACCTGAATCGAGTCAAGTCCAGCCACCTTTTCCTAGTCGCCTCCCAAAGTCTACCGAATCGAATGACGACGTGCTGGCCATTTTAAAGAAAGTAGAGGTTAACATTCCTCTAGTCGAAGCTATCAAGGAAGTGCCTCGCTTGGCAAAATACCTCAAGGCACTATTGAGCACGAATAAAAGAAAGGGTAAAAAGGACGAAATGATAAGTGTGGGGGAGAATGTTTCAGCAATTTTGAGACTTCCCCAAAAACACAAAGATCCAGGGATGTTTGCAATTCCATGCAAAATCGGGCAACACGAATTGCCCAAATGCATGCTCGATTTGGGCGCATCCATAAATGTAATGCCTTTATCGGTATTTAAGACTCTAGATCTCGGCCCTCTCGAAGATACACAAGCGATGATTAGTTTGGCTGATCGATCTACGACAAAACCTGTGGGATTAATCGAGGATGTGATTGTTATGGTAAACGGACTCTATTTCCCTGCCGACTTTTATGTAATCGACATGAATGATGGAGATAACGAGTCGACCCCGATTCTCCTTGGCCGCCCATTCTTGAAGACAGCTCGAACGAAGATTGACGTTCATGCAGGAGAGCTTACGATGGAGTTCGACGACGAGGTAATAAAATTCAATATTTTTGATAAACTAAAAGAACCCATTGCAGGTACACATAATTTGAGCGCTATGGACATAATCGATGAATGTGTGCATGAAGTCGCGAATCAAACTTTCGAGGAATTCAAGGCTTACAAGAATCCTACTTATCAAGATTTTGAAGAATTCAACAATCCTCTATTCGAAACTGAGCCAGAAACACAAGCAGTTTCGAATGCAGCTGAAGTGATGTTTTCAAGGGAAATCGAAATTCCGTTGGAAAGAAGCCCACCTTCAACTGAGAAAGCTCCAAAGGTAGAATTAAAACAATTACCATCTGAGCTAAAGTATGTTTTCTTAGATGAAGCACAGACGCTTCCAGTCATCATCGCCTCAAATCTAACGACGGAGCAAGAAGAGAAGCTCATCACCATGCTGAAAAAGAATAAGAAGGCTTTTGGGTGGTCACTTGCCGACATTCCAGGAATTAGTCCATCATTGTGCACACACCGAATACAACTCGAAAACGAAGCCAAACCATCTCGCGAACCACAGAGGCGGCTCAATCCGCCCATGATGGAGGTTGTTAAAAAGGAGGTGATAAAACTGTTGGATGCGGGTATAATTTACCCCATCGCTGATTCCAAATGGGTCTCGCCTATTCACGTGGTACCAAAGAAAATGGGGATCACTATTGTCGAGAATGAAGAAGGCGATCAAGTGCCAACTCGAGTGCAAAATGGATGGCGAGTGTGCATTGACTACCGCAAGCTTAACAAGGCCACCAAAAAGGACCATTTCCCACTTCCTTTTATCGATCAAATGCTGGAGAGACTCGCAGGGAACCCTTTCTACTGTTTCCTCGACGGATTCTCGGGATACTTCCAAATTCCGATTGCACCCGAGGACCAAGCAAAAACGACGTTTACATGCCCGTTTGGTACCTTCGCGTACCGACGCATGCCGTTTGGGCTCTGCAACGCACCGGGCACTTTCCAAAGGTGTATGCTCTCTATTTTTAGTGATTACATTTCAAAATTTATTGAAGTTTTTATGGATGATTTTTCGGTGTTTGGAGACTCATTTGATTCCTGTTTAGACCATTTGTCCCAAATACTGGAAAAATGCATCGAATCTAATCTCGTTTTAAACTTTGAAAAGTGCCACTTCATGGTGAGCAATGGAATTGTTTTAGGTCATTCAATTTCAGAAAAGGGGCTCGAAGTCGACAAGGCAAAAATCGACGTAATAAAGACGCTGCCCTATCCAAAGACGGTGAAGGACGTGAGATCTTTCTTAGGCCACGCTGGTTTCTATCGACGGTTCATAAAGGATTTTTCAAAGATCTCGCAGCCCATGTGCCAACTTCTCCAGAAAGACGTAAAGTTCGAATTCGACTCACGGTGCAAGGAATCATTCGACAATTTGAAGGACAAGCTTTGCTCTGCACCGATTATCAAACCACCGAATTGGGGGCTTCCATTCGAAATCATGTGCGACGCAAGTGATACGAGTGTGGGGGCAGTGCTTGGCCAAAGAATCGGCAAAGATCCTCACGTGATTGCCTATGCCTCGAAGACCCTCGTTAGCGCACAAAGAAACTACACAACTACTGAAAAAGAACTTCTTGCGATTGTGTTTGCTTTAGAAAAATTTCGTTCTTACCTTGTAGGTGCGAAGGTGATAGTGTTCTCTGATCACGGCGCTTTGAAGCATTTAATGAGAAAAAAGGAGTGCAAGCCTAGATTGCTGCGATGGATCCTTTTGTTGCAAGAATTCGATTTGGAGATCAAGGATAAGAAGGGCTGTGAGAATCTCGTGGCGGATCACCTAAGCCGACTCCCGTTCATAGAAGACGATGATGTACCGATTCGAGAGGAGTTTCCGGAAGAGCATATCCTCGCGGTTCAAATCGATACGCCTTGGTATGCCGACTTGGTAAATTATATGGTTGCCAAGCAAATTCCGCCGAGTTTCAGCAGATCTCAACGCGACAAATTAAAAAGCAACTCGCGATTCTACATTTGGGACGAACCATTCCTGTATCGTGTATGTGCAGATCAAGTGATAAGGAAGTGTGCTCATCAAAACGAGGTTAAATCTATTTTGTCATTTTGTCATAATTTGCATTGTGGGGGACATTTTGGAGTGACACGTACAGCCCACAAAGTATTAGAATGCGGTTTTTACTGGCCAACTCTTTACAAAGATGCTTCAAGCTTTGTAAAGGGTTGCGAAAAATGCCAAAGGACAGGAAATGTGAGTCAAAGAGATCAAATGCCCCTGAACAAAATTGTACCATGTGAACCATTCGATGCATGGGGCATTGATTTTATGGGACCATTTCCACCGTCCTTTGGATATACTTACATTCTTCTTTGTGTAGATTATGTGACAAAGTGGATCGAAGCAATTCCAACGAAGCAAGCAGATTCGAAATCAGTGTGCGAATTTCTCAAGAAGAATATCTTTCAACGTTTCGGCGTGCCACGAGTGCTAATCGGCGACCGAGGGAGTCACTTCTGCAATAAGAGCTTACAATCCGTGCTAGAAAAATACCACGTTAGCCACCGAACCTCCACAGCGTACCACCCTCAATCAAACGGGCAAGCCGAAGTCTCGAACCGAGAAATCAAGTCTATTCTGGAAAAGGTGGTGAACCCCTCAAGAAAGGATTGGAGCGTCCGATTAGGCGACGCCTTGTGGGCATATCGTACAGCGTTCAAAACTCCAATCGGGATGTCCCCTTTCAAGATGGTGTACGGCAAAGCATGCCACTTACCCGTAGAAATCGAGCATAAGGCCATATGGGCCATTAAACAACTCAACCTCGACTATCCGAATGATGCAATGGCCCGAAAACTCCATTTAGTCGAGCTAGAAGAATTTCGACAAAACGCCTATGACAATTCGAATTTATGCAAGGAAAAGGCAAAGGCGTTTCACGACAAATTGATCAGAAAGAAAGAATTTAATGTGGGAGATATTGTGCTTCTATTCAACTCCCGTCTCAAACTGTTTCCCGGGAAGTTGAAATCTCGCTGGATTGGGCCCTTCACAGTGACGAATGTAAATCCATTTGGAGTAATCGAAATCCAGAGCAACGACACGAAGGAAGAGTTCAAGGTGAATGGGCACCGGCTAAAGCATTTCTACTCCGGTTTCGACAAAGGGTGGATGGACGTGCAAAAGCTCGGTTTGATCGAGCGTCAATGAAGATGAGCTCAGCTGGGTCGAGCTCAAGACATTAAACAAGAGCGCTAGCGGAGGACGCACGCCTCACGCATCAAAGGTTGTATTTCTCTATTATCCCTCTTTTTGAAATTTTTGATCTTTTATACTTGAGGACAAGTAATCTCTAAGTGTGGGGGGGTAACACAACCTTTGAACTGTATGAGCCCAAATTAAACTTCAAAAAAAAAAAACATGGGAAATTTGAAAATTTAAAAACATTCAAAATATTAAAAAAAAAAAAAAAAAAAAAAAAAAAAAATATTTCATAAAAGTATCCACTTAAATCTGGGAGCATTGCTAATCACAAAACAACTCTGAATTGCAATAAAAGATTTTTCTCCACTGAATTGAACTAAATCGTTGTTTTTTAAAACAAAATTTCATTCAACTCTGAATTTCGCTCTAAAAATTGAAAGTTTGCAAAATATTTTAAAGGATTTGGTTATGATTTTGAAGAGATCTATTCGGGGATTCCAGCCCTATTGTTTCAAATTTCACGAGTTTGAGACACTTGATCGATGCGCGGTTCATGCGATACGTTTTAACTCGATTTTCGAACCCGTAATTGATATGGGACTTATGAGTAAAGTTCTTAGCGTGGCCGTTAAAGTACGTTTTGCTAGATTTAAAACATGACCAATTGCACTATGAAATAACCGTTTGTGGGGACCCGTTAGTAGATCAAATATACCCGCTCGTTCGGAAAAAAAAAAAAAAAAAAAAAAAAAGAAGAAAAAAAAAATATATAAGTGAGAAAAGAGGAAGGTGAAAAGACAACACCGAGAGTAACCTCATTGCATTTCGGTGTAGTGGGGCTTTCGGTTAAAGACTTCCAAGAAAAAAAAAAAGTGAGAAAAGAGGAAGGTCAAAAGACAACACCGAGAGTAACCTCATTGCATTTCGGTGTAGTGGGGCTTTCGGTTAAAGACTTCCAAGAAAAAAAAAAATGAGCAGGGAAATTGATCGAAAATGGGTATGAACCTTGTACCAGTGTACCAAACGTGTTTTAAAATGAATAACTTGCATTTAAGATCATCTTGCAAAACGGGAAATTTTGGCCCGATAATAGCTTTCGAATTGAGTTCTTTTGAGATTGTGGAGTGAAGAAATTCGAAGTAAAAACGTTTAAGTCGCTCTTACAGCTTGAGATCGAGTGTCATGAAAAACTCTTATGAAATTTCGAGTTAATTTCGAGATCTAATAATGAAAAGACCAATATCATTCTAAATACTAGTGAACTTGATGAAATGAGAGTGAACCATTTGATTCGTGAAATGAGTTTTTAAATAACGAATACAACTTCAACAAATTCTACTGCGATTCTTTGTTTTGTGATATAATTCTCCAATTGATCGAGGACGATCAAGGGTTTAAGTGTGGGGGTATTTGATGTGAGGCAAATAGAGCACGTTTTACATGCTTAATTTGGAGGTTTTAGCCTTGTGAAAGTGTATTCTGCATAGTTTATTCATCATATTTTAGATAAATTGAATATTACTTCACTTAATGTGTTTTATGCCTATTCACAGGAATTAGAAGGATTTGCTGAAGATTTGGAGAGTGTAGTTGTCTTCAGAATGCCAAAGGGAGTCGAAATGATATATCATACCGCTATTTTCGGTACACGGACAAGGCTGGAGGCAAATAAACCCATGTTAGAGAAAGCCCAAAAAGCTACACGAAATCCACTCAAACCCAATGCCTTATCCTTCCCACCTATCCTGGTGGAAATGTCCTCAATACCCCCAATCCTCTCCATCAACCCCGGGCCAATCAGAATACACCTTGCATGCTATAAATAAGACCCAAGGGCCTTGAGTTGTGGTGCTCTCTGACTGACTCTTTCCCCCTCATTCTGTTCTCTCTTCTTCTTTCTCTCTTCCAAGCACATGCAAGACAATCCAAGATACTTCAAGATTCTTCAAGAAAGTCATTGAGGTTTCGTATCGTGACCTGGATTCATTCCTTTCGGGCGATTCCTCCTCCTCCTCGAAGATCGTACCGTGACCAGGGCTCATTCCTTTTCGGGTGATTTAGAAGTGACCGTGACTCGATCCGTTTTCTTTGCAGCGAGCTGGATTCGTGACTCGGAGAGAAGAGTTTTTGTGAAGATCAGTGGAAAAGACCCCTTGACCAGAGCTTGCTCTTTTAGGGTGATTTCGCGAACCTCACGACTCGAGCTCGATCTCCTTTCGACCAGTCCTCGACGTGACGTGAGAAATCGATCTTTCGGCACGAGGAGAGAAGACCAAGAGCTGCATCACGAGTTTCCCTCATTCTAGGTGTACTCTTTCTTATCTCTTGATGTTCTTGTTGTTTGGTTTAGTCTAAACTTTGTGTATGGAAAATTCTGCGATTTATTGAATCTTTTAATCTCAAAACTTCTTGCTTGTTTGTGTTACTCTAGTTTTGAATCGTGCGTAATTTTAGTTATAATCGCACCATAATTGAACCGTTCTTGCAACTTCTTGAATTGCTTGAAATTAGTTTCTGAACCATAATTCAGCCTTATTTGTCAATCTAGTTAAAAATGCACCAACTCTTAATCGTTCTTGAAACTTCTTGAGTTGGTTATTTGTGTGTTACATTATAACTCTGAACCTCTCGTGAAGCTCTAGGTTAATTGTCTTGCTTGAAATAAACTTCAAAATCTCATTTCAGCCTTGTTTGCAAAAACGCAGAAATATGCGTTTTCTTGATTTTCTTGACTAGTTTGATGTGCTTTAAATAGTGTATAAATCTGAACCCTTATGAAATTCTCAAAATTTGGTTTCAATGGAATTTCTTGGTCAAGAACTTCTCTTTAACCTCTAAAACACCATAATCAAGTGAGAAATTCCATAGAAACAAAAGTTAGAAGTTTTTGTGAGTAGTTTAAATCAAAATTTTGAATCATAATTGATGCACCAGCTCTCTGTGGATCGATCCTCATATTTACCACTGTAAAAACATGAGATTAAATTCTTTGATATTTGAGGTTTAAAACAACGACGATACTTTTCAAGTGTCTAAAAAATCCGTTCATCATAAACTCATATAAAATATAACAATTATTCAAAAAATATAATAAATATATGAAAATTTATTGCATTTGTATAATTATATATATTATTATTCAAATATATACAATGAACATTGAAGATATTCCTAAATGAATAATGTGTACATGAAAAGATATAAAATATATGAAAATTGGATTCAAAATGAGTGTGTGAGTAAACTAGCACCGTAAACTCATATAAAATATAACAATTATTCAAAAAATATAATAAATATATGAAAATTTATTGCATTTGTATAATTATATATATTATTATTCAAACATATACAATGAACATTGAAGATATTCCTAAATGAATAATGTGTACATGAAAAGATATAACAAAATACATATAAAAATATTTAAAATGTACAAAATGAAAATGGATGACGTTTACAAGTCGATTAGGGATGGTGTTAATAATGCCTCTTATCACCTTGGGCCATTAATATAGATTTTTAAAGAAGGATCTTATCATGTTGAATGATCTTATTTTGATAAAGATAAGCAAAACCTAAGTTGTCACATGTTGGTTGAATGATTGAAATAACAAATTAACTCATGATAAACTTTGTTGGTCATTCAATTTTTTTGTTTATAGGAACGTATCTTATTTTAATCTCAAGTTGAAAAATAACTTTTGTATAGTGGCCTAACATTTGAAATTGAATGCACAAATGAGGTAATAAGAAGAGCTTTTGTGTAGATTTTGTTAAATATATATAATTCATCTTTTATCTCATAATTTGGAGTGAATCTCCTCTTCTTCTTTTTTCTTCTTTACAGCAATTTTAAACAAAAATCATTTTCTTCTGTTTTTGATTTTTGAGCAATTCGGCTTAAATCATAGGCACAAGAGGCCTAATTATGACCCAACTGGTTAATTAGATATAATCATTACATGTTAAAATCCAACTTCTCTACCTGATAAGAGAATCTTATTGGCTAGTATGATTTGGGCATAATTTATGAAGTGAATTAAAAAATAATATTCATAAATACCCCTCAAAATCTCAAAATAACATGCATAATCAATATATTATATATTTGTTCAGAGAAAATATTTAAACTAATATAACTCCTCATATCAAACATTATGATTAAGATTTTCTCAGGTAAAATATAGTATTCTATTTATCACTTAAAAATACTAAATTTCAAACTCGTGCATTTTTTCTTATAAAAAAATTTCTTAAACAAAACCCAGTAATTTCATCATGACATTAAAGTCTTATATCTTGAAATACAAACCACTTTTCATTGGAAAAAAGATCAAATTCATAGAAGTTTTTCCAAATCAAACAAGATCTGACAATTAAGTTAAACAAAGTAGTCAATTAACTGAGTTTCATGGAATGTTCATCAAGCACTATTAGATAAAGTAGGTTGATATAATGTCACACATCACTAGATCCATAATCTAGAAGAAAGGACATTTTTATTAAAAAATATTGGTAAAAGAGATGTACGAATAAGGACAGGGCGGCTTCAAAATGTTGATTTGAACCCTAGTTTTGTCATTGTTCAACTAGATCCATACATTGATGGGTCCAATCTAATCTTAAACCCTTTCCTCATCACAATATTTGTTCATACCATATACATTCAATTTATTATATATCTTTGAGTTCATTATTTATTATATAACTAACTAATGTTTACTATTCATAATTTTTTTTATTGTAAATTGTAATATATTTGACAGTATGTCTATAACCTAATTTGTTGCGTATGAAACACAAAACTAATATATTATGAAAATTTGAGAAGTCAAGTCTCGCCGACATAAATTAATAAAAAATGACCGAACTTTCTCAATTTACTCATATCATTTTTAAATGATAATACATTTATAATGTTTTTCAACACATATATACTGGTTTATAGTATATAATATATATACACCATTTTTATAATACAAATATACTGTTTATGTAGCCGTATAGAACTTGTATGCTATTTGTGTATGAACATATATATTAGTTTATAACAACATATGCTATTTTTATAAAATATATATTTGTTTTGTACAGATATTTTATGTTTTATGAAAAAGAGGCAAATTGAAATTCAAAAGAGTGGGTATATTTTTAAAAATTGTGTTGCCTAATTTGACCCATTGCTCGTGGGTTTTATTGAGAGAGCACGTGCCATTGATAATAGCATGAATTTATTATTTATTTGATATTATAGTAATAGAGTACAACCTAATTCAATTTCAAACAAAGTGGCCGTTTTTTTTATGCTATAAAGAAATCTTTACAAGGTTCGTATAAAAAAAAAAAATGGGCATTAAGTTCTAACAAACCCACTTGGGGTTATAAAATAAATGCACAGTATACTATAAATAAAAGTACATTTTAATTTTTACGAAATTAAATTAGGGAAATTTTTAAAAAACCCCCTAACTTTTTTCAATATTGTAAAAAACCCCTCAATTTTGAGAAACTCCAAATAACCCCCTAAAAGCAAATTTTTCTTTCAAAAAACCCCCTTGAGGTGTTAATTTTTTTTTGGGACCAAAATACCCCTCTAGTTTTATAAAATGCATTTTTGCTAATAATCTTTAGTATTTTTTTAATTTAAAAATTCATAAAAATTTCATAATTAATTAATTATATATTAAGTCCTATAATTATATATCAGTTTATATATTTGCAAAATCATACATCGTTTGACCTATAATTTATTTAACGACTAACAAATAATAAAAGTATAAATAATAAAAAATGAATTTACTTTTATATGAATGATACATTAGATCATCTATTTAGAATCAGATTTTTTGCCGATACATGCACTTGTCATGGGATGAAATTAAATCGTATTTAATCACTTTCGCCAATCTGTCTGACGAAAGTAAAAAAAATTGACAGACTATTTAGCGAAAGTGCTAGCTCTGAAATTCAAACATAATAGTGTTAATTTTAAAATAAAAAATACTAAACATTATTAAGAAAAATTGTATTTTATGAAATTAGAGGGGTATTTTGGTCCAAATAAAATTTTCTCCGCAAAAGAGTTAACTTTAACACCTATAGGGGGTTTTTTGAAAGAAAAGTTTGTTTTTACAGGGTTTTTGGAGTTTCTCAAAAGTGAGGGGTTTTTAGAATATTGAAAAAAGTTAGGGTTTTTTTTGACAATTTTCCAAAAATAAATTGCTTGGAAGATAATTTGATAATTAAGAAAATATAACACTTAGTATTTAATTAGTTTAAAGAAAAAAATGTAAGGGTAAAATAGGAATTAACAAAATTTAAAATCTCAAAGTTAATGGTAGGGGGGGTCTTTACAAAGAGAAGTTCGGAATAGGGGGTTTTTTGGAGATTCAAAGAAGTTAGGGGGTTTTTTAAAATATCAAGAAAAGATAGGGGATTTTTTAAAAATTTTCCATTAAATTAATCTAGGAATATTACTTCTTGGCCCAAATATAAGAGGCCGAAATAACCAAGTTTTAAAGTTGAAGTCCATAAATACATAGTAAAGATTGTTGGGCCGAAATTGTTAGTAAGATTCATAATCATAAATTAGTAAAACCTGTGAAAAATATTGAGTTATTTTTTAGCACAATAAGGCCTTGATATAATACATCTCGGCCTTACTTGTGATATTATCACAAATTTTTTTTTTTAATCACATGTAAAAATAAGCCCCATAAATAAAAGTGAGTTAAGATCAGTTAATTTTCTGTTATATATATTATGTTCATATATAAATTATAATGGATGAAGGCTTTATATAAACTTTAACTATCTTCAACATGGGCCTCATATGAAATACCATCAACATCCTTGTTATTTTAATTTTCAAACAAATTTGTAAACTACCTCTTGTTCTCTTATATTCTTTATTTTTGCAAATATAATATATGAAATAATGATAATTTACTTGTGATATTATCACAATTTTTTTTTTTTAATCACATGTAAAAATAAGCCCCATAAATAAAAGTGAGTTAAGATCAGTTAATTTTCTGTTATATATATTATGTTCATATATAAATTATAATGGATGAAGGCTTTATATAAACTTTAACTATCTTCAACTTGGGCCTCATATGAAATACCATCAACATCCTTGTTATTTTAATTTTCAAACAAATTTGTAAACTACCTCTTGTTCTCTTATATTCTTTATTTTTGCAAATATAATATATGAAATAATGATAATTTGAGAAGAGGACTATTAACGCACTCCGCGCTTAATGCACGTCAGACCGCCATATACCTTTCACCTTCATATTTATATATCTTTTTATAACGACTCATAATAAAAACATTATTATTTATATATTTTTTTTACAACAAATATTACAAATATATAAATAATAGTAAGAACAAAAAGTTATCACTGATCTTCATCAACTTTAAAAAAGGTATAAATAGGAACAAAATTTGTATTTATAGTATAAAAATATATATAAACATGAAGATAAAAAAATATATAACGACATGACGTAAATTAAGAGCGGAGTGCGGAATCTTTTCTCATTCGAGAATATTACATCAGAAACCTAAGACCAATTTAAAAACTTCCCACAAAAAAAAAGAAAAATAATGTTGGAACATTTTTTTTAATAATTTGAGAAACCTAAGATCAATTTAAAATTATGACTCGAAATTTTGTCTGTTTGTAGATTAATTAGGCTTCTGTATACTCACCCCCTTCATGTTCCATGAGAAATTGTTCCATGTGATGTGCTCACCACGATATATATTCTGATGAAAGTTAAAAGATCTTTTTTGTCCTTCAAATTTTTGATCTCATGATAAATTAAATATATCGTCTACAAAGTTGTTCATGCACGACTAGTAACAAAGAAACAGTCAATATAAGGAGACAAAGGAGAGCTTTTATACGTATACTGTCAATTTTTATATTTAGTTATTATTAAAAATTAATATATATAATTTATATGTTATTATCATAGAATCATGTGTATTATTCACAATCACACATTTTAGTGTAGAGGATCCAAAATTCAAATCCCTGTTTAATATATTCGGCATTGGCAGCGAACTTTGTCTTTTTTCTCGCATTCCTAAAATGATCAATGAGATCGTGTAGCAGGAAAAAATCAAGATCATATCTTCTTCACGAGAAAGATATGTCACAAACTATATTAGACACATGATCTATTACATTTAATTCGAGGATATTTTTGTAATTTACTTGGTTATGAATTACGTCACAATTATATTCATATTAAACTTTAATTAACCTGAAATAAAATAGGGTAGTAATATTTAGAGAACATTTTTTTACTACTCACAGTTGATAAGTATGTAAACTAATTATTATTAAATATAAACCGACTTTTCAAATGCTATTAATTTGGTACGTATAGAGGTCAAAGGAACATTTCTTTGTATTTTATAAGTCAGCTAGATAACAAAGGTATATTATATTAATCAATGAGATGAATGATTAGATAAAGAAGACCTTTGTTTTATGCAATAAAATTAATAACTAATAAAAAATAAAATAGAAAAACATACCTGACAACTGCATATGGAGGATTCATAGTTAACCCATTAATTTATGTAATCCCCCATTTGATAATGTTCCCTTGACGGTAATACAAAGGTTTGTGATGGCCCATAATTTTCTCGACACGAGAACATTGTGCTCCTGCATGATGAGAGAAGTTGGGGGTCACATGGACCAATCAATGAAAAGATCTAAATAATTAGGCAGAATTTCGTATGTACTCCAATTGAACTATCACATATTATCCCTTGTAAAATTGAAAATATCATGCTATAAAACTTAAAAAATTGTATATCTCTACAAGTACGAGAAGCATTATGTATGCTCATTCTTTCTTTGTTTTCTCTATAATTATATTTTCATTTTATGTAGACTAATACTCGCGTTATGCGACAAGCATGATAATTATATTTTTCATTTTAATACGAATTCGTCCTTACGATGATAAAGACTATCGTTTCTTAATTAAATTATGTCAAATATATAGAATTGATCATTATATTTTACGGAATTTTTTGGATATATGTCATCCAAAAAAATCTAATTTGCAAAAATAGCAAGCCAGTTGCCCAATTTGCAGAATTAGATCTTTTATCATAAAATTTGGCAAAAGTGAATGTACTTTCGCCAAAAAGACTGGCGAAAAAACTTAAATGAGATTTAGGAGTGTTAACAAGATTCTAAATACAATCAGTACGTTGAAGGAATGCAAAATTCTGAATTTTGTGACTTTCGCCAGGCCACTTGCATATGCAGAAGTTTTAGCATCAACCCCAACACTTATATTTGATTGTGCAAATTTTACTACACATATCCAACCACCCTCCCTATAGTTTTTAGTTTTTATCATCCAAACATTAGAAGTGCGTATGTAGACGTTTCTGCATTTAGATCCAAACAGAAAGTTTGAATTGCAATTACGAAAATATATATAAAACATGTGGAAATATAGAATATATTATAAGCATGTTATTCATGTAAAAAAATATAAAAGATATATCTTAAAAAGTTTATTATACGTGTGGAAATATTTAACATGTATTGCATTTAATAAATGTATATAATACATTCGAAAGCTATATGAAATTTTTTAAAATGTATAAAACATAAAAATATGCCATTACATATGCAAAAGTGTGACATGTATTTTATTTTATATATCATACATCTAAAATTTATGTGATACATTAAAAAGTATAAAAAATAAAAATGTATAAAATAAAAATGTATATAAAATATCTTAAAAATATAAAATCTAAATACATATTATATGTAAAAGTGTCTTAACATGCATTGTATTTAAAAATATATGTTATACATCTAAAACGTATAAGATGAGTCCGAATGCGTTAGACATGCATTACGTCAAATCTGACCGGCGTGCAAACTTGTTTCTTTTTTTTTATTTTTTTATTGTAGGTATACATTTATGTTATGACGACTTATTTTCATATTTTTTTTCGCAATTCTTAATGATGCATGGGTTTCTTTTTAAACTTCCCAACATTGTGTTCTGTCATTATACCTACGTTAACATATACAAAATTAATTAATTTATCAAGATAATTACAAAAATAACAAGATCCTATATTAGGGGTCATGTTTGCATGTGGGGGCATGAATCATCTTAAGAATTATTCATGCATGCAATTCAATTTTGGGGAACCAACATGCCATTGCTTATCATGTTCATTGTTCATGTCCTCTATTTTTCTTATTTATCAAACCTTTAGGAGCTAATTGAGGCATTTAATAACTCTAACCAATAGACAAGCGCCATATGGCAATCAAAATCTAGGACCCACAAATCATCCCATGTGTTAAATTTGAATCATGCACATGCATCAAGATTCGCACTTACATGATGATAACGTGAATATAAGGACTAGGTTCATTTTATTTCTGACATGTCCTATATAAGGACTAGGTTTCTCACTCCGAAAGTAACATTCAAAACACATACAACAATATCGATTACTTTCTCTCTCTCGATATCATCATAAGACCATATTTGTCATGCCAAAAGTGCAAAGATATAGAGGAGTGAGACAGAGGCATTGGGGCTCATGGGTCTCAGAAATTCGCCACCCTTTATTGTAAGTGTAAAATACTTTTACCAGTAACAATCATTATTCTTTTTGTATTGCATATTTGCATGAATATTTTGACTTTATTTTTTTTGCAACTTGCAATTATTATATATATCCCCTGTTTTTATTACATATGAGAAATGCTTTATTTGGATTTGGTTTTGTTTGATTATTTTTGCAAGTAATTGTCCAGTTTTTTCTAAATATTTTCTTAAAAATCCTGTAGAAAAACAAGAATTTGGCTCGGAACGTTTGAGACAGCCGAAGATGCGGCACGAGCTTATGACGAAGCAGCTAGATTAGTGTGCGGTCCAAAAGCCAGAACTAACTTCCCAATGGACCCTAACGGGTCGGGGTTGTCGCCGAGTCTTAGGGCAAAACTTGAAAAATGTTGTACGGTTTCAGATCCACACAGGGAAGAAGCTAAACGGGTCGAAACCCGAGAAGTTAACGGTTCAATGTGCATGGATGGAGAAGAATACGTGGACGAGATGATCGAGGAGCTTATATATTATGGCTCTGTGGAGATTTATTCTACTCATTCTTATTCTAGCTCTTCCTCTTCTTCTTCTTCATGTTCTTTCAACAGCTAAGTTAAATTAGGGTTTGTGGTTTGTGCATTGTTTGCATTAGGAATAGGAGGGTTCTGAATTAGGGATAGAGAAGAATATAAGTTAAAGAGAAAATTAAGGTGTTTGTATTATTGAGGCCGGTAGCATTCTTTTGGTACCATGTGCTTCCACAATTTAATGTCTCTTTGGTTATTTTGTATTATCACTTCAAATATAGTATATTAATCTTAAAGGGACTTCTATGATAATTGATATTTTGAGTATTTAGCAATTAATTAAATTTTTAAAAGAGTATACCGTAAAACTTACTCTTTGGAGAGAATTAATTGGTACAAATACACTTGAGAACTTATGTTAAATACAAATTAATTGATAGTCATGCAAAATATTTTTGAAAATTAATGTATCGTAAGAAAAATGATGTATGATAGAAATCTCTAATCTTAATACTATGTTCATAATTTGTAACGGACCCAACATAACATGACATAGCAGTATTTATCTACACACCATAATTTCTCAACAATTTTGCGACATCGAAAAGAAGAACAAAAAGAAAAGCAATCTTCGGGACGAGTTCGAATACATATTTTGTCTCAATAATTAACCTATCGTCTTTTGGTCCACATTAATATCATCATGTCGATATTTCTTATCTGAAAAGTTCTCACCAATAATGCCCGTAAATTTAATCCTACATTGCTCGCATACGGGAAATTGGTAGGAGTAGGATCATTGATCACCTATGTTGCACGAATACGGATACGAGTATCGTATCCGACACGATACGGATACGACGATACAGTAGTTTTCAAAAATACATAGGATACGATACGGCCATTATATATAATATTTTATTATTTTATTAATTATAACTTATATATTTTATATTTTATATAGTATATATCTGAATTAAAATATCCTAAAAGTTTATTTTAACAAAAATAATTTCTTATTAAGTAAATGTTTATTTTATTTAATTATTTATTTATATGCATTACTCATTTATTTTGATTTCAAATTTTGATTTTTATTTTTCAAGTATATTTTTGTATACGTTAGAAGTATCCGACAAATATCCGTAAGTATCCGAAAAGTATCCGTTATTATTTTGAAATAAATTATCGGATACGTCACGTGGAGTATCCGATACGTATCCGACGAGTATCGGTATCCGATACGATACAATTTGATTTTTGAAGTATCCGCGCAACATAACGATCACCATTTTACCTCGGCTTAGTACGATGTGCGCACCACATTATCCAACAAAAACAACAATTTTCTTCCTCCAAATCAAGCCAAAATGTTATTATTTTTTATGACGTAATTACCTGTTACAACCTCATTCTGGATCTGGAAGAGCACAAACAGAATTTCTCCTTCGTATCTACCATGCAATCATCGTGTTCATATTGTATCTTATATATAAAGTTAGATAAATTGGAGCTCATACATGCATGAGGCCACGTTTGCCAACACTGTTCATCGATACTGTTCACAAATACTATTCACAATACGCTGTTCATGATACTGTTCATGACTGTTGCTGTTCCAGGGCTTTTTTTGTGAAAAAAATTTAATTTACATTTTGGTCCTTTTTTATTTACATTTTGGTCCTTTTTAGTTTGAAAAATTACATTTTGGTCCTTTTTATTTACATGTAGGTCCTTTTTAGTATAAAAAATTACATTTTGGTCCTCTTCGTCACCAGGGGCCTTTTTCTAAAAAAAATTTAATTTATATTTTGGTCCTTTTTATTTACATTTTGGTCCTTTTTAGTTTAAAAAATTACATTTTGGTACTTTTCATTTACACCTTGATCCTCTTTTATTTACATGTCGGTCTTTTTTTATATTTTTGAATTTACATTTTGGTCCTTTTTATTTATATTTTGGTCCTTTTTTTTTTTAGTTTACACTTTGGTCATTTTTATTAACATTTAGGTCCTTTTTTATTTAAATTTCGGTCCTTTTTAACATTTGAATTTATATTTTGGTCCTTTTTATTTATATGTTGGTCCTTTTTAGTTTTAATTTACATTTTTTGATATTTATAAAGTTAAGAAAATTGCTCTTCTATGTTTGCTCCACGTCATCCTTTACCTTTTCACTTTTTTATATTTGAATTTCTCACTTTAATTATGATTGATTTCTTATCATTATCATGGATATCAACTATATACAATTAATATCATTAATAATTTATTTTTAGCCTTTTGGTCTTCTTACCGGTTTCAGTTAATGTGATATTTACCCTTTTTTTTTTCTTTTTTTTTTTAGAGAAATTAAAGTCCTCACAAAAGGTCACACCATCCTTTTAATGTGGACCACTTGATCTTGATCAAAAAGATCTATAATATATGATTTCTTATTTTAACATGATCTATATAAACCCACTAATTAAAAAATTACATGAATTTTGGTCCATCGTGGATCAAGTTCATTCATATTTTTTTGTATAAATTATATACGGAAAAATTTCAAAAAACTCATTAAATTATTGGATATTATAAAAACACCTAAATTTATATATGTAGTAATTAAAAAAAATTTATTTTCTATTAATTAAAAAAAATCTTCATATTTTTGGAGCATATAATAATTAAAAAAATTATTATATATTATATTTATACAATTTTAATATTTCATACATTATATATATTTGACTTCTATATTTTTTTCCTGAAAAACTAACACAAAATAATGATAAAAAGAACACAACATAGATATTATTTTACAATAGATCAAAATATAAAATCATGAAATTATTACTAAAATAATCGGACAACGAAAAAAAAAAAATTGATGTTTAAATAGATATTCTTTTACGATATGTTTTCAATGTGTTTATTTATTATTGCATATTTTATATTATTGTTTACGAATTTGGTTAAAATTAATAATAAAAAAAAATTAATCATTACGTATGAAGATTAAAGAGTATTTGGCAAAAGGAAAAGTGAATATCATCCATAAGAGAAACAAAAGTTTGGTAGAGATTTTTTTTTTGAAATATACAAAAACATAAATTTTTTTTTTTACAATATCCAAAAAAGATAGGGAGTAAAAAATACACCAAAATACAGATGTGTGAACAATCAGGCAATAAAACGTAGAATCCAATAACATATTAGGAAAAATTACATCATAACAAACTCGAAGACTCCCGCACAATCGCGCGGGGGAAAAAGCTAGTTAATTATTAATTTTACTCTTCTCCCCACTTTCTCCCAGACATTGATGATATGGGAGGATTAACAACTAATCTCTCTCTTAATTAATACAAATACATTATATTAACAGTGAGTACATATTAATTATTAATTCATATGTATTTTAATGCTGTAATAATTAATCATTAATCAAGTGTATTTGTGTTAATTAGAAAAGTAATTAATCAACTCCCCAGATCGTCAATGTATGGGGAAATATGAGTGGCATAATAAATGAGCTCAATTACAATTGGGATTTAACTTTTGAGATTATTTCCTTAAAAAAATTTGAGGTTATGTAGAGTCCCTCAAAACACAAAAAATATCCTTGATGAGGGGCAAAAGAAAATTAAGTGAATTGATTAGCATCATTAATTAATTCGATTCATAATTTTATTGACCGTTCAATTGAATTAATACGTCAATTAATATGTACTAATATAATTTATTGACATATCAATTGAATAATTAATTTAATTAATAGGGATCCAAAGTATATTTTCCCTTTAAATTTCTAGTGGGCCTGTACTGATCAATTTCTAATAGTTTTGAAGGAAAACATCAATTTGAATTTATTTTGTATCTGGCAATCGAAACAAATCGAAATTCGAAATGTCAGCATTACTAATCTTAACACACATTAGAAGATAGATAATTAATGAGACCACGTAGTTGACGTCATCAATACATCACAAACCATAAATACACGAGTTAACCTAAATAACAATATAGGGTTCCAAAAATATTACCCTACACATTACCGTCTCAAAAGGGTTCTAGTATACAAAAATACCAATTACGAATTTCAAATCATTTCGCAACTCTGCTTCCTCTCCCCCTTCCTCTTCCCGATACAACCCTTTTCCTCCCCTTCCGTACCGGCGTCGAATCCGATTCCAATCCGGTACCGACAGTGCCGGTACCGGTACTGGAGACGAGGCCTCCGTTTGTCGACAACTCGAATTCTGTTTCCATGTTTGATTTTTCGCCAATTCTGAAATTTAGAACAAAAAAATTAAAAGTGACACGTGGCGAGTTTTGATTGGTTGAGAATGTTAAATGAAGAGTTACCCGTTTGTGGAGTTTTTATTGGTCGATTCGTGAAGACTGTTTGTTATGTTAACATCTCCTTCACTTGGTCTAGGTTCTATACAGGATATATTTAAATAATTATATGAGGATAATAATTAATAACAAAACAAAATAATTAAATAATAAAATCAATTTGGTTTCCGTACCAGAGACGAGATTTGGTTCTTTTAGAGCTTCATCTGAAGCGATTTGTTCGTCGATTTTTTCACTGAAAAATTAATGTAATATATAATTAAATATCGAACGGGAAATTTGCAAAAAAATGCCCTGAAATATACTAAATGACAAAAATATAAAAGAGCTGACCTGTGGGTAACTGGACTCTCCAGTACAACTGCTTCTGCTATGTAAATAAAAAAAATTCAGATGAATATATTTAGCTTGAAAAAATAAAAATAAAATATCGTACCAGTATTTTCTTTAATTGTTTGTTTATCAGTATCATCTTCTACCATACCCTAATAAAAAATAAAATATAAGTAACAAATATCGATGATTAATAAATAAACAGACGATTTGCAAAAATGCCCTCGAAACTTACATTTTTTTCTGGAACTAACTTCTCTTCATTCGCCTTTTCAGTAGGAACAAATTCGGTCTCGAAAGGTTTCGAACTCGAACTGGTTTGATTCAATCGAGAACGAATCCTTTTAGACGAATCCTGAAGTAAGTCCCACATTTCACTCGATACATAATCCCTCTTTAATCCCTAATAAATGTAGGGGCTTTTCAGTAATTTCATAAAAGTGTAGGGGCTTTTCGTAATTTCATAAAAATATAGGTTTCTTTTGCAATTGTAAGGTGTTTACCTTGGAAGAAGAGAAAGAGTGATCGAAGGAGGGTGGTGATGTGAGCGTGATGTCATCGTTGAATTTGTGGGATCCGCTACTCGGGGGAATTGGTGTCTTGAAAAGCGTGCTATTGTTAGTTAAGAAAGGGGATTTCCATGGTGGTTTTGATTGCATATATGATTTCGCCACGTCAATGGGGGAACCCAAATCACTCTCCACTCCCTTCAAAATTAATCAATTATATGAATTTGGGGTTAAATTGGACCTCAATTGGGGCTAATTGAGACAAATATTTGAAAACCGGGTAAGAAATTGACGAATGAAAACATGATTTTGAACTTACGAATTGGCACATGTCAGTGTTTATTGTACAAGGGCCCAAATCATGAGGTTTAGAGCTTTGTTTCTTCTCTGATAACCATTTCTTGGCTTCTAAAATAGCCTCGCTGTAGATCTCCTGTGCTGGTTGAACTGGAGAGGATGGAGATGAGGGTTCCACTACACGGGACTGTATTATCTGAATCAATTTATCACTTTCTTCCCTAAAATAAGGAGAAATATAGCATATTAGAAAAAGGAAAATAGAAACGAATGATTGAATAATTTGAATTTATTGTACCGAGAAAAGGTTTCTTGTGCGAGTAATTGCTCAATCGCGGCTTTAGATTGAGTTATGGGAGAAATTACTATTGGCTCCTCAATTATAACCTAATTTAACAAGATGAAATATGATTGGGCATTAATTTGATCAAATTTCACAATAATTAACACTCAATTGCGTAATTACGGCTCAAGAAACTTGATTTACGCGAGGTTTGAGAAATAGTCTTACCTGGTTTGATTCTGGAAGCTTTCTGTGAGATTTATCAGCATCATCCTTTTCATCTGTATATCAATTTGATAACCAAAAATCAATCAAAACATAATAATAAATAAAGTCCGTATCTGGTTTCCGAACTTGGTAATATAAAACCCCTGAGTTCAAAGATCAAAACCCTAGAGTAGAAAACATTAATTTCAGAATCAAATTCAAAATTTGGCACTGAATAAAGATCAATTACAAAGAATAAACCTAAATTCAGAAAATAGAACACATATACTTAATTGCAACAACGAATTACACAATTAAGTCACAAATCAGAGAAAAGTCAGTGATTACCCTCCAAACCCTAGTAAACAAAAACAGCAAACAAAAAAAACTAGAATTTGAATTAAAACTTCAAAAATTGGAAACTAACCAACGTCAAGCATTTCAACATCATCATCTTCATCAAATTCATCTTCGGAACCACTCCCATCCGCGGAGCCAAAAACGGACGAAATCAACTTCCCCGCACCGGACACGAGTCCGACCAGCCACTTACTAGGGTTGGGACTAGCAGAATCGCTTTCGTTAGGGTTTTGCGTGCTCTCCTCACGACGCCCCCTGAACAGAGACGCCATTAGTGCGGTACAAAGTAACAAAATGGAATATTGTGGGATTTAAGGTAATTTTAAGATTACGAGAGGAGTGTTAAAAACGGTGCGTTAAATGTTAAATGGATAATTTAGATCTTGTTTCTATAGAATATATATTCTCTAAAATTGTTTACTATGCTTTTACAATGGGTGCAATTGTATAAAAATTGCAGTTATTAACATTAGGAATTGTATGGATTACTATGAAGAAACGAATCTATTACTGGCTGAACCATATCCATATTTAACTCGTAGACCTGATTCCATATTTCTAACTCGAGTTAATAGTTCGGTTTATATTATTAGTGAACCAAGTTTGTTCAAGTAAAATAAAGAAGAAGATTAACTATGTGCACGTATGATATTTACAAGTAATTACTAAGTTATAGACGTAGCAGTTCTTTGTTTGCTGTGTACTTTTTGTTTCTACGTGGAGACGAGATAGCTCTTATCTGTAAATGGTGGTAAGAAATTCTCGTAAGGAAAACATTATCACTCTTTATTACTTTGTACTCTTGTTTCTTCCGAGCTCAGCAATGGCGCACTGGTCTTCATCCTTCGTTCTCACGAGCAATTCTCATCCCTCGCCTTAGTTCATTGAATGACGTCGCCGCCGGAGAGAAGGGGTCCGCCGCGGCCTCCACCGATGATTGGGCGGGCGGGAAACCTAACCATCTTCATCACGCCTTCTTATGATCCGAACCCTCGTCCACCGCCAGTTCAGGCGCCTCCGATGATGTTGGACGTGGAGGGCGTGAGCGTGAATATGCTTTCGTCAGAGTTGTCTGAGTTTTTCTGGAAGGCAATATCCAAAGTACAAGATGGTAATTTTACATCCTTTTTGTTACAATTACAATTTGGTCCCTTTAATTATATTAATTACGATTTGTGTTCCTTGCCCCCAAATCATAATCCTTTGGGAATTTTTCTTCTCAGATAAAAAATTGGATAGAAAAAAGAAAAGAAATAGTACGTGGCAAAATTGAAACTACCCACTTTCCATGGGGGCTTTAATGAAAAATATTTACATTATGAATTACTTGAAGAATTTACATATTAGATATAATTTGGATAATGGGCAATCAATTTTTAGTTATAATCGAACTTGCGATTGAGTTTGTATCTTTTTTTTCTTCAGTTCATTCGAGATTGGATTCTTATCTGGTAGATTGGTTTGGACTGGACGATTCGAAGTACCAATGGGCTCTCGACAATTATTATGAACATCATGAAAAGGTTATTTATTTGATTTTAAGATTGGAACTTTATTTTAGGGTCGAAATATATATTGCGGCCAAAGGTTGCATTAATCCCCCCAAATTGAAAAAATAAAGAAGGCACATTACATATTAGTACATTTTCCTAAAAAAAAAAAACTACTATTGTATTAAAATTTAAATCATATTATTTATTTTGGGATATTTTAGTTTAGAATTATTGAGTTAATTTAGTATCTAATTATCTATAATTCATTTTTATTGAAGGAACTTTGATAATATATTGTGTAATTATGTAATTATTTATTACTTTATTTCAATGTAATATAGATTGTTGTTATGTCATAATATTTTTCTTATAGGTAAAGGAAGCTACCAAAGCAACTAAGCACAAGGGTGATACAAGAAAATAACAAGTTGCGTATAAAATATGTTATACTTGTATACTAATATTACAATATAGTTGTATTTTTTTGTAATTGCAATTAATTAATTACTTGCTAGCAAATATATAGACTAATTAATGGATGCCAACATTTATAAATTATGTTTCTTAACGGTGATTCCGTGCAATTTTTCGGATTTGTTTAGATTATCACAAAATTGCATTAATTTATTCACATATTTGCACCTATCTTTGTGTTTTTTCTTGAAGTCACATCGTCATGTTTATCATGATCATTAATTATTAGGATGTGTGATATGAGTTCATCATATATATATATATATACGCGCGCGCGCGCGCGCGCGCACACACACACACACACACACACACACATATATATATATACACACACACGCGCGCACACACACACACACACACACACACACACATATATATATATATTTTGCTTGTGAATTTTTAACTTTTGGATTCGATTTTAAGATCTGTGCAAATTGAGAACCCAAACTCCGCCGTGTCTCTCCGTTTCCTCTTTATGTAGCTGTTCTTCTCTCTTTTCCCACCATTTATTCTATCTTTTTGCTCTTTCGTAACTCACCTCTTCTCCAAATGATGGAGCAAGAAGAAGTGTTATTGATCGCCTCCATTTGTGAAGCTAGATTTCGTGTAAATCATTTTTTTTCTTCTGATTTTCAATTTTTCTAGATTCGAGCCCCGATCAGTTCCGAACTAGGATCCCATGAATTTCTAAATTTTCTCTCATTTTTCATCAAAGGGGGGACATAAAATAAGATCGAATCCCTATTTCTTTCATTCTAGTTTTGCATTTAAATTTTTGTGGGTTCGAGCCCCGATCAGTCCCGAACTAGGATCCCATGAATTTCTACATTTTCTCTCATTTTTCATCAAAAGAGGGACACAAAATAAAATCGAATCCCTATTTCTTTCATTCTCGTTTTGCATTTATCATCAATTTTTCAACAGATAAATATGGATACGGATGCATAAAACTCAGTATTCTCGATGGAGAAGGTATTGATAAGGTAGAAATTTATTATATGTAGGGAAATTCGTACAATCAAATTTTTTACTTTGTTTATTTATTTTAGAAATTTTAGAAATTATGATACTATCCATTATGTTATTGATTTTGGATTGTTCCGGATCAACGAAATGATCTTATTTGATTGAGAGTATATCAAAAGATGTATTTATTTATTGTTGAATAGACAATAAACTTACTTATATTTATTGAACTTTACTTAGCAAAAAAAACTCGCAGATCTACATATTTGAACCCCAAAACTTCAATTAAGAGTTCAATGAACACACTAACTAAGCTAACTTCCACTTATGATTATTGGTTGCTCTGAACTAGCAAGTCTACGAATTTGAATTCCGAACTTTCAATTTAAAAGTGAAAGTATATACCAACCGAGCTAGCTTCCATTTATGATAATTATTTAATTTGAACTTTATTTAAACTCGAAGGGACACGTGTCGTCTGTCGACATTTCCTAGGCCCATAAAAATTTCATCGATGTGACTATTTTCCAAATTTCATACTTACATATACCAAAAAAGTTCCATAAAACATGCCTTTATTTGATTTGGGTATGGTCCAACAATTGTTGGAGATGTTCCGATTAATACATTAATGATCATTGAATTCTGACTTTGGTGATAATTTATTAACATGATATACACACAATTGTTGGAGATGTTCCGATCAACAATAATTTTACAAGAAATATCACAATTATCATCAAAAACATCATCCAATTATCATTAATTTATTGGTCGGATCAAATATTCAATGATTGTTGGACCATACCCAACCCGTATTCATAATACTCTTTTTAATAACTAAAATAAAAGATACATCCAAATCTCTCTCCCACTTGTAAGAACCCATCTTCTACCTGGTTGCTTGGCGAGTGTCCGTCCATTCCACTCCACTTCTACGAAGAACCCATTATGGGTCTCAACCCGGTAACAACATCGGCCATCTCGATCATTTCCAACACCGATGACATCATTGCCGACACGCTCAAGACTTCCTCGATCGAAACCGAGCAGCTTTTGAATGACTTGTTTTACGAGTGCAAAGCCATCGAGGAGTCGCAGTCGGTTTCGGACTTGTTGGAAGTGAAGATGCCTCCAATGGAGACAGTACTGGAGAGTTCAGGTGAAGGAGAAGAGCAATGTTCGCAAGTTGAGGGGGTTATTCAGAAAAGCGTCAGTTATGGCTGTTTGAATTCGATGGATTGGGTTCAAGGCTGTCCCGTAAGGCCCATTTTTTTGGATTTTCAAGGTTTAGATTTCGAAATTGCTTTTGGCTTGCGAAGGGCCTTTAGCGAAGGAGATATTCAGGTTCATTTTTTTTACTAATAATAATCATATTTTTTTATTAATTTATATGTTTGTATTTATGGAATTTGGGAAGTAATGGTATGAGGATTGGAAGCACGAGCTTGTATGATTTGAAGAGTGAAGAAAGGAAGCATGAAGAGGTACGAACCGATATTTTTGTGAAGCTTCGATATCATGAAGAGTGAAGAAAGGAAGCACGAATTTGGGAAGTAATGGGTCTCGAGATATAGGAAGAAGAAGATCAAGAGAAACTTCGGTAGAAAAATCAAGGTACGAACCGATATTACATTTTTATTTTGTATATTATATTTAAATAGCGACTAAAAATTTCGATTATTTTTGTGTAGTACGCATGCAGGAAAGATCTGGCGGATAGTCAACCGAGGGTGCGAGGACGGTTTGCGAAAATCGAAGAGTGCGAAATTCCGAGGCCGAAGAAATGATGAATTTGTTGATTAATGTGTTGGTTGGATATTTCTAAGAGAAGAGCATGAAGAGGACATGCAAGTCACCTCTTTTTTGTAATAAAATCTCTATTTGTTGTACTTAGTTGTATGGACGGGTCGGTGGGATGAACTTGTCGTGTACAAATTGGAATAATGTAAAGTTGGATCTTCCCCCCGACCCGAATTAGGCATCGACTAGATTAGATGTTTCGTTTCTTCTATTATGTTGTTGTTGTACTTGTTTATTGTTTTTAGTTGAGTATGCTATTTATTTCTTCTTGATGGTTTTGTGGTACATGCGGCAAATGGTTGGATCGGGTTAATATTAAATTGGGTCTTGGGCCATTAAAGTTTTGGATTTTTCGAGTTGTACGGGTTTCGGGTCGTTCGGAGATTCTAGTCGGGATATTTTGAACGAGTCATTTGTGTTTTGTTCATGTATCATTTGGGATAAGAGTCATTTTGGGTGCCGGTTCATTCAAATATCTGATTATTCGGAACGGAATACAGGCCGTTTGGGCGAGTCATTCATGTTCGGTCAAGATCATTTGGATTAGGTCATTTCGGATTAAGATTCTAATTTTTTTTCGCTTTTCGGGTTTGAGCCGGATCAGGTATTTCTTAATGGTCGAACATTTTCATTGAATATAAATGATGTAAATACTCCGTTTTAGTGATTTTAATCTTATTTGGGTTTCTTGTTTTGTTTTCTAGCTTATTAAGATCAAACTTGAACAATGTTATTGGCTTTTATGTGAAACTGATAGTTACAACTTAATGATGTTTAATGAATGATTCAACCTTTTAATTCATTGAGATAGACATCCAGTCTTGCTTGAAACAAACAACACTATTTAAAGAAAAAATTGGGCAAACCCATGACAATTTCAACCATATTTGGCCCAGTCTTAGCTTCAAATCACACTTGCGAATAAAATGATCAAATTTAATTGTTAGTTCTCATACCGAGTTGGCAGAACAAGAAACTCTTTTAACCTTCAAACCTCCTCGGCCTTTTCTCCACCTCCCAATTTTACTATAATAGCACTCCCCAATCACAACCCCTTCCATCAATTCATACATCACACAACCCCTTCCATCAATTCATACATCATGTTACAAAGAATGGCGCCTCTCCTCCTCCTCCTCCTCCTCCTCCTCGTAATCTTCTCCGTACCGGTCACCGCTACCAGTTCTATGAACGGTGCCATGAAGACTATATTGAACAAACCTCCAAATCCTTCTTCGATGATGCCACCGACGATTACTTTCAACGTCAACAAGGGTGTCGCACATGCATTTCTCGTTGCGCACAACAAAGTCCGTGCTACTTTCGGCGAGCGCCCATTAAGGTGGGATAAGAAGCTGGCCCGTTTCGCAAGACGGTGGGCCAGCAGGATGCGCGCAGACTGCAATCTTACCCATTCGAACGGGCCGTACGGAGAGAACATTTTCATCGGATTAGGAAAATACACGATAAGAGAGGCCGTGGATGAATGGGCGAAAGAGAGGTGGTATTACCACTGGGGAAACAACTCGTGCAATCCCGACCAGATGTGCGGCCACTTCACCCAAATGATTTGGAACGAAACCGAGGCGGTCGGTTGTGCCAGATTGAAGTGCAACAATGCGAGTTTCACCTTCCATACGTGCAACTATGACCCGCCTGGCAATTACATCGGCCGGCGACCCGTTTTGGATTACCAAAAGTTCGTCGCGCAATGAAATTGGAAAAATACAAATTTTTTTTTTTTTTTTTTTATCGTTGTGTTATTGGACGGTTTTGATGGAGAATCACAGATTGACTGCAACATAAGTCTATATGATTTTGTGTTTTGTTCTTGATACAATTTGGGTTCTGATTTTTTGAATATTAATATATTAAATCATGTTTGCTATCGATTATCTCAAGTTATTTTAGTATGATTTTTATCTTAATAATATAAAAAATAAAAAATACACAATGTCCAATCAGATTGATCTAGTACTGGGATTGCGAATTTTAGTTGATAGAATACCTCAGATTCTATAATATATCAAATTCTAAATTCGATAGAAAATATGTTCTAGCTAATATAATCACACATACTATGATGCATAAAGTCGCGCTACAAGACGAGTATGATTATTATGTTTTTCATTTTAACACGAAATATTAATTTGTGTGATGACAATGACAATATCATTTCGAAATAAAATTATTTCATATTATATAAATCTCACCATATTATTGGAATTCGTTTATGTATAATATATATAGTTTATGATTTTCCGATGTTGTTAGAACATATGACTCATTTTTATCAATTAGTAATACATGTAGATAACATTATGTGATGTGTAGCACAATTTTATGAAAAAATAACATTAAATATAATATTATCATTTTTATAATAATACATCAAAAATTGAAACAATAAATCACATGATCTACGTATGCACACTATTAATTAAATCGTACATATAATCTTTTTAATTAAAAATAAAATGAAAATATAATTACATACATCACTTTTTAATAGTGAAAATAATTAAAATTGTCAATATTTAATTAAGAAAAAACATAACTAAAAGTTATTTAACATCATATCATATGGTATTTTTAAATTTATAACTTTAAAAACAACATTAATATTCGATATATGTTAATAAGTTTAACAAATTATTTATGTTTTGATCGATAGGTAAACTTTCCTTTCATGATTTTTTGAAAATTTTGATATTAAACTTTTTTGAACAAAAAACACAAATATAACCTTCTTTTTATTACGAAGGACTCTTGAAATTATAGTTTTAGATTAGAGAAAATGTTAATTTATCTTCGTAATAGACATTCCCGGGATTTTGTTTTACTTAATATCTTTACAAATTCAAATTAGAGAAATTATTATGTAGAACTATTTTAAGATGAATATCAAAATAATGAGAAAATTAAAATGATGTATTGAACCGATTTTTAAAATTAATTCTAAAAAATTTATTAAGTTTTGACGTATGTTTTATATTATACATTAATTTATCAGTATTTGATATATTAATTTTTCATCTTTCGTTTATGTTTATATTTGATTGTGTAACTTAATGTGAAATAACAAACAATTAAATAGATTTTCGTCTTATAATAATTCGCGTTATTATTGTAAGATAATGTGAATTTCTAAAAATGCTTAAAATATGTGTAAAATAATGAGCACATAAATATCTACAAAAAAATTATTAATATACAAATCAATGATCTAAATTTTGCCATTTCATGTTTTAATGGTCTAAATGATTATGGTGATGTGACACAAGAACTTCAGGACGGATCTTAGTAAGGGTCAGGGGGACCTTGACCCCTCAAGATTTTGCCGGACAGTGTATATAGCGAGTGATTAAGTATATTTTATCAGTTTAACGGCATCAATTCTACTGTTTGCCCCCATTCCGGATTTGTCAAGGTGAACTTGGCACCGGGATATGGCTCATGGCTCCGGCAAAAGATAGCGGCTTAGATCCAGTTAGGATTTTGTTCTAGGCAATTTTTCACAACTGAACCACACGACACCGACAAATGGGGACATGGTGCCGGCAAGGGACACACGGCGCCGGCAAGAAGCAAACGGCATACCGGAAGAACGAACTGACGAGTGGGCTCCATTCGTTGACTGCGGCCGAAAACCAATTAGGATTTGCTAATCCTAATTAGGTTTTTTTTCTTTTCTATGAGCTAATTGGGCTGTGAAAGTAAATCTTTTCATTAACCAGAATGTTTTGTACACACACTATTTATAGTTATTACAAGCACAAAGGTACAAAGACTTTTACTAGACTAATCACTCCATTTGAGTCAAGTAATGGACACATCCATTTTATCATTAACATCCCCCCTCAAGCGAAGTCGGAGATTCAATCACGGTGAGCTTGGACCGAAGATCAATGAAGCGTGGAGATGGTAGTGCTTTCGTGAGAGTATCGGCAACTTGATCGGATGAGCAAATGAATTTTACGTCGAGTTGCTTCGATTCAATTCTTTCAAGAATGAAGTGAAAGTCAATTTCTATATGCTTGGTACGAACATGAAAAATCGGATTAGAGGCAAGGAAAGGTTTAATTATCGCACCAAAGGACGGGAGAAGAAGGTAGAGAAAGGTTTAATTCACGAAGCAACGATTGGAGCCAAATTAACTCGGATGTGGCCATGGCGAGACTCCGATACTCCGATTCCGTGCTTGACCTAGCAACCGTGTGTTGCTTTTTAGAGCTCCATGATACAAGGTTCGGACTTAGATAGATGGAAAAGCCCGTTGTGGACCTTCGATCATCGGGACAACTCGCCCAATCGGCATCGAAGTATGCATGGAGAGAAAAATCCACACATTTTCGAATTTGTAATCCATGATTGATGGTGCCTTTTAGATACCGAAGTACAAGTTTAACTGCCACCCAATGTTCATCTAAAGGGCAATGCATGAATTGCGAGAGGCGATTTATTGCGAATGCAATGTCCGGTCGAGTGATGGTGACGTATTGAAGAGCACCCACGATGCTCCGATACTCAAACGGATCGGAAAGTGGAGTTCCATTATGTTTGGAGAGATATGAACCCGAGAGCATGGGAGAGGAAATGGGTTTGGCTCCATCCATTTTTGCTTTCAAGAGTAACGAGTGAACGTACCGACATTGATTAAGATGAAGTCCATTTGGTGTGGTTGTTGCTTGAATGCCGAGAAAGTGAGATAGAGTACCGAGGTCTTTTAACGAAAACTCCTTTCCGAGCACGCCAATTATATCATCAACAAGAAGAGAGTCGCTACCGGTGACAATTATGTCATCCACATAGACGAGAAGAAAAACCGTATCGTTCGGTCGAATACGAAGAAAAAGAGAAGAATCCGAAGATGAGGATTGAAAACCTAATCGATGAAGACTCGATCGAAGTTTGTTGAACCAAGCTCTTGGAGCTTGCTTGAGGCCATAAAGAGCCTTTTTCAAAAAGCATACATGGTTTGGAAAGTCCGAGTTTGCGAAACCCGGTGGTTGGGTCATATGGACCGTTTCCCCGAGATCACCATGTAAGAAAGCATTATTCACATCCAATTTCCGTAGAGACCATCCACGAGAAACGGCAATAGAGATAATGACGTGAATAGTCACCGGTTTAACAACCAGACTAAAGGTCTCCATGTAGTCAATCCCTTCGGTTTGTTGTATCCTTTTGCAACAAGACGTGCCTTGTATCGTTCAATCGAACCATCGGAGCGGCGTTTTATCTTATAGATCCACTTGCACCCAACAATGTTTTGAATGGATGACGGTGGCACCAAGACCCATGTCTTGTTTTGAACAAGAGCATCAAGTTCAAGTGCCATAGCCTTTCTCCATATGGCGGCACTACAACAATGTCTAGAAACTGCATCACTTTTTTGCAGGATTATCTAAAAATCCTGCAGATTATGCAGAATTTCATATCAAATCCTGCCGTATGTAGATAAGCGCAGGATTTTATACTAAATGATGTCATTTGTAGCTTTTAAGTTTGAATGCTGCAAAGTGCAGCATTTATGAATCCTGCAATAAAAAATGAAATTTTATTTTGCAAGTAACGGCTGTTGTATTTTGTATTTAACTAAATTTGATGAATTTAAAAATGTTGAAAATTTGGCGGGATATCAAAAAAAATTTCAACAAATTGGGTTCAAAATTATTTTCGTTTGGTTCTTCCAAAAAAAAAACTACAATATTCACGAATAAAATGGGTGCATGTTATTTACTTTTTATGTTGAAAAAAGCTCACTTTTGGCCCCCGAAGTGTTCCAAAAAGTGCAACTTGCCCCCCAAACTCTAATTTTGTTCATTTTGCCCCCTGAACTCTCATTTTTGCTCACTTTTGCCCCCTCCATCAGTTAAGTGCCCAGTCAGCAGTTAAGTGATGACGTGGCAGTGTGATGTGGCATTTTTTTGATGATTGTACTGCTGACGTGGCCAAATTTAGAATATTAAATTATACAACTCTTTAAACCCATTAACCCATTAAATTGAACCCATTAACCCAAACCCATTATTAACCCAAACCCATTATTATAACCCAAACCCACTCACTCAACTCACTCAACCCCTCTCTCTCTCTCTCTCTCTGTCTCTCTCTCTCTCGATCTCGAGACGCCATTAGCTGGGAAGAAGCTTCACGACGCCACTCTCTCTCTCTCGCCAAAATCTCTCTCTCACCGAGCTCTCCTCTCTCGACAGAAGCAAGCGAGAGTATCGCCCATATCTCGACTCTCTCTCTCTCTCTCTGGACTAAGGTCAGATCTCACTCTCTCTCTCTTTCTCTCTCGATCGATCGACTCATCTCTCTTTTTCTCTCGATTTTAGTTGAATTGACCCAAATTTGCTGAAATTAGGGTTATTTTCCACAAATTTCAGGAAATTTTCAGCAAAATAGGGTTATTTTAGCCATTTTCAGCAAAAATTCAGCAAAAATTCGCAAATTTCAGGATTAATTTTGCAAATTTCGCAAATTTCGGCAAAATTTCAGTCAAATTGAGAGACAATGGGATTAATTTCGATCAAATTTAGGGTTTAGAGTCAAAATTAGGGTTAACATAGTGCTAATTATGTTAATTTAGGGTTAATTATGTTTAGTTAGGACCAAAATTAGGGTTTAGGGGCTGGCTCCAACCTCTTCGGGATTATTGAAATACTTTGATTTAACTTATCTTCCCTAATTATTTTCAATTTAGGTCATTGTTGAGAGGGCTGAAAGAAGCGACATTCCTAAAATTGACAAGAAAAAGTTCGTATACAATTCATTTTCAAAATTTTCCAAAATACCCAATTATTTAATTATTATTGTAACTTTATTTTAGGTATTTGGTACCAGCAGATCTGACTGTCGGTCAGTTTGTTTATGTGGTACGCAAGAGGATTAAACTGAGTGCCGAAAAGGCCATCTTTATCTTTGTCAAAAATACCCTTCCCCAGACTGGTAAATTTCAATTTCTTCTCAATTCAATTTTCGTCAAAAATAATATTAAGTATTTTTGCAATGTTATTTTGCGAAGCTGCGATGATGTCAGCGATATACGAGGAGAACAAGGACGAAGACGGGTTTCTGTACATGACGTACAGTGGCGAGAACACTTTCGGTGGCAACTGAAATTCGTTGTTGTTGTTGATGGTAACTTTCCAAATAAGTCCTTCTACAATTGTATATTCGCGTTTCTTTGAAGTGCATGTTTATGTTGTGTGTCGTAGCTTGATGAATTCGAGTTTGATGTTATGATATTATATTATGTGTTGACTCTGGATTTATTATATTATATGCTATTGTTACGATTTGATTTAATAATGTTTAATTGTGTTGTTTCCCTCTAATTTATTATACTATATTATGTGAAATTGTCAAGTATATGAAATTTTAATCTTGTATATTTTTGAATTGTTAATAAATTTGTGTTCGATTGGTACCAAAATTATTCTTGTATTTTGAATTTTTAATCTTTTATATTCACAAAAATCGATTGGTACCAAAATTAATAAACTTGTGTTCGAAAATTAATAAAAAATATCCAAAAAATACAATACCAATTAACATCAATAAGCAGAAACAGTGGCAATAATCTTTACAATGATAAATTATCTTCCAAATTCGAAGACCACGAAGAGAGAGGATTAGAAAGAATTCAGATCCAACGCTTCCTAACTCGAACCCAAACGAGCATTGCAACAAGGGCACCACCTAAATGCGCTTCTCCCGAAACTCGGCCTTGTCCCTAAAATTTCAAAATAAATTAATTCTAATTTTTTTTTAAGAAAATTGATATATTACGTCTCGAACCCGCCATAAATCGGCTCCTATTATAAGGGCTGCAGGGGGGGATGGGGCCCAGGGGCGGGGGGGGGGGGGGGGGGGGGGGGGGGCAGGGCCTGGGGCGTGTGTGTGTGTGTGTGGGGGGGGGGGGGGGGGGGCAGGGGCGTGGGGGGCTGGTCCTGTAGGGGGGGGGGGGGGGGGGGGCGTGGTGCGCTGGACATGGGGGGCGTGGGGCGCTGGACGTGGGGGGCTGGTCATGGGGTGGGGCCGGTCATCGCGTGGGGGGCTGGTCATGGGGTGCGGGGGCTGAAATCGCTGAAAAAAAAAAATGAAACGAAAAAATTGATAAAATGTACCTAGTGATGATGAACCCTCCATGCTAAATCGCATAAAATCCTGAAATCGCTGAAAATCCCTGAAAATAGCCCTGAAATTGGACAAAAAAAAAACCCTAATTTGCTGAAATTGGACCAAAAAAAAATGCTAATTTGCTGAAAATGGCTGAAATTAACCCTAATTTGCTGTTTTTTTTGCTGAAATTAACCCTAATTTGCTGTTTTTTTGCTGAAATTAACCCTAATTTGCTGTTTTTTTTTCTGAAATCAACCCTAATTTGCTGGAAAAACCCTAATTTGCTGAAAATTGCTGTTTTTTGGCAAAACTTAACCCTAAAATTCCACTCAAAACCCTAATTTCAGAAAATTGGGGACAAATCAACTAAATCGAGAGAAAATTTCAGCTAGAATTCCACTCGAGAGAGAGAAAGAGAAAGCCATCGAGAAAAAGAGAAAGAGAAAGAGAAAGAGAGGAGCTAACCGGCGACGGAGAGAAGCTTAGCGACGGAGAGAACCTTGGCGACGGACTGGCGACGGAGAGAAGCAGCTTCTCTTTCTTTAATGGCGAGTGAGAGAGGAGAGATCGAGCACTTCTTCCTGGGTGAGAGAGAAGGGTTTAAATGATGGCTTAATGGATTTGATTAAATGGGTTAATGGGTTTAATTGTTTGTTATTGGATATATAATATTATAATTTAAATTTGGCCACGTCAGCAGTACAATCATCAAAAAAATGCCACATCACACTGTCACGTCATCACTTAACTGCTGACTGGGCACTTAACTGATGGAGGGGGCAAAAGTGAGCAAAAATGAGAATTCAGGGGGCAAAATGAACAAAATTAGAGTTTGGGGGGCAAGTTGCACTTTTTGGAACACTTCAGGGGGCAAAAATGAGCTTTTTTCTTTTATGTTACAATGTTTGATCTTTTATTATTTGTTTGTATCTTGGTCCACTGTTATTATAGTAGACCATGTCTTCTAGACTTTTTTTCTTTATCTAATTCTCTCTCAAAACACAGCCCATAACATCAAAAACCTAACTCTCCTCATTCTTGCGGTGGGAACCATGGCACGAATTGCGGCTGAATGGAAAGTCCCCAATAGTTTCTATTGGCTGAAGTGCGTCGGTGGCGGATTCTAGGCCCTTGAGACTCATCAGATTCTCATCAGATTCGGTGAAACCCCTTTTCTGTTTCTTGTAGATCCGGACTCTAATTCGTTTTTCTTCGCTTTTTGAGGTTTGTTTTATCTAGCTTTTGTTTTCCAAAATAATTTCTCTAATTCGATACAGATTTTATGTATAATTTCGTAGATTTCTTTTACTTGAATTATGTATAATTTCCACCGATTCAACAAATTTGTCACAGTTTTGCTTGGTCTTTTTCCCCTTCTGTTTATCTGGCCATATTTACAAATTTTACAGATATCTCACATTATATTGGAGAAAAGTTATCATATTTTTAATCTAAATATCTCCATTTTTTTTTTCCTTCACAGACTTCTCAGTAAGTTGAACCATTTAGGAGAATGTACTACCTAGCAAATTGGTAATCGTAAGCCTTAACTTTTTTTGTGGGCACTTTGTTCTTATGATTTTTAGTTAATAAATCATTATTCAGAGGTTTAATTTTCATTTTCCCTCTTGTTTCTGATTCATGGTTAAAGAAGAAGATCAATGATTGGATGCTGCGCGCTCAAAAAGTAATGCATATATCTGAGTATAAAATTAAAAATATCATTTTAATCTAAATATCTCCATTTTAATTTTCACTTTCGAGTTCAAAGTTTGTAATTTGATTGGATAAAATGTTTAAACAACATTCAATTTATAAAAAAACATAACCATTTTTGTTTTTTTATGTGATAACTATTTTACAAATTTAAAAGGGATTCAGATAAACAGATATATGATTGCTTGGAAAAAGAATTCGAAGATGCAAGTATTGCTCAAACTGAAGGTACATTTTTTAATACACGCTATATATTATTATATTTATCTTATTAATATGAAATGTTCATTTCTATAGAGATAATTTTGGACGATGAGCAATGGAATGACAGTCTAATTGCAACTGTTCGTGAAATAATATTATATTTATCGTCTTACGTGACCCTTCACCCAGGTAACAAATACATATAAATATATTTTTTCATTATTTGAAGAGATTTGATCATTTATGTTTGTATTTGTGTTTAATTTGTTAGGTTGAATTCTATTGAAGGTCGCGACTGGGACGAATTTGTTTTGATTTTTGGTGAAATATTTTGACCTAGTTAAAAATTAGTGTATTTTTTATTTAGATAGTATATGATGACATTAAAATTATATTTTTGTTCATTCTAATGAAAACTTTGCTTCCATTTTGTTGTGCATAATTTACTTAATAATATTTGTTTTCAAAAAATTGTTGCTTTAAATCTGTCATTAGAAAATGATGCAATCATATAAATTGCATGAATTATATGTGCTGCAAAATAATATTGATTGAAAGATTCGCAGGACTAGCAAATGCTACCAATTGAAAAATCGCAGCATTAGTAAATGCTACATCGCAGCATTTAAAAATGTTACTAATTAAAAAAAAGCAGCATTTGAAAATGCTTTTGATAAACGTATTTGCAGAATTTTTTAGAAAAAAGTTCACTTTTGCCCCCCGAAGTGTTCAAAAAAGTGCAACTTGCCCCCCAAACTCTAATTTTGTTCATTTTGCCCCCTGAACTCTCATTTTTGCTCACTTTTGCCCCCTCCATCAGTTAAGTGCACAGTCAGCAGTTAAGTGATGACGTGGCAACGATGACGTGGCAATTTTTGATGATTTTGTTAATGACGTGGCAAAATTTATATTATAAAATTCAGATCCATTAATCTATTATTTATACATCACTAAACTCTAACTCAATATTAAAACCTTAACCATTAACCCGTTACCATTAACCCCGTCTCTCTCTCTCTCTCTCTCTCTCTCTCTCTGGCACAGCTCCATTGACGAAGGCGAAGGAAGCTCTCACCTCTCTCTCTCGCATGGCTTCTTGCCTTCTCTACGAACCCACACCCATCTTGCCGCTTCAACTTCCCCTTCCTAAATCGTTAACTTCTAGATGCTTTGCTCCTCCTCACTCAGTCCCTACTCTCTCTCTGGCAGCTCTCTCTCTGCTTCAACTTCCTTCTCTACGAACCATTGTTTGTTCTCGCCACTCTCTCTCTCTGGCAGCTCTCTCTCTCTCGCCACTCTCTCTCTCTCTCTCTCTCTCGCAGCTCTCTCTCTCGCCTCTCGCCACTCGCCAGCTCCGGTGAAATCGCCTCTCTCTCGCCACTCTCGCCAGTCTTTCTCGCCACTCTCGCCACTCTCGCCACTTTCTCGCCAGTCTTTCTCGCCAGTCTTTCTCGCCAGAAATCGCCTCTCTCTCGCCACTCTTTCTCGCCACTCTCGCCACTCTCGCCTCTCTCTCTCTCTCCGGTGAAATCGCCTCTCTCTCGCAGCTCCGGTGAAATCGCCTCTCGCCAGTGAAGTCGCCGAGAAGTCGCCTCTCGCCAGTGAAGTCGCCGAGAAGTCGCCTCTCACCTCCTTCAGGTCTCGCCTCCTTCAGTGCGAGAGAGAGTGCCCGAGGTGCTGAGAGAGAGAGAGAGAGAGAGAGAGAGAGAGATTGAGTCGCCTCCTTTTGTGCTGAGAGAGAGAGAGAGAGAGAGAGAGAGAGAGCTGCGAGAGAGAGAGAGAGAGAGAGAGCGGGGTCGGCGACGAGAGAGAGTTGCGAGAGAGAGGAGTCAGCGACGAGGGAGAGTTAGAGAGAGAGAATGAGTGGCGAGAGAGAGCTGCGAGAGAGAGGGGGTTAATTAAATGGGTTTGGGTTTAGTTTGGATTAAATTAGTTTGGGTTAGGGTTAATTATTTGTTAAATGGGTTAATTAATCTATGTGTAATTTTATAATATAAATTTTGTCACGTCATTAACAAAATCATCAAAAATTGCCACGTCATCATTGCCACGTCATCACTTAACTGCTGACTGTGCACTTAACTGATGAAGGGGGCAAAAGTGAGCAAAAATGAGAGTTCAGGGGGCAAAATGAACAAAATTAGAGTTTGGGGGGCAAGTTGAACTTTTTTGAACACTTCGGGGGGCAAAAGTGAGCTTTTTTCAATTTTTTAAAACGTTGATGTAACCTTTCGCATCACACACCTGGGCGTCATATATCATTGAATGCTGCGAAATAAATTTGCAGCATTAAATGGGCATTCAGCAGCATATAATAATGCTGCGAATAGCTGACATTGTTGTAGTGCGGATTTATTTGCAACGGAGAAGCATGTGGGTTCTTCTTCTTGAAACGAAACTTGAAAGGCAAGTAGATGCTTTGTGGCCGAGTAGAGATGAAAATCGGGAAACTCCTTGGTACGACGAGTATGATCTCGTTGTCGAGTTACCATAGGATGACGTGACGGTACGCGAGAGATTTCTTCAATAACCTCATCGGTTGATGTATGAGATGGACCGGTTCCATTTTGTGTCCATTACTTGACTCAAATGGAGTGATTAGTCTAGCAACGGACACATCCATTTTATCATTAACATGGGCCATGAACCATGTAATTCTATTTTTTTTTTTTTTTAAGGAAATTGTAACTTTTCTTTTTTATCGTATATATCATCATAAGAGGTCAAACCTACTGAGTCAAATAAGAAATTGGATAAAAAAATCAGGGTGTAGATAATTTTTTTGTTCTAACAAGATTAATGAATGTTCTATGTGATATGTTAATGGCAATATGTCATATTAAATAAAAATATATTACTCCTCATATTATTTTCAAACGCTATAACGATAATTCATATACTTCTTCAACATTTTAAAACTACTAATGTTATTCACGATAATATATATTTGGATATATGATATATTTTTACCTCATACTATTTTCAAAACGCTATAATTGTGATAATCCATATAGTTCATGAACAGTTTGAAACTACTAGTGATATTCACCACAATGCATATTTGGATATATGCCATTTTTTTTTTATCAAATACTAATACATATTTTAGTGTCACCATAAAATGATATTTTGAAACTTCATACAATTTTAGTTAACAAAAACAAACATAACAATAATATTATATTATCGTTACTCATAGTAGTTTTGACAATATCAAATGAAGAAGCAGCTAATTACATCATCGTGTATTATAACAATCAGCTGAATTATCAAGTCGTAATTAATATTAAAAATATTGTTGGTTATGGGTTTCTTGTTAATTATCATAGTAATGAAGTGTGCTAATTAGGATCTAGAGTGGGTTGTGTTGAAATCAGGAGGCAAAGCAAAATTTCCCTACAAAAGGACCTCATACGATTCTAATTATATAATACCCTCACATTATAGTTGATCAAATAATTCAGATATTATGAACATATTTGTTAAACTCGCGATTCTACTCGTAAAATTATACGATTCTACGATTCTAAAAGGAGAAAAGATTCAAGTCAAGACTCTGAATCTTAATTTGGTGGAATCACGGATATAAAATAATATAATATAATAATTAAATATTAAAATCATATGGATAGTAAAATACGTTTATTTGATCCTTGTTTAATAATGTATCGCTAAATATCTTACCATACTATTTGACTTTCCACATTTTCATTTCCAAAACGACGGAGAAAAAAAAAATCATAAGTTGCCCCAAATTGAAATCATTCGAATTTCGAAATGCATTAAGAGGCGTACACGTATTAATTCAAGTATAGTTGAATTAGATCATCTCTTTAGGGTTAATCAATTTTATCAAGATAAAGATAACAACATGCTAATTAGTATCCTATTCGTTTGTTTTTACATTTTGATTTTTAAGACTCTTATAATTACAATTACATATTATATTTTTTAAAATAATAAATTTAATCTCCATTACCAAATTTTTATATTTGAAATACAAAAATTAACTTTATTTGTTGAGTTGTATCATTTTAATCACAAAATAATTTTCAAGGTCGTTTTTTTATTCATTTCTATTTCTTTATAAAATCTTATGATTCTACGATCCGATATGATTGTACCTCCGACGATTCAAGGTAGAACCCGATTTTAGCAACCTTGTTTATAAATCCCTCATATATCAACAGATTTCATGAGTGTGCATACTATTTGCACGCCGTCAATAAAAACGGCAAGTGTCGATTTGACTTTTTTAATTTTAATCGCATTTTGTGCACTCAACACGCCACTCCGCATCAAGGTTTTATATTATTTTTAGATGTATGATATATCTTAATTAAGCACAATACATGTTATAATTTTTTACATGTAAGATATACTTTTATTTGTTATATTTTTTTGATGTATCGTATATATTTGGATGTATGATATACAATTTTTAAATGCAATACATATCATACATTTTTATATTGTGTGATATACATTTGTGTATGTACGATATACCTTTTAAGGTGTAGTGTTTTTATATGAATAACATTATGTACAATTTTTTTTTGACTGGATTATACATTTTGTATAACATTTTATATTATTTTGAGATATGAGTTCGGACTGCACACACGCAGGCTAAACTAGATAAATGCGGTTAAAATTAACAAAATTCAAACGGTCACATTTCGGTTTTTTATTGATGATACGTATATGGAATGCTTGTCTATGAAATACACGATATTTTTCCAATTTTTTTTAATGTTTGAAAACTGATTTATAGTGATTTTGATGAATAACGGGAATTCAGGAAAAATAATACTTTCCACTAAATGTCTTTCTATAGGATATCCAAACGGATTTCAGTCCTTTCAACATAAATGAAAGCTTTTAAACTTTTAAAATTGACGAAAACCAGTTTATCCATTTTGAAACTATGACCTTAATTAAATTTAATAAAAATTTACCAAAGTTTCTAGTAGTTAGATTAGATTTTCTTTAATATGTCATTATCGACTCTCAAGGCCTGTCGGTTACATATAAAATTATATATATTTTTTATTTTGCATATAAAATCATTTTTAGTTCATATCCTTTAGTTGGAAAAGAAACAAAAGAAAAAAAACCATACAAAACCGTAGTTCCGAATCAAGTGTTCCCAATTATTTTTCAAAAACAAACCCAAACCTTCAACATTATTCTGCTACACCCACCTATTCAAAATCGCCCATAAAACCCACTCGTGAGAAAAAAAACTCTTAACACAAGTTGTAATTACACAATTCTCTCCAACAATGATGGTATTTCTCATTCCTATTCTACTCCTCTTCTCCGCACATCTCACCTCTGCCGCCACTTCTCCCCCCTTCAACACACCTACTGTTCCTCCGTTCCCGCAAAAAGGAATTGGTCGGGCAGTGCCGCTTTCAGGAACTTCGTCGCATACTCCGAAGCCGAACAAGGCTATTGCGAGTGCGTTTCTTCAAGCGCATAATGCCCTCCGCGCTGGTTACGGGTTAAGTCCTTTGAAGTAAGTGAAAAATAACTTGCTTTGTACAATGTTTGAAAATGCCCTTATTTTTCTAATTTTAATCATTGTGAAGGTGGGACAAAAAACTAGCGCGTTTCGCTCGTCGATGGGCCAACAAGATGCATTACACTTGCGACCTTACACACTCGCACGGGCCATACGGGGAGAATTTATTCATGGGGGAAGGAGATTGGACAATCGCACAAGCCATGGAAAAATGGTCTGAAGAGGTTGAGAGCTATGACTGGATGAGCAACACTTGTGCTCCGAGAAAGATGTGCGGTCACTTCACCCAGATGATATGGAGTGGGACGAAGCGTGTGGGTTGCGGTATGGCACGATGCAATGCGACTCATATATTCATTAGTTGTAATTATGAACCTGGTGGCAATTATGTCGGTCACCGACCTATTGTGGATTACGAGAAGTACGCAGATAAGAAGAAAATTATCTAAGTTTGTTGATGAGCAATCCGAAGTCGGTACCGAACAAACATTAAGAAATATCAGTGTTTTAAATTGCGGCGCAATTGCGGAAATTGCGGCCTGAAATTTAGAATCGCAATTTCGCAATAACATATAGCGGTATATTGCGTTTTCGAAAAATTGCGGCCATTGCGGCGCAATTGCGGGAAAATTGCGGGAAAATTGCTGTAATTGCGGGTACAAATTGCGGGATAATATTCAAATCGTTGTAATTTTCAAATCCTTCCATCAAATTACACGAAATTTATATTGAAATCGCTCGTCTCGACGAGAGGAACGCAATGATGGGCTTGAATTTGTGAAATTTTGTCTTTTACCCTGAATTAAACACGAAACACACGTTAAATTAATTTCGTCGAGAATTATTTAATATAAACATTATAACATAATTTTTGAGATTATTTAATACTTAGTTTCCATGTTTTATTATCAAAATATTTGATAAAATATACTCATAACATACATAACTTCTAAAATATGTCATTTTCATCTATAAATATATGGCTTTCATAATTTTCATTGTATTTCATTGATGTTTAAGATCTAAAATTTGAGTTATAGTGTTTTGATATTTTTGGGTGTCGACAAAAAATTCTTCAACAAAATACAAATCCAAAGATCCCGTATAATTGCCATTTTAATGAAAATTTTATGATCAACTTTTATTTATACTGAAAATGTTCCTGGACAATCAACTTTTTTATCCTTTTTAGAAGAAAAATATTGTGAAAAATATATTTAAACAAACTATTATTTTTACATAATTTAATATCGCAACGACTGTCCGCAATAAGTTCATTGCGCCGCAATTGCGCCCGCAAACGCAATCCGCTGCAAAAAAGACCCGACCGCAATGGACCGCAATATCGCAATTTAAAACATTGAGAAATATAGTTGGATTTTTTTCATTAAAAACGCATTAAGAAAAATAATCCCGAGGTTGAAATTATAAAAATTGAGAATTATTGAGGTTTTCTAGCACAAGAGCATGTGGCTTTTAAGAGTTAGCTAATTGATCTCACTAATTTAATTAATTCATTGTGTCCGGAATTTCATTGATGGCGCCTTTTTCGTGACCTGAATTACGAAAACAGGGTTATACTGACCAATAGTAAATATCATGGGGAGATACCATTGTGAACAGATTGAATCCTAATTCTTCGCATACAAGATGCGAGATATATTTGTACACAACACAAAATATTCCGGAAAGGTAAAATTTAAGAACCTCAAGATATTTATGCGAAGAGTACGGGACTTTGTTTGTGAATGAGATTTCTGAAAAAATATCAACAGAATTCAGTACTATATTTCCTATAATTAAGAATCGAAATCGCTGAAAATAAATATTAATATCTTGAGTCCTCAAAAAGAGAAATGAAATGACAAATCGTTTTCCTGCGTTTTCGGGGAAAGAATCTCTTCAGTTAATTAATGTGCAGGAGATGCATGCGCAGTCTTTGACGACTCAGCCGACTCTCGGCTGGTTTCTTCGCATAAGAGTCTCACATTGAGTGAAGGCTTTGAGAATGACCAGGCCACAACCCCATCGGATACTTGAGCCAGTTTCGGCTGCAGCCCGGTCAGTTGGTAGGGAAGCAAGAAGAAACTAGTTAAGCCAGAGCTTACTGAAAGGCGAGTTGAATTTTCTCGTCATGCCGTCTTTTGATCTTCTACTTGTATATACTATATACGAGCATTTTTGTATGCGTCGAGGCGGAATTCATGATGCTCGTGGAGCTCCACGAGTCTCTTCTCAAGTTCGACCTGTAGATAGTGGCAAGAGCGACCGTAAACCATCTTGAACAGGGCATGCATATGGACGTCTTGAAGGCGGTTCGATATGCACATAATGCTTCATCGAGCTTGGTTATTCAATCTTTACTTTATAGGTCCGAGAGTCAGTCTTCTGTAGAATCACTTTAATTTCGCGGTTTGTGATCTCGACTTGTTCGCTCGTTTGAGGATAGGTGTGGTTGTTGTTGAAGTGCGCGCCTCCGTCACTAATGAGGGTCTTCGGTACTCCGAAGTCCGAACCGAAGGAAGATGGTTCTCTTCAAGAATTTCTTGACGGTTTTCGCATCGGTGGTCTTGCATGTGGTTGCTTCTGCCCACTTCAAGACATAGTTGACAACGAGGAGAATGTAGTTGTACACAAACGAGGATGAAAAGGTTCCCATGAAGTCGATTCCTCATACATCGAAAAATTTTACTTCGAGGATGGTGTTCCGGAGCATCCTGTATCATCTCGACGTGTTTTCCGTTCTTTGGCATCTAATCCCATCCTAGAATGTACCTATTCACATCTCGAAAAATATTAGGCCAATAAAAATCAGATTGTATAACTTTGCGCTCATTTTCAAGGAACTTGCATGAAGAAATCGTGGCCATATGCGATGATTTTTTGTCATTAAATTTGCATCAAAATTAATGTTTTGTCAAAAATATTTGTATTGACAAACTTCTGAAAAGTGTAATGTAATAGTTAATTGAAAACATTGCAAATGTAATAATTGAAAGTCTTGAGTATAATACTAAAAGTACTCGAATATTTGAACATTACTCATATATATAAGAAAAAAAAGTATATATTACCTTATTATATTTTTTTGTATTATAAGTGAATTTAGATGTAGAAATGTTCCCAATTTGTTTCAAAAATAATTATTATTATATTAACTTTGTGATGTAGTAAGTGTAAAAAAAGAAAAAAATTGATATCGATTTATGTTTTTATGGAAATTGTACTTACAATATGCGTAGTCATGAACAAATATTATGTGTTAAAACAAATTTAATAAATTTTTTTGATAATAAATGGGGAAGGAACGATGATTGAATCTACAAACTCTCACAACATATTGTTATTTGTTCCTCACAATCAACTAACTAGTTATGGGTTCAGGACCGGTCTTGGGATAATCCCCGCAAGCCACCGGGTTTGTACAACCGTTTGAGTAAGGACAACAATTAATAGATTTCAATATATATTAGTTAGAGGAGAAGAATTTACGCCGTGGAAAACCCAAGTGGGAGGAGAAGAATGGCATGGGAGATGAGTTCACTTAAATTTTATGTGAACATAAAACTGGTCTATATTATGTTTTAGACTATTTGATGTTTTAAAAGAAAACAGAAACACATGCTACAAATGAATAATGTTATTATAAAAAGAAGTGTAAGTGTTGTATTATAGTTCGCATTAATAATTCTTTCAATTTACACTTAGATGACGTGACATCGGTCTATTGGATATATCTTTCTATTTTGATCAATTTGTAAAAAAATATCGAAACAACGTGTGACATAATACTAAAGTAAATCAGAAAAAATCCTTTGCATTTTCAAATAATACACACAGCTTACAACTTCAGGTGTATCTTGTCAATTCAAAATATATTGTATACCTTCACAAAATAAAAAAATTATCACTAATGCTTTACTTTCATTAAAAATTATATTGTTGTACCAATATTGTTCCACATGTAATTTTACAAGTTATGAATCTCGCAAAATATACTTGGATAATGTAATAATTAAGATTTCAAGCTCGATTTCTACACTTGCATGATCTTCAACCGGAAAATATTTCATCAAAGTGAATCTTTAATTGAAAATTTTGTTTTAGAAAAATGTATGTACATTTTGCAATAAATTAAAATATATTAAATTTATTGTTTGCCTATACAATGAATGTATGTCAGAATGTTTTTTCTTGTAATTTTTACCGTGTGACAACATATTAGACATTAATTTGATGTTATTATGACTTTAGTCTACTGCAACTGAAACATCGGGACGGACCTATATGAGCCCATTGGCTAAATGAGTAAATGAAGAAGGTTCGGTGATCCTTTATATATTAGAGGAGTTCTATCATATATCATTTTTGTTTACGATACATCATTTTCAAGGATATTTTGAGTAATTATCAATAAGTAAATATTTAAAATAAATTTTTAAGTATATTTATCAATAAATAATAGGCTAAATAGAAAATATGAATTGTTCATGAAAAAATAAATATTCATAAAAAATAAATTTTATGATACACGATTTTAAATATCCAAAATACTCTTTTAAAAAGATATATGATATAACTCTCTTATATACTAATGTTAATTAGAGTTGGATCTATAATTTCTCACGACACACAAGTTGGTTGCAATAAAATTGATAAAATCGTGTACCAGTTACTTTAGTTTTAATTAAACCCCTCACCCAGACGAAGGAGATAACATGTGTCCATGTAGGATAACCTTGTGCTTGCGTAATAATGAATAAATTAAGCAACATATGTCATGGTCAAGTTTAAAAGTGTAAATATTTTAAAGCTTGCTTAAATATTTAACTCGCATCTTAAACACGACACTGTTAGCCACAAGATACACACTTAAGGGGGTCACTTATTAATTATCAATTGATTGATGGAGTTACACACAAAAAGACACAGACGTCTACGGCCTTATTTTTCTTCTCGAAGAGTACACGCGTCAGTCTCACACTCTCTCTCACCAATAGGATAATTATACCATATCCCTCGTTTTCCCGTCAGACCACCACATGCTCTGTATCACAAATTAACCATTAATTCATTGATTAATTATCATAGTAATTAACAAAAATATATTCGATTAATAATTTATCGATATTAATTAAGGAATGTATATATATATATATATATATATATATATATATATATATATATATATATATATTTTTTTTTTTTTTTAATTATATATTAATTAACTGTTAATGAAGTGTTTTTTTGTTAATTACTTTCCTAATTAACCATTAATTAGGGGATAGAAAGAGTGTTGGGGAAACGAGGGGTACTGTATATGGCTTCCTACCAATACTTGCACCCTTGCATGAACCCACTACGCATCTTCAGATAAATCAAGAGTCACGGAATCTAACGGTTGAGAGTTGCCTTGGATAAGTCTAAATATGAATTATGGAATAATTCACGTTTATTTATATTTTGAGAGAGAACGATTTTTTCATATTTTTTGGTTAATTAACAACTAATTATTCTTAACATTCCCATCAAAAATGTTACAGAGAGTTTGTGGAGGCAAAGTGTAAATTCCCGATTTGTAATAATGCTCATAAAATATTGACGTTTACAGAAATAAATAGTTGAAAAGAAAAAACATCTAGTCAAGGGCTGGTGCCAAACAACATTTATTTCTGAATTTGGATTGTCCTATGATAATTAGATCCTAATTAGATCTTCATGTCAATTTATAGGGCCAAAGAAGAACCATGTCATGAAGATGCTTCGCCAGAACCCTTAATTAACTCTCAATTTTCGACATCAAACACTAACATCAGATAATTTCAATATAGTCCTTAATTTTATTTTCATCAGATAATCAGATTACTAGATTAGTATAATTAAATTAATTTTGATAGCAATATAGTCCTTGTTGCATGATCTGGTATGATTTATGGTACATTCATTTCCTTGTTCCAATAGTGAGCAATGATTTTGATAGCAATTAATTGCTCTTTATTTTATTTCTTGAAAGATAGTTGATAAATTAAGTGAATGGGGGTTGGTCAGCTAGATTAGTAGAATTAAATTATGTTTTTTAGGAATTTGAGCAAACAATCAACGGCGAATATCAACTCCCAAAAAACAAACATTAATTTTTTGAATTACTGTTAATATTTATTTAACTAATTTTATTTTGAAATTACGGGTATCATGGTTTCGAAACTATCTCGGTGTCAAAAGGGGAAAAAAGAACGAAATTATTGGAAGCATGATCTATTCGCAAAAAAGAGTGAGACAATATTTTTTTGCAAAATGAATGGTCGAGGAAAATTTGGAAAATGAAACAGATACATGGATAAAAAAAAGGAATTGCCAGAGAATGACAAAGTAGTAGTAGAGTAGAAGAATTTTTTGCAAAATGAATGGCGATCGAAATGGAATGTAATCATTAAAAAATTTATGGATTTTGGTGGTTCAATTATAAAAAAATTATATTTTGTAGGATTATTTAGAATGATAATTCAAGGGATCCGTTCTCGATATAGATCTCGGGTTGTTCACAACCCAGGACCGGCTCTGAGATGCACATATATAAGTAAATATAATTAGTGGTTTCTTTCTATGGGGGGAATGAGTATATGTTTTACCATCAATTAACCTATACTAAAGAAAGATAAAACAAAGTAAACTCTTAACAAGAAAAGAAAATAATACATCCACAAATAATAAGAACATAAAGCTTGCAGGGATTTAAGTTGTTATCGTGTCCGAGTTTGGAATGTTGATTCTCTCCTTCGGGGTGGAGTTTCAGACACACGTTATCGCTAGGCATTCTTAAATCAGCGAAAGCAATGTAAAATTATAACTACATCATATTTTGTCTCATTGTGCCAATTTCTCATTTATAATCATTGAGAATTTATTCCTAACTCTAACCCTAACCCGAACCCTAACCCTAACACACATACTCAAACACAAACATGCATAGCCTATGGGCATTTCAACAACAACAAAAAAAAAAAACACAAACATGCACAAGAATACATGTACATACACAGATCCTCAAAGAGAAGACCCCGAATATGAGATCGAAGTCTTTGAAGCAGCCCGATATTTCTTTGAATTCATCGACATGCAGCATGGAGATAGATTTCTTCCCCGTCAAATTTCCATTCCATATAATAACCAATCGAAACTTTAAAAAGAGAAGAAATTACAACTGTGAACTTTCAAGGAAATTCAAGAGAGGAAATTACGATAGAAAAAAATGTATGCCCGTAAGTTTAGTTACTCTTCTAAACCCTTTCGCTCACAAGTCCAGCTCTAAGAAGAAGAAGCAAAATTCAGTGGAACGTCGAGCTGAGACCCGTCAAGGTTGTTGATAAGCCCAAGTCCGAAATAATAAATCAAGCTTAATTGGCCCACATAAGTTTAGGGAAAGTTTTTAAGGAAAGAAATTTAGGAAATAATTATAGGGCAGATTTTATTATAAGGAAATTAGTTTAGGAAATAAGTTTAAGGCAAGGTTTAATTCTTTGTATTCCAAATTTATGGAAACTATAAATAGGCCTTAGATGTTTAGGAATTAATCACATTGAAAATGATATATCAAAATATCAATTAGAAAAAAGAAAAATACTTGTAAAAGCCCATTAGAATTATAAGAGAGAGTTTTGTTTATTAGAAATCCCTATTTGAATCCATATTCGAATCCCGTATTACCAACAAATTGGTATCAGAGCGATGGCGAATTCTGGGAGTGCTTTTGGCCATATACCGCTACTGCGATTGACGAAGACGAATTACGAAGTATGAAGTATCCAGATGCGGGCGTTACTCGGTGCGCAAGATGTCAGGGAGATAGTCGAAGTTGGCTACGTGGAAACGGTTGTCGAAACAGAGCTAAACCAGTTGAAAGCAATGAAAGAGAAACGAGTGAAGGACAAGACCGCCCTGTACCTGCTGTACCAAGCTGTAGACGAGTCGGGGTTCTAGAAGATTGCCGGCGCGAAAACTTCTAAGGAAGCATGGGACATGTTGGAGAGAGTGTTCAAGGGTGCCGACTGAGTGAAGCAAGTGAGGCTTCAGATTTTGCGAGGCGAATTGTAGTCCATGAAGATGAAGGAATCAGAGGGAGTGTCCGATTACATCTCGCGTGTACAAGCAGTGGCGAATCAGATAAAGGACAACGGAGAAGCTCTAACCGACGCAAGAGTTGTTGAGAAGATTCTACGGTCTTTAACCGAGATGAAAGAAAAAATTCAAAAAATAATCGTGTTTTTGAAAATATTTCAAAACTAACTCGAAACCGGTTTTATAAATCAGTTGGTACCGGATTTTAAAAATCCGATTCATTAATTAGAGTTAAAAACTGTTAAAGATAATTTTTTTCAGAGAATAACAACCGGATTTTATAAACCCGATAAACTAATCAATGCTAGAAAGAGATATGTATCCCCTGGTTTTACCCACAAGTTTTTATTTTTATTTTTAATGAATGCACTTAATTAACTTGATAAATTATACGTACCATATAAAAACTAATCAATACTAAAAAGGGATATGTATCCCCTGATTTTACCAACGAGTTTTTTATATTTAATGAATGCACTTAATTATCTTGATAAATTATACATGCCATACAATGAACAATTAACTAACATTTGTTATAATTTATAAATTCAAATAAATATTAATTATTTATTAAATAATGTTTTTTTAATTATCTTGTTAATTATGCGTGTTAATTCAAATATGGAGACTTCGACGGAGAATTTTTGGGAAGAAATAAACTTTCTCTTTTTTAATAGCATGACTTTGCACAAAATAAAGGGACAACTTTTACTTCTCCCCAAGATCTTTCCGTCGAAGTCTTCATATTTGAATTAACACGCACAAAATCTAGGGACACATATTTCTTTTACAAGTTTAATTAAAAGATAATAAACACAAATTCTAAAATTAATAATCAGTTAATATGTTATGAACATTAAATTTAATTAATAAATTTTAAATAATATTTATTATGTATTTTTTGAATTATCATGTTAATTATGTGTGTGAAACAGAATATAGATAATGTTATGGAAAAGATTTAGAGCAAAATAAAATTCTACATTCTTATTTTCAGGCCCACGGCCCATGAAAAGATGGATACTTTATCTTTCCCAAAATTTTCCCACGACACTTTCAGTGTTTTATTTGACACACCTAGCCTGATAATTAAAAAATATATAATTAAAAATTAATTAATATTATTTCAAATTCAGTAATTCAAATAAATATTAATTAATTATCATTTATGTTAATTATCATGTTAATTAATTATATTAATTAAGACATGCAAGACTTGAGGGTACAATCTAGGTACACGTATATTGTGTACGTTCCCTGCAAAAGAATTTGACCGGATTTTTAAATCCGTTTCTTTTATTCTTTTAATATAAAATCCGTTTATTTTTATTTTTTTCAATCCACTAAGTGTACATTTATCTAATTAGTTCACCGGATTTTTAAAATCAGGTGCTACCGGATTTTTAAAATTCGATTTGGGTTATAGTTTTAGAATACTTTTCTAAACAAGGTTATTTTTTAATTATCTTTCTAAATAGGGTTACCGTTAGAAATGCTTCTTAATATTATATGTGATCAGATAAGACATGCATTTTGTATGACTATTTGTGAGTATTAGTCTGAATCGTTAGATATAATGACGTTGTTTAATCTTAATCATTATTTTTTGTTAGATTTTTCGAAGATCATATTTTGTGTAGTCATTTATGTGTCATTATTTTAAACTATGTTTTAAGCATTCTTAGAAAACCTCATTATCCTAAATATATGACGTAGACTATTATTATTGGTTAGGTTCACATTAGACCAAGTCTAATCAATTGTTTAACATTTCATACAAGATTAATTTCATGATTAGATATGTTAAATGCGAATGCAATAAAATATGAAAAGTTTATATACGAAATACTAATAATTTAATATGTAATATTATAAAACATACAATATATATTAATATTATTAATAGAAATTTAATTAAAAAGAACCCATCAAATATATTCATTTTAATTTTTTCTTTATTTTGACATCCATATTAACATAATTTATACATACCGTTTTCATAATTTCAATTTGTAAAGATATTATATAAGAAAATACAATGCAAAATAATACATATTTACATAATCGATTTTTAAGTATTTTATTTCCATAATAGAATTTTAAGTATTATTATTATTTTTGAAAATTATCACTATAAGAATCTCGTATAATACTAAGTATATTATATTTGTGTTTTAAGCGAACAAATTTAATATTATTTTTTTTCAAAAATAATAGAATTACAAAATAGTTTATCTATCTAAATAACTTCTTAAACTTATAAACAACTATGAAATATTGTTATTTTAAAAAATATAAATAAAACAATCATATGATATAAAATAATTTATATTATGTTTATTATAAATTAATTTTTGATATTATATACTAAATTACTTCAACTATTAAGTTTTATATTATTTTATTTTTTTCATTTCAATTTGAATCAATAAAAATTATTACTACTATATAATTAATACTCTGTTACTACTTATGTTGTATGATAAATTATTTTTATATTTGATATTGTATGCAATATTGGGAACAATGATATATTTGTTGTTATGCTTTTTTTTTATAAAATTGTATTATATCTCGTATATTATTATACATTGACAATAATATAAGTATTATTATTTGATTAAAAAATAAGATTTTTGGTTATCTTAATGTAAAATATTTGTAAAACATATGAGTAATTACCGATAAATAAATTTAAATAACTTTATTTTAAGATGATATTATTAATATTATCATACAAATGTGTAATTTGTATAACAATGAAAAACATAATTTACATACTCGTTGGTATCCCGAGTATTCTCCTAGTTATTATACATTTTGTTATTATACTGCTAATTCTCCGGTTCGACTATAATTTAGGATCAAAAGTATGATTCCTTTACTTGTATCCACCGTGAGATATCGTTTGTCGGTTACCGTGCGTGACTGCCTAGACGACACGTCGATAAACGTGCTTGATTCTATTGAATTCTCGATTGGGAAAAACAATTTTTCCCTTTCTCTTTCTCTCTTTGATATTCACACTTCTCAACTGTTGAACAATTATCTCGATGTTGGTCTTTTTTTTAATCTGAGGAGAGAGAAATATTATATTTATGTAACAGGGTAAGGACACATCAAAAGACACATATTAAACATACATACTCGTGTATAATAATAACATGTCTAAAACAGCCCCTGACACTCTACCATTATGATGCGTCATGACGCACGAGTGCCAATTATCCCCTGGAGAAATTACGTTCACTTCCGTCATGACGCACCATAAGGTCTGTCATGACGCACGGATGTCAATTACTCTCTGGACAAACGTCCACTTCCGTCAAGACGCAACATATGGTCCGTCATGACGGACTAGCGTGTTTGGCTGAATTTGGCTAAGTCAATAGTCCTTACTGACTATGCACACCTCGTTGCGTCGTGGCGCACCATATGGTGGGTCAGGACGCACTGCATTTAAAACCCGAATACTGCATAATCACATTATGCATTCATCCGTTTCTTTGAACCCGTACGTTCATGTGTCCTTATATGTACTATTTTATCGTTGATCCAAAACTGTAATTTCTTCATCGGTCGCCGAAACTTTTTTCTTCGTAAACGACCTAAAAAGAGTGGAGCAATTTGCAGACCTTGGTATGGTCCACGAGGTTCGAAAAGGCTATTACACTAATTTCTGGTACAATAAATAGAGAGGCCACAAATCCCTAGCTAAATCCTATCCCGAAATACAAACATTCTTAATGGATCACAATGTATCAGTAGCACAAGCATTAATGACCACTATAAACAACATAACACTGAAATCAAATTCCTCCACACTCGCAAAAACACAACTTGTAAACCTAACAAACATGGTCTCCGTCACCCTAATTAATCAAACGGATTTAATTGAATGGAGTCTTAACGTCCCCGGTTATGCGAAAGGAAAATTCTCGGTTAAAAGCTTATACAACCTCCTCGCTAATACGGGGAACTATTGAAGACAAAGTCCCCTCTAAAAGTGAAATTTTTTTACTGGCTCCTCCTGGACAGAAAACTGTAACTTTGTTGTAACCGTTTGAAAACAAACAATAATGGGCCAAAAGTTTACGAACTCCGACATGGGCGAGCAACCAGTTAAAGTTCCGGAGGAAAATAAAAGCCAGGCAGCAAAATTAGACGCCGACCGAGCTAAAAAAAAATGAAACACGATCTGGATTGCAACATTATGGAACATTTGGAAGTCGAGAAATGAAAAGATCTTCAACGACAAAAATCAGAACCCATTCCAGACGGCGGAAAGGGCAAAATTGGAGACAATGGGATGGACGGAAAACTGCATATGATATATCAGAACTACACGGTATCAGATACGGCAGAGAAGAGGGGGCTGCAGGGAGGGAGAAGGATTCAGTCGAACCATTAATTTGGTAAAAGGTTGGGGATCGCGAGATGAAGTTTTGATCAGAGAAGTAGCGAGAGAGCGAGAGAGCGAGAGAGAGAGAGAGAGAGAGAGAGAGAGAGAGAGAAGAAGGAAGAGAGGAATCTCTTGAGGCTAGTCAATACCATGTTAATACCATATTAAGCTTTCAAACTTTTCGTTATTAGAAAATTAACTTCATGGATTTACAATTGACTATAAAAAATCTATTTATAATGAAATACTTAGCTCTAATGAAGCTAATCTTTGAACTAATTAACAACTCATTGAGAGACTTTCCCCATTTGGCATGGTAATGAAGAGATCCATTAAAAAATCTAACAATTTGACTTTTGAAGTATCCGCCGAACATATTAGTTTGGGTGATTATATAATAGAACCTTTTCAGAATGATATTTTGAAAATTTATAATTAATTAGATCTTCTCAATTAAATTTGTTTCCTGTTCGAATATTGCATTTAATCATCTTTTAAATTAGAGAATTGAAAAATACTCAAAATATCCTTGTTAGTTTGTAAAAGAATTGATTTTTTTTTATTTTTTATCATAGAATCATTTTAATTGTCAAAACTTACAATCCTTTCGTTGGTGTATTGATTATATGATATTTTGATATCTGGCGTTGAATGAGTACAAGGTGATTGAGTAAATGAATTTGGTTTGACAACAAGGAAAAAGATGATTTATGATACTAAAAGTTTAATTTGAAAAAAATACAGTCTTTTTTTTCTCTCTAAACAATACAACTTATTTTGGATTAGTCATTTTATTTGTCACCAATACCTAGGGGTGTCAATGGGGCGGATATTGTCCGAACCGACCCGAACCGTATCCGAAAAATATTCGGATCCGAAAATAAAATATCCGGATCCGGATGGAATCGGATCCGGAACCGTATCCGTTTTTACGGGTATGGATCCGGATCTAGGAGCTAAAATTTTGATGGATCCGGATATGAATCCGGATACGTCCGTATCCAAATAAAATTTGTAAACGGATATTCGTTTTGTTGTAATCATGATCAAAATTATAGTAATACACAATAGAAAATAACTATATTTTAATTCACAATAATACATAATAATCAATAATCACTTATATGTGTATATACATAATTTGTTTTAAAATTATAAAATAATCAAGATTTGAATTCTAAAAATAATATTATATGTTATATCATAGTATCCATTTTAATATCCGAATATGATCCATATCCGTATACGACAATATCCGAACCGTATCCGTACCCGTTTAATATCCGAACAGTATCCGGATCCATATCCGAAAAAACTATGGATACAGATCTGGTACGACCACTATCCGAACCGTATCCGAACATATATATATATATATATATATATATATATATATATATATATATATATATATATATATATATATATATATATATATATATATATATATATATATGAAAAACCCAGGTACAAACATGCTGCCGGTACAAGTAGACATGTTGCAAAAAGGTCCGGCCGTACATAAGACCCGTCGTAAAAAGTTTTCTCTGACGAGGCGTCGCAGATTAATTGTATCAACGTTCGAGGCTTTCCCAGACGGGTCTTCTGTGACGGCCTAGCAGGGTCTCGCCATTGAATATGCGACGGAATGGGTGGTCTTCTGCAACGGTTGTCCAACCACAAAAAATCCGGAATTTGATTGTTAAAAAAACGAAATTGTTAATGGACGAAATGACTCAACTGAACTAAATAAAAAATAAGAAATTTGGTTAAATAAATAATAAGAAATTTTATTGATGAACTTAAAAAGGCAAATTTGATTGACTAAATTAAATCATTAGAAATTTGATTGAGTTTGTGTTGAAAGTTAAGAGACCAAATACATTTTTTTTCATTAAAATATTATGACTTGCAGGAGTGAATTATCAAGAAAATGCGATGAAATTTCAGAAATGGTCGTAGCTTATTTTGAGAGGAAAATTTCAAACAAGCAAACAACTCCGCGTAGTTTTAAGACATGAAGACCTTTTCATGATTTACTATGTCAAAACTATTTCTTGCTTGCACAAGTTCAATTCTTTTTTTACATTGTATATAAAGGGCATACACAAATACTGAAGAGTGTCAACATTGGAAATCAACAATATACAACAATGAAAATGAATTTCATTTGGATACCGATTACAATGTTTGGGACATTTATAGCACTAGTGATCATTGGTCTGTTTTGTCGGAGAAAAACGCAAAACGGGCCTCAGACAAGCCGAAATAATGCTCGACACTATGGTGGCACTGGTGTTGGACTTGCAGCCGGAGTAGCAATTGGTACCGTGGCGGTTGGCAGTGGTAGTGGAGGATACGATGGGGGTGGCGGTGGTGGTGGAGGAGGATGTGGCGGGGGCGGTGGCGGCGGTGGTGGAGGAGGATGTGGCGGGGGCGGCGGCGGCGGTGGTGGAGGAGGATGTGGCGGCGGCGGTGGTTGTTAACTAATATTTTGAAGTAAATCATTTATCAATATAATAGAAAAATTATTTGTTGTATTTTATGATAATTTTAGGATGAGATATTTGTGTAGAGTGTGTGTATATATGCTTGTAAATAGGAGATTAGTTGATTTGGTGGTTGCTCATGAAACTTTTAATTGATATCAAGTGATTTATTATTTATCATACATTAATATCTATATATTGCACCCACAACATCCTCTGTATACTAATTTACATGATTAATTAACATATTAATTAACACGACACATAATTAACATATATTATAATAATTACACATGTTAATTATATGTTACCTTAATTAATTATTTGACGTATGCTAATTAACTTCTTAATTATATATGTCAATTATAATTTAAAGGATATTTTAGTGAAATATGAGGAAAAATAAAATTTCCAATGATTTATTTGTTGTATTTGCCTGACGAATGACTCCTTTTCATTTTTTTTTGTATAATATGTTGTATCATTCGTTTTCGAATTTTCTTAAGGCGTAACTAATTTCGTGTGTATCCAAATAAACCTCATAATTCTTTTAAATGTGAAATAGCATGGATAATGACATAATGTAAATCTAAAATTACTATTACTATTACAACCTCGATTTCCATTGGAAGAATATTTTCTGAAGTATGATCAATCAAAATCTTTTTCTCTTTTACTTCTCCCGGATCCGAGTGGGTTTTTCCATTTATTTATGAGTCACCCCTTATTCAAATAACATGCCGCCTTATTTTTCATTTGAAAATCTTTTGGTATGAGAATATATATATATGATGTTTCTCTCTCTCTCTCTCCTGGTCAATTCATGTCCCAATTCGTGTACCCAAGATTCTATTAACTGTTAATTAAAATTATTAATTTTTGTTAATAAATAGTACAATTGTATTATCCGATAATTAACTTTGAATTAATCGTTAATTCAAATTTTAATTAACCATCAATTGAATTTTGGGGGTGCAATTTGGGGATGGGAATTCCCCTCAAATCCATATCGGCAAGGCCAAAGTGGGTTTGAGGGGTTCGGTAAAATTACCCTAATTTAAACTATTTGATCTTTTATTTCTTTAATACAACATAAGGACTACCATTAAGGTGTGTAAACGGTTTGAATCCGGTTCGGATAGTGGTCATACTAGATTCGCATCCATATTTTTTCTTACGGCTATTCGGATACGGAACAACCCGGATCCGGATACGGTTCAGATATTGGCAGACACGAATACGGATATGAATATTTTTCGGATAGTTAAAACGGATATTTGATACACAACATAACTATTTATTTTGTCTTTGACATTCAAAAAAATTAAAAAAATATTTAATTATACTTAAAGAGTGCATCATAATTTTTCAAAAATTGTTAAGAAAGCCTTGATTTTTAGAAAATAAAAGCACTCATAAACTTGAAAAAAATAGAGGGAAAGAAAAAGTCTAGGAGAAGAGAAAAATAATTTAGAGATTTGAAAATATTTAGAAAATAAATTTCATGTATTTTTTTAAAAATAAAATTGGTTCATGGATCATAAATCATGTGGATATTAATTTTTATTAAGTCCATTAAATCATAATCATTTAAATATAAAAGAAATTATGAAAAAACGATTATCCGTTTTTTATTGTTATTCGGGAATCGGATCGGATAGTATTCGGATTTCGATAAAATTTTTAATAGCAGATTCGGATTCGAATCCGAAAAACGAATTCGGATCGGATTCAGATCCAAATAATTTTATTCGGGTCCGAATATTTTGTCGATTTCAATTCCCGTCAGTTCAGATCATATTCGCACCGTTTACCTTCCTACCATTGTTATTCAATCAAAAACAGATCAAAAGCAAATACTTGGGCATGTTTGCGTTGATTTGATCCGTAGAGAATCATGAACCCGTTACCCGTATCGTGATATATTTTCTCCGTTATTACATGGGACCACATATTAAGCCTTTGAGGAGACTTTAAAGCTGAAGATAATGTTTATTTAGTACAGTAGCTATTTTTTTTATATTAACTCGCAATCATTTTTTCTTTTATAATCATGTGCAAATTAAAACATCAAAGATGTCATATATTGTGCCTTTGCAATTCATAATTTTTATTCTTGACGTAATCGCATCATATCATTAGTTAATAATTAATAATTAATTAGTAACATAATTAACATCAAATTAACATTAAATTTATAAATAAAAATAAATTAATAAGTAATTAATATGTATTTTTATTGATACGTTAAAATTAACGATTAATCCGTTTATCGGGGCCAAGTAAAATTTTCCAACACAAGAAGAGATAAAAGTCAAACTCCCTAGCAATAGCTAGAGGCACCTTCATTTGACTGCTGTCTCTTTTCAATTTTGCTGAAATATAGGGGGAGCTTCCTTCGGCAGCGTCTCTCTCTCACACACACACACACAACATGGGCGCCGGAGGTGAAGTGGCTGTAAGTATAGGTACTCTCAAATTCTTTTTAATCTGAAATTATTTACTGTTAACTTATGCTGTTATATATAATCCTCCATAGCCATTCCCAATTGAATTTATCGTTCTGCTCTGCAGTTACGAAAACAAACAAAAACGCGACCTTTTACCAGTTCTGAAATTTGTGTTTCTCGAAGTTATATATTAGCTTTATCTGATTCTTCATCTTCATGTTCAATTAAATTTTTTTTTTCAGTGGGAATAGTTTTTGGAGGAATATTTTTAATCGTGACTGCGTTTCTTACATACAAGTGCGTAAGCAAGATAGTAAAGCACAAACAAGCGCTTAAATACCAGGAACTATCATTACCCACATCTCGTGGCATTAATACTGGCACGACAAATCCTGAATTTATTGTTTCGAGTGCTGGTTTCTCTCAATTGGAGTTACAGAGTATGAATAGATTTCTCTCTGAAATTTTAAAAGAAAGACCCATCCAATTTACTGCATTGAATTTAAGATCTTTCACGAACAATTTTGCTACGAAAATTGGCTCCGGTGGTTTCGGTGTGGTATACAAGGGTCAATTGCCAAATGGCGTACCAATAGCAGTGAAAGTACTGAATACTAATTTGGATAAGAAGGCCGAAGAGCAATTCACGGCAGAAGTTGGTACGATAGGTAGAACGTATCACATAAACTTGGTTCGACTTTATGGGTTTTGTTTTGAACCCTCGGTAAAAGCACTAGCTTATGAGTACGTGGAAAACGGGTCACTGGAACAGCATTTATTTAACACCGAGAAAAAATTATCGTTTGACAAGTTGCATGAGATAGCAATCGGTACCGCCAAGGGAATACGGTATTTACACGAAGAGTGTGATCAAAGAATTGTGCATTATGACATAAAGCCCGCAAATGTTTTATTAACCGCTAGTTTCTCACCAAAGGTTGCCGATTTTGGACTGGCGAAATTATCTGATAGGGAAAATACCCATTTAACGATAACCGGTGCTAGAGGAACACCCGGATACGCAGCTCCAGAGCTATGGATGCCTCTTCCCGTAACTCATAAATGTGATGTTTATAGTTTTGGGATGCTTTTATTTGAGCTTATTGGAGGAAGGCGAAACCTCGACCTACAACTTCAAAGCCAAGAGTGGTATCCAAGGTGGCTTTGGCAAAAGTTCGATCTAAATCAAATGGATGAAGTTTTCGTGATATCGCAGATTGAGGAAATGTATAAAGAGAAGGCTGAGAAGGTTTGTAAAGTTGCATTGTGGTGCGTACAACATAAACCCGACGAGAGGCCGAGTATGAGTGATGTTGTCAAAATGTTAGAAGGAGAAGAAGATATCAAGACACCTATGAACCCATTTGCTTATTTGGCTCCGTACAATTGTTCAAATTCGGTTACGACCAGCGTTACTACGTCGTCGAACTCGTCTGGTTTGTGAATAGTTTGGCCGGAATCTCATTTGATATAATGTAATGTGCAATAAAATAAATTTTTGTTCTACTTAGTGCTGTAATTTTAGTGTTATTTGTGAAAATATGTATTTTAAATGAAGTAGGGTGGACTTTTCAATCTTGTGCTTTAAAAGAAAAAAAAAATTCGGATATCAGAGAGAGCTTTACATCTCCTTTTAATGCGTTTTATGAATTAAAGTATTTACAAAGCTGTATTCTTTATTTATAAAATTATGTATATGACATATAATTTTTTAAAATTAGTATATGTTAAAAAATATTTATAATGATTTTAAATTAATAAAATAATACAAAAATATGTTTATTAAATTTAAAGATGAAAAATAAAAAAATATTTTGATCCAAAAATATTGAATGAAAATCTTGTACGTAGGAATTTTTTTGAAGTTTCTCAAACATTAGAGATTCTTTGTACAAATTCAAAAAAAGTTAGGAAAATATTTGTAAATTTCCCTATTTTTATTACACGTATAATTCTATCTACAATCTAAAATACATGAATAGAAAGATTATATATATATATATATATATTATTTTTCAGCCCAATTGGGCCTATCCTGGCCCATTCTATTAGATCAAAAAGCAAGAAACAACACTCATGTCTTGTCACGTCATTTTTTGTCTTCCACTCATCTCCTTTCCTTCCAACTCTTTTTTTTTTCTTCTCCATGTTTTGGCATAAAAAAACACTTTCTTCGAGTTTTGCTTGGCATTGGTCCCCTCTAACAATACTGAAATGTTCTTGTGTATCGGTCTATCCATAGCACAAAAAAATACCGGTGTGATTTGAGTTGATCCACGGTCTCCTTCTTCCTTGAAGAATAAATTCAGCACTGCTGAAAGATTGGGTTTGAGCTGATGTTTTTTTTATCGATATTGATAGGAAAACAGGACCAGAATTTCTGGGTAAAATCGCAACATTAAAAGAGATGTACCACTGGTACTGGCAAAAGTTATTTTGTATAGAGCCATGCCCCCTCAAATTCTCCCCAACATTTTGTATATCGTCAATTAACAATTAATAAATATGATAATTAACAAAAACATATTTCATTAATGATTATCTGATACATAATTAAAACACATATGAATTAATAATTCTTAATCAATATAAATTAATCATTAATGACATTTGTAGTTATTAATTAACATGTTAATTAATTATTAATTGGTGATACAAATGATGTCGAGGAGAATTTAAGAGACAATGTATAATTATTCTTTTGTATAATATATCAATTGATGGGACCTGAAGTAGGACCTCCTAGGTAGTAGTTTCGAATAGATTAAGGGCTTGTTTGGGAGAGTGTAATAGGGCAGTTAGGAATAGTAATTGTAGTAATTGATCTAAAATTTATGTTTGGATTGTGATATTTGTTGTACTGCTGTAGTTGTATCTTCTCTGTACCATCTCATTGCAGCATTCGGGAACCTCGTGAAAACTTCAAGAGTCCAAAATACAGGAATGAGAAAATTTTAACTGGAATAATTAACTGAAATTTCAAGAGTGACAAAATGACTTTCACGAAGGATTCAAGCTATTTTTACCTTCTCTCTTCTTTTCTCTCCGTAGTAAAATCAAATTGTTGCTCATTTTTTTTCTCTCTATCAAGATCTTTCGATTGAGTCAGGTTTTGGTCGCAATCGAAATAATTTTTGGTTTGTGATTCAGTAATGCTTCTGTTTTCTAGTATTTCTTTACTATTGATGATTTAAACTACTCCATTATTGATGATTTACACTGCTACATAGCATATTGGTATTTTTGGAGCATTTTTGAATATTTGCATGATTTAAAACTGCTCCGTTGTGATTGATTCTCTAATGTTTGTCTATGTTTATGATAGATTCTCTAATGTTTGATCTTCAATGTTGTTCATTCTATTGCACTTGACTTGTTCGATGAAATGTCAACTTAATAGCATGTTTACCAATTTCAATTCTGAAATGGTTCATATTTCATATTAAAATCGAAATATTTATGGTATTTATTTGCTGGTAAACGATTTGGTAAACGATTTGTTCATTCACAATGTGCTCAAGCACGACAAGTTATGGAGGGCATAAATTGGTAAACGATGACATCTCCCATCCTTCTGTACTTGAGAGTACGTTTCCACTCCACAAAACATAAATAATATAAGAAAATACTAAATCAGAAAAAATATAAAAATTCGTGATTTATACAAATCAATTACTATTGGTATTCCTTACCAAAATATTTTACTATTTTCTTAACCGATTTGCAACCAATTTTACAAAACTAGACATATGTGATAATGAGACTACATTTTGGTGAAAATATTACAATGTCGGCTACATTAGTGGGGAGGAATTTAGAGACCACATTTATAATTTTCTTTATTTCTTTTTTTCAATAACAATTTTCTTTATTTCATTTGTGCATTTTATCATGTTTTTATTCAAAGAAACAAAAATAATTTAGGTGACTTAATTTTTAATATGAGAAAAGACCTTATCTTGTTTTTTCTTTTTAACTTTAACTTAATTTGAATTATTCATTTTATTTGTTACCCGAAAGTACCTCTCATATTGGAAAATATAAAAAATAGAATAACTTCTTTCTTAGAATAAACTTGTCAACTTTTTTTTTATTATATGAACTGAACATAAATACATAATAAATAAGTATTGTGTACTTATTCATACAAGTTGAAAATTTTAATAGTATGACCTCAGGAATCAATTTTTAAGAAAGTTCTAACGAAATTTTCTGGAACTCCCATTTTTTGTTTTAAAGAGGAATTCGAACAAGCAAGCATCTCCATCTAGTTTTTATACACCTTGTCAAAATTTACTTTGTCAAAAAAATAATCTTGTTTGCACAATTTGCAGAAGTCCCATATATATATAGTCGTACATGCATAACATATCACATAAGAAAGAGTCGAATCAACAATGTCTGTAATAATTGAGTTAATTGTTATTTCTTTTGGTGGTATTATAGTAATGGCCGTCTTCGTTTGTTATTGTTATCTGAAATGCCTTGTGAAGGGCCTCGGTGAGGCTGAAGAGACCCGACTGACCGGAAATACTGCAGGACGCAATGCTGATGGAGGTGGAGGTGGTGGAGGTGGTGTGTGAGATAGGTACTGTGTGGCGATTGGCAGTGATGGTGTGGTGTTGAATGTGACCACCGTGATGATTGTTAAGAAATCTTAAGAAGTAAATTTGTTAATTTGTTATATTTTGTGACAATTTTGAATAAAGTACTTATTTATGGTGTGTGTATGTATGGGAAGGGGTGGGTGGTGTGTGTTTAAATAAAAAACATATCACGGATTCATTTAATTTTGGTCTCTCTTTTATCTCACTACGAAAATAGCCCGCATTTCGCAGCGGGTTTTCATCATGTAACGAAGAAAGTATTTTTATCGTGACTTGCCGTCTTGGTTTATTATGTTTGTCAAAATCTAACGGGGGTTTGGGAATTCATCATTTAAAAACACAAAACGAGTCTTTGCTTCTAAAACATTGACGAATATCGCCTTGGAAGAACTCTCTTCGGTCGTCTACGCTTCGAGATATTTATGGTACGATCTCTCTTGACCAAAATTCAACAAAGAACCGTTTTACCTCATTTTTCATGAGGGACCTAAGGGTGCTAACAGATCTCGTCATACGATCCATGAAAACTGCTTCCGCTGCCTCCCTGCCAGTTTGGTGCTGGTCTGGAGATGGTACCGTCACGACCAAATCTGCATAATCAAAGCGCCGAACAAATTACGTTTGTTTGGATAGTTGGCGATACATGATAGGTTATTGATGGCGGTAACTCTAGAAAAAAAGAGGTTGTCCCAACAACGAGAGCTGCGCTCTGTGTGTCCAGAACCGAGAACCGAGAAGACATAAACCACCTCCTCATTGAGTCCCCATATTCCCGCAGGGTGTCGGAGGAAATAGCCCATGCCTTCAATTTTCTACCATACCACCAACCAGAGGAGTTTGTTTGATTTCTAGATGAAGAATCGGATAAAAAACGATAGACGACGCAACACAAAATGGGTTACAGCTTTTGATTGGCGACGAGATGAAATTTGTGGAAGGAAAGGAATAGAAAAAATTTCTCGTTCAAAACAGTATCGACAACCCTATTATCTGCCATGATTCAGGATGATATCAAGAAATAGCTCGCCAATTGCTAAGACTCATTTATGCATACATCTCCAACAATCAGAAAGGCAACCCTTCTCCCATCTTGCTTACTGTCTTTTATTGTTGACTTATTCACATAATTTTTTCTTGGAAAATTTTTATGTACTTTGTAATTGATTGTGAATTTTTTATTATAATACAAATCAGAGTGGGGCAATTAGCCTCCTCTTTCTAAAAAAAAATATTTTCGTCATATATTATTTTTTTGTGATTTTTATTTATTTATTGTTTAATTTCTTAGCAATGAAAATAAAATCAAAATAACTAAATAATATATGTAAATAGAAGTAAAACAAAACAAAAAATGGAACACGTATATTTAAATGATAAAATAACGAACATTAAGATATCTTATTTAACACGTTTGCAACACAACATGTGACAACCTATGTTATGCGGATACTTAAAAAATACAGAAGTATCCTGAGAATACGGATATCCGATACGGATACGGGTACAATACGGATCCGATACGTATCGGATAAGTCACGTAACGTATCTGATTATTTTAATATTTATTTTTTTCGGATACGGCGGAAATACGGCAGGATATGACAGGATACGGCTTGGATATATTCAGGATACGGTTGGGATACTCCATTTATGATATTTTGGCCCATAATAGTTTTTAATAAATTATACATGATACTTCTAGGATGCTTCTATATTATTTCTATGATACTTCTAGAATAAATTTAGGATATTTTTATGATGCTTGTATTGTTATGTTGGTTTGATTTATTGTCATAACATTTATTCTTAAAATATTATTAATTTAATTATTTAATTAATTATTAATTATATAATATAAATATATTAAAATAATAACTATATAGCCATATCCGTATCCGTGGTTTTTTAAAAATTGTCGTATCGCCGTATCCGTATCGTATCGGATACGATACTCATATCCATATCCGTGCAACATAGGTGACAACAAATACCAAACAAACCAAATTGTATGAAGTAATTTCAATTTCAATTCATAATTAAATCTCAAACTAATATTTAAGATGTACCCCCTACAAAACTTCAAATTTCACATATACTCCTCTGAAATGAGAAGTATTATAAATAACCCTACAAAACTTCAAAATATTACATATATCCCCTCCAAAACGGGAAATGTCGTGAATACCTACAATGATATGGGCCCTGCAAATAGGAGTGTCAAGTCAATGGTGTGGGTATTGTCCAAACTGACTCGAACCGTAGCCGAAAAAATATCCGGATCCGAGTGGATCCCGATATGGATATGGCTAACACATTTTTTGAACCGAAACCGAATCCGATATTCCATTTTGGTGTCCGGACCTGATCGGTGTTCCGGAACCGAGTATATTAGGATCCCGATACTTGAAACCGGAGTCGAGTATCCGGAACCGGATCCGAATCCGTATACTATATATTATTTTCATGTATTTTATTTGATATTAGTTCAAATATCACATAAAAATTAATGATTTGTGAGTGATTTGAAATAACAATCGTAAAATCACGTTTAAATATAATTATATATATCGTTCATGTTATATATATATATATATATATATATATATATATATATATATATATATATATATATATATATATATATATATATATATATATATATATGGGTTAAAAATTAATGATTAGCACAAATCTCAATGCAAATCCAATGATTAAAAAACATTAAGTACCAAAATTTTGGTACTTAATTAAGTGGCCCAGTCTCTCTCTCTCTCAAACACACACACACACACACACACACACACACACACACACATATATATATATATATATATATATATATATATATATATATATATATATATATATATATATATAGAGTTGAATCTTATCTTTGTTTTAATATTGCCTTAAATTTATTTTAATTTCTATCAAAGTTTTGTAATTTTAGCATGTTCACCAAAACAAATTTTTTACAAATGATTCTGATCATGCAAAAATTATCATTAAATAATGAATTGCTATCACGGCACAGTTATTAGTAGGGTAAAACTAACCTATCTCACAACGGTCTAAACCCGGGCCACGTTCCATGTGGTGGGTGAACAATGCAACACATGATCCCTAAAATAATGCAAATTTATAAAATTACAGATAGTTTGTAAGTTTAATATAATCCATAAAATAAATTAAAATGGCATATCTAGTATATGTTTATTTATAAATATTTTCTAATTGATTCTCTAAGTAATTTTCAATAAAATCTTAAATAGCACATCTTATATATTTATATTATTGTCTCTTGAGTTCATATAAAATGAAATCTCACTTGATCCGTAATCCTATAGTCTATTTAATTATCAAATCCCCTCATCTTTATTTTTATACCTCTCTTTTTAATCTAGCAATCATGCATTTATCCCCATTCCATCGGAAATCACCACAAGACCAAAAGAAATGTGTCGCCTTAATTATCTTTCTGCGTGTTTATTTTTTCTTGTTGCATGAAGATTACAATGATGATAAATATAAATGTATATCCTCTATTTGAAGTTGAGGAGACCGGCTCATTGCATATTTCAAGAATTTTTAATAGGCTGTTTTAGTTTAGGATAATTAAACCAAACTCCTATTTCTCCGTCACATCCTCTATATCACTAATTAACTATTAATTGATGATTAATTAGCAGAATAATTAATAAAAAATATATCTGATTAACTGTTAATTGATATTAATTAAAAAATATTTAAGTATATGTATTTTAATTATATATTAATTTACTATTAGTGGAGTATTTTTTTTGTTAATTACTTTCCTAATTAACCATTAATTAGATGATAGAGGAGGTGTGGGAGACATGAGGAGTACTGTATATGGCCTCTTTAATTTATCTGGTTTTCCAAATCAATACAATCCGAATACATGTTATCAAGTCAGGAAATCTAGCAAGGGGCGCGCAGCGGGGACCAACTGATTCTGGTGTAGTTATGAAGTTATCATGTACCCAGGCCCGGCCCATGCGTAAAGTCCAAGAAGCATGGGTTCGGGTCCAAATTTTTGGGGGGTCCAAATTTTTTTTAGTACATGTTATATACATAACATTCGGGTCCAAACCCGCATCCAGACCCAAACCCGCTCATCTATACCCTGATACCCGCAACTAGACCCGGCCCGACCCCTCTTTTCTCCCCTCTCTCTCTCTCTCTCTCTCTCTCTCTCTCTCTCTCTCTCTCTCTCTCTCTCTCTCTGGCGATGATTCATGGCGATTTGAAGGCGATTTCGATCTAGGGTTAGGGTTTTGAGGTTTTTGTGGCAACGATTCTCTCTCTCTCTCTGGCGGCGATTATCTCTCGCTGGCGACGATTTCTGGCGACGAGACGACTCTGTCTCTTCTAGCCACGATTCGAGGGTTTTGAGTTTGTTCGATCTAGGGTTTCTTCCAATTTCCGACAGCTTTCTTCCAATTTATGTGAGTTTCTTCGATCTAGGGTTTTGAGTTTTTAATTCGAGTTGTTTATGTGAATTTCTGGCGAGTTACTGATTGTTTTTGTTGAATTTGAGTTGTAAATTACTGTAAACTGTAAATCGAGTACTGATTGAATTTCTTCGAGTTGAATTATGTTGAATTTCTGTAAACTGTTAATTGTAAACTGTAAATCTGTGTACTGAAATCAATGTTGATTTTTGTGTACTGTTGAAATTAATGCTGATTACTGTAAATCTGTGTACTGTTGAATTTCTTCGAGTTACGACTGTTGAATTACTGATTTTTGTGAATTTGATTGTATTGAAATTAATGCTGACGAATTGAAATTACTGATTTCTGTGAGTATTGGCTGACGAATTTGATGTACTAAATTTGATTGTACTGAATTTCTGTAAATCGAGTATTGGCTGACGAATCGAGTACTGATTGTATTGAATCTGATTTCTGTTGAATTTGATTGTATTGAATTTTCTGTAAATTGTTGATTGTTGAATTGTATTGATTGTATTGAAAATCGAGTACTGATTGTAGTGAATTTGAAGTATTGATTGTATTGAAGTACTGTATTGAAAATCGAGTAATGTTGAATTTTTGTAAATCGAGTATTGACTGTATTGAAATTAGTTAATAATTATGTTGATATTATTTTGTTATTAGGTATATCATGCCTATCTCCGGTTCTCAAAAGAGAAAAAATAAACAAAAAGTGGATGATTTTATTAATTCTTAACGAGGGAATTTTGATAATTTTTTGTTGAAAAGACCGATTGGATCGGTTGATGAAGTAGAAGAAGAGGAAGTACTCGAAGAAGTGAATGACCAAGAAGAGAAAAATGAAATAATTGGAGAAGTGATTGAGATGGACAAAGAAGAAGAGAATATCGAAAATAATTTGATCCAAATTGTACCCTCAAATATAGATCATGATGATCCTAGTAATTGGAAAGAAATTAATCAAAAATTAAGAGATTTTTTAGTTGAAAGGGGGACACTAAGAATAAATGGTTACAAATTTTCCAACGATAGCGATGAAAATAATCGGCATTTTTCATCTATCCATTATACTCGTCAATTATCCAATGGAGAGACACATGATAGAAAATGGTTAGTGTACTCTAAATCTTTAAATAGGGTATTTTGTTTTTGTTGTAAATTGTTTAAGCGAGAAGGGAATAACATTCAATTGGCCTTGTGAAGGATTGCAAGATTGGAGGACTATCGGTGTGAGGCTTAAGAGTCACGAAACTAGTTTTGATAATCTCAATTGTATGCGTTAATGGATTGAATTGGAAAAAAGATTTAAAAGGAAAGAGACCATTGATACAAAATTACAAGAACAAATTAATATAGAGAGGGAACATTGGAGAGCGGTGTTATTAAGGATAGTTGTTATCGTACAAACACTTGCAAAAAATAATTTAGCGTTTCGTGGTAGTAATGAGAGAATTTATGAAAGAAATAATGGCGTCTTTTTAAGCGTGATTGAGATGATTGAAAATTTTGATTTGGTAATGCAAGAGCATTTAAGGCGAATTCAAAATGAAGAGATTTATCATTATTATCTTAGTCATAAAATCCAAAACGAGTTGATCCAAACACTAGCGGGGGAAGTAAAGAGTAAAATTATTGGAACGATAAAAAAATCAAAATATTTTTCAGTTATACTTGATTGTACACCCGATTTAAGCCATGAAGAGAAAATTTCACTTGGTGTGCATTGTGTTGATATTTCGTCGAGTCCGATAAAAGTGAATGAGTTTTTTTTGGAATTTTTGAAGGTTGATGACACGACGGGAAAGGGTTTGTTTGGTTATCTTAAAGAAGCTTTAGTTAGTAATCAACTCGAATTTGGTGATTTAAGAGGACAAGGAAATGATAACGGGTCCAACATGACAGGAATCAATAAGGGAGTTCAAGCAAGAGTGTTGAAAGAAAATCGGAGAGCATTTTATTGAAAGAAATACAGTTTCGGATCAACCGTAAAAGTGTACACAAGGATAAAACGAACGTACGCGTTCGTAGGCATAAGAAACAATTTTAGTAAAACTGGCATAACTTTCAGTGGGAAACTCCAATTTGAATGGTCAAATTGGGTTAGATAGATAATGAGATTATCTAGAACTTTCATGTAGAAATATTTTTCATTTGAACGAAGTATTAGTGTCGTTTTAATGGAATACCGAAAGGGTGCGACAGTTTGACATACATTTAGTAAAACGTCCGTAACTTTCGCATCCGAACTCCAATTGGGCCAGGCCAAATTGGGTTGGAAAGATAATACGATTATCTACAACTTCGTGAAGGTTTAAAGTCGGTTGGAACGATTTAATATTTTTGTTTCAATAGAATACTGAAAGGATGTGTGCAGTTTTCTGTTTGAAGAGGTGTATAGTAGATATACATACCTTTTGGCCCATCCTTATCCTATGTTGGACAAATAGGATGTTTCTCTCTCTCTATTCAGTCTAATCCAGATAATTAATCTAATTAATCCAGAAATAGAGAGTCATCTTTCAGAGGGTGAAAGGATGCGAAAAGAGAGGAACGAGAAAAACAGTTTTTCTCGGTTTAGAAAATCAATACGATCGAGCAAGTTCGTCGGTGCTTCGTCTAGGCAGTTGCACACGCGACCGAGGTCTTACGACTCACGGTGGATACGAGTAGAGGAGCGACACATGTGGCTCTCAGTTGTGATCAAACCGGAGACGTTCATGGAGTCCAAACGGTGGGAGACGTGTGGTATAGGACGCACGGGCTAGTCACCAACGTGACACAGGAGAAGAGAAGGAAACAAGCGATCAACCCTTCATACGTGATCAATTTCACGCTGGTAATCGTCTATCCTTCTTTGCATCGTACCCTCAAAGTCATGGCGTGATCTTGGATTTTGGGAACCGGACCGGGCCTTCATATCCGCTGCGCGGGCCCCGGGGTCGGGTGAATTCCCTTCATTTATACACCTTGCGGTTGTCATATCCTTAACCTTGTTCTTTGCAATATGGAAAATTGTTCAAGTGAAGCAAAAACATTTTTTGGAATGATACAACGTATTTATGTGTTGTTCTCTTCTTCAACTCAACGATGATCTATTTTACTTGAGAACATGGAGGGTCTTACACTCAAGCCATTATCACAAACGCGTTGGGAAAGCCGTATCGAGAGTATTAAGCCATTAAGGTATTATGCTTCAAAAATAAGAGATGCTTTATTTGATTTAGCGGAAAACAATAAAACGGATCCCATGGCAAAAAGTGAAGCTCAATCACTTGCAAATAATGAGTTGGGAAGTTTTCAATTCTTATTGAGCATTGTAATATGGCACAATTTGTTGTTTGTTGTTAACGCCGTTAGTAAACAACTTCAAAGTGAAGATATACACGTAGATGATGCAATAAAACAATTAGAAAGGTTTGTTGAATATTTCACGAGATATAGAAGAGTAGGTTTTGAAGAGGCGTTAAGTGAAGCCAAAGAAATGGCGGATGAAATGGGAATTGGATATAATATTGTTGCAAAACGGAATAGAACGTGAAAGAGACAATTTGATGAATGTGAAGGTAGTGAAGGGGTAACACGCACACCCTTAGAATCGTTTGGGTTAGAATATTTTTTAACTATTATTGATCAAGCAATTTCCTCCTTCAATTCTAGATTTGAGCAATTTAAGGAGTATCAAAAGAATTTTGGATTCTTGTTTGATTTGGAAAAATCGCGTTCAAATGACGAATGTTTAAAGAGTCATTGTATTAATCTAGAAGATATTTTGAAACATAATGGGATTTCCGATGTGGATGGAAGTGATTTGTATTCGGAGTTGAAATTTTTGGAAAATGTATTGCCTAAGGATGTTAAGAATACAATTAAGGTTCTTAATTGTTTGGAAAATATGGCTAGTTCTTTTCCAAATAGTTGGATTGATTATAGGGTGCTTTTGACAATACCAGTTACGGTTGCCTCGGGAGAAAGGAGTTTTTCGAAATTAAAGTTGATTAAAACTTATCTTCGATCCACAATGTCGCAAGAAAGATTAAATGGATTGGATTTGTTATCAATTGAAAGTGATTTAATAGAAGAAATATATTACACTCATGTTATTGATACTTTCGCTTCGAAAAATGCGAGAAGATTAATATTTAAGTGAGATTTTTTAATAGTATGTTATTTTGGAATTTTGTATTTTGACATTTATAAGGACAAAATTAATGTAATATTTTTGGAATTTTATATTTGATATTTTTTAGTATGTTAATGAATTTGCGGGTCAAATTTTTAATTTGGTTTAATTTGGCTTCGGGTATTTCAAAATCCCGGGCCGGTCCTGCATGTACCGTATATATTGGTATATTTGCTTCATCACATTTGAAGACTACGTTACAAGCAATACCGGCATCCATTTTGATGTATAAAGTTAGCAAAAGGTGAACGATGGGGATATTACACCGTGTGGTGGATGGAACAATAAGAATCAGATTCGAAGAAATAGACGGTGAAAATGATTTTGGTGTATTGAAGATAAGCTCATTTTAATTTGATTTAAGAAAATTGTACTATTGTTTTCAAAAATCTAGAGCGAGTTGCATCAGCATTGTGGCATGGCATCCATAAACGTCATGTTGAGACTTGAGAGAGCTAAAATTTTGATAGAGATAGATGAAGTCGAAGAGGAGAACATAGGTATAGGTATGAGAAGGAACGAGGCGAAGAAATCAAGAATGATAAGAGTAGACTCGCAAAGGTACATGTAAGAACACAAAAAAACACATCGATTCATCGCCTAGGAATATATAAATTGAATTCAACGACTGATTCAAAATAAAAATAAAGATTGTTGTTCATAAGCTCGGCCAACAGAAGGCATATGTTCCTCAGTTCCCCTCTGCGCTTTGCCTGTGTTTGGCGTCATAGTGGAATTGCGGAACATAAAATTGTTTATTCAATACTCAATAGCGATCCACTACAAAAGTCGAGTGATCTTTTGGTACAAAAATCCACTCACGAATTAAGAGGCGTTAACCAGCTCATTGTTTTCAGTTCTTCGAACGAGCATATTCATGTGAGGTTGTTGAAGGTTTCCGCTAGTCCATCTACGCAGAATCTCCAATGCGGCTTTAGGCTGTTCCATCGGAACCATATGCCCCGCATCATATACCTGTTGGAATGCAATTCACATGCAATGTTACGCTTACAAATACTTCGAGCAAAACAAAAGGGGGAATTTCGCCTATGGCTCTATACATCTAGGAATACACGTTAAATTGCGGCATTGAAAACTTTGTAACTCGTTAAATACCAACCTTAAGAAAAGTGAGAGGACCATATGATTTGATTAGTCCTTTCTCCTCTCCATCAATTGTAAATGAAGTCAAATTCATATTGCTAAATCCTTCATGCCCGGACCAGTTCATATTACTCATCCACCTACGAACTCCTAAAAAATACAAAAAAAAATTGCTTAATATACGATTTACTCATTTTAATAAGATTTTTTATTGAATAGTGTACCTATCCAGTTGCAAATTATATCATATTCGCCGGCGTAAACAAGCAATTGAATGTTTTCCTCAAGAAGAGTGGGGATTCCTTCCGCTAAATTCTTCATCCAGTCTGTCATTAATGCTTTTTTAACAGCGAGATTGCACGCAACAAATTTCCTATCTCCCACTCCAAGTACTTCTTTCACCGATTCCTCGTTCATAAGCTCTTCCACTTTTGAGAAATCATAGCAATCGTCTCCCACACATTTCGTCCTGATATCATAATACTTGACAGACAAAAAAGAAACTGCTTGAGTTTGAAATAAGAGGATTGATTGCAAATTTGGATTTTTTAGAAGAAGTGGATAACTAATTACATTAATTCCTTCATGAAGAGATAAAATGGAAAGGATGATAGAGTTACAAATACCGATAGAAGCAGAACATGCGGTTGTTCCGTTTGTGGCTGAAATTTGCACCAAATATTCATATTTATTTCTCGATAGGAAGAAAATATGGGTATTAATACAAAGATTAATATTTTTGAGAAAGAGCGAGTTTGTAACTACCGCATAGCTCAATTCCAGTTCTGCAAAGCAGATATATTTTGCTGATGGTTTCGTAAACAGTGTTATTAATGAGGCCCATATCCAATGCATAATCAGCGTATGAACCATATTGTATTTCTGGATTTGTAAATCCATTTCCAATTGCAAAACCCTAAATCAAAAGAAGAACACATCAGCTGAAGAATATTCTACGTAGAAGAAGAATTATTATTTCGAGCAATACAACAAAACCTTTAAATTTATGTGAAGGCCCTCCTTGTTTTTATTTCCTTTGTGAACTCTTGAAGCAAAAGCAGGAACAAAATGGCCAGCATAGGATTCTCCAACTATATAGAAATCATTATGTAAGAACTCTGGATGCTCTGCGAAGAAATCCTGGAGAAAATAGAAAAAATCAACAATTTCTTGCGAAGAAAATTTAGTAATCAATATTGTACAGATTTTTTACCTGTAGAAAGTTATATAAATCATTTGATATAGTTTCCTCATCATGTCGAGTATCCCTCCGATCTGTACTATAGCTGAATCCAGTTCCAGTTGGCTGATCAACGTATATAAGATTTGATACCTACAAGATCGAATTGATTTTTGTAATGGGTGAAAATTAGAAAAGAAGAATTGATAAGAGATCGATCACGAGTAAAATATGTACTTTGTCCCAACCAAATTCATTCCAACTAAGGGACAAATTATCTGCGATTTTGTAAGGTCCGTTTTCTAAGAAAAGAGCTAATTCGCTGCTGCAACCAGGACCACCAGTGAGCCAAATGATCACCGGATCACTGCTTTTCCCTCTCGATTCAAAGAAGAAGTAGAACATCCTAAAAAAATCCGCGTAAATCAATTTCAAAAATATTTTGTGAAAGAAATGAAAAAAATATTGAATGTGATATTCAATATAGAGAGAGACGAATTATGAATACTTAGCGGCATAAGTGCTATTGAGACGATAGTATCCAGCATGATGTCCTAGTTCCTCAACAGATACACTCGAGCCGCTTTCTCCTAAAATTGGTAGATTGATCCTCTTTTCGACAAGAAGGGGAATTGAATCATCTTTTCCTACTTCGGCCACGCCTTCGTTTTGTTCGTCATAGGGAATAAGGTTTAGATCGCGGATGAGCTTCTCGCGAAATTGAAGAGAGTGAGAATAAACATTAGATTGAAGAGAATAAGATAGGAAGATGAAGATGAAGGAAAACAAGAGAGGTGTATTCAAGTTCATGGCTTTTTCAAAATTTGTGAGCTTGTGTGTGCAAAGGCGCTCTTTTTTATGTAAAGATAAAACAAAACTGAAGAGACTGTTAAAGTTTAATGAAAAGAATTACATACGGACTCGGCGCACAGAAAACATCGACTTAAAGTCGGCCACGTCACAAATTTTTGGGCGTCATCGTGTTAATAACGGTGTGGGTTCACGATGCTCTGATTCCAGCTAGACAAGACAAGGAATGTATTTGCTGGCACTGTTTGGGTTAATTTTTGTGGATAATGATTTTTTTTATCATGCCACCGTGAAAATTAAGTATTAACTATTTTTGTTGGAACAAAACATTCATGCTTGGCTGTATTTCCTATTTCGTAGTTTCTATTTTGTCTGAAGTGTATTTATCAATGAATATTTAAAACTGTATATTTTACGAGCTAAAATATTCAGTATATTAGACATCGTGTTTTGCATTTGAAATTCCTTCTCAGTAACAGTATCTGAAAGCAGCTTTAAATTTAAATTTAAATTTATAAATTCACGAATGTCCTTATTCATGATATATTTTGAACAATATTGCTCATTAATATACGAATACAATGAATGTTTTTTTTTTTGATGAAACGAATACAATGAATGTTTCTAAAATAGAAACTACAAAATAGGAAATGCAGAAAAGCATGAATGACGTGATGGTTCACTATTCGACTGGATACAGTATACACCCATTTCGACTGAATGACAAGGGTGGGTTCAAGTAGAAAAGATAATTTCGCTTCATTTTTCAAGAAGAAAGTATAACATGATATGTGGCCAGTAGCAACGGTTAATTTGAAAAAAGCGAGAAGGATAGATAACAATTCGAACCATATAATCTCATCCAAGTCTATAATTATATAGTTTGATCCAGTATAGTATAATTCGAACCATGCTTATCTAATGAAATAGTAATTTGCATAATTTCGGCATTATTAGGTTGAAACAGCAGAATAAACCCAAGTCAGTTCAGCAAAAATTTCATTCCGATCAAAACAGTATCCTCTAAGTACATATTTCATACCTGATGATGATGAAGATGTTATGCCGATGATAATATGATAACAATGATGGTATGATGATGATATGATAACGTTATGGTATGGTGATGATGATGATGATGATGATGATGATGATGATATGACAATGAATGAAATATAAAAAAATGCCCCTTAAAAGAAATGTCGCACGAATCATAAAAATTTTGACTACCAAGTTCAGTGCTTCCTAGTCGAAGATCGTACACGTAGTTGCTGAATCCTTTAGACACATACACCATCTCGAACAGTTCTTTGCGCCTGTCAAGGTTAGAAAGCGTTCTCCATTTTCCTTGTTCCGGCACCTTTACCAAATGTTTATCTGTGCAGTTATATCCAAATGTTTATCTGTGAAATAACAGCCTCGACAGTTTTGTAAATTAGCAAAATATGTAATATTATCATGGATGCCCCTCTAATAATTGAGAAAGAGGACAAATGATTCCTAGAAAATAAGGAAAAAAGGAAATTAATGATTTTTTTATTAATCATAATTAAATCAAGTTATTCCTGAAATAAACCTTAACCCCATGGAAAACACTGCCATGCGGGTCCCACACCTATGATTTTAGTCTGGAAGCTGCTAAAAGCCCTAATCACCATATTATCAGTATAACGTAACATTTTATATGCTGATAATTAATTTTGTATACGATGTAATTAATGATGGAACATTTTTTTCAAAAGAGTCCCCGAACGTTTACGAATATAACTTACAAGGCGGAAATTGAGATCACTGACAGCATAAATCTCGGTGCCTTGAGTTCCCCGCTGTAACATTTGAACGTGAAATCACAATAAACAATATATTAAATTATTAATCACATATAATACATAAAGAGAAAAGCAAACGTACTTAATTGAGTAAATCTCTAACTGTACTTGAGCGCTTTGTGTCGTCCGATTAATTTTAATCACACGCTCTGATGAGATTATTGATAGACATAATGGAGACACGTTAACTTACCTTTTGTTTAGCTCTGATTTTTCACTTCCTGCGTCGTTGGCTCTTTCAAATTTGATGGCCTATGTCGCGATCCGCTCCCTTGTACGCGAAGTCGCAAACTAACCTTCGTGAGGTACCATAAATTCTTATTGACTGAAATTCGAATTAAATATAGTTGTTAAACTTATTCTAGAATCAAAATTGAAACAATACATAGTTAGAATTTTTTGTAAATAAACAATTTTGAATTTTGGAAGGATCATTTTACAATTTTCAAAAAGGATATGACTGATTTTAAAACCCAATTTGGGCCCTTGTAATGCATACTATACACTTAGCAGAGGGTCAACAAGACTTTAATTTGTATTATTTCTCAAAAAAAAATTGCACTTTACCCCTCGTAATTATATTGTATTAACAATTTCTTACCATATTGTCAGATCAGTAATGCAAATTACAATTTGTATAGTCCAATTATGTACTTATTTGATTAATAATGAATTTATAGGACATAAATATTGCCTCGACTTTTGACACTGCAGCTAATGTTAAGGCCAACCAACGTTACAGATATCCCATATCGTTTACAGATCGGTCAGTCGGCGATATATAAGAGATATGACCGACATAACGGATTCATAACGGAAAATATCAGTGGTATATCGGTTATGTACTTTTTAATATTAATATATTAAATTGATTATTATAACATTAATTTATATTAAATTTCTTAAACTAATTTAAATCCAAATCGGTTCAGACCGGTCCAATATCGGCTCATATCGGTCCATTTATCGGTCGACCAATTTACCAATACGAGACATATCGTAACGGAGGGGCACTGATTAAATATATGAAACCGACATACCGGTTCATATCAATGATATTTAGAACAGTTTGGCCAACCCTAATAAATCGAGGTACGGAATTTTCACAATTATTTTCTTCAATATTCATTCAAGTCCTTTTTTTGTTCATATTTATGATCAATTCACACCAACTATGAATGAGTTTCGGTACAAAGGAAAACCACTTTGAAGACAGTCCATTTGAGGTATTATATTATCATTTCATTTTGTAATTAGTAATTTTGGATTCCAATAACTCGATCAAAATTTAGATTAATATGTTTGTATGCTTTCAAATATACAACAGGTGCCTCATTTTGGCCCTTCTGAAGAGAGCGCCACCAAGAAAATGCGACAATGCATCATATGAAAGATTAAAATAAATAAAAATAAAAATTATATATATGAAATGATGTCGTGATAGACTAGGTCATTCATCTTGTCTTTGAGTTTTGATGATACCCCTTCCTCTGTTTTGATATAGGATATGAAATGATGTCGTAAGAAAAGGTACACAAATTGTTAAAAAGCGGGAATTCGTGCAATAACAACTCGATTTTGGCAACTTCGGTTCAAGTTTGACCGTCTTTTAACAAAATTTGATCATTTTTAACTCGATTGCTAAAAATCGGTACAAACATTTGTTGTTTCCTTAACTCACTCCGCATAAATCCAATCTCATGGACAGTGGCAGAGACAAGGGGGATCAAGGCCTCGGCTCCCCACATGGAATGCTTTTTTCTTATACATTCATAATTTGAGAATTGATTTTGGCCCTCCTGAACGTGCACCAATAATTCAAAAGTCGATTAAGTGAAGCATGTAAAAAAATCAAAAAAATTAATTGGTCAGATACAAAACAAATAGGTAAAATTGGTGTGTTAATCAAAACTCGGTAATATGTCGAGTAAAATGCAAATATGTTAATATGTTAATCAGAACTTGGTAATATGTCAAGTAAAATACAAATATATTAATATGTTAATCAAAATTAGGTAATATGTTTAATCAAAACTATGCAAAGATGCTTCTCATTAGTTTATTCTATGCATTTAATATTATGCGAAAAATATTTATGTACTTTTTTCTTCTTATAACTAATTACTATATATTAAGTAATTGTTTGGTAAATTAATTGGAAGACTATTTATAAAATAATTAAAACTTGATAAAAAATGTTAAATTTTATCAATGTTAGTCAAATTCTCATAAAAACTTTTGTAATTAGGGATAGGCAAATGATTCAGTTTTATTTGGGAACCGTACCGGACTGAAACGGTCAAAATCAGTTCGATTTTTTACTTTATTTTGTTCGATTCGATGCAAAAATTGATATTGTTCGGTTTATTCGTTTCGATTTTGGTATTTTTAAAACCAGTTAATTCGAACCGACCGAATTACTATTATTTTTCACGTCTTCCCAATATGATAATTTTAATTTTTCTTTCGAAATTATAATAGACAAATAATATAATTATATTTTATATGATTTGTTTATATAATTTTTTTTACAAAAATTGAATTTTAAGGTAATACAGTTTCTTATTCAGTTCGGCTCGGTTTGAATCTAGTTCCGTTCGGTTTAAATCGGTTCGGTTTGAATCGAATTGTTTGATTGTCCATTCTTATTTGTAATCGTGATTTTATTTTTGGGTTAACAAATATTTTTTAACATGTAGTGATTCAAAAGAGTACATACATTGCAATAAATAAATAATAATAATAATAATATATATAATTAAAATATTAAATTATGTGCGCTAACTTTTTTTTTTATCTTTAGCGTTATTTTGTTTCGCCCCCCCCCCCCCCCCAAATATGTAATCATGGTTCCGCCACTGCTCATGGATTCATTATTTATGTACAGGAAGGTCCAAAAAGCTATTACAGTTTTTCTTGTTAGGAATTGAGTTGTAGGGCATGTTTGATTTGAGGGATTTTGGTGGATATGTACACCAAAATACAGGATTTGTTCCAAATCCATTGTTTGTTTTATAGTTGTATTGTATTTGAACCTTGAAATCCAGGGATAACGTTATACATCAAAAAAAATTGTATAACAAAATACAGGGAGAGCTATCGTCCCTGTATTTCATCTAAGCATTGGAAAGTTTCTTCCAAGTTGTTCTTCTCTCCCTCGTAAAATACTTGGCGCTCTTCTCCTCCATTTCTCTCCCATCGTACTCTTCGTCGATCTTGCCCATTCGCCAGAGAGGGACTCCCATCCGCTTTTCAGCACAAAGGGAGCACATAAGGACTCCCTTCCTCCGCGGAAGGACTCGCCAAGTTTTCCTCTTCGGCACAGGACTCCCCTTTTTAGCTCTTCGGCACAAAAGGACTCGCATGCCCTTTCTCTATCATGCTCTTCGCCAAGCTTGCCCACTCACAAAAGTCCAAGTAATCTAACAACATATATTAAAAAGAACATGATTTGTGAGTCCTGTTAATATGAAGTCAAATTACATGCTTTGTTCAAAAACTTAGAATGGTCTCCCTTTGTTCACATGAATGTATATCCTTATTCGAATTAATAGAAATTAAAAGCTGTTTTGTATTTCAAAACTAAATTCTTTATCCTTGAAATCATTCACTTCGAAATTATTATCCGTCTTTTTGTTACGCTGGTCATGGTCTACTACGACATGAACCTGAAATTGTACATAAAAAATGTTTGGTTAGAATATAAATTAGATCAGCTTAGTTACCTTTCAAATACGAAATTAAATCACAATTGGTCCTCAATTTACTCCAAAAAGTCTGTTTTTGGTCCCTAACAAATATCGAAATGTTCAACTTGCCCCCTGACTATTTTTTTGGTTCATTTTGCCCCCTAAACTTGTTATTTTTGTGCTAATTGCCCCCTCCGTCAAATAAGTTATGCCCCCCAGTTATTTAACCGTTAAATCATATTATTTTATACTTTTTTTCTATCCGACCCATCATGGTTTAACCCAACCCATCATGATTTAACCCGACCCGTTAAAATACTTATCTCTCTCAGACGCTCTCTCTCTCTCTCTCCCCTTTCTCTCGCTCCGCTCACAAACCGCTGCGCTCTCTCCTTTCTCTCGCTCACTCTCTCGCTGCCATCTCCCACAGCCATCTCTCTCTAGTTCTCTCGCAAATTTCTCTCCTCTCCCACAGCCATCACTCTCTCAGCCATCAGGTCAGTTCTCCATCTCCCACATCGCTCACAACAGCATGCTAAGTTTCTCTGATAATGAACATGATGTTAATCAAAATATCTCCTTAATGAATCCAAAAAAGAAAAAGAAAAGTAAGATTACAAACAATTTCACGTATTTTCTCCCGTTCTTGTTTGCTGAGAATGAATTTTAGCCTCAATTTGACATTCGTTCCAAATTCAAGAGGAAAAGACACCTCTGTTTCTCCTTTCTCAACAACTAAAATCGTCCTTAATTCTATTAAGCAGAACTAAAAATCAATAATCTCAATCTATCTCACCAATGCCTGGAAGCATCAGCATATCAGGTGCACTACTCTCTCTCTCTCTCTCTCTCTACTCTCTCGCGCTCGTCCAATGAGCTGAATTCGATTGATTTGAATTTAAATTCAAACTTTAAAATTCACAGTAGTTGAGTGGATTGATGTGTAAGCATTCCTCATTTTCTCAAAGGTACAACAAAAATTTTCCATTTTTCTGGTTGATTTTGTTTTTGGTCAATATTCATGGACCATGGTGCAACATTGAATTGATTCGCTCACAGCCTAATTGATTTGCCCCCCCAGTTAAACAACACTCTCCCCCGAAACTTTTCTCGCTCACAGCACTCTCTTGCGATCCTCCCTTTCAAATCTCACATCCACACACCACTCACCACTTCCCTTCCACTGTTGACAGACACACACACACACACACACACACACACACACAGCGAGCAAGAGAGAGAGAGAGAGAGGGAGAGAGAGAGAGAGAAGAGACGAGGGTTTTTCGATTTGGGGATTCGTTTTTTGATTTGACAATTTGATTTGGTCCGATTTCAGACTTTTTCCATATGAATGCAACGGGAGAGACGAGGGTCAATATTCTGTGGGAGTCGGAGATGGCAACGAGAGAGTGAGCGAGAGAGAGGAGAGAGCGCAGCGGTTTGTGAGCGGAGCGAGAGAAAGGGGAGAGAGAGAGAGCGCGTCTGAGAGAGATAAGTATTTTAACGGGTCGGGTTAAATCATGATGGATCGGGTTAAATCATGATGGGTCGGGTAGAAAAAAGTATAAAATAATATGATTTGACGGTTAAATAACTGGGGGGCATAACTTATTTGACGGAGGGGGCAATTAGCACAAAATAACAAGTTTATGGGGCAAAATGGACCAAAAAAATAGTCAGGGGGCAAGTTGAACATTTCGGTATTTGTTAGGGACCAAAAACAGACTTTTTCCAAAGAAAAAATGTCAAGGCTAACGTCCCTCATTTCTTCAATTAGGTAGGTTTTCGATTTCTACTGGCACATGTGTGTAAAATTTGAATAAACAATTAACTTGGGATCTATTTCAATTCCAGATCCAATGATAAGATACCTGTGTGCGGACAACTATGTTGCGCGAATACGCCAAAATAATGGCCGTACCCATATCATACGGATACGCATCCGATACGTATCCGATACGACAACTGACGTATCCGATACGACAACTGACGTATCTGAATATTTTATATTAATTTCAATTTTTGATACGTGTGAGATACGTATTGATACGGCTGTACACGCCTTAGTTAAAAAGAAGCATTGAACCCTTACTTGTAAAAAATACACATAGCTACCTCTTTATTTACAGAGATGTTAGGGACGCATGATTCAAAGTTGGGAGCGGTGGGATAATTAAGGGGAATAGTTTGTTCCGGACCTCTGGTGCAATGCTATTTGGGCTTTTACTTTTCTTTCTTTACTGGATTTAAATTGTGGACTATTATTCTTCCTCTTTTTATACATGGAATATTATGCTGAATAGAGATGTTGTATTGATTGTTTATAAAATTATTTTTAATATATATATAATTGCCGTATCGTATCCTATGTTTTTTGAAATTTGTCGTATCGCCGTATCCGATACGTAGCGGATACGATACCCGTACCCGTATCCGTGCAACATAGGTGGGCAAAGCATGTCCCCTCTTCGGTTTCATCTCGTCGAACACCGTAACAAGATCTGTACATATATGAAAGAACGGGAATGAATCAAAGAAAAGAAGAAAGAAAGGTGAATGGTTTCATTTCATTTTCTTTTTTTTTTTTTTGCAAAAAAGCCCTAGGCATATATACATTGACACATTACATAGATTTTTCGTACAAAAGCACATGTCGAAAAAATAAACGGCTTTAAACAATTTAAGCCTATAACACTTACTTTTATAACCTATTACATAAACTCTAATACAACAAAAATTCCTCCAAATAATTTTGTTTCACAATTTTTTTCATAGATATGACATCGATAGACAATGCTTAAACCTCGGTTTCTTGAAGACTCCAACGGGACAATAATTGTGAATCGAGAAAAAAATTGTTGATCGAGTTTTGTGTAGGAAGTGAGAGTGAATCGGTTAAAACGAGCGAATATTTCTCTCAATCTCGGCCACTCTTGAATCTCCATTGTTAATCTTGAGCTCTTCACGTCTTGAAAAATCGCACCAAGCTCGAACTCTACGTCTCTTTCCATGCCCATTTGCCCTTCCTCTATCTCGTCCTTTCCGACGCTTAGCATGTCCTCGAAATCGCCTTCCTTGATCATTCATAACAGGAGTGAGAGACTTCCATGATCGTTTAGCCCCCTGCCTGCAGCGAAACCGTCGAGCGAGTCGAGTTGAGCAAGAAGAGGACCCTCCAGATCTGAACATCCTGCCTGCAGCACTGCCCCCTGCCTGCAACCCTGCATATGAACAATCGTGCATGCTCGCCGCTCTTGGTGATGAGTGCTGGGGAGAAGGAGATGGGGATGGCGGTGGAGGGAAAGAGTGGTGCGAGGCATGGGGTCTTTGGTGGATGATGGGTTCGGATCCATTTGTGTTGAAAGACCCGATAACTTCAGCAAACCGAACCCGAATAGCGGACCAATTCCAACCATATTTAGTAAGGACAGCTTCGCACAGCAATTCGAGAGATAGTGGTTGATTATTCTCGATCCGGATTAGCATAATCGAGGTCTCAAGATCCTTCCGCAACAATTGGGCATGGTCCCCTGCTAAAAAGAAACAAGAGAGAGCCGAATATGGCGAGAAGGTTCTTGCGTCAAACTCCTCCATGTAGCACCAGCCTTAATCGGATTGAAAATCGAGCAATTGATATATTCAGAAGCTGAATCGAACAATTGATGTCAAGAAAACCACCTGGAGCGATGATTTAGCGAGAGACTGTTGAGATCTTCAGAGAAAAACCGCTGCCGTCTTGCGCCGATGAGAGAGCCACCTGCTCACTGACAGCCCGAGAGCTCCGGCAAACAGAGGAGGTCGTCGGATCCAGTGGTTGAAGTGGAGAGGAAGCTAGGATACGGCGTCACGGGTTGAGAGAATCGGAGCAGGGGAGATCGAGCACGAGGAAGAAAACCCTAATCGGCGAGAATGGGTGAAATTAGAGAAGGGGGTACCTCCAGGTTCAATTTAACGTCAGATCGGAACCCTAACAGCACAACCTGAGCGGAATTGAAGAAGGTTCACGGAGATGTGGTGATTTCGCACGATAGTGCACTGTCTACTGTCGGGAAAACTGTCTACTGTCGGAGAAAACTGTCTACAATCGCTGGTGGGAGGGAAGAGGTTTATCGCCTGCTTGGCGACCGCCCACAAGGGCTACCAGCAGAGGCGACCGCAGTCCTGGCCGGAGATCGGGGAGATTTCTTGATTTCTTGATCAGGGCGGTTTTTTTCCCACTGTTGGAAGAAGACGTGGTAACTGGTTTCATTTCATTTTCATTGCCATGAATAGTTTCCAATTTCTTGGAAAGAAGAGAAAAGAAATGGAGGGGGTCAGACTCATCAAGAGAGAGAGACGGAGAAAGGTGAAAGAAATAAATCTGTTTAAAACCGGATTTTTCAAGGTTAGACCGGTCCGGTTGTTTTTTGAAAAACCGTCTGGTTCAATCGGAATTGAACGGTTAACATACATTTCCGATCAAACAATAAAACCGAACCGGATTTTGGTTCGGGTCCGATTTTTTCGGACGAACCGGCCGGTCCATTCCGGTTTTCAAAACACTGCTACTTATAAGTTATAATTGGATCTCACGAATTTAAGAGAGCATATATGGTGCCTCCATATTTTCCCCTGGTGAATCAGCATGACGCAGTTGATCAATCCGAGTGGGCGGAGCCTCTCTCTTTCTCTCTTTCGGAATTAACCATCAATCGGCAACCCTAATCCACCCAACCCTACTCCACCCGCAGCCTCTATCTTTCTCTCTCTCTCTCTCTCTCTCTCTCTCTCTCTCTCTCATACCAGCAGGCTCTCTCTCTCTCTCTCCTCTCTCTCTCTCTCTCTCTCTCTCTCTCTCTCTCTCTCTCCCACACACACACACACATCCCACCCGCAACCCTAATCCACCCAACCCACTAACGAAAAAATCGCCCAAACTGAGAAGACGAGCGCAAACACGGGGAGGAAGAAGACAAATCCGAGAGTTTTGTGTTGTTTCTCGAGTTTTTTCGATTTTGCGAGTTTTTTAGTATTTTGGACTGTTTTATTGATATTTTGAGGGGTTTTTGACGATTTTAATGGTGGTTTTGATCCTAGTTAATCCGACGTTTTGGACTGTTTCATTCAGTTGAGGTTAAATCTGGTTATTTTAACATCGGTTTTACAAATTTTAGGGTTTAATCGAATCTCTTTTTATTGAAATGTTTGATTAAGTGTTTTTATTTTGATTGTTTTAGTGATTTCTTTCAACTTTGTTTCTTGTTTTCCTTGTGCTTCTTTTAATCGAAATTTTTTAGCTTCTTTTCTCAGGATTTATCTTTGAGTCACTACAACAATAACCACATACGGTGACACTTGATATTTGGCATTTGACTATATGTTGTTGTTGTTTGTACAAAAGACGACATTAGTTCATTAATGCTACTATATCATCATAAACCACAGCATTACACAATAAATCCAGAGAATACCATAATTCGGTGATATTTTATATCTAATGCAGTCATTGAAATAAAAACACAGCAAACATAAATGCCTTCATAACTTACTCTATAATTGTATTGATGAAAATATATGTGTATAATTTCATATGGGTAAAAAAAATTTATAAGCCATGTGGTAACAAAATATAATCCTAAAAGCCTGTACAGCCCAACCTTCACATTTGTCCAATTAAACATGCACATCCCCTGGTCCTCACACTTACCTCCCCCCTCACAATATCACCGCTTCATCCCCTCACACAGTCACAAGGCCCTCGGTCTCACACCCTCACGCCTAAGCCCCCTCACAACGTGACTAAGACGGCATTATTTTTGTCCCAGGGCCCTCAGGCTCAGAGTCACACCCTCACGCATAATGCCGTCTTATTCTCGTTTAAAATATCACCGCTTCATCCCCCACACAACGTGACTACATCATCTCCCCGCTCCATCCCCTCACGCCTAAGCCCTGAAACCCTCGAGAAGACCCCCACGACGCCCAAATCCATGGCTCAAAAATAATGCCGTCTTATTCTCGTGAAAATTTGGCGCGATTTACCATTCCCGCTTCTTCCGTAAATCCAGAAATTTATTCGCGCCCTTCTCTTCCTCTTTCTGCCAATAGCCAGATCTCGCTCCTCTCTCTCTCTTTCTCTCTTTTTCTGCCAGCCCGATTCCCCCCCCCCCCCTTTCTCTAGCTCCCTTTCCAGCCAGATCCCGCCCCCTCTCTATCTCGGAGAGTTTCCTCGATATGCCACAACTGCCAAAATCGTGAAAAACCAAGTTTTAAATCTCTTCTCCTTTATAATTTCGTTTTATTTCTTTTTGAGTTTGATGTATGTGATTCAATTTTACACTACATCTGCTTCTATTTCGCTGTAAGGTGATTTTCTTGAGCTATTTTTTGTTATTTTCAGTATTTTTGGTTAGCTACAAAATTGTATTTGGTATTGTTATGAAACAGTACTAACAGTAGCTCATACAGTTTTCTAATTTGCATTTTTTATTGTAATTGTCTGGTCATTTTATTAATATGTATTTTTTAGACTTTTTGTTGGTCGTTGCACGGTTGCGGCCAACTGTGCTATGGTTTTCTATTTTTATGGTATGTAGAGAGCAACTATCTCAGAGTATGGTAATGGATCAACTAGTTTTTCTCGTACTGGTATGGACCAATATCTCAAATTGTGGTACTCACTTTTTTCAATTGTGCATATGTATAACTCAGTCTTATTATATTTCCATCTTTCTTCATCTATCTTCAAGTATTGTACTTGGTTTTTTTATGTTTGTTTAATATATTGTTTGGCAAAACAATTTCAACTCGAAGGGATTATTTTTAATATTTTCTAGGGCTTGAAATTAATTTTTTGTCAACACGTACCAGTTCAGCTCACATGTACTAATCAGTTTTAATTGCCACTTATGAAGTTCATGTTAGATAACCATGATGTTTCTGTGATCTCTTGTGTGACATTTTGTCGAGCATGTGGCAGGCTTTGATCGTGGTGTCATATTAATGGAGTCGAGAGGTAAATTTTCAAAAATACCCTTATAAAACGACAATTATCTCTTATTCCCTCTATAATAGTAAATTTCCAGGGGCCTATTTGCAAATATTTACTTTAGCAAATTTCAGGAGCCTAATTGAGTACAATTTCAGGGTTTTATTTGCAAATTCTCACAAACATGCTATATTGTGCTGATATGGTATACAAACTTTCATTAATTTTAGGAGCTTTTGATGTCGACGGCATGGAAGAAAAATATAGGATTTATTGTTATGGTGGTTTTGATGTCGACGGCATGGAAGAAAATATAGGATTTATTGTTATGGTGGTTTTGATGCAGCCATGGTGTTCGACAAAATGCAGGGTTTTATCGTATGCAAAAATAGGTTCTCGAAAGGACGAAGCCATTGTGTTCGACAAAATGCCTACGTTGGTTTTCAAGGTTGTACTATTTTGGCATAGTGATTTTTTCTAAGCAATATTAAAGATTGTAGGGACTTATATGCACATTGGTGATCGCAGGGGATAACATGCAATACTAAAGATAGTGAGCCGAAGAAAGTTCCTCTGTAAAATAAAGTCGCAATTCAGGTTAGTTTGTTACTCTTCTTGATAATATCAAATCAGTCCCTTTATTGTTATTCTAAGCAAGAAGACTCTTTGTTCTGATTTTTTCTTAGATTCTTTATTTCGACACAGTTTACATATTTCAGAAATTTGTAGGGCTTATAAGAAAATTTCAGGAAATTCAAGGGGTTTTATGTAAAATTTCAGAAATTATTTTTGGAATTGTGCATTTACAATTTTAAACAATATGGGTTCATACTCGGATATGGTGGGTTGCCAAGGGTGAAGGTGAGTGGTGTCATGCTATTTAATATTATCGGAGCAAAGATAATTACTAGCGGTACCGTCAGTTGAAGAATACTTTCAAAATTTGAGGGAAAAAATGGGGATATATGTGAAACTGCCAAATGATGATACAGTATACACGTAAGAGTTTTTTGATAGTTGTTTCTTTTGTAAATATATTATATTCTTGTAATATTTTTTCTATATGATTGTAATATTTTTTCTATATGTCAAAAGAGTAGTATGAAATATATGTAGTTATTGGAAAAAAAAACAAAAAAAAAACTATCGGGAGGGCTAATTTTCTGTGAGAACATGACATAATGATGTGTCCATTTTAATCATGAAAATGGCAGGGATTTGGAAGTATATAGTATAATTTCCGTATAAAATATTGTAGATATATAATTTACAATAGATTAGTAAATTATCTAATGGATCGTTGATATATCCATATTAAAAGATTGTACATTGCTTTTTATATAATTGAATCATAATAATTTGAACAATGTATTCTATTGTTGTGTTTTTAGTTGAATATTTTATTTTATTTTTCGGGAAATTTTAATACAAAAATAATTGTAAATTGAAAAAAAAAATTCAAACAAAAATGTAATAAATAAACAATAAAGGGACATTAACAATTTCAAATCATTTTTTCATTCTCCTTCGGTGAATACTAAATTGGTGGAACAAAACAGAATAACTAATAAACTAAAAAGTTAAAATTAATATATGCATTCATGTAATATGATGGTAATTTCATATGTAAGTACATTGTTGGATATACTATCCTAAAACAAAATATTATTGACTAACCAACTAAAATGTTAAATGTCTGATTTGGTATGACTGTAATATTCTTTTTTGGTATGGTGATGTTTTCTATTTTCTAAAATATACCTTTTTCGATGTACGATATATACTTTTTAGTTGTGCGCATTGTCTTTTTAAATTCATCGTGTACTAGTTGAGTTATTTTGAGTTTCGATTGGGGACTGGTACTGGTTAGATTAATTCATCGTGTACTGGTACGATTGGATTGATGATTTACTGGTACCAGATCTGTTCCTAGTCCATTGGAATCGCTGATGTTGGTACTGGTTCGATTTACTGGTACTTTCTGGTTCGATTTACTGGTTAATTGGATTACTTTCTGGTTAATGGAGCTGATATACTCGCTGGTTCGATTTACTGGTACGCTTGGATTAATTTCTTCGTTTACTTGTACTGGTTCGATTAGCTTCTTTTCTCATGAATCGCTGATGTTGGTAATGGAGCTTCGATTAATGGTCAGCGAGTAAACGATCAATTGGATACATTGGCAGTGAGCTTATATTAATTGGAAAGTACCGATATGGGCAGGTACCAGATGTGTTCCTGGTTAATGGAGCAGGACTTGATGATGACGCGGCGGTAGGACACAAACACAACGACCTCAACGACACACCGACTGGTACTAGTTTGGTTAATTCAATTAGTTGGTTAATTGTTTGTTGAATTAACTATAATTTTGGACTGATTTGTGCCTATTTTTGAAATTTCATGTTTTGTTTAGGTCTGCAGATTGACGGTGAATTTCGGCTTGAAGACGACGATTAATGGGAGGCGGTGGTGGATTAAGGGAGGCCTCGGTTAATTGGAGGCGACGACGCTTGGATAATTGGAGACGACGATGCTTGGATCATTGGGAGCTGGGAACACGGTACGCTTGGATTACTGGTACTCCTTCGATTACTGGTACCAGACGACGCTTCTATTACGTCGATTACTGGTACGGCTTCGATTGGGGACTGGTATGCTTGGATTGAGGAGTGGTACCTTTCGGTTGGGGACTGGCGACAATGGAGCTCTGTTGTAGGTAAATTATATTAATTGGATTAATTGCTAATTAGGAAGGAAATTATTTAATTTTGAATTGATTATTAATGCATGAAATTGGATTTGAAGTAGGAGATTGAGTTCTGGCTTAAATTGGCAGGGGAAATTGACTGTGAATGCTGGGATTATTAATGCAGGGATCGAGTTCTGGCTTCAATTGTGGCGAGGATCGGTACGAGATTGACTGTGAATGCCGTTGTGGATTGGGGGATGGATTGACCGCGAATGCGGCGGTGATTTGTCTTTAGGGGTGCTAATTGGCAGGGGAGCTTCGATTTGCATTTTTTTTGGGGTTAATTGAACTCGATTTCAGATTGTAAGAGCTGAGCTTTTGACTCGCCGAGATTGTAATTTCGTTTTTGGATTTTTTTTGCTTCGATTAGCACTTTGTTTGTAAATTGTATTGAATGGATATAATTATACTTATTTACAAAAAGAGTTCATGATTAATTGATGGTTTAATGTAACTAATGGACTACAAAATTTCCTAATTTTAAGTTAATTGTCAATTTGAAATGAATGTTAATTATTAATTATATTCTCGACTGGTTTGAATTTTGTTTTGGTTAATTGATGAGTTTTTTATCTAACATTTTGTCAATTGATACATTCATTACTTAATTTATTACATATTTGTTAATTTGTTTGGTTAATTTAATTATGTTGTTAATTTGTTTTGTTAATTGAAATGATTTTATTAATTGGAAATTGGAAATGATTTATTAACCAACAATACAAATGTTGGGAAATTTGATTAATTGTTAATTGGAATTAATTAACCAACAATACAAATGTACATATATTGAGAGGGAAATTTGAATGCAAAGTGGGATTTTCAATAACCTAGGAGGTTACCCGCGCTTCGCGGCGGTTTTGTTTCATTTGTTTTACCATACACATAATATATAGTTATGATTTTTCGGAATTAAATATAAGATTTTATGAAAATAAATATCATATTGATTAAAGAAGTTTGATGATGACAAAATTATTATACTATTTTTTAATATGATACATTGCGAAATATTTATTTAGTACTTTAATGCAAAACATACAAAAAAAAATGTCACTATAAAATAATAAAAAACATGCGTGGACATAAACAAAAATCAAAACCATATGATATTTTAAATTTTCATATCTAAAATTAAGAATAATAACATTGTAAAAGTTTGAAAAAATTATTTGTGTCTGAAACATTTTATGTTTCATGTTTATTATTGAAAATATTATATAAGTTAAAGAAATTATTTGTGTTTAGTAAATAAATATCTTTTATTATTATTTTTTAAAGATTAACATGAAACTGTTTTAAGTACAAATACAAATATAACATAATTGTTTTAGAAATAATAATAATAATTAGGATGTGCAATTTTTTTGAGTAATATGTTTAAAAATAATAATAACACATGTATGATAATATAAATTATAATTTTTTTATTGTAATACAAATTACACACGTGTATGATAATATTAATAATATAATACTAAAATAAAGTTATTTGAATTAATCTATCCATGATTATTCATATATTTTAAAATTATTTTACATTATGATAACAATAAATCTCATTTTTTAATAAAATAATAATACTTACATTAGTGTCATTATATAATATATATATAAGAAAAAGATATAATACAATTTTATGAAAAAACATAACAGCAAATATTATATCGTTGTTCATAATATTTCATACAATATCAAATATTTAAAATATATGTAGTAACACATTATTAATTATATAGTAGTAATAATTTTTATTGATACAAAATGCAATGAAAAATATAAAATATTATAAAACTTAATAGTTCAAGTAATTTAATAATTAATATCAAAATTTAATTTATAATAAACATAAATACAAATTATTTTTTATCACATGATTTATTTATTTATTTTACATTTCGTAAAATAACAATACAATTTGATAGGTATTTGTAAGTTTAAAAATTTATTTAGATGGATACAATATTTGTAAATTCTATTATGCTTGGTAAAAAATTTGTTTGCTTACAAACACAAATATAAACTCGTTCATTCCATCTAGTTGTTGACCTTTGCCCTTCTACTTAGGTATTATATGAGATTCTTATAGTTATAATTTAAAAATAAATAAATAATAATACTTAAAAAGTCTATTATGCAAGTAAAATTCTTAAAAATATATTATGTAAATATGTATTTTTTTTTCATTGTATTTTCTTACATAATATTTTTACAAATTGAAATTATGAAAAACGATATGTATGAACTATACTAATATGGATGTCAAAATAAAGAGAAAATTAAAATGAATAAATTTGATGGGTTTATAAAATTAAATTTCTAAAAATAATACTAATATATGTCGTATGTTTATAATATTACATATTAAATTATTAGTATTTCATATATAAACTTTTCATATTCCATTACATTCACATTTGATCATGTAATCTTATGTGAAATGTTAAACAATTGATTAGACTTAGTCTAATTTGATTCTAGCCAATAATAAAATGCCACATCATTAATATATGATGATGTGGTTTTCTAAGAATGCTTAAAACATGGTGTAAAATAATGATACATAAATGACTACACAAAATATGATCTTCAAAAAATCTAACAAAAAAATTGATGATTGAGATTAAATCACATCACTACATCTAATGGTTCAAATTAATTCTTAAAAATATTCATAAAATCTAATGATTAATAATGTATGTGATGATGCCACATCACACAATCTAATGGTTAATAATCATGATAAGCATGATGATGTGACTTCACGAGGAAACCTAAAGATAGATGAAAAATAAGGGGGTTGGTAAATACCATACCTCCTGACGTAGGGTGACTCAATCATCATTGGTGGAGGGATTTTCAGGGCATGGTATAATTTTCCCGAATTTAATATTACAGTGTATACTGCATATCACGTACATCACCTCTCACAAATGAAATAATAGTGGTAAAAGTATTGGACAAATTAACTACGATAAAATAGATAACACGCAAATTAACAATGATGAAAGTAGTGTTCAGGTTGAAACTAAAGTTCAAGCTATCGGAAAGTTTAAATATCTAGTTCGTATAACGTAAACACACAACTAAAATATCTGGTGCATAGTGCGAGTATTATCCTAATCCTAATACACATAATTTCATGATTCCGAAATTCACCAAATACTTACCACCACGAATTTTACACGGTGATTATCCAGAGTTGCATTTGAATGGACCCCAAAAAAAATTGTTATCATTTTCTTTTTAATTTTTTTAAAAATCTCTATACTTCAACCAAATCTGTGCTTTTGTGAAATATGTCATCTCTCTATTTGCTTAGGGGGGGGGGGGGGGGGGGGGGGGGCAAAGTAAATTTTTCCTGATATATATGTGTGTTACGCACAAAAGAGAGAGCAATCATCTTTTAACGACAATATTCACCATTGATCGGTACAGAAATGTCAATTGTATTGATACTACTTGTAACTATCCCGGTTGTGTTTTCCCTAATAGTAGTTATTATCGTGTGGTGTCGTCTAAAGAAGCAAAACGAATCTTTGCCAACAAAGAATAATGTAAAGCATTATGGTCATCGCGATGGCATCCATGCTGGTGGTGGTTTTGTGGGAGGAAGTATTGGTGGTACTGGAGTTGGTGGAGGATGTGGTGGTGGTGCAGGTGGCGCTGGCGGGTGTGGCGGCGGAGGAGGTGGGGGTGGCGGAGGAGGAGGTGGATGTGGTGGTGGTGCAGGTGGCGCTGGCGGGTGTGGCGGTGGAGGAGGTGGGGGTGGTGGAGGAGGAGGTGGATGTGGTGGCGGTGCCGGATGTTAAAATCATGGTTCATAATATAGGCCGAGATAAAAAAAAAACTCGTCCGAGTTGAGTCGGACTCGGCTTCATCCGGGACGAGTCTCCGATTTTTTTTTTTTTTTTTTTTTTTAAAATGATGATTTATGTACCATACCGACGAGGAAAGAAGAACAAAAAAGAGTTGATTCAATCGGGGTGTGAGTTTTTCAATTCTGGAAAGCCACGGCAGATGGGCATGTGAACGAAGAAGAAGAGAGAAAAGTTGGGGTATTGGGAGAGATGAAACCATTTTTTGTGGTCATTTATTTGCTATATTATATATAACTGAATTTGTATAGCAACATAGGCGCAATATTGTTTTAGATAGGAGTATTTCTGCATATAACCTTGTATGAAATTTTTTTTGAAAAATAACTAATCTAGAACTGGTTTTTAAAAATATTTCAAAACTAAGCTATAACTGATTTTTAAAATCTGGTACCGAATGATTTTTAAAACCTGCCGGATTAATTGATTAAATATCCAGATTTGAGGTGCACAAAAATTTAGAAAAAAAAGGAATTTAAAAACCAGTTGGAAGAATTGAATTATTTAAACTACGTGTCTCCAGATTTTACCATTATATTCTATTTATAAAACGTGGATCCGATAGTATCTAGATTCGGATAATTTTTTTTTTTGAAGTAGATCCTAGAGCACGAAACGTGCTCGTATGGATCTATTTTGATTGAATTAAGTAAAACGGTTTTACATGTCGTACAAGGTACATTGAAATATGCAAACTTTGAAGAAGTACCCTATTAATCTAGCAAATAAACGTAAAAACAATTCCTACAATTTTGCCATAATCCATGAATGCAGCGAATTTTTGCTTTCTGCTTCAATTAGTATGGGCATTCTTGCTTTTTTGTTGAAGATCCGATTGTTCCTTTCTTTCCAGATTGTCCATACGCATGCTGCCCTAAACCCTAAACCCTAAACCCTAAACCCTAGATTCGGATAAAATTTTGAATATCAGAATCGGATCCGAATCCGAAAAAACGAATTCGAGTCGGATCTGGATCCAGATAATTTTGTTCGAATTCGGATATTTTGTCAAATTCGATTCGGGTCAGTTTGGATAATATCTGCACCGTTTACACCTACTACCATTGGTATTCAATTAAAAAAGAAAATCAAAAGCAAATACTTGGGCATGTTTGCGTTGATTTGATCCGTAGAGAGAAGCATTTTTGCACGTAATCTTGTATGGAAAAAAATTCTAAAAATAACTCGATTTTTAAAAATATTCCAAAACTAATCTAGAACTGATTTTTAAAATTCGATACTACCTGATTTTTAAAACCCGTCCAATTAATTAGATTAAATATCCTATTACGAGGTGCACAGAAATTTAGGGAAAAAAAACGAGATTTAAAAACAGTTGTTAGATTTGAATTATTTAAATAACTTCATATCTCCAAATTTTACCATTATATTTACTTTATATTAGTTAACATATTTAATTAACATGATAAATTATACATGTCATATAATTAAGAATTAATTACTATAAAATTAAGGTTAATTCGAGTTCGTGAATTTGAATTAATATAAACTATTTTTTATTTAAATAGAATATATAAATATTTATATATTTATATATTTATTTACTATAAAATGAATTAAGTGTGTTGATTAGAATATGAATAATTTTGTGTGAAATTTTGGTGCAACGTAAAATTACACTTTAATTTGTTCACGGCCCATGGGCCTTTGAAAAAGTGAAAATATTAACTTCCCCGATACACATTCACTATATTCTATTTAACAAATTCAATTATCATAATAATTTAAAAAATACATAATTAATAATCAATTAGTATTCATTATAGATATTAATTCAAATGAATATTCATTATGTGTTAATTAATTATTAATTATCTGACATTTATTAGTTGTTATGTTAACTAATACAAAAAATATATAGTTGTAAAATCTGGAGACACGAAGTAGTTTAATAATTCAAATCTTCCAACTGATCTTTAAATCTCATTTTTTTCCTAAATTTTCGTTCACCTCAAAATAAGATATTTAATCTAATTAATCTGACAGATTTTAAAAAACAAGTAGTACCTAATTTTAAAAATCAGTTCCACGCTGATTTTGAAATAATTTTAAAAACCGAATTTTTAAATTTTTTTTTTTTTTTTTCATATAAAATTACGTGCAGAAATGGTCCCGTGGAGAATCATGAACCCGTATCGTGATATAATTTCCCCATTATTACATGGGGACCACATATCAAGCCTTTGAGGAGACATTAAAGCTGAAGATACATACACATTCACAACTGTTCACACGTTACTTCGCTATTTGCAGAAAGAGTTTATTTAGTACGGTATCTATTTTTTTTATATTAACTCGCAATCATTTTTTCTTCAAAAGAAAAAAAACTAGTCATCATTTCATATCAATTATTCTTTTATAATCATGTGCAAATTAAAACATCAAAGATGTCATATATTGTCTTTTCGGGGACATCCGTTAAAATTAGAACGACACAGAGAAGATTAGCATGGCCCCTGTGCAAAAATGACACGCACAAATAATAAAAAAAAATTATTCTTGACTTAATCGCATCATATCACGAATTAATAATTAATTAGTAACTTAATTAACATTCAATTTATAAATAAAAACAAACTAATAATTAATTAATATGTATATTTATTGATATGTTAAAATTAAGGAGCATTTATGCATATAATCCTATCTGGAATCAAAATTTAAAAAATATCCGATTTGAGTTATTTTTGGAATATTATTAAAAAGAGTTTATTTTTGGAATACTTTTAGAAAAATGATTATTTTTTAAATTTTGAATCATATAGGGTTATATGCCTAAATGCTCCTAAAATTTTGATGCCAGTATTAAATTTTGATTCCAAGTAAAATTTTCCAACATAAGAAGAGATAAAAGTCAAACTCCCTATCAATAGCTAAGACTCTAAGGCACCTTCATTTGACTGCTCTCTCTTTTCAATTTTGCTGAAATATAGGGGGAGCTTCCTTCGGCAGCGTCTCTCTCTCTTTCTCTCTCTCTCTCTCTCTCTCACACACACACACAACTACATGGCTGCCGGAGGTGAAGTGGCTGTAAGTATAGGTACTCTCACATAATTTTTAATCTGAAATTATTTACTGTTAACTTATGCTGTTATATATAATCCTCCATAAGCCATTCTCAATTGAATTTATCATTCTCTGCTCTGCAGTTACAAAAACAAAAAAAACTCGACCTTTGTACCAGTTCTGAAAATTGTGTTTCTCGAAATCACATATTAGCTTTATCTGATTCTTCATCTTCAATTAAAATTTTTTTTCAGTGGGATTAGTTTTTGGAGGAATTTTTTTAATCGTGACTGCGTTTCTTACATACAAGTGCGTAAGCAAGATAGTAAAGCACAAACAAGCGCTTAAATACCAGGAACTATCATTAGCCACATCTCGTGGCATTAATACTAGCACGACAAATCCTGAATTTATTGTTTCGAGTGCTGGATTCTCTCAATTGGAGTTACAGAGTATGGATAGATTTCTCTCTGAAATTTTAAAAGAAAGACCCATCCAATTTACCGCAATGAATTTAAGATCTTTCACGAATAATTTTGCTGAGAAAATTGGCTCGGGTGGTTTTGGTATGGTATACAAGGGTCAATTACCAAATGGCGTACCAATAGCAGTGAAAGTACTGAATACTAATTTGGATAAGAAGGCCGAAGAGCAATTCACGGCAGAAGTTGGTACGATAGGTAGAACATATCACATAAACTTGGTTCGACTTTATGGGTTTTGTTTTGAACCCTCGGTAAAAGCACTAGCTTATGAGTACGTGGAAAACGGGTCACTGGAACAGCATTTATTTAACACCGAGAAAAAATTATCGTTTGACAAGTTGCATGAGATAGCAATCGGTACCGCCAAGGGAATACGGTATTTACACGAAGAGTGTGATCAAAGAATTGTGCATTACGACATAAAGCCCGCAAATGTTTTATTAACCGCTAGTTTCTCACCGAAGGTTGCCGATTTTGGACTGGCCAAATTATCTGATAGAGAAAATACCCATTTAACGATAACCGGTGCTAGAGGAACACCCGGATACGCAGCTCCAGAGCTATGGATGCCTCTTCCTGTAACTCATAAATGCGATGTTTATAGTTTCGGGATGCTTTTATTTGAGCTTATTGGAGGAAGGCGAAACCTCGACCTACAACTTCAAAGCCAAGAGTGGTATCCAAGGTGGCTTTGGCAAAAGTTCAATCTAAATCAAATGGATGAAGTTTTCGTGATATCGCAGATTGAGGAAATGTATAAAGAGAAGGCTGAGAGAGTTTGTAAAGTTGCATTGTGGTGCGTACAACATAGACCTGACGAGAGACCGAGTATGAGTGATGTTGTCAAAATGTTGGAAGGAGAAGAAGATATCAAGACACCTATGGACCCATTTGCTTATTTGGCGCCGTATAATTATTCAAATTCGGTTACGACCAGCGTTACTACGTCGTCGAACTCGTCTAGTTTGTGAATAGTTTGGCAGGAATCTCAATTCTCATATAATGTAATGTGCAATAAAATAATTTTTGTTCTACTTGGTGCTGTAATTTTAGTGTTCTTTGTTGAAAATATATATATTTTGTAATGAAGTAGGGTGGACTCATCAATCTTTGTACATAGCATGCATTAAAAGTTTTTTTTTAGGAAATCAGAGAGAACTTTACATCTTCTAATGCATTTTATGAATTAAAGTATTTACAAAGCTATATATATTCTTTATTTATTTGTTTTTCTGTATTTTCATTACACGTATAATTCTTTCTACAATCCAAAAATACATTAATAGAAAAGAAAAAAAAGGTGACGCTATTGCAAAAGCCAACATGACTAAATTGTGGAAAATTTCAATTTTGTTTTATTAAATGACCGTTATAATTTATATCCTTGTTAATGATGAATTGATGATTGATATTTCTTACATTTTTCTATAATTTATCATTTTCATTAATTATGTAAATAAAATCTTTCATATATAAAAAAATATTTTTATTCTTAATTTTTTTCATCATAAAAAATAATTAAATTGTAACATGTCATATATATTTAAATATGAAAATTAATATATATTGATTTGATTTGATTTTTTCATAATATTAGGAAAAATATTTTTGTATTATTCATGAAAGATATAAATAATAGTATATACGTATAATAAATATCAACACCATAAAATAGGGGTTTAATGGTCATTTTATTAAAAAAAAATTGAAATCACTCTAAATTTAGTTATGTTAGCTCTTGCAATAGCGTCACCCAAAAAAAATTATCTGTACCTTATTTTTTAGCCCAATCCAGGCCCATCCTGACCCATTCTATTAGATCAAAAGACAAGGAACTACACTCATGTCTTGTCACGTCATTTTTGTCTTCCACTCATCTCCTTCCAACTCGCTTCTTATCTCTCTTTTTTCTCGATGTTTTGCCATAAAAAAACACTTTTTCGAGTTTTCGCTCGGCATTAGTCTCCTCTAGCAATACGAAAATGTTCTTAGCTAGCTCAAAGAATTGTCTTGTGTATCGGTCTATCCATATCACAAAAAATACCGGTGTGATTTGAGTTGATCCACGGCCTCCTTCTTCCTTGAAGAATAAATTCAGCACTACTGAAAGATTGGGTTTGAGCTGATGTTTTTTATCCATATTGATACGAAAACAAGACCAGAGTTTCTGGGCGAAACCGCAACATTAAAAGAGATGTACCACTGGCATAAGTTATTTTGTATAGAGTAGGGGCCATATATGATGTGTCTCAAATTCCCTCCAATATCTTGTATATCGTCAATTGACAATAAATTTACATGATAATTCACAAAAATACATTTTATTAATGATTAACTGATACATAATTAAAATATATATGAATTAATAATTCTTAATCAATATTAATTAATTGTTAATGAAATATTTTTTTGTTAATTAACATGTTAATTAATTATTAATTTGTGATATAGAGGATTAATTATTAATTTGTGATATAGTGGATGTTGAGGAAAATTTAAGGAACATGGTATAATTATCTTTTTGTATAATATATCAATTGATGGGACCTGAAGTAGTACCTCCTAGGCACTGTTGTAGAAAACGGCGAAAAACGGTGAAAAACGGTGGAAAAACGGTGTTTCGGTGGAAAAACGTTCCGTTTTTTACAAGACGGTTTGAAAAAACGGTCAAACGTTTTTTTACCGTGTTTGACCGTTTTTTTTTGGAAAAAACGTTTTTCGGTTCGAAAAACGGCCGTTTTTCACAACAAAAAATTGAAATTTTGATTATTTACCGTTTTTTTGCCCATTTTTTTTTTCCAACCCAATAAAATTACCATTTTTTTTACTTACGGTTGTCCCGAATGATGTTAATGATTTTACTATTTAGTTTATGTTTGGATTTGAGTTTATATTTTGATGTTACGTTTTGTTGGACATTCGTTTTGATGTTACGTTTATGTTAGACATTCGTTTTGATGTTATGTTTTATGTTGGATGTTGTTTATGTTATTTTTTTACTATTAAAAAATTACATTATTATATATTTTTTTGGTTTAATCTATAAATTTTAATTAAATTACTATCGTTTTCGGTGACCGTTTTTTCACCGTTTTTCCACCGTTTTTTCACCGTTTTACGGTAATCCCGTTTTACGGTCCCCGACCGTTCCGTACCGTTTTCCGTATTTTACAACATTGCTCCTAGGTAGTAGTTTCTAATAGATTAAAGAGAGAGAGGAATCAGGGATGTCAGCGGAGCGGGTCGGGTTCGGATAAACCTCTTCCTTATCCGAATCCGAATTTTCGGATATTACCTGAATCCGAATCCAAAATACTCGAAGGTAAAAAATCATATTCGAATACGAACTCGCGGATGACGGGTATACCCGAACCCGAATTCTTTACATGAAAATCACCTATATAAAATCTGAAAAAGAAAATATAAAAAAGTATTATAAAAATACATAAAATCACCGATAATTATATATATATAACAAGGAACTTGTATCAAATGCATTAAAAAAGCAAATATTACAAATAATTAATCTATAAAATATCACAAATTTTCATATCATTCATTGAATACTTTCGGATATTTCTCGGGTTCGGTTCAGGTATTTTTTTCGGATTAGAGTATACTCGTGGGTAAGAAATTACTCCCGTACCCGAATCCGAATTGGGAACGGATATTTTTATTCGGGTAAAACCCGACCCGCGAATATTTTTTTCGGGTTATACCCGTCCTGTTCAGTTCCGGTACCTGCGGGTTCGGATTTTATCCGACCCGTTGACATCCCTAAGAGGAGGTAACAATTTCAATTTTGAAATGGTTAATATTTCATATCAAAACCGAAATATGTATGGTATTTATTTGCTGGTAAATTTCACTTTCTCAATTATTTTATAAGAGCTATAATTTTGTTATAGCTTAAATATTTACCAAATATTATGCATTATGCATACAATATACAAATAATCATTAATCTAATTATTTATCTAGTCTAATGATACATATCAAAAAATTTAAATTAAATATTATTATTATTATTATTAAATAGTACAACCGTTTTAATAGCATCCAGATTGAAAAAGAATTCAAATTCAATTTGGCTAACTTATTGATCGAGCATAGTCAGAGCCATCATTTTCATGATTGGCATGTATTATTCCGTTCTCATAATAATTTATAAACGACTTCAGTTCATTGAATAAGGATCTTCTAAAAGATAATACTTTATCCTCCTTCATCAACCCCTTAATGTTCACATTAAACAATAGATGATATTGAATGGCTCAAAATATCATTTGATTTCACATGGCCAATGCGATAAATAATTTATGTTTAACAAAATAAATTATTGGAAGGACATTTTTTTGTTTATAGACACATACAAAGTGATAATTTTAGATAATTTACAAAATAAATTACAAAACTAACACTCTTCATCTTTCAAAGGTCGAGAATTACAAAATAAATTACATCATTGTTTGTACCCAAAATTTATATTATTTTAGAAAAAGTAAATATCATATTTTATTTTTAATTTAAGAAAATCATATTTATTTTACAAATATGTGCCTAGTAAAAATGTTTTATATTTTATAAAATAATATATCTACAATTAATTATTTTCTAAATAAAAATCATATTTTTCAAAGAAATTTTTGGGAAAAAAAATTCAAAAATATAAAACTATAAAATAAATTAGAAAATATCATATTTCATTTTAACATTATATTTAACTTAACACTATAAAAGAAACATTGTAATTTTAAAATGAAAATAAATAAATAAGAAAATTTATATTTTTTTTATCAAAAAATATAAATACATATTATAAAATATATTTATATTATTTTATAAGATTATTATATCAATTTATTTATATTTTAACATTAACATATTAAAAAAATACGAAAAATATGATGTTATTCGGTCGGTTCGGTTCATTGATTTTCAAAACTCTAAAACCGAACCGAACAATACCAATTTTTGGAACCAAACCGAACAAAATAAATCGAAAAACCGAACCGATTAAATCGAATTTGACAGTTTCGGTTCGGTATCCGAATAAACTGAACTGTTTGAACACCCATAATTAATTATCAATAGGCCTATAATCTAGTTGTTTGAAAGCGAGACACAAAAATCATATGTTGTGAAAGATCGTTGGTTCAAGTCTCATTGAAATTAATGGGAAAAGAACATACGAACCTTCTCAATTCATTAAAAAAAAATACAAATTTTTGATACAAATAGTAATGTAATTTCGGGTTGTCTAACCGGGATAATCAAAATTTTACAATTCTTTGTTTTTTAAAAGTCGAGAGTGTTAATTTTGTAATTTAATTTGTAAATATTGGTAATTGTTAGTTTGTACTTGTCCATTAAAAAAAAATTCCCTTATTTGAATTTGAATTTGACACATTAGCATCATCACATTATTAGTGGGCCCAGTCATATTATTTCTTAGGAATTTTCGTATGTATACTGTATACATATTATCTCATTATGTATACTGTATACATATTACTTTAAGAAATCGTATCAGTAATCAGCTTTTTGACAAAAATAAAATAAAAACATAATTGTGATTTGAATAGACGAGTACAATTATCTCATTATTTATGATAAAAATTTATTGCGGAATTTGCCAAGAAATATCATATTGCACGGTTTGCATCGAATTATTTTGATCTCATTATTACTTTTAATAAATGCATACTAAAAATTATGTTTGAATATTTATGTATATGTTATATATATAATTTATACATATACATAATGTTTCGAAAAAGAAGAAAAATTATGTATATGTTTATACAAAAACTATTTTCTAGAAACTATGTTCGGATATAAATAATTGAGATATTTTATGACAAAACATTTTCTTTTACAAAAACATATATATGTTTCTTCAAACATACAATTTATGTTTTAGATCAAATTAAGTACTTTGAGACATAATATTTATTTTAAGATCCAACATATTTTTTATATTACATAATATATGTTAAAAAGTATTTTTCACAAAACAATGTTTTCATACTATGTTTCAAATTTTATTGGAATAGTTTTTTTTTCCTAAATATGTACATATTTATTTTAGATCCAACATGCGATTTTTCTTGAGATATAATGTTTATTTCAATATCCAAAATATTCGTAGTTTCATACAATATTTGTTTTGATATAACATTTAAATAATAGAATTTTTAAAAATTTATCATGACATTTAAACAAAAAGAACATTCGGTCTTCGAAAGACCAGATGTGTCATATTTTCAGTTTGATCAAAAAAATGATTATTTATCAAAATTCTCAAATAACGCGTACACTTATATTAATTTTCTAATAATATTACGAAACAGACTCTATGCTCACGGTGTGAAACAAAGAAATAACCAACAGATATATAATCCTTGCACCCTCATTTTCTCCGCGTCCTCTATATCGTGATGAGTGATTAATGGTTGATTAATAAAAATACATCTCATTAATTTATCAACCCCCTTAATTTAGACCTATCTTTGTGCAATTTCTCCATGCCACATCATCATAATATTTCCAACCATTAGATTATGATATGTGGCAAAATATAAATCATTGATTAATCATTGATTTTTTATGATTATATTTTCTTTGTAGACATTTATGTGTCATTTATTTTACACATATTTTTGAGCAATTTTAGAAACCCCCACATCACCTTACATTGATGATGTGTCAAATTATTATTCGTTAGGTTCACGATTGACCCGTTGTATTTAATTTTGAATCATTTCACAACAAGTTACGTGATCAAATGTGAATATAAATGGAATATGAAAAGTCTAAATATCCAACACTAATACATTAATACATAATATCATCAAAAATACATCAAATATTATTAATATTTTCCAAAATATAATTTTAAAAAATATGAAACATGTCCACATGAATTTTATATTTATTTTGAGTTCCATATTATCATATATCCAATAATTTTTTTCTAGCTTAAAGTTATGAAAAAAATTATGTAAAAAAATACAATATAAAAAAAATATAATTACATTAGTGACTTGTAAGTCTAATTATTAGCATTTTTAAAACTATAATTTTTAAAAAAAATTACATATTACTAAATATGTTATATTTGTATTTTGTTCAAAAAAAAGTCATGTTAATTTTGTAAAAAATTAATAAACATAAAAGATATTAGTTTACCGAACACAAATAACTTCGTCATCTTATAAATATTTTTTCAACAATAAACATGCAAGATAAAATTTACCGCACAAATAAATTCGTCAACTTCTAAAATGTTATTATTCTTAATTTTAGATATATAAATTTAAAAATGTCATATGATTTTGCTTTTTAATTCAATGTTTTAAATTGCGATATAGCGGTCCGTAGCGCTTGGACTGTAATTTACATATCATCACCGCTATTGCGCGATATAACGTCGATATTGCGATGCTATTTAGTAGGTGGCGGTATTGCGTTTTAGAAATATTTATTGCGATGTGTGCTATAGCGCCGCTATTGCGTCAATATTTAAATCAATGCTTTTTATTTATGTGCACGAATGTTATTCTATCATCCTATACTCTCATTTTTTTGTACGCCGTATTAGATCACTAAATAAATATTTCGTATTGTGTCAGATTTAAAACTAATATATTAATTTTGTCATCATCGACTTTTTTAATGAATATGATTTTTGTTTTTTCAAAGTGTTATGTTTGTTTTCAAAAAACCACAACTAAATATTTTATGTATGACAAAATAAATGAAACAGACCCGCCGCGAAGCGCGGGTATTCTCCTAGTTATTAATAAATATTAATTAAAAGTTATTAATGTATATGTATTTTAATTGTATTCTAATGAATTGTTAGTGGGATATATTTTTGTTAATTACTCGAGTCATTAATCATTATTCCAGAAAATATGACGAGGAAATAAGAGACACAATAAATGGGCTCTTGATATATTATATCATCATGTTTTCTAATATGCGTGCACCTATGTTGTTGGAATACGGATACGGGTATCGTATCCGATACGATACAGATATGACGATACGATAACTTTAAAAAAATCACGGATACGGATACGGCTATATAATTATTATTTTAATATATTTATATTATATATACTTAATAAATTAATAACACTTTTAAATTAAATATCATGACAACAAATAAAATAATCATCACAATACAAGTATCTTAAAAATATCATAAATTTATTTTAGAAGTATCCTAAAACTAATTTAGAAGTATCCTAGAAATATCATATAAATAATTTATTTAAAAATATTATGGGCCAAAATATATAATATGCCGAAGTATCTTAAATGTAATATCCCAACCGTATCCTGAACGTATCTCAGTCGTATCCTGCCGTACCCTGCCGTATCCCCGTCGTATCCGGAAGAAATAAATATTAAATTAATTGGATACGCGACGTGGCGTATCCGATACGTATCCGAACCATATCATACCCGTATCCGTTTCGGAGAGACCCGTATCCTCAGGATACTTCTGCATTTTTTAAGTATTCGCATAACATAGGCGTGCACAAATTAAACAAAAAAAGAATATATTTATCTTCTTTACATTTCCTCACAATACTTGATGTGTTGACAAAAAATTATTGTTAATCAAATTTAATACATGATAAACAATAAATTATTAAACTCATTTTCTTGTATATATTTATTTTTATCATGTGATAAACATAAACATAATATCCTGAAAATATTTATCACATACAAATTAATTACATTCATTATTTCTTCATATATTTTTTAAATTGTGTGTGCACATGTTTAACATATGCTAAACGATAGATTAATTCAACCCCAAATAATTTATTTTCCATATTTAAAAAGTTAGACTTAATTGAATATTGATGGTGGTAAACAATGCTATTCAATATAATGAATTGATGTTGTGTGAAATGATGGATTTGACACGTGTTAAACAGTCTAAATGAGTCATATACACCCGCTTAACATATGTAAAAAGATCAATTAATGAGTATAATAAATTATTTTTCAAATTTATAAATTTAGATTTACTTAATTATGGATGCTGATATAAAACAATCAATACGTTAATAATATGTGAAACAATAAACATTTAATTTATTCCCATTTTATATAAAATGATCTAAATAAAAAAAATATATAATGAATCATCACTAGTATTTAGTAACGTGTCAACACATCAAACGTCGTAAGTGGACGAGTACCATCACTCCCAACCAAATATACTTGGGTATTTTTATCATGCCTCCTCACCATATCATCTACATCACCAATTAATAATTAATTGATGATTAATTAACAAGGTCATTAACAAAAAAAGACTTCATTAACAGTTAATTGATATTTATCAGTCAATTGATATTAATTAAGAATTATTAATGCATGTGTATTTCAATTAGATATTAATTAATTGGTAATAAAGTGATTAACTACTAATATGTGATATAGAGGAAGTGTTGTGGAAAACGAGGGGACACCATATATGGCCTCAATATACTTTGGCATGCTCGAGTTGAAAACTTGAAACTGAAAACCCAAAAAAATAGTCAACCTCCCTAGCAATAGCTAGAGCCTAGAGGTAGCTTCCTTTGACTCATCTCTATTTATTTTTGAAAATGAGAGGCAGCTTCTTTTGACTGCATATCTCTCTCTTCTCTCTCTCTCTCTCATACACACACAACTAAATGGCCAGCAATAGCACCAATACCAGCACGAGTACCGGATCGTCTAGTTCAGACGGAACAAGCGCAGGTTCAGTGGCTGTGAGTATAGGTACTCTCACAATCTTTTTAATCGAAAATTCTTTACTCTTAACTTTTGCTGTTATATTATAATAATATAATATAATCCTCCATAGCCATCATCAATTGAAAATTATTGTTCTCTGCTGTCTGCTCTACGGTTAAAAAAACAAGGAAACTCGAAAGATTGTACCAGTTTTATAAATTATGTTTCCGGAAATCACATATTAGCTTTCTCTGATTATTCGTCTTCAATTTAAATTTTTTTTTTCAGTGGGGTTAGTTTTTGGAGGAATTTTTTTAATCGTGACTGCGTTTCTTACATACAAGTGCGTAAGCAAGATAGTAAAGCACAAACAAGCGCTTAAATACCAGGAACTATCATTACTCACATCTCGTGGCATTAATACTGGCACGACAAATCCTGAATTTATTGTTTCGAGTGCTGGATTCTCTCAATTGGAGTTACAGAGTATGGATAGATTTCTCTCTGAAATTTTAAAAGAAAGACCCATCCAATTTACCGCATTGAATTTAAGATCTTTCACGAACAATTTTGCTACGAAAATTGGCTCAGGTGGTTTCGGTGTGGTATACAAGGGTCAATTGCCAAATGGCGTACCCATAGCAGTGAAAGTACTGAATACTAATTTGGATAAGAGGGCCGAAGAGCAATTCATGGCAGAAGTTGGTACCATAGGTAGAACGTACCACGTGCACTTGGTTAGACTATACGGGTTTTGTTTTGAACCCTCGGTAAAAGCACTAGCTTATGAATACGTGGAAAACGGGTCACTGGAACAACATTTGTTTAACACCGAAAAAAAATTAACGTTTGACAAGTTGCATGCGATAGCAATCGGTACCGCCAAGGGAATACGGTATTTACACGAAGAGTGTGATCAAAGAATTGTGCATTACGACATAAAGCCCGCAAATGTTTTATTAACCGCTAGTTTCTCACCGAAGGTTGCCGATTTTGGACTCGCCAAATTATCTGATAGAGAAAATACCCATTTAACGATAACCGGTGCTAGAGGAACACCCGGATACGCAGCTCCAGAGCTATGGATGCCTCTTCCCGTAACTCATAAATGCGATGTATATAGTTTTGGGATGCTTTTATTTGAGCTTATTGGAAGAAGGCGAAACCTCGACCTACAACTTCAAAGCCAAGAGTGGTATCCAAGATGGCTTTGGCAAAAGTTCAATCTAAATCAAATGGATGAAGTTTTCGTGATATCGCAGATTGAGGACATGTATAAAGAGAAGGCTGAGAGAGTTTGTAAAGTTGCATTGTGGTGCGTACAACATAGACCCGACGAGAGACCGAGTATGAGTGATGTCGTCAAAATGTTAGAAGGAGAAGAAGATATCAAGACACCTATGGACCCGTTTGCTTATTTGGCGCCGTACAATTATTCAAATTCGGTTACGACCAGCGTTACTATGTCGTCGAACTCGTCTAGTCTGTGAATAGTTTGGCAGGAATCTCAATTCTCATATAATGTGATGTGCAATAAAATAATTTTTGTTCTACTAGGTGCTGTAATTTTAGTGTTCTTTGTTGAAAATATATATATTTTGTAATGAAGTAGGGTGGAGTTTTCAATCTTTGTACATAGCATGCATTAAAAGAATTTTTTTTAGGAAATCAGAGAGAACTTTACATCTCCTTCTAATGCATTTTATGAATTAAAGTATTTACAAAGCTATACATATTCTTTATTTATTTGTTTTTCTATATTTTCATTACCCGTATAATTCTTTCTACAATCCAAAAATACATGAATAGAAAAAAAAAATGTGACGCTATTGCAAGAACCAACATAACTAAATTGAGAGCGATTTCAATTTTGTTTTATTAAATGACCCTTATAATTTATATCCTTGTTAATGATGAATTGATGACTGATATTTCTTACATTTTTCTATAATTTATCATTTTCATAAATTATGTAAATAAAATCTTTCATATATAAAAAAATATTTTTATTTTTAATTTTTTTCATCATAAAAAACAATTAAATTATAACATGTCATATATATTTAAATATGAAAATTAATATATATTGATTTGATTTGGTTTTTTCATAATATTAGGAAAAATATTTTTGTATTATTCATGAAAGATAGAAATAATAGTATATAAGTATAATAAATATCAACACCATAAAATAGGGGTTTAATAGTCATTTTATTATACAAAATTTGACATCGCTCTCAATTTAGTTATGTTAGCTCTTGCAATAGCGTCACAAAAAAAAATATATGTACCTTATTTTTTTCAGACCAATCCAGGCTCATCCTGACCCATTCTATTAGATCAAAAGACAAGGAACTACACTCATGTCTTGTCACGTCATTTTTGTCTTCCACTCATCTCCTTCCATCTCGCTTCTTTTCTCTCTTTTTTTCTCGATGCAAATACGTATTTCTCGGGTATTTCTCGCTTCTTTTCTCGCTTTTCTATTAGATCAAAAAGTATTACACAAATACGTAAAATCACTGATAATTATATATATATAACAAGGAACTTGTATCAAATGCATTAAAAAATGCAAATATTACAAATAATTAATCTATAAAATATCACAAATTTTCATATCATTCATTGGATACTTTCGGATATTTCTCGGGTTCGGTTCAGGTATTTTTTTCGTATTCGAATATATCCGTGGGTAAGAAATTACTCCCGTACCCGAACCCGAATCGGGAACGAATATTTTTATTCAGGTAAAATCCGACCCGCGAATATTTTTTTTCGGGTTATACGCGTCCTGTTCTGGTCCGGTACCTGCGGGTTCGGATTTTACCCGACCCGTTGACATCCCTAAGAGGAGGTAACAATTTCAATTTTGAAATGGTTAATATTTCATATCAAAACCGAAATATTTATGGTATTTATTTGCTGGTGAATTTCACTTTCTCAATTATTTTTTAAGAGCTATAATTTTGTTATAGCTTAAATATTCACCAAATATTATGCATTATGCATACAATATACAAATAATCATTAATCTAATTATTTATCATCAAATAAATAAGTAGTCTAATGATACATATCAAAAAAATTAAATTAAATAATATTATTATTAAATAGTACAACCGTTTTAATAGCATCCAGATTGAAAAAGAATTCAAATTCAATTTGGCTAACTTATTGATCGAGCATAGTCAGAGCCATCATTTTCATGATTGGCATGTATTATTCCGTTCTCATAATAATTTATAAACGACTTCAGTTCATTGAATACGGATCTTCTAAAAAATAATACTTTATCCTCTTCATCAACCCCTTAATGTTCACATTAAACAATAGATGATATTTAATAGCTCAAAATATCATTTGATCTCACATGGCCAATGCGATAAATAATTTATGTTTAACAAAACAAATTATTGGAAGGAAATTTTTTGTTTGTAGACACATACAAAGTGATAATTACAGATAATTTACAAAATAAATTACAAAACTAACACTCTTCATCTTTCAAAGGCCGAGAATTATAAATTTTGATTCTCCATGTTATCAACTCCGAATTACATCATTGTTTGTACCCAAAATTTATATTATTTTAGAAAAAATAAATATCATATTTTATTTTTAATTTTAGAAAATCATATATTTATTTTACAAATACGTGCCTAGTAAAAATATTTTATATTTTATAAAATAATATATCTATGATTATTTATTTTCTAAATAAAAATCATATTTTTCAAAGAAAATTTTGGGAAAAAAAAAAAATATATATATATATATATATATATATATATATATATATAAAACTATAAAATAAATTAGAAAATCTCATATTTAATTTTAACATTATATTTAACTTAACACTATAAAAGAAACATTGTAATTTTAAAATGAAAATAAATAAATAAGAAAATTTATATTTTTTTTATCAAAAAATATAAATGCATTTTATAAAATATATTTATATCAATGTTCTAAATTGCGATATTGCGTTCCATTGCGGTCGGGTCTTTTTTGCAGCGGATTGCGTTTGCAGGCGCAATTGCGGCGCAATGACCTTATTGCGGACAGTCGTTGCGATATTAAATTATGTAAAAATAATAGTTTGTTTAAATATATTTTTCACAATATTTTTTATCACCATTAATATCGTAAAATTTTCTTCATAATTTTTTTCTAAAAAGAATAAAAAAGTTGATTGTCCAGGAACATTTTCAGTGTAAATAAAAGTTGATCATAAAATTTCCAATAAAATGGAAATTATACGGGATCTTTGGAATTGTATTTTGTTGAAGAATTTTTTGTCGACATCATAAAAATATCAAAACACTATAACTCAAATTTTAAATCGAAACATCAATGAAATACAATGAAAATTACTAAATTCATACATTTATAGATGAAAATGACACATTTTAGAAGTTATATATGTTATGAGCATATTTTATCAAATATTTTGATAATAAAACATGGAAACTAAGTATTAAATAATCATAAAATTTAGGTTATAATATTTATATTAAATAATTCTCGATAAAATTACTTTACGTGTTTAATTCAGGGTAAAAGACAAAATTTCACAAATTCAAGCCCATCATTGCATTCCTCTCGTCGAGACGAGCGATTTCGATATAAATTTCATGTAATTTGGTGGAAGGATGAGAAAATTACAACGATTTGAATATTATCCGCAATATTTTACCCGATATGGCCGCAATATTACAGATATTTCGCCGCAATCTCGCCGCAATATCCGTAATTTCTCAAAAAATGATATTTTCGCAATACTTCATTGCGATATAGCGATTCTAAATCTCACCCCGCAATATCCGCAATATCGCCGCAGTATCGCCGCAATTTAAAAGACTGATTTATATTATTTTATAAGATTATTGTATCAATTTATTTATATTTTAACATTAACATATTAAAAAAATACGAAAAATATGATGTTATTCGGTCGGTTCGGTTCATTGATTTTCAAAACTCTAAAACCGAACCGAACAATACCAATTTTTGGAACCAAACCGAACAAAATAAATCGAAAAACCGAACCGATTAAATCGAATTTGACAGTTTCGGTTCGGTATCCGAATAAACCAAACTGTTTGAACACCCATAATTAATTGTCAATAAGTCTATAATCTAGTTGTTTGAAAGTGAGACACAACAATCATATGTTGTGAGAGATCGTTGGTTCAAGTCTCATTGAAATTAATGAAAAAAGAACATACGAACCTTCTCAATTCATTAAAAAAAAATACAAATTTGTGATACAAATAGTAACAGGGCTGCTAAGCAGAATCCGAAAAAAGAATCCGAAAAAGGAATCCATACGTAAAATATGTCGAAGAAATTAGCAAATTATACGTTCAGAACAAGCAAAATTGCTTCAAATTAACAAACGTTAATATAGGAGCGGAGGGTCTTTTTATAATTTTTCTAAAAGGCAGAGGGGCCTTTTTGTAATTCTTACAAATCCAAAAAAGAATTCGTGTCTCTTCGCGAACAGAACTTTCTCTATCCACATACCAGAACATACAAGAGTGAAGACCAAGCAGCCATGCTCTCCAATCCCACGAACCCTAACCCTGAACGACGCGATTCGTGAGATTCCGGCGATTCCGGCGGTTCTCTTTAGTCTCCGGCGTTGAGGTGATTCATGATGGTGATTCATTTCAATCCGCGAGTCTCCCTCGTAAGCTTATGACGTCGTCAATCATTTCAATCTGCGATGGTATAGAGGTTAAAGGTGGCTTGTATGCGGTCCCTGATCCGACGATCTTAGCGTTTGATTTCAACGGAGACCGCCGTCGCCCTTCTACATTAATCCACATCCTGCATTTCATTATTTTTCGATTTGAACCAAATGGATTTCTTTCTTTGATTTTCGATTTGGGTGCATGAACTCGAGCAAGAAAGAGAAATAATCGAATGTTCTTATTATGTGGATGAATGGATTCATGCAAATTCTATGGAATTTAGACAAATTACAAGGTAATTAAACAAAATTAAAGATTTATTTGATTAATTTAGAGTTTAGACACAATTGGATCTTTTTATCCACTCTATTGCACTTCATAGGCAGATTGAAGTCCAAGGCAATGCTATATGGAGCTGAATACCATACCAACAACAAAACAATCCAAGGCAAGCACTGTATTGTATTATCAAACAGTTCATCTTAAACCCTAAAAGTTTTGTTCCTCAATCTCGAGTTAAATACTTTCAAATTCAATAGTATCCAGCTAATATAATTCTTTTTTGTGTAATGTGTGTTGACTTTGATGCATTGTATTGATAATTGGCTTAATTTAACAGCTTTTGTTTCTTGTTTCGTATTCACAATATACTCTGTACCATAAATTATTGGTGTTTAATTATAACATCTTGGTTCTTGGTAAATATAAATTAATCCTTTCTACAATTAGTTTTCTTGGCTCAATTATGACTAATTTACAAATTTAGTCATAATGCAAGGGTTTTTTTTGCTAATTTCCTTCTAACATTAATTTGTCTTTTATCTCTCAGGAATCTGCAACAGTGGCATCTGAAAATAGTGATTAAAAGATGAATGAATGGTAGGATACATTGTTTCTAATCAATATAAAAAAATGAATGGTAGTATTGTTGATATTTCTAATACATGTGTTGAGTTATATTTTCATTTGCAAGTATTTCTTCCAAAAAAGATGAATGAATGGTACCAAATTCAGTAATATATAGTAAAATATATTCATAAATTCAACAGAAGATAGTGACTATTAGAGTTAGGTGGATTTCATTCATTTTGAATTTATTTGAATTTTGTTAGTATTTATTTAGACATATTTTACATTTAGTTTGTATTTTTATTTAACCGTCACAATAAACATTTATTTAAATTCAAGAGTATTTAACATACTATTGTTAAATTCAATAATACATTTTTCCAATTTCAATCATATATTTGCTAAATTCAATCGTATATTTGCTAGCATTGAAATGTTTATTGTTCCAATCTTAAAACTAGAAGGTTCACTGTACCTTTATATGTCACTCCATTTTCTACCCTCATAATCTTCAGAGACTATTTTGTACTCAAGAAAAATACTGTATTTTTAAATAATTCTAAAGCATTAATATGGATTATTAACTATATCAAGGAACAACCCTATCATTAAAAAAAAACAAGTTATAGTTAAATTCAATAGTATGTTTTGCAATTTAGTTCATATATATTGCCAAATTCAATTGTATATTTTGCTAAATTCAATAATATATTTTGTTGATTTATATGAAATTAATGATCATGTTCATCGAATAATTAACTATATTTAGTTAAATTCAATCGTATATTTTGCTAAATTTAATAATATGTTTTGTTGAATTATACGAAATTAATGATCAAGTTCATCGGATAATTAACTGTATTTTTCTAAATTCAGTCGTATATTTTGCTAAATTCAATAATATATTTTGCTGAATTAAAATTAATGATCATGTTCATCGGATAATTAACTATATTTTGCTAAATTCAATCGTATATTTAGCTAAATTCAATAATATATTTTGCTGAATTATATGAAATTAATGATCGTGTTCATCGGATAATTAACTATATTTTGCGAAATTCAATCGTGTATTTTTCTAAATTCAATAATATATTTTGTTGGTTTATTGAAATTAATGATCATGTTCATTAAATAATCAACTATATTTTGTTAAATTTAATCGCATATTATGCTAAATTCAATCGTATATTTTGCTAAATTCAGTAATATATTTTGCTGAATTATATGAAATTAATGATCATATTCATCAGATAATTAACTATATTTTGCTAAATTCAATCGTATATTTTGCTAAATTCAATCATATATTTTGCTAAATTCAATAATATATTTTGTTGAATTATATGAAATTAATGATCGTGTTCATCGGATAATTAACTATATTTTTGTAAATTCAATCGTATATTCTGTTAAATTTAATCGTATATTTTGCTAAATTCAATAATATATTTTGCTGAATTATAAGAAATTAATGATCGTGTTCATCGGATAATTAACTATATTTTAGTAAATTCCATCGTATATTCTGTTAAATTTAATCGTATATTTTGCTAAATTCAATAATATATTTTGCTGAATTATTTGAAATTAATGATCATATTCGTCAGATAATTAACTATATTTTGCTAAATTCAATCGTATATTTTGCTAAGTTCAATCGTATATTTTGCAAAATTCAATAATATATTTTGCTAAATCATATGCAATTAATGATCATGTTCATCGGATAATTAATTATATTTTGCTAGATTCAATCGTATATTTTGCTAAATCCAATTGTATATTTTGCCGGATTCAATAATATATTTTGCTGAATCATATGAAATTAATGATCATGTTTGTTGGATAATCAACTATATTTTGCTAAATTCAATCGTATATTTTGTTAAATCTAACAATATATTTTGCTAAATTATATGAAATGAATGATCATGTTCATCGAATATAACTATATTTTTCTAAATTCAAGTGCATTGATATAATGAAAAGAGATCAACTTTGAGTATTTATTTGGATAGGCCCCTGACTTGAGAATTTTCTTTTTTTCCATTTCACCTCTGTCTAGACCTAATCCAAATTATAGTTTCTAGATTTTATATGTTTCGGAGGGGTATATTCATGATTTTTTTTCGCCACTACTTTCGCCACCTAAATATTATTCAACTATTTCCAATCCAGTTTTAGTGTTCAAACTTGCTCTTTCCATCTTCGTCCAACTCACGCGGTCCCGCCGCAACAACCTGCATTTTCAAGAACATAATCAATGACCACCCCCATTAAATAATATAATACGGTATCAAATTAGGGGTTAGAAGGAGAAAAGCATACACTTCTCAAGAAAGATACGTACCGTCAGAGGATTCCTGGCGAGCGATATTAGCCCTCATTAACTCGGCAGTAGCCTCGCCATCCTCGGCCTCGCCAGTCTCGATACCTGCGGTACCGTACGATAACTATTCCGATTTGTGTAAATTTCATAATCCTGGTCTCTGCCAATTACTAATTAGAGAAAACATATGAAATATTAAATTCAAGAAATAAAAAATTCAAGTTGAGTATATATGAGATTGATTTGGGAATTATTAAGGTCTGATTACTAATAGGAATATATATGTAATTTTGGAGGGAGAATGACCATTTCGAATAATGCTTGTTTTACTTGGTCTAGACCTCCAATTGAATCGAATTCTACATCTATCATATATGGATTCACCAAGTCACATGCAAATATATCCTGCCACTAGCGAATTTGAAATAATTGAGCTTCAATTGAAGCATTATAGACCATACATTGAGCTTCAATTAGAATATTCACAAATAAACTCAGATCCACAAAATCAAAATGTACAATTAAGCAGTCAACAACTGATGGGAATTGACCCGTCCCCGGGCCCACGCAGCGGATATGAAGGCCCGGTCCGGTTCCAAAAAATCCAAGATCATTCCATGACTTCGAGGGTACGATGCAATAGAAGGATACACGATTACCAGCGTGAAATTGATCACGCACGACGGGTTGATCGCTCGCATCCTTTCCTTTTCCGGTGTCACGTTGTTGACTAGCCCGTGCGTCTCATACCACACGTCTCCCACCATCTTGACACGCCTCCGATTGTCTTTCGTGCGTCCCACGTCCACACTCTTCCACAGCCAACAGTTTTGCTCCTTCGGTTTGATCACAATCGGAGAGCCACAAGTGTCGCTCCTCTACTTGTATCCACCGTGAGTCAGAGTTCGTTGGTCGCGGGTGCAACTGCCTAGACGCTGCACCGGCGAACTTGCTTGACTAGATCGATTCTCTACACCGAGAAAAACTCTTTTTCTCGGTTTTCTCTCTTCGCACTCTTTCGCTCTCTAGAAAGATGTCTCTCTATATTTTTGGAATATTCTGAATAATACCATAGATTGGTCTGAATGATCTGGTCCAGAGAGAGAGAGAAACATCCTATTTATATCACATAGGATAAGGATGGGCCAAAAGGTATATGTATATCTCATATACACCTTTTCAGACAGAAAACTGCAGACACCCTTTCAGTATTCTGTTGAAACAAAAATATTAAATCGTTCAAACCGACTTTGAACATTCACAAACGTTCTAGATAATCTTATTATAGTTCCAACCCAATTGGATCTGGCCCAATTGGAGTTCGGATACGAAAGTTGCTGACGTTTTACTAACTGTATGTCAAACAGTCGCACCCTTTCGGTATTCCATTAAAACGACACTGATACTTCGCTTAAATGAAAAATATTTCCATATGAAAGTTCTAGATAATCTAATTATCTATCGAACCCAATTTGAACCATTCAATTTGGAGTTACCCACTGAAAGTTATGCCAGTTTTACTAAAACTGCTTAAACTGAATTTTCTGATTTTCTTAATAAAACCGTTTATTATCAATTTAACTATGTATATCCAATATACATATGTGCATCTAATAATATACACATTATTTATGCCCACGAACGCGTACGTTCGTTTATCCTTGTGTACATCTTACGGTTGATCCGAAACTGCATTTCTTTCAGTCTCCCACTCAATTTCAGATCTACCTAAAAGATACTCATGCATATCCAATATGCACGATCTTAGAGAATTCTTTTTGTGGATTCTAGTTAGCATATATATATATATATATATATATATATATATATATATATATATATATATATATATATATATATATGAGTTCTATCATACACCCTTTTACAAGGGTATTTTGGACATTTTAGCAATTAATTATATTTGTAAAATGGTATATCATAAAATTTATCTTTAATGGAGATTTTTGTTTAAGTGAACAATAAAAAAATTTCAATTTAGTCAAACATTAATTAATAAATATATTTAAGATCTTACCTTAAATATTCATAAATGGATAATTACTCCAAATATACTTGAAAATGGGTGTATGATAAGGAAAATGGTGTATGATAGAAGCCCCTATATATAGAGCAGTTCTATCATACACCCTTTTTGCTTATGATACACCCATTTTCAAGGGTATTTTTAGTAATTATCAATTAATGAGTATTTAATGTAGATTTTCAAGTATATTTATCAACAAATGATAGGCTAAATAGGAAATTTGCATTGTTCGTGAAAGAACAAATATCCATAAAAAGTAAAATTTATGATACACCCTTCTAAATACCCAAAATACCCTTTTAAAAGAGTGTATGATAGAACTCCCCACATATATATATATATATATATATATATATATATATATATATATATATATATATATATATATATATATATATATATATATATATATATATAGAGAGAGAGAGAGAGAGAGAGAGAGAGAGAGAGAGAGAGAGAGAGAGAGAGAGAGAGAGAGAGAGAGAGAGAGAGAGAGAGAGAGAGTACATACACATACACATATCACAAAGGAAAGAGTTAATATTGGAGATTAACCCACCCCTTATTTTGCACCTATCTTTGAGCCACCTCATGAATCCACATCATCATTTTTTACTTGATTATTAACCATTAGATTGTGTGATGTGACTTCATCACATGCATTAATATTATAGTTGATAATTTAAGACATGCATTTTGTATTATTGTATTTAAGTATTAATTTGAACCATTATATGTAGTATGATGTGGTTTAATCTCAATCATTAATTTTTTGTTAGATTTTTTGAAGATCATATTTTGTGTAGTCATTTATGTGTTATTATTTTACACAATGTTTTAAGCATTTTTAGAAATCCACATCATCCTACATTGATGATGTGGCATATTATTATTGGTTAGAATCATATTAGACCAAGTCTAATCAATTGTTTAACATTTCACATAAGATTATATGATCAAATGTGAATGCAATTGAATATGAAAAGTTTATATATGAAATACTAATAATTTAATATGTAATATTATAAAAAATACAACATATATTAGTATTATTTTGGAAATTTAATTTTATAAAACCCATCAAATATATTCATTTTATTTTTCTCTTTATTTTGACATCCATATTAGCATAGTTCATACATACCATTTTTCATAATTTCAATTTGTAAAGATATTATGTAAAAAAATACAATGCAAAAAATACACATTTACATAATATATTTTTAAGAATATTATTTGCATAATAGAATTTTTTAAGTATTACTATTTATTTTTTAAAAAATTATAACAATAAGAATCTCATATAATACTAAGTAGATTATATTTGTGTTTTTAAGCAAACAATTTTTTTTTTCAAAAAATAACAGAATTAAAAAAAGTTTATCCATCTAAATAACTTTTTAAACTTATAAACACCTATCAAATTGTATTGTTATTTTACAAAATGTAAAATAAAAAAAATCATATGATATAAACTAATTTGTATTTATGTTTATTATAAATTAAATTTTGGTGGTATTTATTAAATTACTTCCACTATTAAGTTTTATATTATTTTATATTTTTCATGGCATTTTGAATCAATAAAAAATATTACTATATATAATTAATAATGTGTTACTATATATGTTGTATGATTCATTATTTTAATATTTGATATTGTATGAAATATTGTGAACAACGATATAATATTTGTTGTTATTTTTTTCGTAAAATTGTATTATGTCTTATTCTTATATATTATTATATAATGACATTAATATGAGTATTATTATTTGATTAAAAAAAAGAAATTTTTTGTTATCATAATGTAAAATAATTGTAAAACATATGAATAATCATAGATAAATGAATTCAAATAATTTTATTTTAAGATGATATTATTAATATTATCATACAAATATATAATTGTATTACAATGAAAAACATAATTTACATGCTCGTCGCGTAGCGCGAGTATTCTCCTAGTCAACAATACATTCAACAATCCACAATGTTTCCTTCATGGTTGATAATTATTCTACCCTTTTCTGGTGTTGATATAGTATTATTCCTTCTCTTCATTTGTTGGATAGAGACGCACAACGAGCCTCCACCGATGAACAACCAGCCTCAACCTACCCAGATTACTGCTAGACGCAATGGTGGTGCTGAAACTGGAGCTGATGTAAGACGCTATGGTGGTGGAGGTGGTACTGATGCTGGAGTTGGGGCTGGTGTAAGACGCTCTGGTGGTGGAGGTGGTGTTGATGCAGGAGCCGGAGTTGGTGTAGTGATTAGTACCATGACAATTTGCAGTGGTGGTGGTGGATTCGGTGGCGGTTGATGCGGCGGCGGTGGTGGATATGGTGGTGGTGATAGTGGTGGTGATGGTGGTGGTGGTGGTGGTGGTGGTGGCGGTGGTGTTGGATTTGCCGCTGGTGGTTTTTAAGCAAATCTTAAGAAGTAAATTGGTTATTTGTTCTTTGTTGTAACTTTTTGTGATGAAGTTTAGATAAAAGTTGGGGTTATATATTCAGTCCCCCAAACTTCAAAAAAGTTCCTTGATGAGGTGACAAAAATGGGTTTAAGGAGTTGATTAGTATTATTAATTGACTCGATTAGCAATTTAATTGACCGTTTAATCGAATTGACATGCCAATTAGCATGTACTAATATTAATATATTATAAATTATTTACGTACCAATTAAACGTGTCAATTAATATTTAATCGAGTCAATTAGAAAGATTAATTAATCCACTTAACTCACTTTTGTCACCTCATCAAGGTATTTGTTTGGAGTTTGGGGGACAAGTATATTTTCCCATAAAAGTATTATTCTTATGGTGTGTACTGTGTACATATATGTGCTCGTAAACAGGAGATTGGTGGGATATGGTTGTGGCATGACATTTTAAAAAGAAATCAAATGATCTATCAGGCCACTTATCATGTTCTTTTTTTTTGATGGAGTAATAGGGTTTCATATTACTCGGATTTTTCATTAATATCGAAAATAAATTTGCAGGAATAGTGAAATTACGTGACTTTTATGAGATGAAATAATAGAAAATATGAAATTTTCCTAGATTATCATTTATCTCCCTATGTTGTATCCTTTTAAAATTAGTAAATTATATGAGTAGCTAGCAGTATAAGGACCAGATCAACCTCTCCACGACTATTGAGTTACTTAAAGTTCTGTGGGGGATCCTTTTATTGGAGAATATGACCGAGTTTCTACGTTTTCATATATTCAATAATGCCGAGAAGTATAAGCAATCTCATTTCTTTTTGGCCTCTTTGTCCTGCGGTCTGTTACGAAGCCAGAAACTTAATGTTATGTTATATTTAACTATGTGTCATCTTAAAAATCACAGTGCTCGAAGGAAAAACCAGAGAGAAGAAGAAGGCATCGGTTGATACTGAGATCGATGTTGAAAACCGACTATCTAGGTCGCTGAGAGATAGCCGGTTTATGGAGCTTGAAAGATCGTTTTCAGGGCGGCGAGAGAAGAGATGAAATCGCTGAGAGATAAATTTTTGAAGAAGATGGTGGAAGAAGAAATAGCGGCGGATAGAGAGGAAAGAGAAAATCGAAAGAAGATGAAGGAATATATACTACGTGGTAGAAATAAGAAAGAGAAAAGGAATTTAGGGTTACAAGTTTCTGTAATTCGAATATCCTTTCTCATCCTTGGTATTTTAAGGTACCGGAAAATTGGGGAAAATGTTATATATGATTGGTAGATTAATGTTCGGTAGTTTAAGGTACCGAACAATTGGGGACAATGATACATATGATTGGTACATTTAGGTTGGGTATTAGATGGTTACATTGATGGTATATCCATGTTGGATATTAGGACTAGCATTAATAATTTTTACTTGTAAATTAACATAATTATTAATGCAAAAATAGACGTAGGACTTTGAGCCTACTTTATTATTTTCAAAAAAAAATAATCTATCTTGCAAACAAAGTCATGCGAAGAATTTCATTTTGGTAGGACAGTTGATTTTCCAAAGTTTATTATTCCATGGTATGATGACCCCCGGATTTCTCCACATTCTTGTTGGTTATAGAAATTTGTTGTTGCTAATTTTCTTTTAAATAAACAAAAAATAAAGTTTCATATATGATGCCATCAAAGTAAAAAATACAATTCAAGAAAAAGTAAAAGAACATATCTAGTAAAACAGAATAGATATGTCTGAAGATTTTGAGAAAGAAATCAATCCCTATGATCTCCGTAACGATACTGCTCCAAGAATATTGCGAAAGGAAATCGAGGAAAAGAACACCTCGAAAACGAATCATGCACGTATAGTTCACCACAACATCCTCTCTCTCTCTCTCTCTCTCTCTCTCTCTCTCTCTCTCTCTATATATATATATATATATATATATATATATATATATATATATATATATATATATATATATGGGCTATTCTATGGTAGAACCTTTTGTTCAATTCTTATACAAATTAACAAGGATATTTTGGGTATTTTTTAATATTCTAATTTAAATAATAATTAATACAATACTCGAATAGGAAACTAATTTGATTGAGAACATCTAATTAATTATAAATTCCCAAAATATCATTTTCAAAAGGTTCTACTATATATATATCTATCTATATACTAATGCAAGGGGATTTGCTGCCTCCTGGTGCAGCCACGTCACCAGGGGCTTATTCGTAATTTTTTTTTTTTTTTTACATTTTGATCCTTTTTAATTTACAAATTGGTCCTTTTTTTTAAAAAAAAATTACATTTTGGTCCTTTTTTTTACATTTTGGTCCTTTATATTTGCATTTTGGTCCTTCGAAGTTTTAATATTCACATTTTGGTCCAGGGGCCTCAAATTGGTCCTGTTTTTTAAAAAAAATCACATTTTGGTCCTTCTTTATCACATTTCGGTCCTTTATATTTGCATTTTGGTCCTTTTTTCGAAAAAAAAATTACATTTTGGTCCTTTTTTTACATTTTGGTCCTTTATATTTGCATTTTGGCCCTTCCAAGTTTTGAAATTTACATTTTAGTCCAGGCAGCCACGTCACCAGGGGTCTATTTGTAAAAACAAAATATTTTTTTTACATTTTGGTCCTTTTTAAAAAAAAAAAATTATATTTTGGTCCTTCTTTTTTACATTTTGGTCCTTTATATTTGCATTTTGGTCCTTCGAAATTTTAATATTCACATTTTGGTCCGGGGACCTCAAATTGGTCCTGTTTTTTAAAACAAATTACATTTTGGTCCTTTTTTATCACATTTCGGTCATTTATATTTGCATTTTGGTCCTTCGAAGTTTTAAAATTTACATTTTGGTCCTTTTTTATTTACAAATTGGTCCTTTTTTCGAAATTTTTTTACATTTTGGTCCTTTTTTTTCCATTTTGGTTCTTTTTTATTTACAAATTGGTCCTTTTTTCGAAAAAAATTTACATTTTGTTCCTTTTTTTCTCATTTTGGTCCTTTATATTTGCATTTTGGCCCTTCGAAGTTTTGAAATTTACATTTTAGTCCAGGGGCCTCAAATTGGTCATATTTTTTAAAAAAAATTATATTTTTGTCCTTTTTTCACATTTTGGTCCTTTATATTTGCATTTTTGTCCTCCGAAGTTTTAAAATTTACATTTTGGTCCTTTATTATTTTTCTTGAAAAACTAAAATAAAATAATAATAAGTTGAACAATATTAATAAAAGAACATCTTGCAAATATTTAAAAATAAAATATCACAAAACTATTAAAAAATACATAAAAAGAAAACTAAAATAAAAAATAGATGTTTAAATAGATATTTTCTATGAATATATTTGCAAGGTGTTTATTTATTATCATTTAATGTTAGTTTTTTTATGAATAAAGAATGTAATATTAAAATTATATAAACAAAATATGTAATAATTTAAATTTTTTTAAATCACTACGTGTTAAGAAGTGTTTATGAATTTTCTTAAAATTAATAAAAAATAACAAAAATAAGTTTTAATTATTACATATGAGATTTGGAGGGTATTTTGGAAAAAAAAAAATTAATATCATCCATAAGGAGTATTTTAAAATAAAAGTTTGGTAAAGAGTTTTTTTTTTTGGGAGTTTACGAAAAGATAGAGAATTTTTAATAATATCCAAAAAAAATTAGGGGGTTAAAAATATACCAAATCATGAATGTGCGAATAATCATGACATAATTTAAATTAAAGATTCGAACGAAACGGTTAGCGATGACATCGTCAAACTTTGTTGTTGGCTGACCACACAAAGGACGAAAAATATTTGTACTAAATATGTAGCGAAATTAAAGATTTGTGAAATTAAAAACACTCTTTTTTTCAGCAATGTTTTCTGAACTATTATGTTCTTAATAAATTTCATGACGACTCATTCGTTCTTTTTCCTTATTTTACTTATGAAGTATAAAATATAGATAATTTTTTTAGCAATAACCGTTTGAATTATTCAAGAAATCCGGCTCTTAAAATTTTCAAACGATTTTTGCTACAAAATTTCATTCGCACACAACACACTAAATTACACATATAATAATGATTACAAAAAGAAAGTCACATACACAAAACGAACAACAATTTTTTTCAACTACATTACTTATAAACCCGAACAACCCCGCGCAATTGCGCGGAGGTAATGCTAGTATATATATAATGCTACTCTTTTTGCTGCTCATGGATTCGGCCACGTCATCGCTCAATTCTGATCCGTCTGATCAAAATCCGATGGTCCAAAATTGAATGCACTCGGTTTACGTGGACCGGGAGAGACTAATAACACATGGACCATGTAAGCCAAGTCTAGGAAAACAAATCCCGCGGCCCATTCAATTACCCCTCCTCTCTCTCTTCTCTCTTCACATTTTCGCGACAGGAGAAAGATAAAAAGTAGAGCAAACCCTTGGTGGCGAAAATGGAGCTGAAACGGTGAAAAAAAGGGGCAAACGGTGGCGACGACGTCCGAGCACGACGGTCGTGGGTATAGGAGATGCGTTGCGCTTCTCTGCTTTTCCACCTCGAGCAGATCCAGCAAGAGCGAATGGCAAGCACGGGTTATTCGATTTTTCTCTCTTTTTTGATATTCCGCTTCTTTTGTCTTCTTTGCGCTCGGTTTGATTCTATTTCTAACGATTTTGGTTGAATTTATTTTAATATTTGGCCTGATTCATTCGATTTAACGTTGTTTGTTGAATTTTTCAAAGATTTAGGGTTCATTTTATTTTTGTTAATAGCTCAATTAGTTGTTATTCATAATGATTTTGGCTGAGATTAAACTAATTTCATGCCGACCTAATTCAATTTAGGTTTCTTTCTTGGTTTTTTTGATGATTTTTTACTTTTCTGAGTTTAAATTGGTGGTTTCTTCGTATTATCAGTTATTGATTTGCTTAATTTTATTCTTTGCTACATTTCCAATTATATTTTCAACCTTAAAATCATATTGATTTACAAATTTACACCTCTACATTTTCAGAAATTTAAATGCCCTAATTTGCAACCATTGTTCCAAATTTTCATTCAACTTTTTATTCTAATAAATTACAAATTGTTTATGCCCAGAAAACTCTGATGAGTCATGCATTTCGTGCTATTTAAACCTAAATGGTGGCGACAAGAGTATTATCAGGTATTTGCTTTTCTAAATAATGCTTTCAATTTTGTCTCTTTCTAATTTACATCTGGATAGTGACGTGCTTTTGAAAATTTCAGAATTTATTGCCTTTGTTTGTAAAGATACTGGTCTGTTGTTATTGAAGGGATTCAATTTGGTTTCGACCTCACTCCCTCACCTCTCTCACACTTTGACAGCTCAGCAAGTATTTAAATCTTTAAATAGATCTAAGGCAAAACATTTTGCCCTTTCCTCATTCGGCCACGCTATTACTGTTTGGTTCTTCTCAATAACAATATTTATGCACGTTTCTTTTTCTCATTTGCTCGAACCAAAAAAAATCCACCGTCAAAACCCTAAACCCTACCGGTCACAAGAGAACAACGCGGAGTAGAGAAAGAGAGAAATTTCCTCGCTCAGGCGAGACAGAAGAAGAGGAAGAAGGCCGATACTCAAGCTCAGTGGCTACGAATCGGACGAGAGGGCGAAAGTGGCGATTCACCACTCTATTCTTCATGCGATGAAAGATGTGTTCAAACGGCGCAGCTCGGCTGGCAGAAGAGGGGCGGGAATGGAGAAGGATGACGACACCACGTGAATCTTGGCTGTTTCGTCGTGATTTCGACTCGATTACATGAGGTATTTGCCGTTTTCCCCTTTTCCAGTTCTTTTTTCTGTTAAACCGTCAATTAGGGTTACGACTAGGACAAAATATGGAATTATGTTCCGATTTTATTGCTGATTTGACGTTTTTTTTCAGTTCTTTCCCAACTAAATTGTGTAATTAGCATTTCAAATGGGACAAAATGACGAATTAGGGTTTCGATTTGGTGATTATTGCTAATTTGAACATGTTTTTCGGATTCTTGATGATTATGGCATGTTTTTTTGGTTCTCACAGGATTTTTCTGACGAACCGCCCGAATTTGTTTCTCACAGGGCTTCTCACGACACTGCATGGCGAGCCCACTATCGACTAAAACTGGAGTTCTCCAGTACAAATGAATTATTTTTCTGTTTACTTTTTCAAGGAGTGTAATGGAAGATGATGACGTGTACACGGTTGCAAGATTATTAGACAGTTTAATTGCGTAGTGGGCCAGTGAAACCGGCCATATAGAATTAATTGGAGGGGTATATGTAATCTTTTAGACCATTTTGAGGGATATATGTAATGTTCTCATCTCGAGGAGTATTTTTGCTTATTTTTGCATTTGGATGGACATATTTTAAATTTGTCTTTATATCAGAGGTCTATGTGTGATATTTCTCTAAATCAGTGTTATTTTTTAATTTTTACGAAATTCAGCGGTATTTGTGATATTTTCCCATTTCGATGGACATATTCTAAATTAGTGTTTACAGGGGTATTTGTGATACTTCACTAAAAGCATAGTTATTATTGAAAATTTGGAATATGTACTGCTTTATTCCGCTTTATACTTCTCTAATATTTTGCCAGAGCAAAGAAAATGCCCCGTGCAATCGCGCGGGTCCTAAGCTAGTATATATATATATATATATATATATATATATATATATATATATATATATATAGTGATTAAAAAACTTGTACAAGTTGTGCTTACATTTTGTTTGTAAGTTTCTCACCGTTGGATGTGCTTTAAGATGCGTTCATCTTTAATAGAAAAACACGCTCCGTGAAGTAAACAACTCTGCGTCGGTATGAAGTTCCTCCGTTAAACAATAACTTAGACGGTCTTCTTATTTTCTTCTCATCGTCCTTCGAAGGCAACTAGTAACCTATCTCTTCTTTTACCCTGTCACAGGAATGGGCAAAAAATGAAAATATCTCCTCTCCTTTCATTTTGTTTGCAATCTCCTTACTCCTTTTTCCGTACCTTCTCCTAGGGGGGCGGCAACCAGCAATCTACATCTCCAAATGGATAGTTCTTGCCTGTGTATCGATTCATAAGGTATCTATGTTCTCTTCGTAAGATTAATTGAGTCTAATATGTTCACAATGACAACTTTCAAAATAAAAATAATACCAGAATGGGTGTAATTTGCATCTGCATGTAATTGATGTTGAGTTCTCTTGGTTAATTTTGTTATTATTTGACTGTAGGCTGGTGCACACCATGTATTTGACTAAATGCTCATTTTGTATGACTGTGTAATTTTTTTATTAACACATAATAATAATAATAATAATAATAATAATAATAATAATAATAATAATAATAATACGATGAACACAATACTAAACGAACACGTTGCAAATATTTAGAAAATAAAAAATCATGAAATTATTACAAAAATAAAAGAACGATTTGATGTGTAAATAGATACTCTTCTACAATATATTTTCAATGTGTTAATTTATTATTGTTTATTTTATTATTATTATTATCGTAGGTTAGTTTTTCATGAATAATAATGAAAATATTAAAATTATACGAACACACTATGTAATAATTTTTTTTTGGAAATCACTACATGTTAAGAATTTTTTATGAATTTTCTTAAAATTAATAATAAATAACAAAAAAAAATCATCATTAAATACGAATATTGAAGGGTATTTGGTAAAAAAAAAATTAATATCATCCATGAGGGGGTATTAATCATTCGGAAAATAATAAAATATGATTTACAGTTAAAAAATATTTAAATGAAACAATCAAAGTAAGTCTTTAAAATAGTACTTTTATTGAACTGCTTGGAAATATGAAGAAATTAAAATTGGAAAAAATTAGTTTTGAAATAAGAAAATATTAAGAACTAATTTTTTTTTATTTCAAATACAAAAAAATTTACAATAAAAATATTTGAATGATTATTTGTGTGAACATGCTCCATGAAAATAGATAAATGTTTGTTCTTTGTTGGTACTTGGGTGTATCGAACCATATATATTCAAATAAATCAAGAGGTTAAATCAAGGAGCATTTATGCATGCGACCCTGTATAGAAAAAATAAAATAAAAAAGTAACTTGTTTTTTCAAAATATTCCATAACTAATCCAAAACTGATTTTAAAATCATTAATTAGTGATAATTAACGCTGTTGAAAAAATTAGTATAAATGACCGGGTTTTATAAATATATATCTATCTGCAACTTTTACCTTTATAACCTTTATATTATAATTAACACACTTAATGTATATAGTTATCAACCGATTTAATTAGTACGATATTTTCCCCAAAACACTCAATTGGTATTACTTTATATTTAATTAGTATAATAACAATTTATATTATAATTTTTCCCAAAACACTTTCTATATTATAATTAACCGATTTAATTAGTATGATATTTTTAAAATACATAATTAACAATTAATTGGTATTACTTTATATTTATTTATTCACATGAATATTTATTGTATATTAGTTAATTAATAATTATTTGATATGTATTAGTTATCATTTAATTAATATGTTACTAAATAGATTGGTACAATATGGAAATCTCTATCATCCAAGTTACCAAACATGCATGAAAAAGAAATATGTCATTCTTCCCCAAGATTTCCCCACAATAGTCCCTTTATTTTATTTAACACACATAATTAAAATGATAAATTTAAAAATGCAAAATTATCACACAATTACTATTAATTAAAATTTTGTTATTTAAATGAATATTAATTATATATTAACCAATTATTAATTATAAAATTTGTGTTTGTTATTATTTAATGAAACGTGTTAACTAAAATATAGAACATGTGAGGTAAAAATTGGGGAGATATAACATTTCCTTCAATTGATTCTTCACCGGATTTATAAAACCCGGTCATTTATTTGATTCTGTAAACACTGGCTAATCATGCATCTTTATTTTATTAATTGATGGGGTTTTTAAAATCCGGTGGTACCTTTAAAAAAAATGCAAAGGAGTCATTCATCACGCAAATACAACAAATAATACATTGGGGATTTTATTTTGCCCAAAATTTCACTAAAATATCCTTTAAATTTTAATTAATACAGATAATTAAGAAGTTAATTAGCATACATCAAATAATTAATTAAGATATATCATATAATTAACATGTGTAAATTATTATAATGTACATGTTAATTATGTGTCCGCTGTTAATTAATATATTAATTAATCATGTAAATTAGTATATAGAAGATGTTGCGGTGAAATATATGAATATGAATGTATGATAAATAATAAATCACTTGATATCGATTAAAAGTTGCATGAGCAACCACCAAACCAACTAATCTCTTATTTATAAGCATATATATATACACACTCTAAACAAATATCTCATCTTAAAATTATCATAAAATACAACATATAATTTTTTTATTATATTGATAAATTATTTACTTCAAAAGATTGGTTAACAACCACCACCGCTGCCGCCACCACCGCCACCGCATCCTCCACCACCACCACCGCCGCCGCCACATCCTCCTCCACTGCCGCCCCCATCGCATCCTCCACTAGCACTGCCAACTGCCACGGTGCCAATTGCTACTCCGGCTACGACTCCAACACCAGTGCCACCATAGCGTCGTGCATTATTTCGGCTTGGCCGAGGCCCGTTTTGCGTCTCTCTCCGACACAACAAACCAATGATCAATACTATTATAAAAAATGACACAAAAATTGCATCCGGTATCCAAATAGTATCCATTGTTGTATATTGTTGATTTTCAATGTTGACACACTTTCTTGGATATGTTTATATTTGTGTGTGCCCTTTATGTACAATATAGAAAAAAGTAGGACTTCAAGTTGTGCAAACAAGAAATAATTTTGACATAGTAAATTATGAAAAGGTCTACATGTCTAAAAACTACGCGGACTTGTTTGCTTGTTTGAAATTTTATATTTTATATTTCCTCTCTAAATAAGTTACGACAATTTCTGAAATTTCACCGCATTTTCTTGATAATTCACTCCTGCAAGTCATAATTTTTTAAAGATAAAAAAGTCTATTTACTCAAATTTCTAATGATTTAATTTGGTTTAGTTGGGTCCTGTCATTCAATATTAATATTTATTTTTAAAAATTAATAACTATACTAATACCATTTAATACTAGGCCGTTTGGCAAGCGGAATTTGTAGAGTGGAATCGGATTATAAGGTGGAGGAGTAAAAAATTCTGGAATTAGTAATTCTACAGTTTGTTTGGATGTCCGAATTATAAGATGTTGGAAAATATAATATTTTGTTTGGTTGGTCACAAAAATTTGGAATTTTGTTATTGAAAATGTAGAAATAATATTTCATTAAAATTGATAAAGAATAATAATATTATTGTAATATTAGTTAGATAAAAACATATTATTATAATATAACATTATTTCAATATAAAATTATATCAATATTATTATATAAAATTGTATTATATTGTTATATTTTATCAGTAATTATAAAAATACTGGAATTTAGTTAATAATTTTAATATAATTACTATACTATTAGGAATTATATAAAAAATAATAAAAAATATTAACTGTACTTTTATATTATTATATTATATCTATTAATATATATTATTATTAAAATAATTATTTTATAATTTCAATATAAGTTCTAAAATATTATGAATTGTATAATAATAATTTGAAAATATTGAATGTACTTCTATATTATTATAATTTATCTAATAATATATAATGTAAGTAATATTTTTGTTTTAATATATTTATTATAATATTAGCAATTATATAATAATAATATTAAATATACTTTTATATTATTATAATGTTATATTTTTTATCTATTAATATATATTATAATTAAAATAATTAGTATGTTATTTTAATATAATTACTATAATATCAATAATTATATCATATTAATAATAAAAAATATTAAATTTACTTTTATATTATTATAATATTATATTTTATCTACTAATATATATATATATATATATATATATATATATATATATATATATATATATATATATATATATATATATATATATATATATATATATATATCTTATTATTTTAATATTTTAATATAATTACTATAATATTTGCAATTAGCTAATAATAATTAAAAAATGTTAAATGTACATCTATATTATTAAAATTTTATATTTTATCTATTAATATATATTATAGTTAAAATAATTATTTTATTATAATATTAATTATATTGATTAATTATTAATTATATTATAATAAAATAATTATTTATTCATATATTAATATAATATAATATTAGTTATATTGATTAATACTTATAAAATTATCATAATATTAATTAAATTAATTTAATAATTATATGAAGATTCTCCACTTTGACACTCCAACTTTTATTGGAATTACAATTTGCAAGAAAAATGGAATTATGATATGCTCCACCATCCAATTCTTTCCATAATTCTATGTGCCAAACAAAGAATTTGCATTATTGGAGTTTATTATATTTGTGTTTCTAATAAAAGAAAACCATATTTTTGTTTTTTAAGAAAGAAAAGAAATAAAAAAAGTTTATCCGTCGAAATAATTTCATAAATTTATAAACACTTATCAAATAATAATTTTATTTTTAAAAATATAAAACTAAAAAAATTTTATATGATATAAAAAAATTTATATTTATGTTTATGCTAAATTAATTTTTTATATTATTTATTAAATTACTTTCACAATTAAGTGTGATATTATTTATAATTTTCATTGCATTATGTAATTAATGATATGTTACTACACATGTCATATGATTCATTATTTTTATATTTGATATTGTATGAAATATTGTGAATAATAATGATATAATATTTGTTGCTATGTTTTTTCGTAAAATCATGTTATACCTCTTATATTATTATTATGCAATGTAATTAATATAAATGTTATTATTTAATTAAAAAAATAAAATTTATTGTCATTACAATGTAAAATAATTGTAAAACATATATATAATCATAGACAAATTAGTTCAAATAATTATCCTATGAAATAAAATTATTAATATTATCATATTTATATGTACTTTGTATTACAATAAAAATCATAATTAATATTCTCGTCGCGTAGGGCGAGTATTCTCCTAGTGAATGAAATGACCCAGCTGAACTAAATAAAAAAAGAGGTTTTATTGATCAAGTTAAAAAGGAAAAATTAACTAACCAAATTAAATCATTAGAAATTTTATTAAACTTTTGATGAAAATTAAGAGACCAAATAGATTTTTTTTCTTTAAAAATTATGACTTGCACGAGTGAATTATCAAGGAAATGCGTTGAAATTTCGGCAATTGTCGTAGCTTATTTAGAGAGGAAATATAAAATTTCAAACAAGCAAACGACACCGCGTTGTTTTAAGACATGAAGACCTTTTCATAATTTACTATGTCAAAACTATTTCTTGCTTGCACAACTTGCACAAAGTCCTATTCTTTTTCTCCATTGTATATAAAGGGCATACACAAATATAAACATATCCAGAAAAGTGTCATTGGAAATCAACAATGGATTTTATTTGGATACCGATTGCAATGTTTGTGTCATTTTCTGTATTACTATTGATCTTTGTTTTGTTTTGTCGGAGAGAAACGCAAAACGGGTCTCAGACAAGCCGAAATAATGCTCGAAGCTATGGTGACACTGGTGTTGGAGTTGCAGCCGGAGTAGCAATTGGTACCGTGGAGGCTGACAGTGGTAGTGGAGGATGCGATGGGGGCGGCGGCGGTGGTGGAGGAGGATGTGGCGGCGGTGGCGGTGGTGGCGGAGGGTGTGGCGGTGGTGGTGGAGGATGCGGTGGCGGCGGTGGTTAACCAATCTTTTGAAGTAAATTATTTATCAATATAACAAAAAATATATTTGTTGTATTTTATGATAATTTTAAGATGAGATATTTGTTTAGAGTGTGTATATATATGCTTGTAAATAAGATATTAGTGGATTTGGTGGTTGCTCATGAAACTTTTAATCGATATCAAGCTATGTTGCACCGATACGGATACGTGTAGCGTATCCGATACGATACGGATACGGTGGTACGGCAATTTTCAAAAGATCACGGATACGGATACGGCTATATAATTATTAATTTAATATATTTATATTATATATAATTAATAAATAAGTAATAAATTAAATATCATCATAACAAATAATATCAACCAAACAATACAAGTATCATAAAACTATCATAAATTTATTCTAGAAATATTTTAGAACTAATCTAGAAGTATGCTAGAAGTATCATATATAATTTATTTAAAAATATTATGGGCCAAAATATATAATGGGCCGAAGTATCATAAATGGAGTATCTCAGCCGTATCCTGGAAGTACCCCAGCCGTATCCTACCGTATTCTGCCGTATCCCCGCCGTATCCGAAAAAAACAAATATTAAAATATTCGGATAGGCCACGTGGCGTATCCGATACGTATCCGCGACGTATCGCACCCGTATTCGTATCGGATACGCGTATCCTCAGGATACTTCTGCATTTTTGAAGTATCCGCGTAACATAGATATCAAGTGATTTATTATTTATCATAAATTAATATTCACATATTTCACCTCAACATCCTCTATATATTAATTTACATGATTAATTAACATATTAATTAACACGACACATAATTAACATACATTATAATAATTTACACATGTTAATTATATGATGTATCTTAATTAATTATTTGATGTATGCTAATTAACTTCTTAATTTTCTATGTTAATTATAATTTAAAGGATATTTTAGTGAAATATGAGGAAAAATAAATTTTCCAATGATTTATTTGTTGTATTTGCGTGATGAATGACTTCTTTTCATTTTTTTTTTGTATAATATGTTGTATCATTCGATTTCAAATTTTCTTCAAGACATAACTAATTTCATGTGTATCCAAATAAAACCTCATAATTCTTTTAAATGTGAAATAGCATGGATAATGACATAATGTAAATCTAAAATTGTTTTTTTTTTTGTGAATAATTGTTTTTTTTTTAGTTTTGCATATATAAGTGAGAAAATTAAATAGTCTTTTAAGTTAATAGATAACCATAAATAATGTCCTAATGGATAGTAACTAGGTGTGTTAGATACATCCCTCGATAAGGCCCACCCGGCCCAAAGACATCATTCTCATCCTCCTAATCAGGCCGTTTGGCAAGCGGAATTAGGAGAGTCGAATTGGATTATAAGGGGAGGAGAAAAAAAGTTCAAAAATTAGTAATTTCATAGTTTGTTTGGATGTCCAAAATATACGATGTTGGAAAATATAATTTTTTGTTTGGTTGTTTGGAAAAATTCTGGAAATTTAGTAATGACAATATACAAATAATGCTTAATTAAAATTGATAAAAAATATTAAGTATCTTTATTAAATAATCAACTAATATTAAAAGTATTTTACATTATTATTATAATATTACATTTAATCCAATTATATTACAATAATATATAATATAGTATAATTACTATATATTATTACAATAATATATTTAATAATATAATATAATTATAATAATATATATAATATTATGTTAATTATATGTAAATAGTAATATAATACAATTATTTTATTATTATACTATAATTAATATAATATTAGCAATTCATAATATAATTATTATATATTATTACAATAATATATAATAGAACATAATTATTATTACTATAAGTATCATATATTATTCCACAATATTGTTATATGAATATAATATTATTTAAATTATATTTATTTAATAATTAGAATACTGTTATTTTATTGTTTTAATATAATTATTATATATCATTATATAAGATATATAATAGTTTATTCATATAATAATAATAATAATAATAATAATAATAATAATAATAATAATAATAATAATAATAATAATAATAATAATAATAATAATAATAATAATAATAATAATAATAATAATAATATAGATATGATATAATATAATTATTATATATTTATTATAACATTATATTGTTATAGTATTAATAACCATTATTATTAAATAATTATATAATAATAATAATAATAATAATAATAATAATAATAATAATAATAATAATAATAACTATTATTATTATTATCATTTTTATTATTATAAATATTATTATAATATAATATTAATTATATTATTGTTATGATGTAATAATACTATAACCATAAAATTTTAGAATATAATATTAATTATATTGATATAATATATTATTGTTATGATGTATTTATTAAACATAAAATATATATACAATATTGATTATATCGATATAATATATTATTGTTATAATGTAATTATTAAATATTATTTCAATAATATATATAATATTATATTAAATTTATGCATATAATAAATATAATATAATTATTATATATTATTAAAATAATACATATAATTATATTTAATTATATGAATTTAATAATTATCATATAATAAAAATTGTTATTATTAATTTTCATTATAGGAGTGAGAAGGGTTAGTCTACAAATCAAAAAGATTAAACATCTCAACTTTTCCATCAAATTGGGGCTCTAGCTTTTTGAGGAATTACATTTTTAGGGTATTACATGCAAAGAAAAGATTCCCGGATTTACTAATTCCACTAATTTCATCATCCAAACAAAGAATATTAACTTTGATGGAAAACTTTTTCCAATTCCACTCTAAAATCCCACCATCCAAACACTCCTGGGGCTGTTTGGCAAGCGGAATTTGTAGAGTGGAATCGGATTATAAGGTGGAGGAGAAAAAAGTTCTGTAATTAGTAATTCCACAGTTTGTTTGGATGTCCAAATTATAAGATGCTGGAAAATATAATTCTTTGTTTGGTTGTTCACAAAAATTTGGGGTTTTGTTATTGGAAATGCAAAAAATAATGATTCAATAAAACTAATAAAATATAATATATTATCATAATATTAATATTATTATTATTATTATGTTCCTATGTTATTATAATATTATTATTTTGTTATATAATATTATTATAATAATATTAGTTTGAAAAAATTAATAATATTATTATAATATAACATTATTGCAATACAAAATTATCATAATATCATTAATTATACTAATATTATAATATTAATTATTATAATATTAATATATTATAATAATACTAGTATAAATTTATTAATATTAATATTAATATATTAATATATTAATATTGTTATAATAATACTATTAATTAGTATATTTATATGATATAATATTATAACACTAACATATTAATATATTAATATTAATAATAATATGTATATACTAATATATTATAATATTAATATATTATTGTTAATATATTAATATTTATGTACTAATATATTATAATATTAATATATTATTTTTAATATATTAGTATTTATATTAATATGATGTAATATTATTATTATTATTATTATTACATAATATTAATTATAATATTATTGTAAACTTAATTAATAATACATTAATAATTAATATATTACTATTAATATATAGTATATAAATTTATTATATAGTTATATAATATTGTACTAGTATTATTATAATAATATAATATTATACTATAAGAATTTAATAATTGTAACATAATTATTTTATTGCTATAATATAATATAATATAAATTATACGGAAACAATAAATATAATTAGTACAATATAATATAATATAAATTATAGTTAAATAATTATTTGATTATTATAGTATATTTAATTATTTACTATAATATTAGAAATTATACAGTAATTATATTATCATTAAAATAATTATGTCCCTATAATTAATATAATATTATATATTATTGTAATAATATGTAATAATTATATTACGGCAATAAAATAATAAACATATAATATATTATTATAATAACATAATTTATACTGTAATTATTAAAATAATAATAAAAAATATATATAATTATATATAATATAACTATTACTTTGATATTATTAGATTATAATAGTAATATTTGTTATACAATATAATAATATTTAATAATTATATAATAATACAATAATAATTAGTCATGTTACATAATTAAGTCTTACACTAACTAAAATCAACATTAAGTTACTAATTAAGCATTAAATAGCTCATTAATTGACAATCCATGTATTAAGAAATGGAGACCATGTTAATTGAGGTGCAAATATTTTGCTGGAATTTGGGGCTCCATGTTTTTTTGGAATTGAAGTTGTGGGTTTACTAGAGTAAATAGAATTCCTGCAAAATATAATTCCACTAAGGAATGATTGCCAAACAAGAAATGTCACATTTGCTGGAAAAAGTTTTCCAATTCCTGCCCCATATTCCACCGTCTTTGGCAAGCGGAATTAGTAGAGTGGAATTGGATTATAAGGTGGAGGAGTAAAAAGTTCTGGAATTAATAATTCCACAGTTTGTTTGGATGACCAAATTTTAAGATGCTGGAAATTATGATTCTTTGTTTGGTTGTTTAAAAAATTCTGGAATTAGAATTATGATTAGTTATGAATGTTTATAATTATAACTATAATTAAATATCAAAAACTCAACAAATACTCTAAGATTGTATGCAAACAAAATTCATAAATTATTATGTCCCATGCTCCTGAAATATTTTTGTAAAACAATCTGCTGAAATGAAAAAACTGTACAATTTTCTAAAACAAGGATTGAAAACAATGCTCGAGTAAATTTCAGATTTTTTTAATTTAAGGATAATTTCATAAATTACCTGTGTAATTTTCACGAACACGTTGTGAGCCAAGTTACATAAAGAGATGTTGGCGTGAAACAAGCTTACGAATGACCTATATTCACACACATGGAAATACCCAGCCATGATCGAACGAGAGAGAAAGAAGCAAGAATTGTCGGGAGCAAGACCAATGACAAAAATATGCATAATTTGGAAAAATTGTTTAATTGAACACAAATGAGAAAAAGGCGTCAATAAATTGATTTGGAAAAATTGAACAATTTACTTAATTAATGAACAAGAAGCACAATGACAATAATCTGCATAAATTGCACAAATAATGCAAATCATCAAATTGGTCCCACTAACAACAATTCATAATTGAAGGAAACATGCATATCATACCTTCCGCATCATATTTCTAGAACTGAATTGGATGTGTGTTGCATCAGTTGAGATATAATCAATTTACCCTAACAAGAATATCAATTGTCCCAAATTACAAATAAAAGAACTAACAATTACTCACCAGTGCATGAGAGTGGAGGCGAGAATGAGTTGATTCATGTTTTTAACCTAAAAAATAAGTATATTTTTAAGTAAAAAGCAGGGGAGGCGAGCATACCACCAAATCAGTTAGGCACAATACAAGATGAGGCCAAATATATATATTTCCCATATAATCCTGTGCAAATTATGACATTAAGGGCCCGTTCGGCAAGGGGTGGAATAGAGGAATATAATTTAAACCATTTTATTTCAAAGTCGTTCGGCAAAACTAATGGAATAAAAAAATAGGTTTAAGAGAATAGATATTGATAATGACCAAAATACCCCTAGTATATTAATAATATTAATAACATCAAATCATATTAATAATAATATTAATATTACTATTATAATTAATTATTATAATAATAATAATCATGATTATTATTCTTATTTTCGAAATAATATTATTATTATTATTATTATTTATTAATATTAGTATTATTATTATTATTATTATAATAATTATTATTATTCTTATTTTTATTATAATAATAATAATCATTATTATAATAATATTAATTAGTATTATTATTATTATTATTATTATTATAATTATTATTATAATAATTATTATTATTAAAATAATATTATGTATTATTATAATAATATTAATTATAGTAATATTATTATTATTATTATTATAATTATAATAATTATTATAATAATTATTATTATAATTAAAATAATATTAAGTATTATTATAATAATATTAATTATAGTAATATTATTATTATAATAATAGTAATTATTATTATTATAAGAATAACAATTACTATTATTATAATAATAATAGTAATTATTATTCTTATTTTTATATTATAATAATAATTATTATTATTATCATTATTATTTTTTTAATAATAATAATTATTGTTATAATAATAATACTATTATTATTATTATTATTAACGAGGGCAATTTGGTCTAAACATGGAATAGAGATAATCCTCTTTTCCATATTTTTATGAGTAATGATATAAACCATGAAAGAATCCATGAATTTTCCATGAATGGTGACGTGACACCTCGTGATTGGTTGCAATTTTATTGCAACCAATCACGAGGTGCCACGTCACCATTCATGAAAAAATTCATGAATTCTTTCATGGCTTCTATCATTACTCTATTTTTATTCCATGTTATTCCACTCTTGTTCGACTGGAATAGAATGGATTAACCCATTTATTCCTCTATTCCACTCTATTCCACCCTTGCCGAAAAGATAAAAGTCAAACTCCCTAGCAATAGCTTAGATGTACTTCTTCTTTTTTAAGTACAAACGAGGCACCTTCGTTTGACTTATCTATTTCCCTGAAATATAGAGGCAGCTTCCTCTCTCTCTCTCTCTCTCTCTCACACACACACACACACAACTACATGGCCAGCAATAGCACCAATACCAGTACCAGCACCGGAACAAACACGAGTACCGGATCGTCTAGTTCAGGCGGAGCAAACGGAGGTGAAGTGGCCGTAATTATAGGTACTCGCACATTCTTTTTAATCTGAAATTATGTTGTTTTATATAATCCTCCATAGCCATTCTCTGCTCTGCAGTTAAAAAAACAAAAGAAAAACGGAAGCTTCTACCAGTTCTTAAAATTTTGTTTCTCAAAATAAAATATTAGCTTTATCTGATTTTCATCTTCAATTTCAATTTTTTTTTCAGTGGGATTTGTTTTTGGGGGAATTTTTTTAATTGTGGCTGCGTTTCTTACATACAAGTGCGTAAGCAAGATAGTAAAGCACAAACAAGCGCTTAAATACCAGGAACTATCATTACCCACATCTCGTGGCATTAATACTGGCACGACAAATCCTGAATTTATTGTTTCGAGTGCTGGATTCTCTCAATTGGAGTTACAGAGTATGGATAGATTTCTCTCTGAAATTTTAAAAGAAAGACCCATCCAATTTACCGCATTGAATTTAAGATCTTTCACGAATAATTTTGCTACGAAAATTGGCTCAGGTGGTTTCGGTGAGGTATACAAGGGTCAATTGCCAAATGGCGTACCAATAGCAGTGAAAGTACTGAATACTAATTTGGATAAGAGGGCCGAAGAGCAATTCATGGCAGAAGTTGGTACGATAGGTAGAACGTACCACGTACACTTGGTTAGACTTTACGGGTTTTGTTTTGAACCCTCGGTAAAAGCACTAGCTTATGAATACGTGGAAAACGGGTCACTGGAACAACATTTGTTTAACACCGAGAAAAAATTAACGTTTGACAAGTTGCTTGAGATAGCAATCGGTACCGCCAAGGGAATACGGTATTTACACGAAGAGTGTGATCAAAGAATTGTGCATTACGACATAAAGCCCGCAAATGTTTTATTAACCGCTAGTTTCTCACCGAAGGTTGCCGATTTTGGACTGGCCAAATTATCTGATAGAGAAAATACCCATTTAACGATAACCGGTGCGAGATGAACACCCGGATACGCAGCTCCAGAGCTATGGATGCCTCTTCCCGTAACTCATAAATGTGATGTTTATAGTTTCGGGATGCTTTTATTTGAGCTTATTGGAGGAAGGCGAAACCTCGACCTACAACTTCAAAGCCAAGAGTGGTATCCAAGGTGGCTTTGGCAAAAGTTCAACCTGAATCAAATGGATGAAGTTTTCGTGATATCGCAGATTGAGGAAATGTATAAAAAGAAGGCTGAGAGAGTTTGTAAAGTTGCATTGTGGTGCGTACAACATAGACCCGACGAGAGACCGAGTATGAGTGATGTTGTCAAAATGTTAGAAGGAGAAGAAGATATCAAGACACCTATGGACCCATTTGCTTATTTGGCGTCGTATAATTATTCAAATTCGGTTACGACCAGCATTACTACGTCGTCGAACTCGTCTAGTTTGTGAATAGTTTGGCAGGAATCTCAATTCTCATATAATGTAATGTGCAATAAAATAATTTTTGTTCTACTTGGTGCTGTAATTTTAGTGTTCTTTGTTGAAAATATATATATTTTGTAATGAAGTAGGGTGGACTTTTCAATCTTTGTACATAGCATGCATTAAAAGAATTTTTTTTAGGAAATCAGAGAGAACTTTACATCTCCTTCTAATGCATTTTATGAATTAAAGTATTTACAAAGCTATATATATTCTTTATTTATTTGTTTTTCTATATTTTCATTACACGTATAATTCTTTCTACAATCCAAAAATAAATGAATAGAAAAAAAAGGTGGTGCTATTGCAAGAGCTAACATGACTAAAGTTAGAGCGATTTCAATTTTGTTTTATTAAATGACCGTTATATACTTGTTAATGATGAATTGATGATTGATATTTCTTACATTTTTTCTATAATTTATCATTTTCATAAATTATGTAAATAAAATCTTTCATATATAAAAAAATATTTTTATTCTTAATTTTTTTCATCATAAAAAATAATTAAATTGTAACATGTCATATATATATTTAAATATGAAAATTAATATATATTGATTTGATTTGGTTTTTTCATAATATTTGGAAAAATATTTTTGTATTATTAATGAAAGATATAAATAATAGTATATACGTATAATAAATATCAACACCATAAAATTGTGGTTTAATGGTCATTTTATTAAAAAAAAAATTGAAATTGCTCTAAATTTAGTAATGTTAGCTCTTGCAATAGCGTTATCCAAAAAAAATTATATGTACCTTATTTTTTCAGCCCAATCCAGGCTCATCCTGACCCATTCTATTAGATTAAAAGACGAGGAACTACACTCATGTCTTGTCACGTCATTTTTTGTCTTCCACTCATCTCCTTCCAACTCGCTTCTTTTCTCTTCTTTTTTCTCTCGATGTTTTGCCATAAAAAACACTTTTTTCGAGTTTTCGCTCGGCATTAGTCTCCTCTAGCAATACGGAAATGTTCTTAGCTAGCTCAAAGAATTGTCTTGTGTATCGGTCTATCCATAGCACAAAAAATACGGTGTGATTTGAGTTGATCCACGGTCTCCTTCTTCCTTGAAGAATAAATTCATCACGGCTGAAAGATTGGGTTTGAACTGATGTTTTTTATCCATATTGATACGAAAACAAGACCAGAGTTTCTGGGCGAAACCGCAACATTAAAAGAGATGTACCACTGGCATAAGTTATTTTGTATAGAGTAGAGGCCATATATGATGTGTCTCAAATTCCCTCCAATATCTTGTATATCGTCAATTGACAATAAATTAACATGATAATTAACAAAAATATTTATGGTATTTATTTGCTGGTAATATTTATCGTCAATTTTGAAATGGATAATATTTCATATCAAATCCGAAATATTTATGGTATTTATTTGCTGGTAAATTTCACTTTCTCAATTATTTTATAAGAGCTATAATTTTGTTATAGCTTAAATATTTACCAAATATTATGCATTATGCATACAATATACAAATAATCATTAATCTAATTATTTATCATCAAATAAACAAGTAGTCTAATGATACATAAAAAAATTTAAATTAAATATTATTATTATTAAATAGTACAACAGTTTTAATAGCATCCAGATTGAAAAAGAATTCAAATTCAATTTGGCTAACTTATTGATCGAGCTTAGCCAGAGCAATCATTTTCATGATTGGCATGTTTTATTCCGTTCTCACAATAATTTATAAACGACTTCAGTTCATTGAATATGGATCTTCTAAAAAATAATACTTTTTCCTCCTTAAAATTTCGTCAACCCCTTAATGTTCACATTAAACAATAGATGATATTTAATGGCTCAAAATATCATTTGATTTCACATGGCCAATGCGATAAATAATTTATGTTTAACAAAATAAATTATTGGAAGGACATTTTTTTGTTTATAGACACACATACAAAGTGATAATTATAGATAATTTACAAAATAAATTACAAAACTAACACTCTTCATCTTTCAAAGGTCGAGAATTATAAATTTTGATTCTCCATGTTATCAACTCCAAATTACATCATTGTTTGTACCCAAAATTTATATTATTTTAGAAAAAGTAAATATCATATTTTATTTTTAATTTTAGAAAATCATATTTATTTTACAAATATGTGCCTAGTAAAAATGTTTTATATTTTATAAAATAATATATCTACAATTATTTATTTTCTAAATAAAAATCATATTTTTCAAAGAAATTTTTGGGAAAAAAAAAATTCAAAAATATAAAACTATAAAATAAATTAGAAAATATCATATTTCATTTTAACATTATATTTAACTTAACACTATAAAGGAAACATTGTAATTTTAAAATGAAAATAAATAAATAAGAAAATTTATATTTTTTTTGTCAAAAAATATAAATGCATATTATAAAATATATTTATATTATTTTAGAAGATTATTATATCAATTTATTTATATTTTAACATTAACATATTAAAAAAATACGAAAATTATGATGTTATTCGGTTAGTTCGGTTCATTGATTTTCAAAACTCTAAAACCGAACCGAACAATACCAATTTTTGGAACCAAACCGAACAAAATAAATCGAAAAACCGAACCGATTAAATCGAATTTGACAGTTTCGGTTCGGTATCCGAATAAACCGAACTGTTTGAACGCCCATAATTAATTATCAACAGGCCTATAATCTAGTTGTTTGAAAGCGAGACACAAAAATCATATGTTGTGAGATATCGTTGGTTCAAGTCTCATTGAAATTAATGGAAAAAAAACATACGAACCTTCTCAATTCATTAAAAAAAAAAATACAAATTTTTGATACAAATGGTAATGTAATTTCGGGTTGTGTAACCGGGATAATCAAAATTTTACAATTCTTTGTTTTTTAAATATTGGTAATTGTTAGTTTGTACTTGTCCATTAAAATTTTTTTTTGTAATTTAGTTTGTAATTTTGTAAATATTGGTAAGTGTTAGTTTGTAAATGTTGGTAAGTGTTAATTTTGTTAATTTTGTAAGTGTTAATTTTGTAATTTAGTATGTAAATATTGGTAATTGTTAGTTTGTAATTTTTAAATAGTAATGTTTTTTAAATATTGGTAAGTGTTAATTTTGTAATTTAGTTTGTAAATATTGGTAATTGTTAGTTTGTACTTGTCCATTAAAAAAAAATTCCCTTATTTGAATTTGAATTTGACACGTTAGCATCATCACATTATTAGTGGGCCCACTCATATTATTTCTTGGGAATTTTCGTATGTATACAATAGTACTTTAAGAAATCGTATCAGTAATCAGCTTTTTGACAAAAATAAAATAAAAACATAATTGTGATTTGAATAGACGAGTACAATTATCTCATTATTTATGATAAAAATTTATTGTGGAATTTGCCAAGAAATATCATATTGCACGGTTTGCATCGAATTATTTTGATCTCATTATTACTTTTAATAAATGCATACTAAAAATTATGTTTGAATATTTATGTATATGTTATATATATAATTTATACATATACATAATGTTTCGAAAAAGAAGAAAAATTATGTATATGTTTATACAAAAACTATTTTCTAGAAACTATGTTTGGATATAAATAATTGAGATATTTTGTGACAAAACATTTTTTTTTAACAAAAACATATATATGTTTCTTCAAACATACAATTTATGTTTTAGATCAAATTAAGTACTTTGAGACATAATATTTATTTTAAGATCCAACATATTTTTTATATTACATAATATATGTTAAAAAGTATTTTTCACAAAACAATGTTTTCATACTATGTTTGAAATTTTATTTGAATAGTTTTTTTTTCTAAATATGTACATAATTCTTCAAAACATGATATTTATTTTAGATCCAACATGCGATTTTTCTTGTGATATAATGTTTATTTCAATATCCAAAATATTCCTAGTTTCATACAATATTTGTTTTGATATAACATTTAAATAATAGAATTTTTAAAAATTTATCATGACATTTAAACAAAAATAATATTCGGTCTTCGAAAGACCAGATGTGTCATCTTTTCAGTTTGACCAAAAAAATGATTATTTATCAAAATTCTCAAATAACGCGTACACTTACATTAATTTCCTAATAATATTACGAAACAGACTCTATGCTCACAGTCACGGTGTGAAACAAAGAAATAACCAACTGATATATAATCCTTGCACCCTCCTTTTCTCCGCGTCCTCTATATCATGATGAGTGGTTAGTGGTCAAAGTGATTAAAATAATACATCTCATTAATTATTAATAAATATTAATTAAAGATTATTAATGTACATGTGAGATGTATTTTTTTAAGTACTCGAGTCATTAATCATTATTCCATAATTCAGAGAATATGATGAGAAAATGAGAGGCACAATAAATGAGCTCTTGATATATTATATCACCATGTTTTTTAATATGTGTGCACCTATGTTAGTTGTATGAATACGGATACGGATATCGTATCTGATACGATACGGATATAACGATACGATAGTTTTCAAAAAATCACGTATACGGATACGGATACGGATATATAATTATTATTTTAATATATTTATATTATATATACTTAATAAATTAATAATGAATTAATAACACTTTTAAATTAAATATCATTACAATAAATAAAATAATCATAACAATACAAGTATCATAAAAATATCATAAATTTATTCTAGAAGTATCATAAAACTAATTTAGAAACATCCTAGAAGTATCATATATATAATTTATTTAAAAATATTATGGACCAAAATATATAATAGACCGAAGTATTCATATCATGGTATTCGATATCTGATTTCGAATAAGAATACGAACACGTTAATCGATATTCGATTTCGAATACGATTACGGTAGCCGATGTCCGATTCCGAATACAAATGAAATAATTTATCGATATCCGATTTCGAACACGAATATTGTATCGGATACAAATACAATATCCAATTTCGAATACGGATACGACTACGATATTCGATATTACATTTCGAACACGAATTTATATATGAATACAATATCGAATGCGAATAAAATATTAAAATAAAATAAAATAATATATAAAAACTTGATTAAATCATGAACTAAATTAGTGCATGGAGCCATGCATGGAGCCATGAATTAAAATTAAAGTTAGTGCATTGTGCATGGAGGGCATTGATTCTATGTATGGAGCCGTTATTAAGGGAGATTGAGGGAACAAATTTTTTTTAAGAAAAAGGCGGGGAATGGTACCCCTGCCTGGCGGGTATTAATTCATAAACTTGGTTAGACGCCAAAAATTTCCTAATTATTAATATCTATATCTATACTATATACTAATTCAAGGGGATTTGCAGCCCCCTGGTGCAGCCACGTCACCAGGGGCCTATTCGTAAAAAAAAAATATTTTTTTTACATTTTGGTCCTTTTTTATTTACAATTTGGTCCTTTTTTTAAAAAAAAATTTACATTTTGGTCCTTTTTTCCTTACATTTGAGTCCTTGATATTTGCATTTTGGTCCTTCGAGTTTTAATATTCACATTTTGGTCCAGCGGCCTCAAATTGGTCCTGTTTTTTAAAAAAAATTACATTTTGGTCCTTTTTTATCACATTTCGGTCCTTTATATTTGCATTTTGGTCCCTCGAAGTTTTAAAATTTACATTTTGGTCCTTTTTTCGAAAAACAATTACATTTTGGTCCTTTTTTTTTAAATATTTATTTTATATTTTGGTCCTTTTTTATTTACAAATTGATCCTTTTTTCGAAAAACAATTACATTTTGGTCCTTTTTTTTATATTTTGGTCCTTTATATTTGCATTTTGGCCCTTCGAAGTTTTGAAATTTACATTTTAGTCCAGGGGCCTCAAATTGGTCCTATTTTTTTAAAAAAATTATATTTTGGTCCTTTTTTCACATTTTGGTCCTTTATATTTGCATTTTGGTACTTCGAAGTTTTAAAATTTACATTTTGGTTCTTTATTATTTTTCTTGAAAAACTAAAATAAAATTATAATAAGTTGAACAATATTAATAAAAGAACATCTTGCAAATATTTAAAAATAAAATATCACAAAACTATTAAAAAATACATAAAAAGAAAACTAACATAAAAAATAGATGTTTAAATAGATATTTTCTATGAATATATTCGCAAGATGTTTATTTATTATCATTTAATGTTAGTTTTTTTATGAATAAAGAATGTAATATTAAAATTATATAAACAAAATATGTAATAATTTAAATTTTTTTAAATCACTACGTGTTAAGAAGTGTTTATGAATTTTCTTAAAATTAATAAAAAATAACAAAAATAAGTTTTAATTATTACATATGAGATTTGGAGGGTATTTTGGGAAAAAAAAAATTAATATCATCCATAAGGAGTATTTTAAAATAAAAGTTTGGTAAAGAATTTTTTTTTTTTGGAGTTTACGAAAAGATAGAGAATTTTTTATAATATCCAAAAAAAAATTAGGGGGTTAAAAATATACCAAATCATGGATGTGCGAATAATCATGACATAATTTAAATTAAAGGTTCAAACGAAACGGTTAGCGATGACATCGTCAAACTTTGTTGTTGGCTGACCACACAAAGGACGAAAAATATTTGTGCTAAATATGTAGCGAAATTAAGGATTTGTGAAATTAAAAACACTCTTTTTTTCAGCAATGTTTTCTGAACTATTATGTTCTTAATAAATTTCATGACGACTCATTCGTTCTTTTTCCTTATTTTACTTATGAAGTATAAAATATAGATAATTTTTTTAGCAAACGATTTTTGCTACAAAATATTCACTCGCACAAAATATTTTCTGAACTATTATTTTACTTATTCAAGAAATCCGGCTCTTAAAATATTCAAACGATTTTTGCTACAAAATTTCACTCGCACACAACACACTAAATTACACATATAATAATGATTACAAAAAGAAAGTCACATACACAAAATGAACAACAATTTTTTTCAACTACATTACTTATAAACCCGAACAGCCCCGCGCAATTGCGCGGGGGTAATGCTAGTGTGATATAAAGAAAGTGTTGTGAGAAAACGAGGGGACATATATGGCCTCAATATACTTTGGCATACTCCCTAGCAATAGCTAAAGCATAGAGGTAGCTTCCTTTGACTCATCTCTATTTATTTTTCCTTGAAAATGAGAGGCAGCTTCTTTTGACTGCGTATCTCTCTCTTCTCTCTCTCTCTCTCTCTCTCTCTCTCTCTCATACACACACAACTACATGGCCAGCAATAGCACCAATACCAGCACGAGTACCGGATCGTCTAGTTCAGACGGAACAAGCGCAGGTTCAGTGGCTGTGATTATAACTATAGGTATTATACTCTCACAATCTTTTTGATCTGAAATTCTTTACCCTTAACTTCTGCTGTTATAATATAATGTAATATAATCTTCCATAGCCATCATCAATTGAAAATATAATATAATATAACCTTCCATAGCCATCATCAATTGAAAATATAATATAATATAATATAATCTTCCATAGCCATCATCAATTGAAAATATAATATAATATAATCTTCCATACCCTGAACTTCTGCTGTTATACTCTCACAATTTTTGATCTGAAATCACATATTAGCTTTCTCTGATTATTCATCTTCAATTTCATTTTTTTTTCCAGTGGGATTAGTTGTCGGATTAATCGTGGCTGCATATTTTATATACAAGTGCGTAAAAAGGGTAATAAAGCGTAAACTAGGCCTTAAGTACCGGGAGCGATCATTAACCACATCTCGTGAAAATAATAATGGCACAACAGATCCCCAATTTTTTGTTTCGAATGCTGGATTCTCTCAAGTGGAGTTACAAAGCATGGATAGATTTCTCTCTCAAATTTTAAATGAAAGACCCATCCAATTTACCGCATTTAATTTAAGATCTTTCACGAACAATTTTGCTGAGAAAATTGGCTCAGGCGGTTTCGGTGTGGTATACAAGGGCCAATTGCCAAATGGCGTACCCATAGCAGTGAAAGTACTGAATACTAATTTGGATAAGAGGGCCGAAGAGCAATTCATGGCAGAAGTTGGTACCATAGGTAGAACGTACCACGTACACTTGGTCAGACTTTACGGGTTTTGTTTTGAACCCTCCGTAAAAGCACTAGCTTATGAGTACGTGGAAAACGGGTCACTGGAACAACATTTGTTTAACACCGAGAAAAAATTAACGTTTGACAAGTTGCATGCGATAGCAATCGGTACCGCCAAGGGAATACGGTATTTACACGAAGAGTGTGATCAAAGAATTGTGCATTACGACATAAAGCCCGCAAATGTTTTATTAACCGCTACTTTCTCACCGAAGGTTGCCGATTTTGGACTCGCCAAATTATCTGATAGAGAAAATACCCATTTAACGCTAACTGGTGCCCGAGGAACACCCGGATACGCAGCTCCAGAGCTATGGATGCCTCTTCCCGTAACTCATAAATGCGATGTTTATAGTTTCGGGATGCTTTTATTTGAGCTTATTGGGAGAAGGCGAAACCTCGACCTAGAACTTCAAAGCCAAGAGTGGTACCCGAGGTGGCTTTGGCAAAAGTACAACCTAAATCAAATGGATGAAGTTTTCGTGATATCGCAAATTGAGGAAATTTATAAAGAGAAAGCCGAGAGAGTTTGTAAAGTTGCATTGTGGTGCGTACAACATAGACCTGACGAGAGACCGAGTATGAGTGATGTCGTCAAAATGTTGGAAGGAGAAGAAGGGATCAAATCACCTATGGACCCATTTGCTTATTTGGCTTCGTACGGTTCATATTCGGTTACAACCAGCGAGACGACGAACTCGTCTAGTTTGTGAATAGTTTGTCAGGGAATACAGAATTACATGACTCGTTGATATAATGTAATGTGCAATAAATATTTGTTGTAGTGTCGTAATTTTAGTGTTCTTTGTTGTGAAAATATTTTATTATTTTTTTTTAATGAAAGGGCGGACTTCTAAATTTTGTACATAGCATACATTATAAGAAAATATTTTCTTTTAGGAAATTATAGATGACTTTACATCTTCTTCTGATCAGCGTAACCGGCCGGACGGTTTAATTTTTTTTACAAAAATGATTCTATAAACAGTTCCAACGGGTTTAAGATTTAACATTCTATTTACAAAAAAAACATGACTATAATCAGTTAAAACCCAGTCAAAAAAATATTGTTTTTAATGACAAAAACGCAGTTAAGAACGGTGTAAACCGTCCTAAACAATTACTCAAAGGTTTAAGAAACGTGTTCCAGACGTGTTAACATAAGTATTGAGCGACTAGAAGGATTGGACGACGCAGGCACAAGTGGCCGATGTCATTTAGTTGCCCTAGCCCGAGTTGTTACTGACATGTTATATTGTCTGAGATATTGTTCTCATTACACAAAAATAAAAAGTAACACAGTTCAGACGCCGATATCATTTAGTTGTCCTAGTCCAAATTGATACAATTCAAAATCTAAAGTCACACGCCGACTTACTGCTACCCCTAATTACACAATTCTCCGAAGTTGAAATTAAATTAGCTGCTCATTCATTACAAAAAAAAAAGGCTTGCGGATCAGATGGTAATATTAACGAATTTCTCCCAACATTCTCGGACGTCATCAATCCTCAAGTAATAGTGATTTTTAGCTAGTGTAGGACAAATATCCTCTCTAGTTACATGATTATGCAAACGCTTACAATTATTAATAAATCAAACAATAAAAGTAGAACTTGTGAGCCTACTCTATTTTTCTCAAAAAAAAAAAATTCTCAAGTAATAAATCTTCTAGGTCCCACGATTGGAATATTGATCTTAGCATGCCACCGAGGTAATTGACTTCAGGCCTATTAGTATCATTTCGGTCCCCATCAAAATTATTATGAAAGTGCTTACAACACGATTACAACCACTAATGTCTACCTTAAGTATTAAGTTGTCAAACAGATTTTAATAAGAAAATATCAGTTTTTGGATACATTCGTAGCTACACGTGAAATTTTATCTTTCTATCACAGACGGAAAATCCCAACATCATGCTTAAGATTGATTTTCAAAAGAGTTTTGACTCTATCTCACGAGACTTTCTCTATTACATTTTGAAAAAAATAAAAAATGACAGAATTTGTGTTTACCAAGATCGCATAAAGGATATATAGAGACTCAAAATATGAGTCTCCTTCTCAAATGGCTTTTTAAAATAGTCTTATATAGACCACCTATGTTAATGATCTCTACGACATTCGAGGCTGTTCATAACCATTTACAACATTCTCTTCAAACAATTATGATTACTAAAAATTTAATATGGAATTAAGGTACATACTAATTAATGATTAATTCTAAATATTTAACAATAAATAATTATGAATTAATCGTTAATCCAAATCACTAATTATTGGATTAATCTTGAATTATTATTGTGGAGGAATTGTGGGGGTGAGAGGCATATGATATATGACCTCAATAAAAAAACATCAACAGTGGGCGTCATCTATATGAATGATCTGGCGCGAAAGAAACAACAGAATTTTTCAACGCAAAGGAAAAATGTCAATAGTACCCACTCAAAACATTCAAAATCTCTTTACATACTTGGGAATTAGCAAGATTTAGAAAACTTGTATTAGGAATATATGTAGCTAGACTGAAGGCATCCTCAAGTTTCAATTTCTGCTTTTCTATTTTTTTTCTTTTTTTTTTGGGTTTCGACTCGGGTAACTCGTTTACCTTGGCCCAATAATGAGCGCGCTTCGGCTCTAGGACCAACTTCAACAAAAAAAAAATGGCACACACATACTTTGAACAAAGTATATTGAACATGTTGAATGGTAATTGGTGAACAAAATAAGATTTCATCAATATATATTTCAGAAAGGGAAGTTGAAATTGAAACTAAAATTCATTATAATTATTATTTTATTTTATTTTTATTTCAACAACGAAAGGTTCAGCGAATTTTCCTCCAAAGCCCAAAATAAATTCAATTTTCGGTATAATTTGTATTAATGATATCATATTTCATTGAAAATAAATGAACTTACAAAATCCGTTTATTTTTTATAAAGAAAATTGCACTTTTCAATCGTAAATGTATTTTTAGTAATTTTGAAATAATACAAGGGTGTATTTACAAAATTATTTTCTAAGAACTAAATACGGTAGATAAAAGATCATGAGGCTAAAAATAGTTTTGGACGAATTCTCGGGTCGAAATTAAATCTAATAAACTATGAAATAAAACCTGCACCACCAATTAGCTCGCAATCTTCTTCAATTCACAAGGATGAAAATTCAACAAACTTATCCTTTACAAAAAAAAAAAACAAAGCAAACCAAGCGATTTCAATCTCTAATAGACCATTTAATGCAAAAAAAAAAAAAAAAATCTCTAATAGACCATGACTTGAAAAATCACGGAACATCTTCGTTCAACATGGATCTTTCGTCCAAAGAACTAACTCGCTCGCTATCCTCTTTAATTCCCTTACTAGTCATACTAGACGTATATCCTCGAGAGCTCAAACTCACAGTCCAAGGGGTAGAATTGTCCTCGCTTCCCATCAAATAAACGAAAGGATTCACCGGCGGTACAATCTCTATATCACCCTCCAACATTCGTACCACTCCGCTCATTGTCGGCCTGGCCTCGGGTTCGAACTGAACGCACCACAACGCAACTTTACACATTCTCACCGCCTTCTCTTTTATTTCCGGGGCATCCATTGCGCATTTTTGTACAATCGTTTCTATTTTCCCTTCTTCAAACTTTTGCCATGCCCATTTCGGGAACCACTCTTGACTCTCGACGGTCATGTCTAGCTCTAAATTTCTCCTGCGCCCTAAAATCTCGAAAAGTAGCATTCCAAAGCTATATACATCACATTTACTCGTCACGGGTTGAGCCAACCATAGTTCCGGTGCTGCGTATCCTGGAGTCCCACGCCTCCCAGGTAGTTTTTTCACTAAACTACTACTACTGCTGCTACTATAACTACTATTAATACTACTATTGCTTCCACGGCTAATACTTCTGCGTTCACAATACATGGCTAGACCAAAATCCGCAACTTTAGGTACGAAATCGGGGGATAAAAGTACATTTGCGGGTTTTATATCGTAATGAACAATTTTCTGTTGGCATTCTTCATGCAGGTATCTTATTCCTTTGGCCGTACCGACGGCTATTTCATGCAACCACTGTTGATTCAATTTAGTTTTTTCTTGGAACAAGTATTTATCCAGTGCCCCGTTTCCCATGTATTCATAAATTAACGCTTTGGTATTTTTATCAAAGCAAAATCCATATAGTTTCACCAAATTCATGTGATATGTGCGACCGACCGTTGCTATTTCTGCCATGAATTGTTCTTCGGCTCGCCTGTTCAACATAACTTTTAACACTTTAACCGCTACTTCCAACCCGTTTGGAAACTTTCCTTTGTAAACGACTCCGAAACCTCCTTTGCCTATTTCATTTGAGAAATTGTCTGTAATTGACATTATTTGCTCGGAAGTATACCTCAACGGCCTTTCCCTTAATATTTCGTCTATGAATTGTTCCATGGGTTCCATTTCGACGATTGTTTCTTGGCCTTTTGTCTGATTTTGTAGCGAAATGGATCGTTGTCGATTTGAATTGGTTGCTTTACGAAGCTTTGATAAACCACATGTTTTGATAATAATTATAATAACTATCGCGATAACTACAATTGCGCCCACCAAAGATGACACTGAAAAAAAGAGTTCGAGAAAATTACATATTTTCTTTCGGCTAAGGCTAGTTAAAATGCCACGCTCAATTATTTTCATTAATAGTAAGAAAGTTACATAATTGAAGAATAATGATGTTGTTTATACGCTTACCAATTACTGCAGTTGAAGCCATAGCAAGTAAATATGAAGAACAAGGATATGTATTTAGTTTCAAATCTGTAAAAATATTGAACAAAAATGCTTTAGGATGGATAAAAGAAATAAATTAATTTAGTTGGAGTGGAATCTACAGAAACCATTTTCTTAATTGATGGTCACTACTATTTCTTCAGTGCTAATTTTGGGTCTATAAATGCAGTTCAGATTTAAATCAGGTTCAATATCAATTGATCCGAACATTGCTACGTAGTCTGTAATTGTATCAAGAAAAACCAGTTTGAACGAAATTTGATAAAATTTGACTCCTAAGATTTCTCAATTTCTATTTGCAAAATAGAAACTATATTTCTATTAATGGACTCCTAAGATTTCTCAATTTGATAAAATTTGAGTAAAAACTAAAAAGGAATGTAATAAGAAAACTAACTCTTTAAAGACCCAAAATCCAAAAAAGAGTAATTTGCTCAACCAATTTGCATCCAAATTTAGCTTTGGGATTTCTTTAGAGAGAGAGAGTGAGAGAGAGACTTACATTGTTTTCGTAGATGAATAGTTGTAGTTATGGAATTAAAGAATAGCTTGATTTACAAGACTTATCAGAAAACAACAAACAGGTACCAACAAAATCATACCTACTAATCAATGAAAATGAATTCAGGAGGTAGCCAATTTAGACTACTTAATGAACCTATCAGTATCTACCTTTACGACTTCTATACATCAACTAGAACAAATTTGTGGTGGTGAAATCGCCAACACAGCCAAAGTTCTTCGGAAAAAATATGGCGAAAAACCAGAACTAATGACCTATTTTATACTTCCATGAGTTAATATTAAACAGTCTATAGTCTTTTTAGGCGTGCATACGGCTATGAAAATAAATACATTTTCCCAACTAAGTCACGTTTGGGAGCATGGAATTTGGTATGGAATGAAATTATATATTTTATACTTCCATGAGTTAATATATTATAATATAATTATTATATATTATTGCAATAATATATACTATTATATTAATTATATGGTTATAATAATTGTGTATGATAATATAATTACTATATAATTGCAAATATTATAATAATAAAATAATTAGAATAATTAGAATAGATAATTAGAATAGATAAAAATAATGCTATAATAATATAAAAGTACATTTAATATCTTTATATTTTTATTATAATATATTATATGCATATAATATAGTATTATTATAATTATATATTGCAATAATGATATATTATTCAATGAATTTTTTTTCTACATTTTCAATAACAAAATTCCAAAATTTTGTAAACAACAAACAAAGAATTATATTTTCCAGCGTCTTATAATTTAGACATCCAAACAAACAGTGGAATTACTAATTCCACTCCTCCACCTTATAATCCTATTCCACTCTACTAATTCCGCTTGCCAAACGGCCAGGGCACACAATGTTTTGTTGTCATTTTTTTTTAAACAAACGTAACATTTTGTGAAAATAAAAATCAAATCGATGACAAAATTATTATACTATTTGAATCTGACACAAGACGAAAGATTTATTTAGTACTCTAATACGAGATACAAAAAAAAAATGCTACTATAAGATAATAAAATATCATGCGTGAACATAAATAAAAAGCAAGACCATATGATATTTTTAAATTTACATATTTAAAAATAAAAATAATAACATTTCAAAAGTTCAAAAAATTATTTGTGTCAGCTATATTTTTATCTTTCCTGCTTATCATTGAAAAAGAAATATTTTATAAGTTGAAGAAGTTATCTATGTTTGGTAAATTAATATCTTTCATTTTTATTAATTTTTTTGAGTAAAAATACAAATATAACATACTTACTAATATGTACAATTTTTTACATTATAGTTTTAAAAATACTAATAATTAGACTTACAAGTCACTAATGTAATTATACTTAACATAATGATATTGAATATATGATAAATATGAACTTAAAATAAAGGTAAAATTTAAGTGAATATTTCAAAAAATTTTAAAATTATATTTTAGAAAATACTAGTAATATTTGATGTATGTTTTATTATATTATATATTAATTATTTAGTGTTAGATGTTTAAAACTTTTCACATTCCATTTGTATTCACATTTGATCATGTAACATATTATGAAATGATTCAAAATTAAATACAACATGTTCAACATGAACCTAACGAATAATATTTTGACACATCATCAATGTAAAGTAATGTGCCTTCTAAGAATGCTCAAAATTATGTGTAAAATAATGGACACATAAATGTCTACAAATAAAACATAATCATAAAAAATCAATGGTTAATCCATGATTTCTATTTTGCCACATATCATAATCTAATAGTTCAAATGATTGTGATGACGTGACATGAGAACATTGCATAAAGATACATAGTTTTAAAAATACTACTAATTTGACTTCCAAAGCAGTAATGTGATTATACTTACTTTAATATGGATTAACTCCAAAATCAACGATTAATCCATGATTCATACTTTGTCATATATCATAATCTAATTGTTGAAATAATTGTGAATATGTGGCATAAAGAGATTGCGTAAATTTATGTCTAAAATAAGGGGGGTGGTAAATTACACATTAACAATTATACATGACCGAATATATCTTTTAATAACAATTTGTTCTTTACTTAAATTAAATTTTTAAATGTATCATATCTATTTTTAATGAAATAATGTTTTTGTAATATTACTTTACTTTTTGAATATAACTATACATATCTGAAGAAATTCAATATATGTGTTTTAATAAATTTGCATACATCATGAAAGTAATGTGATTATACTTACTTTAATATCATTTTTTATAGCAATTCTTATACTTTAATATTATATTTGCTTTGAGATTTGTGTTTTTTCATGATAATCATGAAAGTTTGTGCACATCATTAAATTCACAAATCTCGATACAAATCCAATGGTGAAAAAGCATTAATTATCAAAATGTTGGTACTTAATTAAATAATTAGCCTTCCTTATATATATATATATATATATATATATATATATATATATATATATATATATATGAGTCTGTCTAAAATTTTGGTGCCATTAATTTGTAAACCGTCCGATTTAAATGTTATTGTGCGGATCATGGTTGGATGGATTTACTTTGATTAACAGAGCAGTGTCCCCATCTAACCCCTTTTCACTCCGTTACTCTTTCTTCATCCATCGAACCTCTTACTGGTTAGTGGTTACCTCTAATGGCTCATGCCTTAGCTTTGAGCTCTCTCTCTCTCTCTCTCTCTCTCTCTCTTTATTATTGACTAGGACAATCAATTATACTGACATGGTGCTCTCTCTTCTCTGTACTCTTTTTTCTCCATCAAACCTCTCTCCTCTCATGAAAGCTCTTCTCTTTCTTGATCAGACGTTCACACTTGTCCCTAGAATGATCAATTTAAGACTCCTTTCTGCATACCTCTCTCATTCCGGCAAAGCTCCAAGGGAGATAAAGAAGCTTGGTTTTGTTTGCGCAGGACACGAAGCTCAATGAACGTTGTGTTTCTCGACAGCTCGAATTTGTGGAACGAAACTGACAGAGTTGGATCAGATTTGTGTGTGTAAGGAGAGTAAGCATTGGTGATTTCCGAATTTTGGATTTGACATCACGAATTAAATCTAAAATTCTAATTTCTTTGTATTTCATCAAACTAGTACTGAACTGGGGTTATTTTTATGGCTTTTTGTGATTTGGGGATGATTTTTGGTGAATTCAGGGTTTGTACGATTCTTTGAGGCAAATTAGGGTTTAGTTTTGGTTATAATTATGGGTAATTAGTCCTGCTGTTGGTGAATTGGGGGGCGTTAGAGTTGAATTTGAGGTTTTTTTATGCATTGGAGGTTCTATAATATTGTTGATTTTTTCATTGTTAATTTTTCTAATATTTATTATATTTTAATTTGTGCAGATTAAAGTATTAGTCTTATCAGATGATATTCTGATTTCAATATTGGAGAAGAGGTAAAATTGAATTTGTATGTTTTTTGTTGTACATTTAAGTTATTTGCATTATATATTTGATTGGTTGGTATGTGGTGATGCTTCCGTGTTGAGAGTTCTATTTGATTCCTTTTAACTGGTACAAAGTGATGGTATACAAAGAAATTCTTACATATATTTGCAGTATTTAAATCTTTCACTGAAAAATAGTTTGATGTATATTCATGGAGATGATATGCATTTATTTTGGTTTGAAATGTGTTTTTCATGATATGTATTTATTTTAGTTTGGAATGTATATTGATATATTTAAATGCATGGCACATGTTTTGTGTATATATTTTGCAAGCATTATAGCCAATCAAGCAAAACGTAAACAATATTTGCTATGTGCCCGAGGTCCCGGACAATCCAAATTAATGCGAAGTACACAAAATGCTCCAAATACAAGCACAACTTACGAAAACAAATTCACTTAAAAATTCATAACATGTATCACAGATTTTTTTTTTTTCGCAATATATAAACAAACACATACATCATCCCTACATGTATCAACGTTGTTATACACATATTTATCATCCAAAACAAAATACAAAGCAAACATAAATATCACAAAGTCTGGAGGATCTCGCAAAACATAATACTAACACATAATTATCATCGAAAACACATATTTATGCCTTTGTGATCTTCTTTCCCCCTTACATTGCGACTATGGAGGATTGCGATATTGAACAATAAGTTCAATTGGCAATGTTGATGCTTCCGTGTCTGATAAAGGCATTTTATTGTGTGCAACAAGTTCATAATTTTGCTTCTAATCCACCAATCTGCACAAAATAAAATATAATTAATATTAGAAAAATTAACAATGATTAATCCCAAAATCAATACCAATTATGCAAATATACCCTGATTCACCAAAACCACAAAAAAAAAACTTCATTCAGTACTAGGGTTTGGTGAATTGTCAAGAAATTCTAATTTCAGATCATATCTTTTTTTTGAAAAGCTAATTTGAGATAATATCACAACTCAAACTATAACAAAAAACAGAGAGAGAAAGGCATAACGAATGGTACATGTATCCTAATAAGAAATTCTAGTACAAAACATGTAGAGAGAGAGAGATACTGGTATGTGACGACCAGTGAAATCCCATAAATTAAATCAAAGCCATCAATAAAAACAGATAAAAAAGATTGTACCAGAGAGAGAGAGAGAGAGAGAGAGAGAGAGAGAGAGAGAGAGAGAGAGGGTTTAGGGTTTAGGATTCATAAAATAACCCAGCAAACTCTCAGAGAGAAACTCATTCAATCTTGAGAGGGTCACGACTAGCAATTGAAAGAAGAGGCCAGGGCCATCTTATTTTTCAAGAGAGGCGAGCGGGAGGAGAGAGCAGCGGAAATTTTATCGTTCTATGAAATTAACGCTCGCCGTTTCTGTCTATCAAAATCATTTCCCACCCCGAATCAAAAGGCAATCGAACGGTTGAAAAGTTAGTGGCGCCAAACCTTTGGTACCACTAATGTCATAGTATACAGACTCTATATATGTGTGTATATATATATATATATATTAATGTTTTAAATAGCGTGTAGCGGCCCGCAACGTTTTTGGCGTTTAATGTAGCGATTAGCGTTAGCGGACGATATAGCGCCGCTTCACCATCGCAGTGAATTTTGATCAAAATTATTATTTTTATAATACTACAATATACATATAAATATAATTTAGCGGCCCAATATTATAAATAAAATTATATCAAATGCTTAATTATATCAACCTCACAAACTAACATAAATTAAAAATTCATCTCTAAAAAAAATATATTATTATTATTATTATTACTACTACTGTTCTTTTTATTTTATTATTATATTATTGTAATTATAATAATGCTAATAATAGTTGTTGTTGATCTTATTCTTCCTATAATAATAATAATAATAATAATAATAATAATAATAATTATTATTATTATTATTTTTTTTTATTATTATTATTATTTAATAACAATAATTATTATTGTATAATAATAATATTAATTATTATTATTATTGTTATTATTATTATTATTTAATACCAATAATAATAATTATTATTATTATTATTATTATTATTATTATTATTTATTATTATTACTATTATTTAATATTATTATTATTATTGTGTAATGATAATAATGATTATTATTATTGTTATTATTATTTAATAACAAATAATTATAATAATAATTATTATTATTATTATTTGTACTATTACTATTATTATTACTATCATTATTTTTTTATTATTTTTATTATTACTATTGTTATTATTAGTTTTAACATTATTATGATTTTTATAATAATAATAATAATAATAATAATAATAATAATAATAATAATAATAATCACGTTATAGCATCGCTACGGCCGCTATATTTAAACGCTTCATGCTATAGCAGTCCGCTATAGCGTTGCATCGGAACAAAACGCTACAGAGCTAAATTCCGAAGCGATGCATCGTTTATCTCCTAAAATCCGCTATAGCGCGCTATAGCGCCGCTGAACCGCCGCTATTTAAAACACTGATATATATTGAACATATATTTTTATAACATTATAAAAAGAATCGTCACATGTCACCATCTAGTTGTTGGGTTCGGGGTTGGTGTTTTGTGCAAAACACTGAAATTTGTGTTTCGCAAATCTCCACCGTTTATCAAGAATTTGATAAAATGGGACTTAACTATGCCATTTAATTTAAATGAAAAAAAAATCAATCTCATAATTTATTGTCTTGAAATGAGTCTGTGATTTGTTTATTAGATATTGAATTTCTTCTTGGTGAACGATGGAGATCTGCGAAACACCAATTGCGAAACACCAATTTCAGTGTTTTGCGCATTACACGAATCTCGAACCCCTTGATGGCAGGACATATTGGCATTTATTTAGGACAATAATTAGTCTATCTAACCTCATGAGTTTATATGTCGCCATAACAAGGAAAGTGATTGCTAAGTTTTTTTTTTAAAACATCAAGAGCCCTTCCAAAAGAATATCTCTCAAAAAATAAATTAAGAATGCCAAAAGTTGGTAAAACATCCAATTTCATGATGTATATATTTTTTTTATCACAATTGGCATTTTTTTTAGCATTTTGGGGCAATACTCGGTGCTTTGCCATGTTGTGCCCTGATATTTGAAAAGATCGAATTTACCCATATCGCCGTATCAGTACCGTATCATAAATCACATGTTAAAATGTTGTATCGCCGTATCCGATATATATTGCCGTATCGATGTATCGACATATCCGTAAAACATAGGGGCTTTGGATATGGACATAATTTTTTTTTTACTTTAATAACCTCTTAACTAATAAATACTTGTAAGCAGCAAAATGTATTGATGCGTTAACGCATTCAAATATTTTAAAAATGAAATAAATCATTGACATTTCTTTGAAATAACATGTAAATGGGAAGCCTAAATCATTTTTGTTTTATAATTTAGCAAAATAAAAAGAATAGAAAATCCAATGCAATGGCACATCGGCAGTACAGTACCTACTATTTGCCAGTCATGATTTTGAATGATCTTTCTGATAATGACTAGCAGAGGACGAGTGCAAGTGTGTGACAATAACTCTCTTATTTTTTCAGATTTACCAAAATAATACACTTTCAAACAAAATTCCCATTAATATCGAACAGTGTCCCATTAATATCTTGGACTTTAATATTCTCATATTTAGTTCATTACTCGGCGTTAGTTATGAAATAATAACGAACAGTTTCCCATTAATATCTTGAAAAAGAGAATCAAACATAAATATAGTTTTTTTTTGAGAAAATTCGGAGAGAGGTAAATTCCTCCTTTCAAATACTTCATGTAAATAATATAATTACAAAGTTATATATACAAGAGATATAGGCAAAAATGTGTAAAGAAAAAGAAAGGCCTAAAAAAACAGAGCAGAATATTGTTGGCCATATCTTAAACAAAAGTATGTTTGCAACAAAGTATAAAAAGATAGGTATATATTGGGCCTTCTTTGGGCCACATGATCAGACAAATATTTCTCATATGCAGTTCTGAAAAGCCAACATATTGAAAATTGAAAATACTCTTATTAAACCATCACAAAGGAAAAAAAAATGAAGTCGTATTAAGACGGCACAAATATATTAATATAAGGAATTTTCCACTTTCTTTGCATAGAAGTATACTCAATACATTGATATAAATAAGCAACTTTCGTGTATTGTAGAAAGAAAAATGGCAAGAGTTATGAATATGTTGATTCAACAAGCCAACATTATTGGCTATCCAATAATCTCGTCTATCTTCGGTGTCTTAATCGTGCTATGCGTATTAGCTGTGGTTATGTTCAACTGCGGTGGCTCTGGATCGAAGAGAAAAAGACGTTATGGTGGTGGTGATGGCGGCGGCGGATGCGCCGGCGGTGGCTGTGGTGGTGGCTGCGGTGGCTGTGGTGGCGGTTGAGACGGCTGCGGTGATGTATGTGGCTATTAAAATTAGATCCTTGTAAAATATAAATTGCTCCTGATTTTATGTGTCTCTTTTGTTCTAAATGATCATTGGCGTGTAAAAATCGAACTAATTAAGTTGATGTGCAATTGAAATGCACTTCTTGACAGACTACTGTTTTTTTCTAAAAAAAATCTTGTGAGCATAGCCTATTCTAAATAGAGATTTTATGTGAAATTAAGATTTTTCTTCTGAAGTTGTTACTAGGAATGTCAATGGATCGGATAAAATTCGAACTCGCGGATATCCGATCCAAACAGGACAGGTATTATCCGCGAGTCAGGTAACACGCGCGGGTCGGGTAAAACTCAAAAAATATCCGTTTCGGGTTCGGCTCGGTAACGGGATAATTTTTTATCCACGGGTATTATCTGTTACCCGAAAAATACTCGAAATTTTTCAATAATTTGAACATTTTGAATGTTTAATGGCTAAATTTTTTGTAATATTTGAATTTTTAATATATTTGAACATGTTGATTGTTTTATGTATTTAAAATTGTTGATGATTTAACGTATTTGTACAAAAAAATTACTTTTATTTTTATTTTTTGTTGGTGATTTTCTGATAAGGGATAATACCCGCGGATATTTTTGGTTCGGGTTCGGATAATATCCGAAAAATCGGATTCGGTATGAGAGAGGCTTGTCCAAACCCGAACCGCTCTATTGACATCCCTAGTTGTTACTCCTTCGTTTGAAGAGTTTGTATTACTAGAATGTAACCTCGCTTCGCTTCGAGTTGCATCACAATCATTACTTATGTTTTGTCAAATTATTATGTTTTGTCAAATTATTTATAATAAAATTAATAGTTTATGATTTTATAAATATTATAGTAAAAAAAATATATATATATATATTTAAGAATCATAAATAAAATTACATTTTTATTTGTTTGTTTTTTACAATATAATTTTAATATTTTTATTTAAGTGAAACATAATATATGAATCATAGATATTTTTGGTTTTATTTTTTATTTGGGATACCAATGAGACTTGGACCCTTGTCATTTGATAACTTGTGCTTAACATTTTACCACTAGGCTAAGGGACCATTGATAAAGAGTAAATGGAAAAGGCTAGATGGTTAGGGGTGTCAACGGTTCGGATACGGTTCGGATAGTGGTCGTACCAGATCCATATCAATATTTTTTTTCGGATATGGATCCGGATACGGTACTACCCGGATCCGGATACGGTTCGGATATTAAACGGATACGGATACGGTTCGGATATTGTCGGATACGAATACGGATACGATCCTATTCGGATATTAAAACGGATACTATGATATAATAATATAATAATATTTTTATAATTCGAATCTTGATTATTTTATAATTTTAAAACAAATTATCATATATACATATATATAAGTGATTATTGATTATTATGTATTATTGTGAATTAAAATATAGTTATTGTCTATTATTTATTATTATAATTTTGATCATGATTACAACAAAACGGATACTCATTTACAAATTTTATTCGGATCCGGATAGTATCCGGATCCATATCCGGATCCATCAAAATTTTACATCCTAGATCCGGATCCATATCCGTAAAAACGAATACGGTTCCGGATCCGGATCCGGATATTTTATTTTCGGATCCGGATATTTTCCGGATACGGTTCGGGTCGGTTCGGGCAATATCCGCCCCATTGACACCCCTATAGATGGTCCCCATTCATTAATCTCAATGAGAATTGAATCCACAATTTCTCACAACATATAACTTTTCGTATTTCACATCCAACCAACTAGACTATTTGTCCATTGACAATTTCAAAAATACATGACTATTGTATTTGTTTTTTTTTACGAAGATGAAATGTGATTATAACTTAAGCTAAAATGTATATATTTAACACAAAATGTATTATGTTTAACTTTACTTGCATTTAATAAATAATTTGGGAGAAAGTCGATATTTTATAATTTGTAATGTTGATTATATCATTTGAGTTATTATAATGAATTTAAGAAAAATACAACTTTTAAAGTTTTCGTATATGAAGACTACATTTTACGTTTTCAAATTGTATAAAGTATAACTTGAATTACAATCTCCTATGTTTTTAAAATTTTGAAAGAAAAAGCGTTGTGAAATTTTGATTACAGGGATTAGACGGGATAGGATTTTAATATCCGGGATAAGCCTAAAATCTCTTGTTTGATTTGAGGGATTAGATGGGATAGATTTTCTTGTCCATGTATTTTGTACTCCCACTAAAAAATTGGTATTTCAAATACATGGATATAGCTATCCATGTATTTGATTATAATATTATTTCTTCAAATTATATTCATGAATAATAATTATATTATATTTATATTATATTATATTAAACAACAATAATAATATAATATGTACTATTCTATAATGTAATATAATAAAATTTAATATAATAAAATTTAAAACAATATATTATATAATATAAAATAATATAATATAATATAAAACAATATAATATAATATAATATAATATAATATAATATAATATAATATAATATATTATAATATAATATAATATAACATAAATCATTATAATATAATATAATATAAACCAATATAATATAAAATAATATAAAACAATATAATATAATATAATTTATTATAATATAATATAATATAATATAATATAATATAATGATATATAATATAACATCAGATAACATCATAAAATATATATAATATAATATAATATAAATAAATTAAAGTAATATAATATTACATTATATTATATTATATAATAAGAATTAAATGACATACATATAATATTATAATATTATATTATATTAAACCAATATAATATAAAATAATATAAAACAATATAATATAATATAATATAATGATATATAATATAACATCAGATAACATCATAAAATATATATAATATAATATAATATAAAATAATATAATATAAATAAATTAAAGTAATTTAATATTACATTATATTATATTATATAATAAGAATTAAATGACATACATATAATATAATATTAAATTATACAATGTTATTTTATAATATAATATTATAATATTATATTATATTATATAATAAGAATTGAAGTAAAATAATATAATATAATACAATATTATATTATACAATAAAATAATATAAATATAATATAATATAATATTCAAATCCTGGATTTTGTACCAAAGAATCAAACAAGGGATTTGATATACATGATTTCAGAATACAACAAATCAAACAATTCACATGGATTATCAAATACATGGATAGTGATATACATGTATTTCCATATCCATGTATATCAATATCCTCCAAATCAAACATGCCGTATATGATGTTATATACGAACTTCTGAGTTGAAAATTAGCATCTTTTGGACTAAATTAAAATTTTCTGCTAATAATTGCGACAAAAAATCAAACTTATGGATCTCTTTAAAAATCAAGTCATATTGTATCAAATACTATATCGAGATATTCATTTGACATAAATCGAATACTCGAGGTGTGATATGTTTGAATATGTTAAATTCATAATAAAAAGAAATTTTAGACAATTCACGAACACATGTCATATAAAAGCAATGTTCCAGAAATCGCTCGGCGCTCGCTGGTCGGCAGACGACCATCAAGCGCCAAGGATGATTAATCGGGAATCTCGGCGGATTTTTATTTTTTTATATTTAATAATTAAATTAATTAAACAAAATTACAAATCACAGTTTTTTTAATAAGTTTTAAATAATTTAAGTAACAAAATACACTACGTCACTAAACTAACATAAACTCAAATAATAATATATATATATATATATATATATATATATATATATATATATATATATATATATATATATATATATATATATATATATATATATATATATATATATCAGTGTTTTAAATAGCGGCGCTGTAGCGCCGCTATAGCGCGCTATAGCGGGTTTTGGGAGGCAAACGCTGCATCGCTTCGGAATATAGCACTGTAGCGTTTTGTTCCGCTGCAACGCTATAGCGGACCGCTATAGCGTTGAAGCGTTCAATTATAGCGTCCGTAGCGGCGCTATAGCGTGATGATGATGATTATTATTATTATTGTTGTTGTTGTTGTTGTTGTTGTTATTAAATAATAATCACTATTATCATTACACAATAATAATAATTGTTATTAAATAATAGTAATAATATTAATAATTATTATTATTATAATAATTATTGTTATTATTATTATTGGTACTATATAATAATAACAATAATAATAATAATGACAATGATACAAATAATAATAATAATAATAATAAAAATAATAATAATAATAGTAATAATAATAAGCATACTTACTATTATTATTATTATTATTATTATTATTATTATTATAGGAAAAATAAGATAATAACAACATCAACAACAACTATTAATAGCCTTATTATAATTACAATAATTACAATAATAAAAAGAAAAACAAAAGTAATAATAATAATAATAATAATAATAATAATATATTTTTCTTAGAGATGAATTTTAATTTATGTTAGTTTGCGAGGTTGATATAAATATGCATTCAACATAATTTTATTTATAATATTGGACCGCTAATTTATATTTATATTTGTATTGTAGTATTATAAAAATAATAATTTCGATCAAAAATCCGCTGTGATGGTGAAGCGGCGCTATATCGCCCGCTAACGCTAAACGCTAAATTAAACGTCAAAACGCTGCACGCTATTTAAAACATTGATATATATATATATTAAAAATATGAAAAAATTTAGTCCAAATATATTTTTTTGAATAGTATCCGACAAACGATCGTTTTCATTATTGATATCTAATTTTTTTGATGTCAATGAAAATCCATTGGCAATCCATAACAAAAACGATCATTATTTTGAATAGTATCCCACAACCTCTCATAATATATGATTTTGTGTGCTTCACATTCAACCAACTAGACTATGGACCCGTTGGCAATTCAAAAAAAAATTTAAAAAAAAAAAAAAAAAAAAAAAAAAAAACTGTACACATCTAAAAATCGGCTCGGCGGTGGCTTGGCGGTCTTGGGGGACTCGTGGCGGCCGCTTGGCGGAAATCCGCCAAGCACAAAACGCCAAGAGTTTATCTCGACGGCGGACCCTCGACTACCGATTAATCGGTGATTAATCGGCCGCCAAGGCCGATTTCCAGAACACTGTATAAAAGTATAATTTTGTCGTAAGAAAAAATGTTCGAAACATAAAATTAAGGAGCATTTATGCATGTAATGCTTTTTTGAACCAAAATTCAAAAAATAATCTTCTTTCTGAAAATATTCCAAAAATAACCCTCTTTTTGATAATATTCCAAAAATAACCCATAACTGATTTTAAAATCCGGCCGGTTAAAATTTTTATTTTATTTTATTTTAAATATGATATATTTCTCCAAATTTTTACCATAACATCCTTTATGATCTAATTAACACATTTCATTAAAATGATAACTAGTACATGTTGGTCGTTAACTTAATACATAATTAATGTTTATTCGAATTTACAAATTTAAATAAATTTTAATGAATATTTAATTATATGTTTTAATTATCACGTTAATTAAATGTAATTGTTCAATAATAGAGAATTCGGTGGGTACAATTTGGAAGAGAGTAATTTTTAAAAAAAAAATAAGATTACAGTTCACGCGTTTGAAAAAAAAAATTATTAAATTTTATTGTACTCCAAAATGTACCAGCCGAATTCTCCATTATTGAACAATTACATTTAATTAACGTTATAATTAAAACATATAACTAAATATTCATTAAAATTTATTCCAATTCATGAATTCGAATAAATATTAATTATGTATTAAGTTAACAACTAACATGTACTAGTTATCATTTTAATTAAATATACTAACCGAGATTATCCAAATTTTACTATATCATCTCTATCTTTTAATTAGTATATTTAATTAAAATGATAACTATTACATATTAACTGTTAAGTTAATACATAATTGATATCTATTCAAATTCATAAATTTGAATAAATTTTAATGAATATTTAATTATATGTTTTAATTATCACGTTAGTTAAATGTAATTGTTTAATAATGGAGAATTCGGTGGGTACATTTTGGAGTGCAATAATATTTAATATATTTTTTTTCAAATCAAGTAAACTTATATTAATAAAAAAAGTTACTCTCTTCCAAAATGTACCCGCCGAATTCTCCATTATAGAACAATTACATTCAATTAACGTGATAACTAAAATATATAATTAAATATTCATTAAAATTTATTCAAATTTATGAATTCGAATAAATATTAATTATGTATTAAGTTAATAGCCAACATGTACTAGTTATCATTTTAATTAAATATTAATTATATCATAGATGATGTTTTGGTAAAATTTGGGAAAACATATCATATTTAAAATTCTAATTTTAACCGGCGGGATTTAAAAACCAGTTATGGGTTATTTGTGGAATATTATAAAAAAGAAGGTTATTTTTGGAATATTTTCAGAAAGAAATTATTTTTTGAATTTTGGTTCTAGAAGGTGTTACATGCAGAAATACTCCTAAAATTAATATCAAATTTTGCATTACAACAAAAATGATACATGCGAATGAATCACAAACACTTCGACATTATATAATGAGTCAATGACTCATATAAATATGTTTATAACTAATTACCTTTCATTCATGAATATCATGGGAAATTAGCATGTTAATTGATTTGGACAAATTTTAAGGAAATGTTTTTCTTTAATTTCCAGCAAATATTCAACCTATTATTACATCAATAACCCTACCTACAGAAAGTTGATTTTTTTATTTGAATATCATTATCACGTCTATCTATCCTAGCTGTAATATGAAATGGATAATCACAATACTAAATTTTCTACGTAAGAATTTTCCAATTAATTGACCCAGGGAAAATTGACGATATTATATATATTTTTATTAAAACAAGTCATTAATTTTTAAGCCAGAAGAAAGCTAACTTGTCAAAAGTTTTAATCATATCAACTCTACAAGTTGAAACAAAAATCTTTAATAAACTATTTTCTTTTGAACTATTCGTACACTTTATACTCACGTTGCACGAATACAAATATGATAAGAAACAGTATGACAATACGTCAATACGGTAATTTTTATGAAGTCTAGAATACAACACGTTTTTATATATTATTTTAATTCAGTTAATTATATAAAAAACCTATATGTTCTAAGGTTTATTTGGATATCTTGTGAAAAAATGACAAAAATATATAATATACAGTTTATTTGGTATATATATATATATATATGTGTGTGTGTGTTTGGGTTTTCAGTGTTATTTTCTCGGTGTTATAGAAATCGTTCGGCATTTGCTAGTCGACAGAGGATCATCAAGCGTCAAAGATGATTAATCGGGATTAATCAGGAATTTCGGCAAGTCTCGACGCATTTGTCTTTTTTACATATTTATTACGAAGATTAATTAAACAAAAATATAAATCATAATTTTTTTTGTAAGTCTAGAATATAATTTAACTAATAAAATACACAACACCAGATAACATTGAATGATAATTTAAATAACATAACAAATGTCCAAATAACGTAATAAAATGTATAATAAGTTAATAACATAAGATTATCATAAAACACAAAATTCACAAAATAAAAATAAAAATCCAATTTAAATCACAAAATCAAATTCTCGTAAAAACTTGAAAAAAAATAAATAAAAGGCAAAACATAAAACTTGTAAAGATTTGAAAATTTTAGCCCACAAAATTTCGGCCCAACAAAAAACTTGCAAAAGTCGGTTTGATGGACGCTTGGCGGGTTCGACAGATGCCAAGCACAAAAAAACAAGGAATTATCGAGACGACGATCCATCGACTATCGATTAGTCGGCGATTAATCGGCTGCGAAGACCGATTTCTAAAACACTATATTTTCTTGATAAACGCTCGTTCTGGAGGGATCTTGTGAAATATAAATTGGTGGCACAAATGTAAACCGTTGACTTTGTTATTTATTTGTTTCAAACGAGTTGTTATTATTATCTTCCAGGAAATCAAGTTACAAGTAGGAAGGTTATTTAACCACCCCCTTATTTTGCACCTATCTTTGAGGCTCCTCATGAAGCCACATCATCATGCTTATCTTTATTATCAATCATTAGATTGTATGATGTGGATTCATCATAAACATTCATATTATATTTGATCATTTAAGACATGCATTTTGTATTATTATTTTTAAGTATTAATTTGAACCATTAGATGTAGTGATGTGGCTTAATCTCAATCATTATTTTTTTGTTAGATTTTTTGAAGATCATATTTTGTGTAGTCATTTATGTGTTATTATTTTACACCATGTTTCAAGCATTCTTAGAAAGCCACATCATCATACATTAATGATGTGGCATATTATTATTGGTTAGAATCATATTAGACCAAGTCTAATCAATTGTTTAATATTTCACATAAGATTACATGATCAAATGTGAATGCAATGGAATATGAAAAGTTTGTATATGCAATATTAATAATTTAATATGTAATATTATAAAAAAATACAACATATATTAGCATTATTTTGGAAATTTAATTTATAAACCCATCAAATATATTCCTTTGATTTTTCTCTTTATTTTGACATCCATATTAACATAGTTCATACATACATTTTTCATAATTTCAATTGGTATTATGTAAGAAAATACAATGCAAAATAATACATATTTACATAATGTATATTTTAAGAATTTTATTAACATAATATAATTTTTAAGTACAATTATTTATTTTTAAAAAATTATAACAATAAGAATATCATATAACGCTATGTAGATTATATTTGTATTTTTATGCAAACAAATTTTTTTCACAAAAAATAGAATTAAAAAAAATTAGCCATCTAAATAACTTTTTAAATTTATAAACACCTATCAAATTGTATTGATATTTTACAAAATATAAAAAAATCATATAATATGAAAAAAATTGTATATATATTATTATAAATTAAATTTGGTATCATTAATTAAATTACTTTCACTATTAAGTTTTATATTATTTTATATTTTCCATTGCATTTTGAATCAATAAAAATTATTACTACTATATAATTAATAATGTCTTACTACATATGTTGTATGATTCATTATTTTAATATTTGATATTGTATGAAATATTGTGAAAAATGATATAATATATGTTGTCATGTTTTTCTTAAAATTGTATTATATATTATTCGTATATATTATTATGTAATGACACTAATATAAGTATTATTATTTGATTAGAAAAATGAGATTTTTGGTTATCGTCATGTAATATAATTATAAAACATATGAATGATCATTGATAAATGATCATTGATAAATGAATTCAAATAATTTTATTTTAAGATGATATTATTAATATTATCGTACAAATATATAATTGTGTTATACTGAAAACATAATTTACATACTCGCCGCGTAGCGCGAGTATTCTCCTAGTTATTATTATTATTCATCATAAACGCTATGCAACAATTACTCACCGAAATAAAGTTACTCACCAAAATTAAGTTACAGGTATGAAGGTTATTATTATTGTTATTACTATTATCATTACTCATAAACGCTACGTAGCAATTACTCACCGAAATTTGTTGTAAATTTTGTGTTTTGTGACCATGTTTATTCCGTAATATTTTTCCATTATATTGTGTGTTAATTACTTTAATTGTATTTTGAATTTATTCGTTAATTGACACGACACCGATTCTTGATTTGTATTCCGAAAATAGTATCAACGTCATTAAATTTACATATTGATCCATCTAGATCGTTTAGAAACAACATTTAATAATGTATTAATCATATGAAATCTCGAAGTATCATATACATGATGAGAAATCATTATATGTATCGGTTCCTAATTATTTGTGTTGCACGAATTTCCCGATACGTTTTGGATACGGTGTTGCGGTATTTTAACATATGATTTATGATACGATTCAGATACGACGATATATGTAAAGTTGGTTTTTTAAAATAATATCCGCGCAACATAGCTAATTATATTTTTAGTTAAAAAAATATAAAAACCTGGACTTCTATATAGATAAAAAAAATAGGGTACAACTGACAGGCCCGACAGAATAATAGGTAAAAATTCGGGCTTCTATATATATCATAAATCATAACTTTCTCTCTCATTCTCATCCGAAAATCATTGTTTTTTACTGTTTTTACTTTTTGCTTCAATTTTCATTCGATATTTTGGATTGGGGACATGAAAAACCTTATTTTTGACTTTTGTTTTTAATAAAATCCATTTTTTTTTACTGTAATTGATTGTTTTTTACTGATATGGAGTGTTTTTCACTGGAATGGACTGTTTTACACTAGGATAGACTGTTTTTTGTTGAAATGGACTGTTTGTTTACTAAAATGGTTTGTTCTTCGCTGAAATTGACTGTTTTCGATGAAATTGGCTGAAATCAATTTTTTTGTTTTTTTGCAAAACTGGACTGTTTTTCGCTGAAATTGATTGATTTTTGGCTGAAATTTATAGTTTTTTCCTTAAATTGATTGTTTTTTTTTTGCCGAAATGGACAATCTTTCGCGGAATTCGACTTCTTTTGACTGAAAATGGTTGTTTTGTTTAAATTGACTGTTTTTTTTTTGTTGCCGAAATCGTCGTTTTTTTTATTGAAATTAACCGTTAATTCGCTGTAATCGCTGGAATTCTTCTGTAATAGACTTTTCATTCGTTGTTAATTCGTTGTAAAATGTACAAAATTTTCCAACCATATTGCTAACTAGCTTTATCCGCGCGCAATTGCGCGGGATGTTTTTTTATATAATTATTTAAATAGAATTAATGTTTGTGCGAATTAACGCGTGTGCGAATTAAGGCGCATGCGTTTGAACTAAATTAATCTAACCATGACATATTTGCAAATATCATGATTTCAATATATGCATAAGGTTCATGAAATTAGTCTATCACGGATATTATTTTCTAATATAATTTGTATAAATAGCATTTGTTAAGGTGCTTCTAAAATCGATTAATATAATAAGGACATATTCGCAAATTTTAATATGTATGTAAAATAGGAAAAAAAAAGACCAAAATGTAAAATAAGAAAAAAGGATCAAAATGTAAAAAAGGATCGAAATGTAAATAAAAAAGGACCAAAATGTAAATAAAAAGGACAAAAATGTAAATCAAAACTATAAAGGGCCAAAATATAAATTAAAAAATATAAAAAAGGTCCGAAATGTAAATTAAAAAGGACCAAAATATAAATTAAAACTAAAAAGGACCAAAATGTAAAAAAAAGGACCAAAATATAAATTAAAAATGTTAAAAAGGACCAAAATATAAATAAAAAGGTCCAAAATATAAATTGAAACAAAAAAGGACCCAAATATAAATAAAAGGGACCAAAATGTAAATTAAAAAAATATTTTTTTTTACACAAAAGCCCTTGATGGCGTGGAGGCTTAGAATTGGAAGAATTTTGTTTGATTTATATATAAGATATAATATAATGTATGTAAGATAAGAAAAAAAGACCAAATGTAAAAAAGGACCAAAATGTAAAATAAGGAAAAAGGATCAAAATGTAAAAAAGGATCGAAATGTAAATTAAAAAGGACCAAAACGTAAATAAAAAGGACCAACATGTAAATTAAAACTAAAAAGGACGAAAATATGAATGAAAAGGACCAAAATGTAAATTAAAAATATAAAAAAGGACCGAAATGTAAATAAAGGAGGACCAAAATGTAAATAAAAAGGACAAAAATGTAAATTAAAACTAAAAAGGACCAAAATGTAAATTAAAAATCCAAAAAAGGATCCAAATGTAAATAAAAAGGACCAAAATGTAAACAAAAAGGATCAAAATGTAAATTAAAATTAAAAATGACCAAAATATAAATAAAATGGATCAAAATGTAAATTAAAAAATATTTTTTTACAAAAAAGTCCCTGATGAGTGATGACGAATAAAATGGATCAAAATGTAAATTAAAAAATATTTTTTTTACAAAAAATCTCCTGATGACGTGGAGTCTTAGAATTACAAAGATATTGTCTACTTTATACATAAGATTGATTACATTGATTAAAAAACATTGAAATAAGAAATACATCTGAATTAAATATGATGTATCAAATGAATTGACAATGGAGCATCTAAATTATGTACTCATGAATTGATAAAAAAAACATCTAAATCATGTACCCATAAATGAACATTAATAAGATTATGTTGATGCATCACTGATGTTTTTTTCGGTTTACGAGGACGCAATATAATTTTCCTATCCATTCATATGATATAAATACTAAAAAAATTATGGCGTACAAAATTTATATTTTGTTTTGTTTTGGGTAAGAGACGACTAAATGTTTGGCACGCAGTATAAAATATGATCATGTCTATCGCAATGAAAAAATAGAAAACTTTTTCGTCGGAAAGATTTTTTGAAATACTAGAAAAATCATGGCGTACAAGAAAGTTATATTTTGTTTTGTTTTGGATAAGAGACAATTAAATGTTTGCCACATAATATCAAAAAATGATCATGTCTAATGCAATAAGAAAAAGAAAATATTCTTTTCTGAAAGATTGTTTGAGATGTGTTAATTTTCCACTCTTGAGATTCTTTTATTTAGTATTAATATATAAGATTTGGATTATATCATTATTATATCTGCCATAATTTTCAGACATGCCAATAGACCAATTGAATGTGAGACACAAAATAGTGAAATATCATATATTATAAGAAGTTGTGAAATTAAGTTTCTTTAACATCAATATCAATGGTGGTGAACCACCGAACCTTCTTTATTTATTTATTTTTTTCGTATTTTTCAGACATAATATGAGTCGCTGAACTTGTCAATGCATTTATCTGTTGTTTATATGTTTGTTTGAAGAATACAACATGCGGATTCATGAAGTATTCGGAAATTATTATTTTCCGACTAAAAATGGCTGTTTTGTTGAAATTGAATGTTTTTTTTTTTACCGAAATCGTTGTTTTTTTATTGAAATTGACCATTACTTCGCTTAATCGCTGATATTCTTCTGAAACAGACTGTTAATTCTAGAAGAAAGTACACATTTTGCTAATCATATTGCTAATTACATTGATTAAAAAACATAGAAATAAAATGTACATGTTAATTAAATATGAGGTATCAAATGAATTGTCAATGAAACATCTAAATTATGTATCCATGAATTGACAAAAGAACATCTAAATTATGTACCCATAAATTGACAGTGATAATATTATGTTGATGCATCGCTGATGATTTTTCGATTTATGAGGACACAATATAATTTCCCTTACCATTCATATGATATAGAATCAAATATTATAATGAAATACTACAAAATTCATGGCGTATCAAAAAGTTATATTTGTTTTGTTTTGGATAAGAGACAATTAAATGTTGCCGTGCAGTATAAAAAATGATCATGTTATTTACAATGAAAAAATAGAATTTTTTTTTTCGGAAAGATTATTTGAATACTAAAAAAATCATGACGTATATAAAAGTTATATTTTGTATTTTTTGGATAAGTGACAATTAAATATTTGCCACGCAGTATAAAATGCATCGCAATAAAAAATAGAAAACATTATTTTCTGAAAGATTGTTTGGGATGTGTTAATTTTACATTCTTTATATTTTTTTCTAGTATTTTATATAAGATTTGGATTTGGATTACATCATTCATTTATCTCTTTCGTAATTTTCAGACATGCCAATAAACCTATTGAATGTGAGACACAAAATACTATATGTTGTGAGAAATTGTAGAATTAAGTCCCATTAATTTTCGCCATTATCTCCAATTTCTCGTAACAAGCAAATTCAGAGAAAACCGAAAACCCTAGATCGAAGCTGCTCCGATCGCCGCAACTGACGGTCCTCTCGATCACCCAGCGTCACACGCCCCCGTTGGTGGTCGACGCTTCCGATTGACGAGAGAACACCAAGACTTACGAGACGACTTACAGTGCACACTCCGTGCAATTCGAAGCCTTGCCGATTTTGAAACAGTGATTTTGACCCGATCTCTCCTCTACAACCTCCATGCTGCCCTGCCTTGACCCGATCTCTCCTCCCGATCATCAATTGACCCTCAAACAGTGATTTTGAAATGGGGAGATCGGGTCAATTCGAAGCTCCACGCTGCCTTGCCACGACTTACAGTGCACATTCCGAGTGGCCGAGAATGAGAGAAAGATTCGCTCGCGCCGTTTCACTCGTTTTAACCGATGCACTTTCATTTTCTACACAAAACTTGATCAGAAATTTTTTCTCGATTCACAATTATTGTCATATTGGAGTCTTCAGGAAACCGAGCTTTAACCATCGTCTATCGATGCCATATCTATGAAGACAATTGTGAAGAAAATTTATTTCGAGAAATTTTTCTTGTATTAGAGTTTATGTACTAGGTCCTCATATATAGAGTGCCCGTCTTGTTTATGTCACTAAATAGTCATACGATATTTATATGTAAGGGTGACTTTGTAAATATTTTTGCGTACGGGCTGTTAATGCAAAAAAAAAAAAGTCCCATTAACATCAATGGTGGTGGACCACCGAACTTTCTTCATTTACTTGTTTTTTTTTCATAATGTTCAAACATAATAGGAATCATTGAATCTGTCAATGCAAATATCATGTTGTTTATCTGTTTGTTCGAAGAATACAAACATAATATGAGTCATCGAAAATTATTATTTTTGACTGGAAATGGCTGTTTTGTTGAAACTGACTGTTTTTTTTACCAAAACCGTTGTTTTTTTGACTGAAATTGGCCGTTAATTCACATTAATTGCTAGTATTCTTCTAAACTAGACTGTTAATTCATTGTTAATTCGTCGTAAAAAGTACAAATTTTGCTAATCACATTGATTAAAAAATAGTGAAATAAAAAATACATGTTAATTAAATATGATGTATCAAATGAATTGACAATGAAACATCTAAATCATGTATTCATAAATTGACGGTGACAATATTATCTTGATGCATCGTTGATGTTTTTTCGATTTATGAGGATACAATATAATTTTCCTATCCATTCATATGATATAGAATGAAATATTATAAGAAAATACTAAAAAAATCATGGCGTCTAAAAAAGTTATATTTTGTTTTGTTTTGGGGTAAAAGGACAATTAAATGTTTGCCACGCATTATAAAAAATGATCATGTCTTTCGCAATGAAAAAATATAATTTTTTTTGTCGGAAAGATTGTTCGAAATACTAAAAAGATCATGACGTATAAAAAAGTTATATTTTGTAATTAAATGTTTGCCCCGCAGTATAAAAAATGATGATGTCTATGGCAATAAAAAAATAGAAAACATTATTTTCTAAAGATTGTTTGAGATGTGTTAATTTTAGGCTCTTTAGATTTTTTTTATTTAATATTAATATATAAGATTTGAATTACATCGTTCATTTATCTCTCTCATAATTTTCAAACATGCCAACAAGTCCATTGAATGTGAGACACAAAATAATATATGTTGTGAGAAATTGTGTAATTAAGTCTCATTAACATCAATAGTAGTGGACCACCGAATCTTCTTCGTCTACTCATTTTTTCATAATTTTCAGACTTAATTTGAGTCATTGAATTTGTCAATGCAAATATCATGTTGTTTATATGTTTGTTTTAAAAATATTGCATGCGGACTCATGAAATATTCGAAAATCATTATTTTTTCATTTTAAAGTAAAATATTTAGAATCGTCAACGTGACATACATGACTCGTATCTGACGAGTATCGTCTCAATATCAACACCTGATACGGTCTTCTTAAATTTGTTACGACAACTCAAAATAATAATTGAACATTAAAAACTAAAAAGATCGAATTTCAGTTTGTTCGTCAAATTATTTGTTAAAATACTATTAAACTAAAAACAATAGAAATAAGTATTATGTATATATTTTTTGTAAATTAAAATTATTTGTATCACTGTAATATCTGATAAATAATTAACATGTTAATTATGTGCCAATAGAACACAATATATCACCATGGCAATGGCGGTCATAGACTCATAGTGGTGGTGGTGGTACCACTACCAATACAAGCGGAGGTTGTGGTACCGGTGGTGGGTGTTAAAAGACTTGTTGAAGCATTTATTCAGTTAAATATTATTTTTTGTCGAGCAATTGCTTATTAATTCGTTCAGGTGAATATATTTTTGTTTCTTTGTTATAAAAGATACTTGGTGTTTAGAAGGTCGGTCCAAATAAATTTTTAAGTATATATATATATATATATATATATATATATATATATATTAAAAAAAATTCACAAAAAAAAATTCAAAAAAAATTCAAAGAACCAAAATATATTATTGAAATGAAATATATTGTTGAAAAAATATTATTGTATTATTAATTTTAGCAATGCTAACAGTTGGATTCAACAGTATATTTTATTAATTTCAATAGTATATTTTGCTAATTTCATTAGTATATTTTGCCTACGTGAATTTTTTTTTCTTTAACAAGTATATATATATATATATATATATTGCGTCTCTAATATTGTAATTCATATATGTCGGTTCATGATTTTCCGTAGTTTATATATTAAAAGTTTTGTAGTAACTTGAGTTTGTTTATGTAGAAGGTTAATATTTTGTGAACCAAAGCAAAGAAGTTAGTCAGAAATAAATATTATCTATGATTTATAAAAGAAAATTTTTATTTTACACAATTTATATTTTTTGCAAATTTTGTTAACGAGCTCATAGCTCGAGTAATTGAGTGAATTATACAATAAATCAAATCATAAATCATGGATTCCATCTCTTTTGATTTCATTTAATAAAAAAAATATTGCAAACTTCGTTGAAATCTTTCAATTAATTTTCCTCGTATGCTAATTTTTTTGAACCACAGCAAATGAGTTTGTTGCAAATAAAATATTCTGTATGCCTTCTAGAAGAAAAGTGGTGTTTCATAAATTCAAATGGGTAATTTTATCGTTCCCCTCATTTCCTACCATATCTTATATATCACCAATTAACAATTAATTGATGATTAATTAACAAAGTCAATAACAAAAGGACAAGCAATTAAACAATTAATTGTTATTGATTAAGAATTGTTAATGCATGCGAACTTTAATTATATATTAATTAATTGTTAATTAAGTATATTTTTGTTAATTATTTGGGTGATTAATTATTAATTGATGATGTAGAGGATGTTGGAAAGAATATGGCCTCAATTCAAATATAGCAAAATTTCTAACAAACGCTGAAATATTCTTTCATACCCTGTCAACTTTAACTAATTTCCATTATATATACCATGGGTCATGACCATGACCACCCAATAATTTGGTTCGAATTAAACGAAATTACATCTTGCCATCTCGCCATTCTCAAGAAATGGCAAGAACAATCGCTATTTTGATTACGAAATCCAATGAATTTCGCGCCGACACGACCTCCTATGTCTTGGGGGGTCTTTTCATGCTATGCGTGTTAGCAATAGTTGTTTTCAATTGTACTCACGGCGCGGAAAGGAAACCTAAACCCGCCAAAAGTGTCAAGTATTACAGCCAAAATCGTGGCAGTGGTGGCGGTGGTGATGCTAGTGCTGGTTTAGGGCTTGCAACTGGTATGGCTTTGGGAGCAGTGGCTGTGAGTGCAGCTACATGTGGTGGTGGTGGTGGTGGTGGTGGTTGTGGCGGCGGCGGTGGTGGTGGTGGTTGTGGCGGTGGTGGTTGTGGCGGCGGTGGTTGCGGTGGTTGTTGAAGCCACTGTGTTTAAAATTATCAAGTATATTTAGAATTTATAAATTCATTCATATTTGTAATACAAAATAAGAGATTTCTTGTTCTGAATTCTTGGCGTGCTGGTAGATGATATTAAATGTTTGTCTTGATAGTCATGATGTCATTCTTATTTTCTTCATAATTATATCTAATTGTCTAATCCGACCATATTAATTTCTGGAATCTCTCTCCCAAAACAAAATATCATATTTTTTTCATATCCCGTTTGAAAATCTGCTTACTATAGTAAGAGGACATTTACTTACATTCTAATTAACACACCTAGTTAACATATACTAATTAACAAGAAACGTGCAATTAAGTCAATGGGTGCATATCCCAATTAATTGAGTGTGAGACCAATCTTTTAAATAGCGGCACTGTAGCGACGCTATAGCGCGTTATAGCGGAATTTTGAAGATAAACGCTGCATCGCATCGAAATTTAGTATTTGATGTTTAATTTAGCCATTAACCATTAACCACGTTAATGGTTGAAGTTCAATTGACTTCTATTTTTTTTAATGATTAATTTAGCTTTTTGACGTTTAATTTAGTCATTAAGAATTAACCGTTAACCACGTTCTTCAATTTTGTTTTTTTTACTTCAATTGACTTCCACTTTTTGTTTACTTCTTTGATTGATTCATATTTGGACAGATATGAATGTACAGTAACTTTTGTCACAATTTGAGACTTTCGGTTTTCACGATTTGAATTTGGATCCCTTGGAATTGGGTTTCGTGGTAATCGAATTCAAATAGTCACATTTAATTTGAGCATTATGTCTTGATATTAATTATTACGTAGTCTTTATATTTAAGTCGGACTCGTTTTGTTGCTTCGCAATACGCATTTTTTGGCAGCGATTCGGTGAATGAAGTGGAATTAGGCGGCATAGATGAGGATGAGGAGAATAAGAGCGTTGCAAATTTTACTAGAATAAACGAAGAACGCCGGTCTTCTTATGCCGATACAAGATTTGAGGTTTAATTTTTACTGCTTCCCTTTTAGTTTTTTTTTTTTTCAAATTTTAAATGACGACTGCAGTTAATATACGTGTTTTCTATTATGAGCGCCAAAGTTCTGACCCTTTTTTTGTAAAAATTTTTTAAGGGAAGGACTTATTTGTAATTTTGTGTTTTTTCAGGGGGTAGGAGAAGGATTAGAATCCTTTTCTGATTATGATCGCGCGAGCACTTTCTTGAAGGTTCTTTTTCGAAAATCATTTCATCAATACATATTAAAAAAAAAATTTATTTCATTAATTATTCCCTTAATGGTTATTCTTTTTATTTTTCAGTAAAGTAGGCGTGTTAGTGAACCTCTTGTCGCGATGGATTCTCGTGCAACATTTTCTCACGAAAGTAAGGCTCCTCACCCTTCCAAGAACTACAAAATATCAAATTCAGCCTCTTTACTAGTTTCTTGGATTATTTATTTATGAAATTATTCATGCTCGGCACCTTCAGATTTCTCCAAAAACCAAAATCAATTTCAAAATGGTCAAAATTCCTTGAGAATGATGTAGTGTGATAATAAGGTTCCATTCAAAGAGACTATGCTAGTGCTCGGTCATTAAAAAATAGAAAATTAAAAAAATGTTAGTTTTACTTTTATTATGCTGTTCTTTTTGTCGCTTAGAGTTTTTCTTTTGTCAATTTGATGTTTAAGATGAAGATGTTTAAAATGTTTTTAACTTGGAATATTTCGTGCATTTTGATTTCGAAATTTACTGTATTTTTAGATGAAGAGAGACTGTTTTTAAGATGAAAAGAAACTATGAAATAATGTGTTGTTAAAATATGCGAGTTAACTTGATTTTACTATGTTTTCATATAAATATATTGTCATATCTAATATTTGAATACCATAAATACAAATCACAAGATATGAACTATTCAATACATGTGAAATAACATGAGTCCGTGATTATTAAAATATTTGGAATTTTTGTTTGAAAAAATTGTTCAAAGGAAAGACATAAATTGCGCAGGGAAAATATATGTACACGCTTGCAATTGCACGCACTTTCTGCAAATACAAACACGTACCACAAATACTAGATATGTATACAAATATAAACTACCAATACAAATATGAAGTACGAATACGAACACAAACACAACAAAAACTGAAAATGAATACCAATACCAATCTCAATACGAATTGCGTAAAAAAATACAAATACAAAAACACACGAAGATGCAAATACAAATACGTAAACGGAATACAAATACAAGTAAAAATACCGAATACAATTACATAATACAATTGCGCAATACCAACACAAGTACGAAGTATAAAAATGAAGTACGAATATGAACGCGAGTACGAATACTAATACGATTATGAATTACAAATTATGAATTGCGGATTACAAATTACGAATTACGAAATGCCAAATCCTAAATCCTAAAACCGAAATTCGAAATTCGAAATCCGAAATCCGAATTATTGAATACTAAATACGAAATACGAAATACAAGTACATATACAAATACGAAAAAACAATACGAATACGAAAAACGAATACAAAATACGTACAAAAATATGAACATGAATACGAAAAACGAATACAAAATACAAACATAAATACAACACAAATAGGAAAAACGAATACAAAATACAACACAAATACGAACACCAATACGATTATGAATTAAGAATTATGACTTACGGATTACGAATAAAACCTAAACGTAAACCCTACCCAAGATCTTAAACCGTAAACCCTAAACAATGAACCATAAATATGAAATACACAATACAAACTGCGGAATAAGAATATACGAAACACGAAAACTAAATACAAATACAAATACACAAAAAAACAATTACACATATAAATTATAAGACGAATACAAATACGAAATACAGAATTAACAAATACAAACACGAAAAAGAAAAAAAAACACCAATACGAACTAGGAAATACGAAATACGAATTACGAATAAGGAACTAAGAAATACAAAATACAAAATACAAAATATGAAATACGAAATACGAAATAAGCATAACAACAAGAATATAAATATGAAGACGGGATACGAATACAATCGAATACAAATATGAAATCGAAAAACAAATAGCAATAGCAATATCAATAGAAATTCCAATGCAAATACAAATATATAGATCAAATTGATATATAAATACAAATATCAAATACAATTACCGAACACCAATACAAACTACGTATACGAATACGAAATACCAATACGAATACGAAAATGAAAAACAATATGAATACGAGCACGGCCGTATGCAAGAACACTAATACTAATACGATTAGGAATTAAAAATTACGAATAACGAATGACGAATTACGAAATACGAAATCATACGAGTAAAAATACGAAATACGAATACGCGAATAAGAATAATATACGAATACAAATACACGAATACGAATATACGGACACGAAATATAAATACAAATACAACTAAAAATACGAACAATTCGATATATTTCGGTAATGAGATTATGTTAATTACAACAAAACATAAAAATACTAACACAAATCAGGAAAAATCAGGAAAAAATAGTACGTGATTTTTTTTTTTACAACGAACTCGCGCAATTGTGCGGGGACCACCCTAGTTTAATTTAAGTCAGAACTTCCACCTATAAACATAATCAGCGCTTATTATCTCGCTATATGACAATTATATCAACGGTCACTTGAAGAGAGTAAAAAAAAGCAAGAAATAGAGAGAACTAGGCATATTGGGCCTTTCTTGGGCCGTATGATCAGCAAATATTTCTCAAATGATTTTTTTCTTTTCTGTTTGTTTATTGGGAGGAACATAAAATAAATCAGTTATAAAAATCCACCCTGTTAAAATGAAAAATATATATTAGAAGAAGAAGAAAACGACGTAAAATTAATATCTTGTGTCCAATAGAAAAAAAATAAATACTACAAAAACAATTAGGCTCTGCCCAAAAAATCCTGTAAATCTATTCGGTAGTGTTATTAATAGGAAATACTTTTATTTCGAACGGGAAATTTAAACATGAATCATAATAAAAAAAAAAATCTTTTTCAATTCATACAAAATTTGAATGGTTTTGAATGAAATTTTCAATAACTAGTAATTATTTAACTTGGCAATCGATTATATTTTTTTTATGATCAGGGTTATAAGTTGCGGTTACCACCAGAGGAAAAATGGGAGCTTGGTATTAATCCCCTAATATGTACAGGACTTTCGAAAAACCCTTTGAACAAATCTTCGGCTTGCTTTGCATAGAAGTACACGCAATATATTAAGATAAATAGGGATTTTTTTTTTGCATTGTAGAAAAAAAATGGCTAGGGTTATGACTATGTTGATTCAACAAGCCAACATTTCTGGCTATCCAATAATCTCGTCCATCTTCGGTGTATTATTCGTGCTATGCATATTAGCCGTAGTTATCTTCAACTGCAATGAAGGCTCCGGTTCAAAAAGAAGACGTTACGGTGGTGGCGGCTGGGGCGGCGGTGGTGGCGGTGGATGTGGTGGCGGCGGTGGTGGATGTGGTGGCGGTGGTGGTGGCGGATAAAAGATCCTTGTAAATATAAATTGGATAATGATTGTTATGGGTCTCTTTATTCTTAATTAATCATCGGTTTGTAAAATTCAAACTAAATTATGTGTGCATATTTGATGTATAATTGAAATTGTTTTATCTTATTTTGCTATTGCTTCGTGCTTGGCTTGGATGCCTATTTAATTTGTGTAAATATAAATTGTTGATGATTTTCCATAGTTTTAATCATATATTGAAAGTCTTCTTAGTTGGAGTTGCCTTTTCAAATATAAAAATTTATCGTACTTCAATGATAATAATTTATTTGGAGATCGAATGTTGTTTTTTTTAAATCTGTTTTTTTTAAGGAATTTTAAAATCAGGTTAATATAGACAATTTTAATCCTGATTTTATGTGAAATTAAGATTTTGCTTCTGAAGTTGTTGCTTCTTTATTGGAAGCACCCAATATTTCATGAATTTGCAAGTCAGACGAGTTTGTATTACTTGAGAAATCTTCTGTGCTTAATTGCTAATTTTGTGTTGGTCATGAATAAGGTTAAACTTATGATCTAAAGAAAATGAATTTGCTCCAAATAAAATATTATGTATATTTTCTAGAAGAAAATTTGTGTTTCACGAATCCAAGTAGATGGAATCGTAACGAATGGGGTTTTAGTTCTTCACACTTGAGATGATCATGAATCATTTTTCCGTGCGTAACATGATACTTAGATATAATCTTCACACTTGAGATGATCTGTAACGAATCGGGTGTTATCTGAAACACGGAATTTGATGTGAATCATCAAGATATAAATTGTTCCTTTCGAGAGAAAGAGATATCCCTTAGGCCTATCGATGAATTGATCAACGAAATCTCTGGCCAGAGTCAATGATATTAATAATTAATATCGATTGTGTTTGTTGATTCAATTCGATATCGAGACAATAAGTTTAGTCAATCAAATTATAAGGATGACTATTACCATGTCTTTTGATTGACGGATATCGTGAACAAGAGAACTAAACATCACCGTTCGAGATGGGTATAAATAATCACAATCATTTTCGTTTTCAACATGGGAAAGCTATGATGGATTACTTCCTAGATCCCTTTCATGAGCCCATGAACTTAGGCATAAGTTTACTACCATTGCTTGATACGAACCTACGCGGTCACACATAGAGATGTTTTATTTCGGGCATAAATTTCAATCTCTAAGGTTATGTGTACATGAGATGTACACTAGATATTAACACTCGTGTGTTGATGGTGCGAGATTTGATCTTCGTGGCTGAATATCATATGCATTCGATAGATAAGTCGATCCCGAAGTTGCATGAGATGCGATATAAATTTGAATAGGAGATGCTTGTAGCATCCGGGGAATCCAGAGCATTGAGATGCGTGGATGTCCTTGTAATTCAAAAGCGGGATCGAAAGAAATAAATGTCTAAGGGTATTTTGGGAAAATGTTTTCCAAACAGAAAGTTCGGACAAGGAGTTGTCCAAACTAATGACTCAAAGAACGGTGAAATCCGAGGAGGATTAAACCTAGAAGTTGATTGCTTCTTTTGGCATTGCCGTCTTGGCCATATAAACGAGATACGCGTATCTAGATTCCATATGATGGATTGCTAGAATCATTCGAATTAGATTCGATTGATTAATGCGATACTTATTTATTAGGCAAGACGACAAAGGGCGTCATTCTCCAAATGTTGGAGAAAGATCCAACGAATTATTGGAAATTACATTTAGATGTAAATGTTTCGATAAGTTCCGAGGCAAGAGGAGGCTATCGGTATTTTGTTACGTTTACGGACGGTTAAAGTAGATACGGTAATATATGTTTAATGCGTGCCGAAGCGGAGACTTTTGAAAGGTTCAAAGAGTTTCAAAAACCAAATACAATATCGACTTAGCAAGAAAATCAAAGCACTTTGATAGGATCGTGGAGGCGAGTATTTGAGCTACGCACTTCGATAGGATCAAAGAGGCGATATTTGAGTTATAAGTATTGATGATCATTTATGATTGTGGAATCGTTTCACGATTATCTTCATTTCGGAACATTGAGATGTATTCGAAAAGAGGAAATGAACGCATGTTAGACATGGTTCGATAAATGATAAGTCAAACGGATCTCCCAAAAATATTTTGGGGATACGCCCTTGAGACAGCGGCACTTATGAATGGTTGCATATAAGAGATGGATCATAAACCTTCTAATCGGTACAAAAGACGCCATATGAGATATGGATCGGAACGGTTCCGAAGTTGTCATTTGTGCAGATTTGAGGATGTGAGTATATTTCGAAATTTGTTTCGGTTAAACTCAATCCCAAATCTGAAAATTGTTCGTTTATCATATATCCTTAAGGAAACTAAAGGATATTAATTCTAACGTCCCGGCGAAAATGAAATTTTCGTAGGTCGAAGAGATGCCTTCTTGGAGGAGGACTTAATGCGCAAAAGTTTGGAACTTTATGCTATTTATCTCTATGCGGGCTAGTGGGAGTAGAATAAATTTCGAAAGAGTTTGAGATCTGAAAAATGAACATTGAGCCGACGAAAGTTGACATAAATTCATCAAGAGTTGATGAACGCGAGTCCAACACAAAGGAATTTTTCATAGATCAAGTAGGCTATGTCATAAGCCGATAAATACGGATTTATCGTAGCTAATGATGATAGATCGAAATCATATGATGATTCGATATCCGACAAGGAGGTTATGAGAATAACGGTTCCACATGACATGGTGCCATGAAATCTGAGATTCAATCCGTGCAAGTTATCAAGTTTGGAACTTGATTTCTTCACTTTCTGGGTTAGACCCGTGAAATGTGAATAGGTTTTCAAGGAGAAAAACATGACATGGATAGGAATTAGCATATATGTAAAGCGAGGCTTGTAGCGAAGAGTTTCATGTAATTCATAATCGAACTATGAAGAAACGTTTTCGCATGTTGCCATGTTTTCATATTCTCGAAATTCTTGTTGTCATGGTCGCGTATTATGATTATGCGATATGACAAAATGGATGTCAAAACCGAATTTCTTTGCATAAATTTTATGATAGGATGTGTATTTGACACAACCTTTCGGTTTTGTCGATTCATAAGAATCGGGGATTGGATATGCACGCTTTAACGATCCATATGATGGATTAAAGAAAGCTTCTCGGAATTGGATTATTCGTTTTGACAAAGTTATAAACTGTTATAACATTATCGGAACAAATAAAAACTTTGTGTACGCATGAAGGTTAGTGGGAGCCACGTTATATTTCTTGTAACGACAAAGGATTTAGGCGAGACCGCTTATGAATTAAGCGTGAAAATCTATTATGATAGATCTAAGAAGTTTCTCGTTCTAGATTATAGCACGTATATCGACATATTGTTGAAAATAATTTTCAACATATAACTCCTTGGAGGAGTTAAAGTGAAAAATGTCGAATGGCAGAATTTTCTACGGCTCGATGTGAGACATCAAGCATGGCGAAAAGTAATGATATGATGCTTGATAACACGTAAAATAGGTCGTTTAAATGTGTAATTTCAATCTTACGAGTTAATCAAAACAATTTATAACAAATACTAATCAAAGTGATAAGTATAGGTTCGATCCAAGGAAATTTTCCGTATAATCGAATTTCAATTCTAGAATCATTTCTACTGTTCCAGAGACTATAATATTTTGTCACAATGAAGATATAAACTTTATAAGGCTCTGGTAAAAATTTCACTTTCACACACACAATTTTCGAATTTATGAAATTTATAGATCACAAGGGTATTTTAGGCACAAATCAAATTCCAGAAAAATATAGATCAGAAAACAAGATCTCAAATTTGGCACAAAGATTCACAATTTAATAATAAGAGAGAGAACAGAAGAATTTCACAGGTTTGATATTTCAGTAAAAAGTAATGAGCGAATTACAAATAGGTCCCTGGAAGATTACAGAATAGTCCATGCAGTTTTGAAATTGAGTAACAGATTTCAAAAATTCAGATCAAATAGGAAATTGCATGAAATTGATTGATTCCAAATGTATGTTAAACTAGAGATTCATATCTAAACGGTGATGACAAACAATGAATATTATCAGATCTAAAAGTTCCTCAAACAGATAAAACAAATCAGCACCAGAATTTGAGTATTTCACAAATGGAAAATAGGAAAAATGCAAGAAAAAATCTACAAAAATTCCACAAACTATATTTCACAGTATATAACAAGTTCACAAAGAGATTTCGATCAGATCTAACAATTCCTAATTAAAATCCTAAACTAGAGAAAGAAAATACCGAAAAAGTGATGAAATGGAGTCCAAGATCTCGTCTTGGCGATGTCCTCGTGCCTTCACGCCTTGAGAGGAGGTGAGAGGAGGAGGAGAGAAACTTCGTATCCGGTTCGGAGAAAGTGGAGAGAGGAAAAGCTCCTCGGATCGGCCTCGGAAACCGTGCTAAGGCACGATCTTCTCGGCGAAAATGGCTCAACGATGAGCAAAGGGAGCTAGAGAGCTCTCAACAATGGAGGGGGAAGAGGCTAAGACCTTACCTTCCCCAAGAATGGAGTGGTTGACCCAAGAGGTCCAAGGGTGAGTTGAGAGAGGAGTTTTGGGTATCTTTTATAGGAGAAAAGAGGGGGAAACAATTTGAAAATTCCAGATCTAAGATTGCAAGTTGCATGGGTAGTTAGAGCAAGTTGCACTGAATCCAATGGTCCAAATTTCATCCAATTTGGCCAAAGTATGAGGGATAAAACCCAAAAATACCCCTGAGATCATCTCCAACAGATTCAGATTAATTCATCTTTAAATCATCCAAAATTCATCAGGAAATTCGTTCATCTCCATTTGGTCATAAAATGGACAGAGATGGGCTTTTATTTTCTTCTATATTCCTTCTTTGGGCCTGGGTAATGGAGGTGTCCTTTCGACAATTAATGGAGAGGAGAATGAGTCGCTTGGCTCCAAGATTGGAGGTTTGAACTGCCTTAATCGATTCTCTGTGGCGTACGTACTGTAGCTCAGCGTGTAAAGAGAGAGAGAGAGAGAGGGATGTCAGCACCTTGCAGCGTAGGTTACACACTATACAATTCACACAAGATCGGGAGCACAGTACTCTGTTGACTGGTCACTGTTAATCCGCTACAAAGAAATTATTGTGGTCTTGCGTGTAGCGAACAGGCGACAGAGCGTCAAACGGGTCTGTTAAGTTGCTTACGGATTCTCTTCGGCCACAGGGGATATTGAAGGTCATTTTAGCTTACAGATTTGTTGTCCTTGCTGAAACGAGTCAGTTCTGACCCATTTGCGTCCATTCGTGTAACGGATCACGTTCTTGACCCGTTTGGAATGAAAGCTCGATTTCTCTCTCATGCTTCCGTCAAATATCATCATATGATATATCAAATCGATCGGCACGACGAGACCGATCCATCTACAATTCTGGTTTTGCGAGATATTGCACTTTTCACCTGCCATTAATACAAAAACAGAATTTAAAGTATTTAATCTCAATAAATTGGAATTATGAATATTTGGTATACTTTAATCATATTTATGTATTTAAATTCTATATTTTGTGCATGTAAAAAGTGATGAAAAATCCCCTTATCAATGCTTTACATTTGATGTGAGGATCTATTATATCTGCCATGATATGTATGTGACTGTACGTCGTACATATGAAGCGTCTAATTTACCGTTATTAAAATCCAAGGGAATCACACGAGTTTCAATGTAATGCGATTGCGTGAGACTAACTCTTGTGAATGTATGATGGTTATACGTATATATACAAAATGGTTATGTATATTTAAACCCATCGCGATTTATATTGATAGCGGTGAAGTGTGTACTTGAATACTTTGCGAAAGAATTCGGGATTTTATTTTATCTATAATGGTGTGGAGGACGGATTGGTTATAAAGAGTTATACCAACGGCAGTTTCCAAACATGTAGCACGACTTTCGATCACGAAATGTGTACGTGTTTTGCTTACACGAAAATGTGGTTATGTGGAAGGGTTCCACACCACCAATGGTTTAAGATTCTATTTACGGAGGCGAGTATATTGCGGTTATTAATCGCAAAAGTGAAAGAAAATATGGCTTAAGAATTGACTTGGAAGAATTTATATAAATAGACAAATCTGCTGTCAGAAGTATGTCCGTTCGGAACGAACTTGGAGTGCGTTCGAACGGACTTTCCTATCTGAAGTCAGAACAGTGTGCGTTCGAACGCACACTTAAAGTGCGTTCAGAACGGACTTAAGTTCTATATATATGAAATTCTGATTTCGTTTTAGGTTAAGTCTTTTTCTGACCTAGGGTTTTGAGCCGTCGTTTCTCTTCTTCTTCTTCCACAGTATTCAGATTAGATCTGAGAGATTGAGAGGGAGAATTGAGAAAAGGATTTGAGAGATTCAATCGTGACGTCGACTAGAACGGCGTTGGTGATTTCCGATCGGTCGAAATCAAGGTGGACACGAGTAGAGGGACTGCACTAGCATTCCTTGGAGAAGGTTCACGGATTTGGAGAAGTAATCGACACGTACTAACTTGTACGAGGTAATTATCTCCGAAACTCTTCCTTTTTCGGTGGTTTTCGGGCGTGATCCAGGTAGAATTAGGTTACGCACGTGAACTAATTTCCGCTGCACACTATGATAATCGTGTGCGTAACCCTACAAAAAGGAAGCGGTATGGATCAAGGATACATGACCAAACTCAAAGTAGTCACGAGTTATCGGATTTATGGTGGTGGATTGCGTGAGATGCAATAGTACAAGCCAAAAATGTCGAGGTCACAACCAATTCTAGCCAATACTCAGAAAATTTCATTTGATCCGAGAAATTTTATGCAATGATGTGATCGTAGGTATATGGAAATGTTCCAAACCTTACGAAGATTAACACTAGCGGCAACGTGCGGACCCGTTTACAAAACCGCTCTCTCTGGTCGCGCGTGACTATCATGCGATGACTCTGGTCGCGCGTGAAACTTTTGAGAAATTCAAAGAGTTTCAACATGAAGTAGAACTTCAACTGGGCAAGAAAGTAAAAGCCATTCGATCGGATCGAGGTGGTGAATACTTGAGCTATGAGTTTGAGGACTATCTTCGAGATTGTGGTATAGTATCACAATGGACTCCACCCGGTACACCCCAATGGAATGGAGTGTCCGAGAGGAGGAATCAGACCGTGTTAGACATGGTTCGATCGATGATGAGTCGAACGGATTTGCCAAAGTCATTTTGGGGTTTAGCACCTCAAACAACTGCTCATTACTGAATAAAGTTCCGTCCAAATCGTTTTGAAAAGACACCATATGAATTATGGCATGGCATGGTGCCATTATTGTCTTATCTTAAGATTTGGGGCTGCGAGACAGACGTCAAACTCGAGCCAAGATCTAACAAATGTTTATTTGTGGGGTATCCCGAGGATACTAATTTTACTTGCCTAGCGAAAACAAGGTTTTCGTGGTTTGACGAGAATACTTCTTAGAGAAGAAATTCCTAGATCATCAAGCCAGTGGGAGTAAAAATTGATCTCGAAGAAATTCGAGAACCACATAGTGAACAAGTTAGTATGGAACAAAATTCTGAGTTACCATTGGATGGTAAACAAGTGGTTATGTCTTCACGCTCCATTGGGGAGCTGTTGTTTGGATAAGATCCAAACAGAAGACGGTGGCTGATTCTACAACTGAAGCGGAATACATCGCGGCTTCGGAAGCCGCAAAGGAGACTGTCTGGCTACGACAGTTCGTGATGGAACTTGGCATTTTGCCAAGCATCTCGGATCCCATGGATGTATATTGTGACTATAACGGAGCAATAGTACAATCCAAGGAACCGCGAGCGCATCACAGGTCCAAACATGTATTCCGGCGTACCACATGATTCGTTAGATTACGAAGAGAGGTGACGTGAAAATAATAAAGATACCTACTGATAATAACGTGGCCGATCCATTTACGAGCACTATCATGTGCCAAGCATGAGCAGCATGCTAGGGCGATAGGATAGGGATATCTATCGTAGTGTTAGATTGGGTGTTTTATTTATGTTTCTCATTGCATAAGGGGATTCGATCAGCCTAGTGCAAGTGGGAGAACATTTATGTTTCTCATTGCATAAGGGGATTCCATCAGTCTAGTGCAAGTGGGAGAACATTTATTATGCCCTAGGCCTGTTATTTGGATTGTATTTGTTTGAGAAACAGATATCTATATTATTATTCATAATATGACCTAAACCTTCATATTTCAAAAATTTTAAATAACAAGAAAGTGTGTGAGAGGTTATTCGATTATAATAATCGGATAGACCTTGAATTTTATTCTAGTTTAGTGCATCGAGTCAGTTGAGAATAATATGTTGCATGGCCATAGTCTGGCATATTGATTCGTCAACTGAATGATAGTAAAACCACTAAACGGAATGAATATAATTCTAAAACGTCCCTGGTGTATAAAGTTGTTCATAGGTTTGAACCAGGTAGTCCATTCACTGAATGGAGACTTTTACATACACTAGCATATTCGTAGATGAGATGATCAGGTTTTACTGATCTGGGACGGTAGCGTCGATTTTAGAATATGGATATACGTGGTATCGTATATTGGACAGACCACTATATGAGTTTGTGACATGGTCAGAGTCATTGGAGACGAACTCATATCCAGATAGTGCGTTTTAGTTCTTCATACTTGAGTGATCTCATGGATACCTAGTATGTGAAAAGGCAATGCTTTGATATAATTGACCCTACGCGTAACTGTGTAGCAGTGATTACTATTGCGTATTGTTTTTAGCATAGGCAAAGGATGTGAGATTGCAAGATAGGAATTGTTCCTTTCTAACCTTGAAAAAGGATAGAGGGAGATATCTCTCGGGCCCCTCGAGTGAATTGAGATTGATGAAATGCTTGGCCAAGCTCGATGGAACTCATGGAGTTCGCATTGTAATTATCAATCTAATTCTTATCGGGAAAGAGTATATCTGATCAAAAAGAATAGAGGATGACTTGAAGTCTTAGACTTCACCGTGACTCTTTTGATCAGAAGATATCGCGAACAAGAGGACTAGTAACACTTATCTGAGCTAGGTATGAAGATGTACTGCATCTTCATAAAGGTGTTCTCCACCTTTTTCGTGCTAATTCTGGATAGGTATTAACGGCAGTCTAGTGCTCGCAATACCTTGTGGAATGCTGCCATGTCCACTGCCAGTCTTAGACGAACCTACAAGGTCACACCAAGATTTCGTAATATATCGGATTCTCAAGATAATGCTCACCAATAAGTTTGTTGGACAAACAAAATGGAATCACGTGTGATTAGATCTCACGACATATGTTGGACATATGGCCAAGTTGATTAAGTCTTAATCCAAGAGGGAGTTTGAAAGAAAATATGGCTTAAGAATTGACTTGGAAGAATTTATATAAATAGACAAATCTGCTGTCAGAAGTATGTCCATTCGGAACGAACTTGGAGTGCGTTCGAACGGACTTTCCTATCTGAAGTCAGAACAGTGTGCGTTCGAACGCACACTTAAAGTGCGTTCAGAACGGACTTAAGTTCTATATATAAGAAATTCTGATTTCGTTTTAGGTTAAGTCTTTTTCTGACCTACGGTTTTGAGCCGTCGTTTCTCTTCTTCTTCTTCCACAGTATTCAGATTAGATCTGAGAGATTGAGAGGGAGAATTGAGAAAAGGATTTGAGAGATTCAATCGTGACGTCGACTAGAACGGCGTTGGTGATTTCCGATCGGTCGAAATCAAGGTGGACACGAGTAGAGGGACTGCACTAGCATTCCTTGGAGAAGGTTCATGGATTTGGAGAAGTAATCGACACGTACTAACTTGTACGAGGTAATTATCTCCGAAACTCTTCCTTTTTCGGTGGTTTTCGGGCGTGATCCAGGTAGAATTAGGTTACGCACGTGAACTAATTTCCGCTGCACACTATGATAATCGTGTGCGTAACCCTACAAAAAGGAAGCGGTATGGATCAAGGATACATGACCAAACTCAAAGTAGTCACGAGTTATCGGATTTATGGTGGTGGATTGCGTGAGATGCAATAGTACAAGCCAAAAATGTCGAGGTCACAACCAATTCTAGCCAATACTCAGAAAATTTCATTTGATCCGAGAAATTTTATGCAATGATGTGATCGTAGGTATATGGAAATGTTCCAAACCTTACGAAGATTAACACTAGCGGCAACGTGCGGACCCGTTTACAAAACCGCTCTCTCTGGTCGCGCGTGACTATCATGCGATGACTATGGGTATGGAGATACCTAGAGGAGGAAGAATATAGTAGAGTGTAGTTATCTAATACGATAGTCCTCACAGGTTATGGGTATGGAGATACCTATAGGTAAACGCTGCATCGTCCCAATACTTAATCCATATGACTGCATTTTAAAAAATGTGTTTACTTAAATTTTTATGCATTCATCTTACATGAAAATTGTGTGCGGGTTGTGTAATATGATTACATGAACCCTGATTTGAGCTTGTGTGGATGTCGGCATAATACGTGATTATGTGCAGCGAAACCATCACACCTAAAGTTTCATTTCTAAACATCCCTAGTCGCGGGTCAGTTTGCTTAAGAGAGAAGCATTTCTATTATCCGATAATAGACTGAACGCGTACACTAGTACGTTAGCCGAGGAGATGATTATGTTTTGCTAATCATAGGACAAGGTGCTTGTCGAATCGGGAACGTAGATATATGCTAGGTGACATATATTGGATATGACCGAAACCGCGAGACCATGACATGGTTTAGTCATTATGGATGGACTCGTGACGAGTAAGGTATTAGGTTCTTCACACTTGATGGGACCATTGATTGCGTTACGTGCGTAACACAATTATTTGATATGATCTTACGCCTGTCGTAACAGGGGGCCAAAAGGGTCATCATTGGGTATTGTCCGAAACACGGAATTCAATGTGAGTCTCCAAGATAGGAATTGTTTATTCCGAAAGGAAGAGATATCTCTTAGGCGCCGTTCGATGAGTCGATTAACGAAATCTGCAGCCGCAGTCAATGATATTAACGGTTAATATCGATTGAAATTTGTTAACTCAACTCGGAATCGGAGAATTAGTGTTGTTAATCAAATTATAAGGATGATTATCACCATGCCTTTTGATTAACGGATATCGCAAACATGAGAACTAATAACCGCTATTCGAGATAGGCACAATGATCACAATCATTTTTCGTTTTAACATGGGTAGCCATGATGGAGTTACTAGATCCCGCTCATGGGCTTGTAATGCGTAACAGCTTACTGCCATCGTTAAACGAACATGCACGGTCACACAACGAGTCGTACTATGTCGGGCTTGATTGCAATTTTTGGCACATAGGATGTGCATGGCTTTAGCGTATATGATACGCGGGCTAGATTCTCTACTATAGTGTATATGTGATATACATGAGTACCTTTTAGTTAGATCTGAAACTGAGTGGGAGACTGAAGTAAATACAGTTTTGGATCAACGGTAAAATGGTACACATAAGGATAAACGAACGCACGCGTTCGTGGGCATAAATAATGTGTATATTAGATGCACATATGTATATTGGATATACATAGTTAAATTGATAAGAAACGGTTATATTAAGAAAACCAGAAAATCAGTTTAAACAGTTTTAGTAAAACTGACATAACTTTCAGATAACGACTCCAATTTGAATGGTTCAAATTGGGTTAAATATATAATAAGATTATCTAGAACTTTCATGTCGAAATATATTTCATTTGAGCGATGTATCAGTGTCGTTTTAATGGAATACCGAAAGGGTGCGACAGTTTGACATATAGTTAGTAAAACTGTCATAACGTTCGTATCCGAACTCCAATTGGTCTGGGATAAATTGGGTTGGAAATATAATAAGATTATCTACAACTTTCGTGAAGATTTGAAGTCGGTTTAAATGATTTAATAATTTCATTTCAACAGAATACTGAAAGGGTGTGTGCAGTTTTCTGTGTGAAAAGGTGTATAATAGTTATACATACTTTTTGGTCCATAATTATCCTATTTAGTATATATAGGATGTTTCTCTCTCCTCCATTCAGTTAATTGAAGTTAATTGAAGTTAATGGAAGTTAATTGAAGTTGAATTCAGATAATTCATTCTATCAAAGAGTTGAAAGAGTGCGATGAGAAAGAGAGAAAGAGAAAAGGAGTTTTCTCGGAATAAAGAATCAAACGCGATCATGCAAGTTCGCCGGTGCATCGTCTAGGCAGGTACATCCGCGACCGAGGTGCTACGACTCACGGTGGATACAAGTAGAGGAGTTCGCACTTCGTGGCTCTTCGTTTTGTGATCAAAACCGGAAAAGTAATGGAGCAAAAGGCTGTGGAAGCGTGTGGGCATGGAACGCACGAAGACAACCGGAGACGTGTCAAAACGGTGGGAAACGTGTGGTATGGGACGCACGGGCTAGTCACTAACGTGACACCGGAGAAGGAAAGGATGCGAGCGATCAACCCGTCGTGTGTGATCAATTTCACGCTGGTAATCGTCTATCCTACTTTGCATCGTACTCTCGAAGTCGAGGCGTGATCTCGGATTTTGGGAACCGGACCGGGTCTTCATATCCGCTGCGCGGGCCCGGGGTCGGATCGATTCCCCACATATATATGATATTCTCACCTGATGTTTCTCTCCCTGGTTCATTACAGATTTAGATTCATTCTTGTGAGACAAGGAAAAGAGAAAGAGAGAAAATTCCATTAGAGAGATTTTGTCAAGCAAGTTTGTGACAAATTTTAGGGGTATTTGTCACATCCGAGAGACGCTAGCTCGAAGTGGATACGAGTAAAGAAATCTCACTTGAGATTTTCTGTGGTGATCAAGGTCGAGCAAAGTCGGAGACGAACCGGAGAAAATCCGGTTGTATATGACAAAAAGGAGCTTCGAGCAAGGTGTCGAATGGCGCGGGCGTAGGACGTGCGTGTTGCCAGGATCGAAGCGAACAAGGAGTAACTATGTGAACAAACCGTCTCCGTGATCAATTTCATGCGGTACGTCTCTATGTATATAAGAGTTATATTCATAGATAGTTTGCATTTCATGATTTGTACTTTCGAATCGTCGACGTGGTCCTCGGGGTCGGGTCGGACCGGGTCTCTCAATCAGCTACGTGGGACTCGGTAGCGACACCGATACCCAACACGACTTGGGCAACATTCCCGAGTCATCTCTTTTGTTCGTCCTAAAAGATTTAATAAAACTACTTCCAATTTATAACACATCAACGTCATGGGACAATCAAACAAATAATATGGTTTGGAATTGGAACTCGAAAGGGGTTTATACCTCCAAAACAACATCCAATTTCATAAGGAATCCGGGTATAAAATCGTCTTGGTATAAGGACCTTCGGAAAATGCAAGTGCCGCCACAAATTCACTTCTTTCTATGGCTAACATTTCACAATATATTGAATACGGTGGATGTGATAGATCGTAAAGGATTCCAAAACGACAAAATTTGTCATCTATGCAAAAGAGAGCAAGAATCAGCAAAACATCTATTTCTACAATACTCATTCTCAAATGCCACATGGAGACACATCGAACGAATATCCTTGCCCCCGATTAGAATGTTAAACCCATAATCGACCAAACTAACATGGCTAACAAATCGTGGAAGACTAAACCAAGAAGACAAAAGACCGTGGAAATCGATGTGGACGGCAACAAATTGGACAATATGGAAACAAAAAAACGCAAGGATTTTTCAAGGTCATATCATGCAACCCCAAATGGTGGCCCAAAAAGTTTTCGAGGAAGCGATTCAATGGGTAAAACTAGGCAAAATATTTTGGTTAAACATGACAACTTAGGTGATTTTACCATTTTTCTTTTATGTTTATAAACTATGTAATCATGTTCTTTTTTTATTTCTTAATACAAGTCAATGAATAACCAAGAGGTTTTCTTTTTTCAAAAAAATATATCATTAATATATATTTAATTAATTTTATTTAGGAATTAGAAATGCACCTATTAAATAATTTTAAGATATTTAAAGAATGTGTTTTGTTATCTATTTGATATGCTTAATTGTATAAGAAGATTGAAATTGTTTATGATTTTTCTTTAGAATGATAATTCAAGGGGTTCGTTTTCAATATCGTCTCGGGTCGTTCAAACCGAGACCGGCCATGGTCACTTCGTTTCTCATTACTTCGCATTGGGTTTGGTCATCCTTTCTCAAGTATCACACCAATAAACTCTCTAAAGAATTAGAATAGGTGCACATTGGGTTTCCCAACATGTTCCACAAAAACATTGAAAACGGACATTCTTATAGTAGATGGTTCACCGATTTGTGTGTACATAGAACGCAAGCCCAAGCCGGTACATGCGGCCAATTTCGGTTGTACCAATTATTCCCTGTTAGTGATTTTGAGCAAAGTTGGTGTCCAATGACACTTTAATCCTAAATGAGATTTCCGAGCATATATTGTTACCGAGTCGTAATGTGGCTTGGTTCCGTTGTCCGAGGCAAATAGTCTGCCTATTGGTGAACCCGTCGAGAGGGAAAGATATAGGAAGGGAAATTATATCGTGCCCCTCAAACTCACTTCTGCACCCTCGATATGGAGGATTAGCAAATAATCCCCCACTTAATTAACCCAACTCCACTCAATTAATCGTTAATAAATATTATTATTAATTATTAATTCATATGTATCTTAATTTAATACTAATTAATCACTAATTAAATTTATTTGTGCTAATTAAAAATATCATTAATCACTAATCCTCCAAATCGACAATGTCGGGGGGATCTGAGGCCACAGTAAATGACCTCATATAGGAAAAGCAATCTTAGGAGGTCACCGAGATAATAGTTATAGGATAATAGGTTTATGGGATATGTGGCGGGGTCCAAACTCATTCAACATTATCTAAATAAGTAAAATTGGATGCCAAATAAAAATTAGGAATTTAATTTCATTTATTATTCTTCTAAATGATTAGATTCTGGTATTCAGTGATTCAACTGGCTGGAAAGTTCCCAGCAATTTATTGCCCCAGAAACACATGATCAATATAATATTTTAAGCTTCATTCAACGAGACTGGGTCAAAGGTTTTGCCACAGGAAAATGTTTGACATACCCCATCTCTCTCCCCCCACATCTTTAATAACGTGAATATAATTTAACATCTTAATTATATATTTAATCATAAATTAATATAATTAAATCATAAATTTAATGTTAAATAATATTTTTATAAGTTAATTTTGAAAGTGTTTAATTATATTCACGTCATGAAAAAAAATGTAAGAAAAAAATAATAGAGATGTACATCACTACTCTTTGCCGTATATTATACTTTATGTACCCACTTGAGAATTGCGTGGAAAAATTTTGGGTCATCACCAAGATCCTCTGCATTCTTTCTGGCATATTTTTTAGTTTCTCTTTCTAATGTTTTTTCCCCAGTTAATTCTCATTATACGAGTTGTTCATCTTATTTTATTCAGTCTTCTCTTATTTGTGTATGTAAATTTCGTAATTAGTGCAAGATATGACCTAGCTTAACTTTTCAGAAGTCAATAACTTGTTCTCTTAAGTTCCGAGATTTTTATAGAATTATTATTTGTGGATACAATGGCCGATATATTTAAAAAAAAAATGATGTTTTCAATAAATAAATTTGATCTTAGTCCTATAAACTATCAAGTATATTGTGTTCTCGTATTGAAATCATAATGGCATATTCTTCGAACAAATTTAACTAATTGTTCTTGAAATTTACAAACTATGCAGTACTTCAAACACAAATATCCTGCAAAAGTTGCAATCAATCATACTCAATGTCTCTATAATTATTTCATCAAAAAAAAATGTCTCTATAATTTAAAATTTTAGGCAACGTTTTTGTAACACTCACTCGTGATTTACCAACTCTTTTATTTTACATTTATCTCTAAGTTTTCTCATAAAATCACATCATCATGATTCATTATAGTTATTGACCATTAATTTTTGTGACGTGAATTCATTATATAAATTAATTGTATATTTGATCATTTAAGACATATATTGTGTATGACTATTTGTATGTGTTAGATTTAACCACTAGATATAATGATGTGCTTTAAAAATCATATTATATGTAGTAATTGTTCTTAAGTCATGTCAATATTTGGTTTTTTTAATCCAAACAGTACGATTAAAATCATACGCTTGATATTCAATGTAATGTTCACATGGCAAAGAATATGAAAAATTATTGTTAAATGATTGATGACTCACACATAAGTTATACAATTTTGTTAATTAATAAATTATTTGTTAGTATTTAATATTTCGTATATATCATATCTCTCATCCAATTAATAAATTATTTGTTAGTACTTTTGGTGTAGGTTATATTAATAATATTTTAAAAACTTTAATTTTAAAAATTCGTCTATTGTATTCTGTTTAAGTTACTATTTATTTTGACATTCATATTAGTAGAATTCGTGCATGACATTTTTTCTAATTTTAATTGTGAAGATATCATGTACAAAATTTCAACGAAAGAGAATACATATTTAATATTTAAATAATTTAATTTTAATTATTATTATTATTATTTAAAAATATAATAATAAGAAACCTAAATAATACTAAGCATGTTATATTTGTGTTATTCTTTAAACAACTTTAATACTAAAATTACAAATATATTATTGCTAAAAAGAGTAGTTCACCTAATAAAATATAAAGAGGAATTTGCAAATAACACCCTAATTTTTTTTATTTGTAAAAAAACCTTACTTTTGGATACTCAATAAAAAAATCTCCGAGCAAAGTTTTATTTTCAATTATCCCATTTAGGGGTTAACCTTAACATTTCATGGTTGTTATAATTTTGGACCAAAATACCCCTCTATTTTGCATATTTAATTTTATTGAACAAATTTTTGTATTATTTTATATTTTAAAAATATCCATAAAAATATTTTAACATCTACTAATTTCAAGAATATTATTTTTATTAATAAATATTGTAAAAGTATTATTTTTGTCAAGATATTTTCAGGAATATTATTTTGTCAAGATGCAAATTTCTGGAAATAGTAATGTCCAAATTTTTTGGAAAATTAAAAATACATATAAATAATATTTTATTCCTCAAAATTAGGAATAATTAAAAAATTAGAAATATAAATTAGTTAGTTTGATTAAAAGTAGGTTATTTAGTTTGTTTGTTTGTTAAGTCAATTTGATTAATTAGGTTATTTACATTTTTATTTTTCAACATTTTTTTAATTATTTCGAATTTTTTGTAATAAAATATTATTTAGTATGCACTTTTTTATTCAGAAATTTGTATTATTACTATTTCTAGAATTTTCACAAATCTATATTTATTATTATTTATTATTAATAAATTTATTTTTTATTTTTTATTTCCAAAAATTATTTATTATTTATTATTATTAACCATGAAAAAATGCCAGTCCGTCCGTCCGTCGTTATTTATAAAGGCCCACTAACGTCTCCAATAAAGATATTGCCGGTGCGTCTGTCGTTAACCGGGTGATGACCCGTCACATTTTATGGTATCGTGTGTAGTTCTACTAAAATAATATACTCAAAAAATACATAGTATTCCAATAAAGTATATGAAATTTAATGTATAAATTTCTATTACAAAAATATATATTGGTCATGTATAAAAAAATATTCATAGAAGATAAATTTCAATTGAAATATTATATACTTGGTAGTTTCATAAATGTATAATTTTATCCAAAAACATACAATAGTTATGTAAAAAACATTATTTTAATAAAATAAAAAAAAGGTAAACTACACATCTAGATACAAATTATTTTCAAAAAAATATATTGCAGTGATAAAAGTACATCACCACACATTTTGAAAAAATGTATATCATATATCTAAAGATATATCGTATATTTAAAAAGATACATATTTCGGAAAGTATCAACCAAACATGTGTTGTCCTTTCAGAAGATACATCGTACATGTAAAATGTGTAACACAATTTGAAAATATATAGTGCAGTTACATAATTACGTCACATTTTTAAAGGTGTCTGGCTTATCTAAAAGATGTATATCAAAATGTATATTTTAGAATATATAAACCAAATATTTATTATTTTTAAGAAGATGTATCTTACAAAATTAACAAACAAAAGGTGTTATATTGTATTTAACTTTCTTGTAATTTAAAAATATAACAATGATCAAAAGTACGTAATTATCACTTTCTAGTCTATTAACCTCCTATAATACTTTAAAAGGATACATTTGTTATTGAGATGTTAAGCAAGGATATAAATGTAATTGCCCCTAATTTATATTATATTTAATGAATGATAATGCTATTTTTTTCTTGTATATCATTATATATTTTATGATTTACAATTTAATTAACATTATAGATTTGGAGATGTGATAATAATAAATTGATTGATCTTTAATTTTTCAAATAAAATATATCCAATATATCTCAAATCCTTGATAACTATTTTTTAATTATCCTTCACATCAAACAATGAATTTCACTTTCCATTATCTAAATCTAACACATCAAACAACACATGCAAGAAAATGATATTCTCCAAATACTTAACTCTCATTTCACTTTCTCTAGAGAATACAAGAATCTTTCAAAATCCTTCAAAGTCTTTTACATCAAACGGCCCCATATTGTATTTAACTTTCTTGTAATTTAAAAATATAACAATGATCAAAAGTACGTAATTATCACTTTCTAGTCTATTAACCTCCTATAACACTTTCTTCGTTCTTCCTTACTTATCCATACATAATGAAGAAAAATATCATCCTAATACTCTAGTTAACAATTTCCAGCCACACGAATTTCACAAACAAGAGACGCACAAAATACCGAGATCTGGTCCACAAGAATACTATATTGGAAAATCACGACGGAACAACCCATTCCAAAGTTGACTTTCTCTCTCTATCCATCCACTATTAAGCCTTTCCAAACATTCAAACCATGCATTAGAAGAAGAAAGAGAGAGAAAAAAAAATGGCAAGGATTCTCAACCTTTTGCTTCAACATGATTCCTCCAATCTTTCAGAAAACCCAATCTTTCATCACATCCTACCAATCCTCCTCGTTCTCTGCGTCTTCGCAGTCGTGATCTTAAACTGCGGCGAAAAACCAAAAAGACAATATCCGCCCAACAACGTGCAATACTACGGCGCCGGCGCTCCCCCTCCCGGTTATTATCCCGGTTATCCCGCTCAAGGTTACCCTGCCGGGTCTTATCCTCCCGGTGCTTATCCTCCCGGCGCTTATCCTCCCGGAGCTTATCAAGATAATAAATCTAATGGTAGTAAATTCGGCGGTATGGGTGCGGGATTAGCCGTGGGAGCTGGTGTTGGCTTGGTTGGCGGTTTGGCTCTTGGAGAGGTTTTGGATGATAATAGAGGCGGTGGATGTGGCGGCGGTGGTGGTTGTGGTGGCGGTGGCGGTTGTGGCGGTGGTTGTGGCGGTTAATTAATTAATTAATTAGGGTTTGTTTTTATGGATATGGTTGTCATAAATTTCTCCATGTGCAATTGTTTGGTATGCACTATTAATATAGCAAAAGAAGAAAGAAAATGTGTCTTGTTGCTTGTTTGGTGCAAATTGGTTGTTAGGTTGAATTATTACATGTTGTGTGCTTCGAAATTGTTGTTGATCCTTGTTGAGCAACTCTTGCTCATTTGTTTTGTATGATATGCTCGAATTTGATTTGATGGTTGTGTTTTATTTTTTGCGTCATGTTATTGGCATAATTTCAATTGTCTATTTGAAATCAGAAATGAAATTTACCATATTATATTTATTTATTTTCTTTTCAATCCATCTCAATATAAAAAGAAGAAAATGTTCTAGTTTAAACTTCAATTCATTCTTTGACGGAAAAACGTAAATTAAACACTACAATTCAAAACAAAAGGTAAAAAAAAAGCCCTCGATTTAATTACAAAAATTCAAGTAATTAGTTTTTCTCTTTTTAATTCAAGCTTCGACCATAGGTTCGGGCTCGGACAACACAGCCCCTTTCGAGTGACGAACCGAGTTGAACACTATATCCTTTATCACCTATTTCACCAAAACAAAACAAAAATCACCATTTATTCGTAAATCGAAAACCATTCTGGGCCAAAACGTAAAAATCCTAACCTGCGACATGAGACCGTGAACCTGCTCCGCCGTAATTTTCGCACTGTCTCGAGTTATCTTCCCTAATTGCGATTCCTCTTGCTACAAAATAAAGTTATTAATACTAAAATACAAAATTGCAAAATTGCCCCTCGAATTAATTACCTCTTTCTTGCGCTGAGTAGCGGGAACGTACGAACCAAACCGCGTATGAGACATCAAATTCTCCGCCTGCTCCAGCTTATCAGCTAATTTCAACAAAAAAATCATATGAAATCCCAAAAAAAAATTAAAAAAAAATAAGTAAATCGGCAAACCTAAATCAGAGATTTGGCCCGCAACATAATCGCGACTAGCGAGAAGAGGAGATGAGGAGAGAGTATTGACCCAATACTTATTCCACAACAAATCCAACAAGTGGCTATCCAACGACGACTTGAAGTACGTTATGTCCAACGAATAATACTACCCAAAAAAAAAATATATCAAAAATACCGCTCCGAACCATAAAAAAAAAAAAATAAGACAATTTCATATGTACATAACGAATAATACTACAAAATTATTATTATTTCATGGATGCCTTTTTTGTTTAATTTCTGTGAACTATTCGTTAAGATTACCGTTAAATTTTACTTTTCCGATTTTACCCCCTATGTAAATAAGGAATCGGAAAAATAAAAAAAAGCACAAATAAGCATTAATCTTAAGGGGTAGTTAACCAAAATCGAACAAAAAAGGCATTCATGAAATTTTAGTAGTTTTGTAGGGGTATTCATGATATTTCACGTTTTGCAGGGGCATACATGAAATTATGTAGTTTTGTAGGGGTACATATGAAATTTGGCCAATAAATAAATAAATAACAAATACCTGTTTGCAATGGACGCCGAAATCCTCGATTTTATTCAACGGAATCGTCTGGTACTCCGAGACGGGTTCGTCCGGCGGGTTATACCCAGACGGGTACGTCCTGAACGCTCCAATCTCCACCTTACCTGCAGAGACGGTACGGGTGGGGTCGATAACGACGGCCAAGAACGGTTCTTGATATTGCTGATTCAGCATTTGGGTCGAGACGTCGATTCCAGATAACCAGCACCCGTAACCCGGGTGGGAGTGGTACCACCCCACCACGTTCTCCACTCTCCCCACCTGTTTGTTGATGGTGGAGTATTCGACCATGTACTCGTAAGCATCGGCTTGGGCGTTCACCCGAGTTTCGGTGCCTTCGACGGGGAGGGCAAAAGCATCCATTACTATGAACGTGTCTCCGTCGGTTTTGCCTTGCATGAGTCCCATCACTTCGATCGTGCCGCCAGAACGAGCGTGGACTACCATTTTTAGCAGTGCCAGTGCTGATATCTGATTTGGGTTAAAAAATTTAGCAAATTCGGGTTTAGAAAGATGGAATGGAATGGAATACCTTGACGTTCTTGAAGTAGTTGGGATCGCTTTCCCAAGCCTTGTCTTGCTGAACTTTAGCGACGGCGGCTTCGTCGTAAGAGTAGATCTGATCGGGCGAGGGAGCGTTGCCTGCGCCGGAAGAGGAAATAGGATCGTTGTTTGGATCCACGATGTCGTTCTCGAGCTCCCATCGGAGACGCGCCATTGTCGACGATGGTGAACTGGAGGTGTCCATTGCAAAACCCTAACCCGACCTTACTCGGAAATAAAAGGTTTTAACGGAGCTATGTAGAAAAGAATAGAGAGAGTTCAGAAGGGTATTTTTGGTATTGTACGTTTCTTTTGAATGGGCTTGATTTTTATAAAATCTTTGGGCTATGTAAGGCCTAATAATTATTTTCCAATATGGGCTAATCATTTTTTATCTTGTATTTTGGATTAATCATGTTATCTCAAAGTTTTTTTTAGTATTACAGATATAATACCAAAAATAACAAAAAATAATTAATTTATTATGGCGCAATTTCAAGAATACCCCTGCAAACTCCGTCAAATATCATGGATGCCCCTTAAAAACCCTTCAAATATCATGATTACCCCTACAAAATTCTTAAAATATATTATATCACATATACCCCTATTAACAACGTTTTTCTCTTTAGTAAAATGTCAATTATCTAATTTTTAAAATTATTTTTCTATGATAATGAATAAGTTTTGCTCTAAAAAGAATATTTAAAACCATAAAAAATCAAATATTGTCAATTTATCTCATAATTTCTTTCCAAAAATCATTGTTAAAATCAATACTATTCTCAAAATTTTAAGTAACTACTATATTGATATAAGGGTAAAACGAAAAAAATTAACAAATTATTAATTAAAAGTTTAATTTAGGAGTATTCATGATATTTAAAAGATTTTATAGGGGTATTTGTGAAATTTCATGTTTTCGAGGGGTATACACGAAATAATAATGTTTTCCAAGGGTACACATGAAATTCTGCCATTTGGCAAATAGCGATTTTTATAGTATTGGTCTTAATCAAGGATGGTGATATTTTAAGAGTGATATTTGGGGGTTGAGAACAGTTTAAGAAAAAAAATTGAAATATGATTTGTTTTGTCCTTAATATCATATCATTAAAAAATTTATTATAATTTGTTTTCATATTTTTTTTATTTTTTGTCTCCATTAACTTGTTTATTATATGCTAAGAAACACATAAATTTCTTTTTCAGAATTATATATTGTAATAAATTGAATAAAAAAATATTTATATTAATAATTCTTTATATGAAAACAAGTTAGGGGGTTTTTTAGAAACTTATCCATCTCATCACCATAAATTTTTTGTCTCCATTAACTTGTTTATTATATGTTAGTTTCATGATAGAGGGGGTTTTTTGGAGTTTCCAAAAAAATAGGGGATTTTTTAGAATATTCAAAAAAGATAGGGGTTTTTTTGAAAATTTCCCTATTTAGAAACAACATTCAAATATGTTTATAATACAATTTTCAAAGACATATACTTTATATATTAGGGATAAAATAAATTATATTTCAATTTTTCTTTAATAATATTTCCTTCAATCTCACTTAAACATATTTGATGCGTCAATCGATGTTGTTCAAATGGATTGATTAAACCCTAAATCAATGGTTAAATAGATTGATTCAATCAATAAGTCTAATCAATCCATTTAACCATTCTCAATTACCGCATCAAAAATGTTTAAGGTGTTGAGATTGGGGGCACCATATCAAACCCTTTTTCTTAATAACTGCTCTCAATCCACATCACCAACTCTTAAGCAATTAACAAGTAATTAATGAAGTAAGGGTATAAATTACTCAACTCTCCTAACTACAATTCAATTTTTTAATTTTTTATAGAATGCAAAGTTTCTAAGTTTTGTACTGGTTTATCTTAACTAACACCCTAATTATCTGTCAGATTGTCATGAATAAAATCAAATCAGATAGCACTTACTCCCTCTCCATTTCTACAAAATTGGAGGCTCCATTCATCCCATTTGTCATGTAGAATTTTTTTTCTTGCATTTTCTATATAAGCTTTTTAATTATTTTTAAGAAATATGTAACATTTTTTTTAATTAGTTTCCAATTTAGAATTTCATGTTTGAAATTTTCGAAGGCCTTGAGGTTCGCAATGGACGTTTGTTGTCCCGGAACGAACTCGAGATGATCAAATTACCAAAATGGATAATGAACATGGCAGCTCAATATTGTTATATTTTGTAGTTATTATCCTTGCCTATAATAGAAATAATGATTGCAATATTAAGTGATAATAATAGAAGAAGAAAATATATAGGTCCCAAAACCCCAATTATTTGCAATAATTAAAACCCTAGATACAACTGTCATGCTTGTGGATGCTCCCTCATTAGGATGAAAGTTGTATTCATTTTTCAAATTCCATGAAATTTTCAGTTGGTAGTTGGGATAATGAGATTTTTCTACAATAATTAGGATCTAAATTATTTGTCTTTGAATCTTTTGTAGATGAGGTTTTGATTGTATAATTAAATTGGGTGTTTCCATTGACAAACTAACTTTAAATCAAATGATTTGCATATTTGTAGGAGTTAATTGGATATCTATTTTTTCTTTTTCTTTAATATTCATGTACACATTATTTAATGCTACAAAATATATAGTACTAGAGAATCTTAAGAATCACATCAAAATTGATGAATGGGCATTCTACCAATTTATCTAAAATAACCACCAGCATTATTGAGCTAATTAAGATCAGGGTATTTTAGGTGTACAAAACATTAACAATCAAACATTGCAAATACCAAAATGGTTAAAAATTGATTTTAACAATAGATTCACAAAGTAATTCACTACAAGTACAAGCTAACTGAAAATATAGCTATAATATATGTACACTCCTTAGTTATAACTGATTAACTAAGACTAACAAAAACATTCTACGCGTAATTAGGGTTAGGGTTTTAAGCGTTTCCACTCGAAGAAAATGATGAGGAAGGCGAATCCGGTTCCGAGTCTTCGTCATTTAAATCGTCAAAGTCCCAAAACTCTTCTTCTTCCTCTTCTGCCTCGGGCATTTTCCATTTTTCTGACGGTAACTCGCCGGAGCTTTCTAATAGCTCTAAGACCTAAAAGTTATCCAATTTTAATTAAGATATGATATGATTAATGGTTGTATGAAGACAAATCATGTCATGATTAACCAACGGAAAATTGTGATAGTGTGAAGACATTTGTTTTCTTTTGACAAGTGTACTTGAGATTGGTATATTCTTTATCTTGATCTTAAAAAATTCCATAGAAAAATGAAGGAAAGGAAGTTAAGGATCTCCAAGTTGTGTCTTTATAAGTAAATGTATTTTTTTATACTCGTTTATATTGCTCGATCGACTCTTCAAAAGAGATTGTCTTTGATTTTAAATGGAAAAACTCGATTTCAAACTTGTGGAGATCGATGAAATGATATTTGTAAAAATCGAACAAGTTATCTTCACAAGTCTTTTTAATTATAAGCCCGTTCGATAAGAGATAAAATTATGGAATTTGTGCAATATAGAATAATTCTCAATTCTATTTAATTTCTGCGGTCGGAAAGATATAATAATGAAAATAGAAGTTTGAAATAAAATATTATATTTAAATTGCACAGATAACAAAAAGATTAGGTTTGATGCATTCATAATTCATTCATTATTTCATCTTTAACATGAAATAAAAAGATTTCCTCTATTTCGTTTTTTTACTTCGCTCTGTTTGTGTTTAAGGGAATAAGAAATTTCATTTCATTTTCATCCTGTTTAGTTATTTGATTCTATTATATTTTGAGTAGTGGTGTATATTCTCTAGAACTCTCCTTCACAAAACTTGGTAGTGATGTATATTTATGATTTGAGTATCTTAATTTACAATTTAACAATTAATTAACATATCAAATTATGATTTAAAATATTAAAAATTAAGATGTTAAATCATATTTAAGTATCAACCGCGTGTTGATAAGAATTAAAATGGCAATAGAACATTTTCCTTGTGTATTTATTTTGTCTCCAACAAACCCTACCAGATTATTACCAAACAAAATCCAATTTGGACATGCTAACAGATAGCAGTGACCTGCTAACAGTCTAATATGCCAACATATATTTGGGAGAATGATACCATTGTACCAAAGATTCTATATTTTTGCAATAGTAAATAATAAATATGCTGGCATGTTGGTTCATTTTTGTCCTTTCAAACCCTAAATATCAAAAAAATTCTACACTGAGAAGTGTCAGTTCAATTTTTTCCTCGTGAATCGAAAGATAAGAAATAAATAAAGTAATTATATTGGTGAGAATACTGAATAACTCATTAATCAGAGTATCCTATGTTCACCTTTTTCAATGTGTGTATAATATTTATATTCTTCATTTTTGAAATTGTTATAAATGACAAAAATGAAGATATATTAATAATTCGTGCAAATTAGGACTTACTTGTATTAGTAGCAAAGAATAGGTTTAAGAATAATATTATGCAAATATCAATGTCAAAAAAATTAAATTAAATTAAATTACCTCTGTCATGGTAGGTCTCCACTTAGCAGTTGCCCTGATGCAAAGAGATGCTACAAATACGAGACTCTTGAGTTGATATAAATCATAATTATCTCCTAATTTTGGATCCACCATTGCTTGAATTAATCCATCCTTTATGTAGGGTTTTGCCTGTTAAAAATTCACAAAATTTCTTATTTTCTAGATAATAATTTCATATATTTTCCAGATAGGAAATTATATTTTGTACGTAAAAAGAAGAAATTTTGAATTAATTACCCAGCTAAGAAGACTTTTGTGGGACCCATCAACTGGTTTTTTTCCAGAAATAACCTCGAGTAAAAACACTCCGAATGCAAATACATCCGTTTTTTCATCGACGATTCCATGCGTGTAATACTCGGGCGCCAAACATCTATAACCAATTCGTAAATATTATCAAGGTTATTATCGTAATAATTGAAATAATAAATTTGCATAGTAGTTGGTATATGAGTCAATTATCAGGGATATTTTCAATTTGGCACTAAAAAATTTAGAAATTTCGCACATACCCAAAAGTGCCTTCGATCGGAGCGATTGCATGGTGTGACCACTCAGATGGAAGCCATTTTGCAAGACCAAAATCAGAAATCTAAATACATAACTATCCTTTAATTAGTTTTGAAAAAAAATAGACAGTTTGTCATCTTTTGATGCATATATAACCTTCGAAAATTACGATTTTATTTTATACCTTCCATCGAGAAATCATATTACCTGAGGTTCGAAATTTTCGGTTAATAATACATTAGAGGCCTTAATATCTCTATGTATGATTCTTCTTTGGCATCCTTTATGAAGATATTCTAGCCCTCGAGCTGTCCCAACCGCAATATTGTACCGTATTTTCCACCCAATATTAGGTGAATTCTCGTCTGAAACAATCACAATTCGAAAATTAAAAAATAATAAATTCATAAAACTACTACAGAAAAAACGCAGTATTCTAAAAATTCGAATTAGCCATATTCTAAAGGACCAAAATAAAAAACTCTCAAAGCATATGTAGTTAATATTTTTGCTTAATTATACCATCCTAAAACCCTATTTTTCTTTTTCACGAAAGTATCCACAACTTTGTTATTTTCGTCTACAAATGAACTAAATAAACTATATTTTGAAGTGCATTATGCATAAAAACCCAAAAAAATTAAGAATTACCATGAAGATTAGAAGAAACAGATCCTCTAGAAGAGAACTCAAAAATCAAATGCAAACCATTATCCACACAACAACCCAATAAGGAAGATACATTTGGATGGCTGACGTGGCTAACCGTTCCTAACTCGGTTAGAAATTCTTTTTCATTTTTCTCGTCCGCCATTGATCGAGTCAGCCTTTTTACGGCTATGGCCCGCCCGTCAACGAGTATTCCTTTGTAAACTTCTGCATACCCCCCTTTCCCAGCCAAATTATCTAATCAAATGAAAAAATTCAGAAGTTATAGGACTAAAATTAGCAATATTGTATTAATTGAAAACTATACCTTGGTGGAAATTGTTGGTTGCTAGAGAGATTTCTCGGTACGAGTAGCACCGCCAGTTAAGCTTATTACGTGGCGGCGCCGCGTCGGTGCAAGGACCCGAAATTGAGTTTCTTGCTTCAAGTTCTTTGATTTGTTTATCTTCTTTGTTTCTTCTACCAATGGAGAGCATCCTCTTGAGGCTTGTACTCCTAAGAAGCAAGTGAACCATTGCAAAAGTGTGTGACTAATTAATGGCTATGCTTGTTTGTGTAGTTATACATAGAGAGGGAAAATGAAGGGGGGAGTGGAGTAGAGATAGAGAGAGAGAAGGATGGGGGTTGGAGGGAGATGTAAAGGCAACTAAATAGCTTTTAAAAAAGCACTTCATTGGATACAATACAAGGAGCATTTATTATTTATAAATTTATTAGTGTTTTCATTTGGACATGGTTTAAGTTTAATGTCATATGCATTTTTAGTTGTTGCTTTTAAGATATTATAAAATGTATAAGTAGGTTTTAAGTTTTAACTTAAAATAAATTACTCAACATATAAAATTTAGATAATTATTTTATGTAGAAGTATTGGATGACTTTTAGAAATTATTTAATTCATGGTGAGCTCATTTATTCTTCAAATTATTAAATTAATGTATAGCAAAATGATTCAGGTGTGTAGTTCATTTTTTTTAGTTGTTCTTGAAATTTTCTATAACTACCAATATCATCTACATATATGTGAATTTTCCAAATATTTAGATTCAGAAAGATATTTTAATGGTTTCAAACGAGCAATGCTTATCTTATTTTTTTTTCCTTGTTTATTTATTTATATTTTTGTTATTTTTAGTAAATTTTGTTATTTTTAGTAAATTACTCACAACATATAAATATAAATTTTGATTAGAACAAATATTTTATGTTGAAGTATTGGATGACCTTTAGCGACTAGACTATTGAATTCCTACTGAGCTCATTTATTCTTCAAATTATTAAATTAATGAATAGAAAAATGATTTCAACCCAAAAATGGATTCAATTCAAATGAGCAATGCTTATTAGTTTTCTCCTTTTTATATTTTTATATTGTTGTTATTTTTTTAATAAAAAAAAATGTATCACTTGCTAAACAAATTTTTATCAGGTAGATGCATTAAATAATGCATCTAGTCTTAAGAATTTTTTGTCTTCACACATGAACTTGGTATTTGAAAAGCCAAGGTTTATCTCCTCTGTAATTAATCCCATACAATTTTTATGTTGTATTCCAATTTTATTAACTTATGATGAACTGGTATGGCCTGATAAAAATAAATTACATAAATTCATAAAATTAAATACCATAGAAGTGTATATGCACAATCAAATGAGATAACATGATATATTTTTTTATGTAATATATCAATTGACAAAATAAATGACTTATTATTCAATTTTTCTAATAAATGCTTCCAATTGATGGACATTAAAATTTCAGAGGATTCGTCCAATAAGAGAAAGGGTGTCTTGTGGGAGGGAAAAAGGAAACGGGTCGCTTTCTTTGTGCCCTGTATTTTATGTGTTGAGGGGTATACTCTAACTTACGACTTATTATAAAAACAAAACTATAAAAATATCATACGAAACATAGGTATATATTGTCTATAATATTATAGTTATTATACAAATATATTTTTAGCTCAAGTTGTTCTTGTTAGCCATTTTCAAAGCATAAGCAAAAAACTTCACTAATTCAAACATTTTTTGCAATTTCGATGATGATTTATTATAAAAGCTATCAACAAAATCGTACTAAATAAATTTTTTTTAAATAATGAGTAGGCTCATGGGTCCTACTACTATTTTGCATTAATATAAATAAATTACATGTCATGTATATACTATAATTACATCAATTCCTATTTCCCCGTACTATTTTTTACTAATCTACTAATCTTACTTCTTAACGAACTAATATTTGAAATACATGATTTAATGATCATTTCAACAATTGAGTTGATACATTTTTTGTTCCTCAACTATATGATTCATTTATAACTCCTAATTTGACATATGATCATTTCATTTGTTAAATTTTTGTGTACATGTTAACTTGACACATGAGCGATAACATAACATGTATTCTGCCACACAATGTATGATGTGTCATTAAAAAAATATTTTGGCATTTTTTAAGAAAATTAAATATATATTTCACCAAAAACTCTAATATTTAATAATAAAAATATTTTTTAAACAGGTTCAATGATTTAAACCATCTAAATCTATTCAAATATTATAGCATATCTCATAATCTATCACTTATCCAAAAATACATTTCTTAAGTAACTAAATTACAGGCTAAAATAATTCAATAAAAGAGATTAAATAATCTAAAACGTAATCATTTTTTAAATTATATGTAATTAATTGTGTGACAGAATACTTGCCACGTCACTTATTACATATTACAATTTATAAATCTGAAGGTTTAGATCATCGAACTTATTAAAAAGTTTTTTTAAAGAGCGGCAAACACGATACGTGCTTGAACTTGTTAAAAATTAGTATTTAAATATTACAGTTTATGATAATAGAATATTATATCTATTTTTTAAGAATATTAATAAATATATTTTACATGGAACATCACTGCTTACATAGTAGAATATGTGTCATGTCGTTTATTACATGTCAAATTAATGAATACATAAACATTTAACAAAAGTAAAAAATATATATGAGTCAACATAATATTTGATGGGTTAAAAATATAACCTGTAAAATTTAAGGGATAAAAAAAATGCATCGCCTCAATAGTTGAGGAGCCAAATTTAATTTTTTTTCTCAAATTGTTCCCACAATAGACATTTATAAAATCTTATGCAAAAAAACCCTAGCCATCTAGAGAGAGAGAGAAAAAAAAAGGGAGAAAAAACAATACCTCTAGCCCACCTCCATCAAATAACCGGTCTAGGGGGGTGACTCCCCTTGCCGTGCCGGCAGGGACCCCTTAGGTCTTCTCTTCTTGTTGTTTTTCCGGCCAACTATTCTCTCCGACGATTGATGAACTCTACGAGAAACTCTTCCATCTTATCCGAACAAATGGGGATTTTCCGTTGTTCTGGCTTGTTGGATCCTTGCTCCTTGGACTCGTGTCCGTTGTGACCATTGCAACTTCGTCAAATACATAATAAAACAAAATAATTAGGAAAATAATTATGTTATTCTAAGCTTATTGGATATTTTCTGTGAGTGATTTGAATAGCTTACAACTAGGGCTGCAAACGAGCCGAGCTCGAGCGAGCTGTGCCAAGCTAAAGCTCGGCTCGGAACTTATTCGAGCTGGCTCGGCTCGTTTAAAATTATGGTTCGAGCTGAAAAATCAAACTCAAGCTCGGCTCGTTTTAATTCGAGCTAGCTCGGCTCGGCTCAACAGTAGCTCAATTAAAAAAATAACTTAAATTTTAATTAAAAAATTATAATAATCGCGAATAAACATAAAATATTTTAAATACTAAAATATCTTAAAACATAACAATAATAAATCAAGCATACACAACACAAAACATAAAAAAAATAAGATTTGAACTTGGTATTATTAATTTGTCTCCCCTAGTTAAAATTCTTTTTTAGGAGCTAAGTTGTAACCCGAATTGGAATTATTATGAAGATAAAAAATTTCTTTATAAAATTTTATAATTAAAATAATATATATAATGTAAATTAATTATAATAAAAATATTTAATTTTTTAAATCGAGCTCAAAAAAATTTCGAGCTTAATACGAGCGAGCTGAGTCCTGCTCAAGCTCGGCTCAATAAGCATTCGAGCTAGCTCGGCTCGGCTCGTTTAATTTCGAGTTAATATCGAGCGAGTTATTATCGAACTATTATCGAGTCGAGCTCGAGCGAGCCACGATCCACGAGCTAAAGTTGCAGCCCTACTTACAACTGAACATTATTAACTGTGAAGCCTCCAATCAATTCTACAACTAATTTTTCAAAATAAATAAATATTATCAACAAAGAAAATGGTGTGTTCGCAATGCAATATTAAGCATTAACAGATAATAAATTGAGTTATAGCCTAAACCCTAGATTATTATGGGGGCACTGTAGGACAATTAGTTTGGGGTAGTTAACAGTCCAAATTTTTCGTCTGTTATACTTGTTTGCGGCAAATGTAGGCCCTATTTTGAGGCCAATTGGGCCAATGTACAAATGACAGCACCCCAAATCAGAAACGAGGGGGCCGGTACAATAGTAGTGGTACCACTCCTCGATTAGGGTTTAATATGGACAACTAATTCAATGTGCTTTCTTTTTGTCTATTTAATGATGTACATAACTTTCCTGCTTTTAGGTGGACAGAACAGAAACGGGCTTAATTGCTGCAAAATAAATATCTATTTGATTTTATTTTATTTTATGGGAATATAACATTTTAACATTGGGTGATTCGTTCTGTGTCATGATATACCATTTTGCGAATGTCATTAAAGTTCTGTTGAAATTATGACACCTAATTCTTGTTGATTTGAGTTACATTATTTGCTGTGTATTATTCCATAGAGGGGCAATTTAGACAAATGCAATTGGTAACTGAGAGATCCATTATTGGATTTAGGTCACAACAATTATTTATTTGAAATTTTGTGGGCATGATGAAGTATTGCTTATCGATTTTTTTGCACAAATAATGTTACAATAAGTGAAGGTAAACTGAAACTAACAATAATTTATTAGTATACTGGTATACTTATATATTAACAACAATAGTGAAAAAGATAAATTGGCATTTTTTTCTAATATATGTTATATTACATATGCACATTGCATAATCATGAAATTATGAAGGTTTCAATGAGAAATCCATTTGTGGACTTTGATTGTAGCATTATAGCTATGATAATGATAATACTTGCACTGTGCATAATTTGTTTATTATATTTTATTTTAACATGCATTATTTTTATAATGATTATTATAATATTTTTTCAAAATAAAATTATTTCACATTGTATTAATTTCATCATGTTATTAAAACACATTTATACATATGACTCATTCTTTTATATGCATTGTATTTTTCCTTTTTACGTTTCGCATCAATTTTTCAAAATAAAATTGGTTTATGTTTCGCATCGATTTTTTTTATAGTTTTGGATCACTTAGTAGGATATTTATCGGCATGGACGAGGTCCGGGTCACGTGTCAACCGGATTTCGAACCGGGTCACTTTTTACGGGCTCTAGTATATATTGTGCATCTGCAGGGGTATAGTAGCATACACTGCTGAATTTGAATCATTTGAGATTTGGCCCATGTGATGTGTGGTTCATTCTTAACAAGTTTAATTAAAGCATGCTAATCATCTTTTTAGAGTTTGCTTATGGACCAAATTTCCCTTGCCCCATCTTCTTGATTCAAATCTTTGCCCCGTTTTCTTGATTTAAATATGAGATCCGGCCAATTGCATGCTCAAAACAAACTAAATTCAACTTGAATAATTTCATCATTTTTTGTGCATATTAATGTTAATGGAACATCTTAATATTGATGATTAACCAAGTGTTTTTTTAAATAAAAAATAATGCAAAAATCAAATTTAAAAGTTCATAGAACAATTATATCGATTATAAAATTTATTTAAATAGTATATACAAAGTATAGTAAAATCAAAAGTGAACATGGACTGAAATTTTGATTGGAAGATGCATAGAAAAATGATTTCAAGTATTGTATAAAACAAATTATTTGTTATGCTCCCTCAAGTTTAGAGCTCCATAAAATATCAACTATTATTATGCTTACAAAATATGATTAAATAAAAATAAATTCTGCAATTAAAATTTTGAAACCTCCAAACAGAACTTAAAATTATTTGTATACAAAGCTATAAAAGTTTGATCACTTTATACACATAGAAATAAAAAAAAAAGCATATCCTGTAAAACTAAAAAAAAGGAAAATATATACTTGGTCCCCCCAAGCCCCTTGATGAGGTGGCAAAAAGATTATGTGAATTGATTAATCTTTTTAATTGATTCAATTAAATATTAATTAACACATCAATATATTATATTAGTACATATTAATTGACGTGTCAATTCAATTAAACGATTAATTGAATCGCTAATCAAACAAATTAATTTACCAACCTCCTTATTTTGGACCCATGTTTATGTAATTTCCTTATGCCACCTCATCACAACTCATGCCACATCATCACAATTATTTCAACCATTAGATTATGATATGTGTCAATATATGAACCATAGATTAATTTTTGATTTTGTGTGATTATGTTTTATTTGTAGATATTTATGTGTCCCTTATTTTACACATACTTTTAAGCAATTTTAGAAGGCCACATCACCTTACACTGATGACGTGTCAAAATATTATTTGTTAGGTTCATGTTGAACCAATTGTATTTGATTTTGAATTTTTTCACAATATATTACATGATCAATTGTGAATACAAATAGAATGTGAAGAGTTTAAATATCTAACATTAATAAATTAATATATAATATCATAAATACATCAAATATTGTTAGTATTTTCATAATATAATTTCAAAAAATTAAGAAATATATTCGCTTGAATTTTATCTTTATTTTGAGATCCATATTATCATATTTTTAATATTTTTCTCTAACTTAAAATTATGAAAACAATTATGTAAAAAAAAATATAAAAATAAATACAATTACATTAATGACTTGTAAGCCTAATAATTATTATTTTTAAAACTATAATTGATAAAAATTGCACATACTACTAAGTATGTTATTATCATATATTCAATACTTTTCTCTAACATAAAATTATGAAAACAATTATGTAAAAAAAAATATAAAAAAAAATATAATTACATTAATGACTTATAATCATAATTATTATTATTTTTAAACATATAATTGAAAAAAATTGCACATCCTAATTATTATTATTTTTTTTAAAACAATTATGTTATATTTGTATTTTTACTTAAAACAGTTTCATGTTAATCTCTAAAAAAATAATGAAATATATTTATTTACTAAACACAAATAATTTCTTTAACTTATATAATATTTTTCAATAATAAACATGAAACATAAAAATTATCAGACACAAATAATTTTTTTAAACTTTTACAATGTTATTATTCTTAATTTTAGATATGAAAATTTAGAATATCATATGATTTTGATTTTTGTTTATGTCCATGCATGTTATTTTATTATTTTATAGTGACATTTATTCTTTTTTGTATATATTGTATTAAAATACTAAATAAATATTTCGCAATGTGTCATATTCAAAAATAATATAATAATTTTGTCATAATCAAACTTCCATAATCAATATGATATTTATTTTTATAAAGTCTTATATTTGATCCCGAAAAATTATAACTATATATTATGTGTATGATAAATCAAATGAAACAAAACCGCCGCGAAGCGCGGGCAATCTCCTAGTAATATTAATCAATCAACTTAACCTTTTTTTGCCACCTCATCAAGATTATTTTTTGTGTTCGAGGGTCTTCATATATAACCCCCCAAAAAATTGGTGCAGTCCCTCCCTTTTTAGTTTATAAAATATCTAAATTTGTAACTGCAACTGAAAAAAAAACGAGAAATTATTTGGCAGGAACATTGTTCATGTTCTAATCTAGCGTGATGTTCTTTGTATATATAAAAGTGATTATTATTTTACTATATTTGTCGAATAACACTCAAAATAAAAAAAATCATATAAAATCTTATAAACATAGAGTAGTGATGTATATAGCATGGTCCGAAACAATCTACTTGTCGAATAATATTCGCTTGATTTCGTCTCCGAAACAATCTACTCGTCCAAAACAATCTATTGCATTGGCTATTGTAAATGTAGAAAATAAAGAAAATTGGGATTGGTTTATTGGTTTGTTGGCGGATGACTTGGAAATGAGGTCGGGAGATGAATGGATTTTAATTAGCGATCAACAAAAGGTTTGTATTTTTTTCGATAATTGCATGGGCTATTTTCATAATTAATGTTTGTATTTTTTTCGATAATTAATGTTTGTATTTTTTTGTGTAGGGATTACAAATAACAATCCAACATATCCTACCTCAAGCCGAAGCATTTCTATTATCAGATAATAGACTGAACGCGTACACTAGTACGTTAGCCGAGGAAATGATTATGTTTTGCTAATCATGGGACAAATGTGTTTGTCGAATCGGGAACGTAGATATATGCTAGGTGACATATATTGGATATGACCGAAGCCGCGGGATCATGATATGGTTTAGTCATTATGGATGAACTCGCGACGAGTAGGGTATTAGATTCTTCAAACTTGGGGAGATCATTGATTGCGTTACGTGTGTAACACAATACTTTGATATGATCTTACGCTTACCGTAACAGGGAGTTAAAAGGGTCATCATTGGGTATTGTCCGAAACACGGAATTCAATGTGAGTCTCCAAGATAGGAATTGTTTATTCCGAAAGGAAGAGATATATCTTAGGCGCCGCTCGATAAGTCGATTAACGAAATCTGCGGCCGCAGTCAATGATATTAACGGTTAATATCGATTGAAATTTGTTAACTCAACTCGGAATCGGGGAATAAGTGTAGTTAATCAAATTATAAGGATGACTATCACCATGCCTTTTGATTAACGGATATCGCAAACAAGAGAACTAATAACCGCTATTCGAGATAGGCACGATGATCACAATCATTATTCGTTTAACATGGGTAGCTATGATGGAGTGACTAGATCCCGCTCATGAGCTTGTAGGCATTGGAAACAACCTACTGCCATCGTTAATCGAACCTACATGGTCACACAACGAGTCGTACTAAGTCGGGTTTGATCATAAAATTGGCACATAGGATGTGCATAGCTTGGTATTTGATACACGAGCTATATTCTCTAAAATCGTGCATATTGGATATGCATGAGTACCTTTTAGGTAGATCTGAAATTGAGTGGGAGACTGAAGGAAATACAGTTTCAGGATCAACCGTAAAAGTGTACACAAGGATGAACGAATGTAAGCGTACATTTGTAGCCATAACTTTCAGTGGGAAAATCCGATTTGAATGATTCAAATTGGGTTAGATAGATAATGAGATTATCTATAACCTTCATGTAGAAATATATTTCATATGAACGAAGTATAAGTGTCGTTTATGTGAAATACCGAAAGGGTGCAACAGTATGACATACAGTTAGTAAAACAGTCATAACTTTTGCATAAGAACTCCAATTGGGCTGGGCCAAATTGGGTTGTGTAGATAATGAGATTATCTACAACTTTCATGTTGGTTGATGTTCTGTCAGAGAAATTTATCAATTTCGTCTGGATAGAATACTGAATAGGTTCATGCACTTTTCTGTGTGAAAGAGTGTATATTGGATATGCATGCCTCTTGGCTAATCATAATCCTATTTGATATAAATAGGATACTTTCTCTCTCATCCAATCAAGTAATTGAGCAATTCATTCTGCCAAATACACCAAAAGAAAGAGAGAATTCATATTTAATCTTTCTATAGTGAAAAGGTGCGAAGAAAGAGAAATCGAGAAAAGAGTTTCTCGAAAGATAGAGAATCAATTCGATCGAGCAAGTTCGCCGTACATCGTCTAGGCAGTTGTACTCGCGACCGGCGTCTTACGAATCAAGGTGTATACACGTAGAGGAGCAACATCTGAGGCTCTCACGGTTGTGATCGATTCGGACGAGTAGATTGTTTCGGAGACGAAATCAAGCGAATCGGCGAAGTCAACGAACGGTGGAATACGCGTGGTGTGGGACGCGCGGATTGTCACCAACGTGACAGAAGATAGAAGGCAGCGATCAACCCTTCGAGTGCAATCAATTTTGCACCGGTATGAATCTATCCTTCTATTGCATCGTACCCTCGAAGTCATGACGTGATCTCGGGAATCGGGAATCGGACCGGGCCTTCATTCCGCTGCGCGGGCCCGGGGTCGAGGATATTCCCCAACAGAAGTCTTATTGATCAAAGAATCCACTTCAAAGACAATATCAAATAGATAATTGGGAATGGTGAATCTTGCTCGGCGATCGGATCGCCATGATACCGGCATTGGGAGAATGATGCCCCTCAAAATCTCCAGCACCGCAATATGTTTGTTTCCTATTTCATTGATTCTGAGTCGGTTTGTTGGAATGTACCGCTTCTCCTTGAATTTTTTGGGGCGTCTAAAACGCTTGACACCCTCGAAAATACACCCATCTCGACATCATCTCTTCTCCAACGAGATAAGTTGGTGTGGACTCTTGAAACTAATGGGGTATTCTCGGTCAAAAGCGCGTACCGTCATCTGCACCCGAGCCCACAAACAATCCAACCCGAATCCGGAAAAATATGGGCCATTATTTGGCGCAATAAAATAATTTTGCCTCGGGTGGCCGTTTTTCTTTGGCGGGTTTGCTTAAATGCCGTCCCGACTAACATAAATCTTCATCGACGAATTAGCTCTATTCCCACGACTTGTAAGTGTTGTTTAAATGAAGATGATGACATCTTACATATGGCATTTTTATGTCCACAATCGAAGTTAGTTTGGTTCATATCTCCCCTTAGCTTGCGAGTCGATAATATTAATGGTGAGCCCAAAGAGGTAATCTTCCATCTAAGCAAAAACCTCAATGAAACACAATTTGGCATTTTTGCCAATATCTTATGGGCCACTTGGAAAGGTCGATGCGAATTTATTTTCCAAAATATTCGACATACCCCTTCGACAATTACTCGCATAGCTGTTGGGATCACCAAAGCAAATAACCCGTTTCAGGATATAAGCATCATTGATCCCACGAACGATTTCATTGGAGATGAGGAATTACGACGGTTCATGAACTGAAGATGGTACGGGTTTGGGCGTTGTAGTTACAAGGGGCTCGGAGGTCACGTTTTGTGCGAGTATATATACTCAAGCCATTTTTCCTCTTCATTCGGAATTAAAGGCTTGTATAGAGGTGCTACATCATCTTAAATCGTCAAAAATTAAGTATTGTGCAATTCTGTGTGATAATATCTCAATCATCCGAGCCATGAAGAATCTCACTCATGACTTGGATTGGAGATTATATTTTGAACTTCAAGATGGCCGAGCTATGATTAAGGATGAAGATGGGTGGCATTTCTATCATATATCGAGAAGGGACAACACGAAGGCGGACGCGCTAGCTCGCAAAGCAAGAATTGATAAAGTTTCCTATCACGGTTGTGATTTTCTTTCGTAAAGGCTCAACGTTCGTTTAGAAGCTGATTTTTATAATCATGTATTTATGCGTAATTCCACTTTATGTATTGTGACATTGTTTGTTTTAATATAGCCTAAGGGTCTTTATGCACACACAAAAAAAATACATTCATGTTTATAACAACTCTACACCTGGATTTCTTCTCAAGTGGCCTAGTTTTGGGGTGCTAATGAGCTACTCTCGCCCAATTAAAATTTGTCACTCCTATTTAATCCATGCCCATTAACCCAAAAATCCTAAACACCTTAAAAATTAACACATAAATATATGATTTAATATTTTAATTTATAATTTAATATCTTAATTTATAATTTAATATCCAACTAAAATATCAAACCATAAATTAAGGTGTAAAATCATATTCATCGTTATCAATGCTCTTGGAGAAAAGATGGAGGTATGTCCAACATTTTCCTTTTAATATTAAAACACAGAGAATGACATACACAAATATATATTGTTTGTATATTTGGTTTCTTTATTATTAGCAAATAACTTATATCATTTTTATGGATAATTAGACTAATTATATTATTTTGAAATATGAAATTTGAATTAAGTTATTAATTAAAATATGGTATGTTCGGATAAAAAAATTATATTTAAATTTTGTACTTATTATATTATGAGTACGTTTAGTCGTATTATATTTTATATAATATTGTATGTTATTATGTACATATGTAATTGATCAATAGTACTAAAGTTAAACATTTATATTGTACAAATCTCATTATCATTGAGGTCCACTCAGGCCCGGGTTTCGGGTCCGAAATTTTAAGGGATCTAAAATTTTCGAAAAACATGATTTATCCAGTTAAAAATAAGTATAATTACAATAAAACTGTTAAATATCATAAAAAATCTCATGACTCATTATGATAGATAATGAGTTCAAATCTCACATACTACAATTTTAGTTACTTTTCCAAAAAACACAATAAAAATATGAAAAAAATTGAACCTTGAATAAAATATGTTATTTTTCAAGCACCCCAAAACTACACAATCAATCTTGAAAAAAAAAATTGAACCTTGAATATATTGCGGAAAAATTTAGAGTCTTATCCAATAAACTACACAATCAATTTTGATAAAAGTATGTTTTTTTTTCATATTGTATACGAGGTACACTTTCAAAGTAAGTTTCGGATACATGAAAAATCTAGGACCAGACCTGGGTCCGCTGGAAACGGCGTTATATCGTCTGCTAACACTAAACGTACGTTGTGTTTCTGCTACACATTATTCAGAACTTTGAATTTTAGTAAAATACTTGTGGCACCTAAGAAATTACATGATTTTGAAGTCTAAAAGTAGCATTGAAATTGAAAGCAACAAGAACCAACTTGATCAAGTCTTTGCTCACTTTTTGAGGCTTTTATCTTGTTGTTCCATAATAATCCGGTGTTATTATACTATGTGGCATTCTATATGTGTAGAGTGTATAGGCAACATTAACCAATCAGTAATATACATATAATAATACCCTTATCATTTGCTATATAAATCACTTAAATTGAATCATGTTTAGTGTAAAGTATCCAACTTTTAAACACCACTAAGTTGGGACACAAAAGAACCAAACGAAAGATTCGTTCTTTTTCCCCTTACCTTTAAATAAATCATAATGCATTGGGTGATTTCCCATGGATACCCTACCTAAAACCTGCCTAAATTCGAGCATAAATATACAAAACCAGCCCAATTTCACTCTCCTCACATGGCACAATCCGCCAAACACACACAAACACCAATTAACAATACCAAATTGAGAAAACTTGGATCACAAACATTGAAACAAGTCAACTTAATTACCATCTTATCTCAATCGCATTCAAAACCGCCCAAATCAATCAAACAAAATTTCCTTTCTTTCACCATGGCTTCTTCAAATATTATCAACTCAACCTCCATGAACATGCATCGCTTATGTTTCATTCTCTTTGCCTTCTCCATTTTCTCTTACCTCTCCTTCATCTATTGGCCATTTCATTGCAAATCCACCTCATGCAATTTCAATTCTTGTGACCCTGTAAAATCATTTATACAATCAAATAAAAACCCTATAGATCTCCTATCCCTCTCTTCTTCATGGAACCATCTATCTTTTCCTTCTGAAAAACCATCCAAAACCCTAAAAATTGCGCTATTCGTGAAAAGATGGCCTCGCAAGAACTTAGCCGGGGGTCTCGAGCGACACGCACGAACCCTACATTTAGCCCTAGCTAAAAGAGGTCATAAAATCCATATATTCACCACCAATTCACCAAATGAGACCATAGATAACATGTTTTTTCATGTGACCGCCCCGACTAAAGGCGGATACATAAACCAACCATTAGCATGGGAGCAATTTCGGGTTTTAAACACCGACAACCCATTTGATGTGATTCATACCGAAAGCGTAGGATTATATCATTCGCGTGCAAGAAATTTCTCGAATTTGGTAGTTTCTTGGCATGGCATAGCTTACGAAACTATACATTCAGATATCGTACAAGACACTTTACGCGGGCCCGGCGACCAGAGGCAGGCGGTATTAAATGAGAGAATAATTAAGGTAATAGATGAAGTTAAGTTTTTTCAAGATTACGCGCATCATGTGGCGACGAGTGATCATGTAGGAGATGTACTAAGAAGGGTGTACATGTTACGAGAAGACCGAGTCCACACGATTGTCAATGGAGTAGATGAGAATGTGTACAAGTTAGATCTACAAAGAGGAATGGAGTATAGAAAAAAGATAGGGGTACCCCAAAATGCATCTCTTGTGTTCGGCCTAGCGGGTCGATTAGTCAAAGACAAAGGGCATCCTTTGATGTTTGAAGCTATAAAACATTTGTTCGAAGAGATCAGTGATGTTTCTCAAGAGAAAGTATTTTTCTTAATAGCCGGTGATGGACCATGGGCAAATCGGTACCGCGAATTAGGGTCTAATGTGGTTGTATTAGGTCCACTCGAAATGCATGAACTCGCTAGCTTTTATAGCTCAATAGACGTGTTCATAAACCCTACGCTAAGAGCGCAGGGTTTAGATCAAACGACTATCGAGGCAATGATGTCCGGCACGTCAGTAGCGGCTACGCGATTTGCCAGCATTACCGGGTCACTTATCGTGGGGCCCGAAGTGGGGTACACATTTTTACCAACAGTCGATTCGGTTAGGAGGTGTTTAACGCAAATTTTGAAGGATGGCAAAGAGGTGATTACGAAAAAAGGAAAGTTTGCTAGGGACAGAGCGATTACGCTTTTTACGGCGAGTAAAATGGCTTCGGCTTATGAGAGGTTGTTTCTTTGCATTGCCATGAAGAATGGCATGGAAAGTGAGATTGATTATTGTAAATATACACAACAATAATTTGATCTTGATTAAGTTTTATAGTTATACTTAACCAAAGAGATTTAGGAGAGAAGAAGTACAATATTTTTTTTCCCTTTTTTGTAATATTTAATAGATTATGTTTTCTTGTAATAGAGTTATCAATAAATCCAATTACCATTAACCAATTAATCATTCACCAGCAGTTCATATCGATAAAATAAACCATACTAATAAATTCCCTAAAAAATATTCTAATCACTAAAAATCATTCAAATTCAGTGCCAAAGTTTCATGCAAAGACCACCCGAAACAACTCGAGCTCGTTTGCAATCCGCCTCGGAAAACGTGTCTGCCAGCTGGCCAGCCAGGCTGGCAGGGTCGTCGATGAAACTTTCCACATATACCCTCACAACCCTCTTCTCTTGCAGGCTCGCCCTCAGACTAAACCAAGTCAAGAACTTGACTCTGAACTCAGACTCGACGTGTCCTTCGCATTCCAACCACCTCAAAACCTTCACGCAGTACTCGAAATCATTCTCTTTAGAATTAGATCCCAATATACTGTTTTTCGGGTTTAATATACCATTTGCGGATTGATTCGGATCTGATATTTTTGACGAGTTAAGACTGTCTGGTGATTTGTTTAAATCCGTTAAGGGCGTAATGACATTATTGTTATTATTATTATTATTATTATTATTGGTGGTGTTTGATTCGACTCCATCTGAAGAATTATTAGAAAGATTGCTGTTTGCTGTTTTGCCATTGGTACCGGATCCTTTCTTCTTATTTTCTGCCAATAAAAGTTTGTAATTATACACGCATCAGAAAATTCTGCGAAATGGAGACTTCCAGTAGATATAATATATGACGAATTAAAACACGTACCGGCCATGTCGACAGCAAGGGCACAGAGTTTCTGTACCTCTGTACCAACCGAGACCTTCTCGACGAAGCCACATATCGGTACCGACACGGTAATACCGGTATCGGTACAGGTACCCAATTCGGTTTCTAGTTTTTTCAATGCATTGTCTACTATTTCGTGCAGAGACTTGTACTTTTCGTTGGAGTTTAAGAGCTTGTGAGAGAGTGAGATTCTTTGGTACAACACGTCTAGTCTTCGAGAGCTTTTCGCTATTACGAGTTGCTTTTTCCAATATCTAGAAAGAGAAAGTTTGTTAGAGAGAGAGAGGGGTTATTATATATAATATAACAAAATAATTGTAAAACTCACAGAAGCAAGTCGATCTCTTCATCGCAATTCGCGCAAAAACCATTCTTGAATTTCGCACGATCAATCCCACATGCCACGTGAAAGGCCGCGCCACAATCGCCACAGAAGATCCAGAGACTCGGGTCTCTGTTCTCGTCGTGATTTCTACAAACACAACACGTGCACTTCTTGCAAAACTCGCCTCCTTCTCTGATCTCGCATCTACATGCAATATTTTCACAAACACCCTTCGAATTATCTTTATTTTCGTTTTTGCCCTCGAAAACCTTTTCAATCGGTACTCGAGTGGGGCAATCGGATTTTCTGGGCCGTTTAGAGGGTTTCTGAGCTGGTGCCACGTCAGCGTCTTCTTCGGAGGATTCTGAGGAAGGTTCCGGAAGGTTCTTCGGAGGGTTTTTTGCAGAAACGACCCTCAAGAGTTGGTCTATCATTTTGGACTTGGTCATGCCTGGGTACTTTCTTTCCTTGCCCATTTCGAAGCAGAGAACTTCTAAGAGGTCCTTGCGAGACCAGCTTTGGAGCTTTTCTGAAGCGGTTTCGGGCCATTTTGCAATTTCGCGGATTAGTCCTTGCTTTTGTTCGATATTTAGTTTCCGGCATTTTGATGGGTCGAGCACAAAGCCTTTATCATGAAAAGGAATGAATGAATTAAACAATTATTGAAGCAATTTTTTTTTTCTGAATATAGAAATACATGTTTTTTATCTTCTTAAATAGCAAATTGATATAATCATTGTTGTAATTTCAGAATGTGGGACTTAAATTAGGCTTAATTTGCATAATATGAAGAACGCTTGGAGAGCCTAAAAAGAGGGCAATTGGTATCACGAAGAGAATTCTCAGATTACAGGTATCAAATTGCAAATAAGAAAAAAACGATGCATTTTCAACCGATTTGGCACCATTAAACCCTATCATTCCCCCGTTAATCACAATATTAAAACCAATATTGCGAAATAAAAGAAAAATAAGAACTCACCAGGAAAAGGAGGATCCATAGATAGACAAAGAGAGAGAGAGAGGGAGGAAATTATTCAACCAAACCCACCCTTTCCAATCACAATAACTTCTCCAAAGCTGGCGCCTTTCTCTCTCCTCCGCTCACTCTCTCTCTCTCTCTCTCTCAAAATATAGAATACCATAGCTATTAACAGCCAATCTTTTCACATGATTTCGCGTGCCCTCTCCTCTCTCTTTACCAGAAAAGAATCCCTTTGATTAGTATATTTTTTGCTTTATGATTCGTGCTAGAGATGGTGATTGCTTTGATGCCTGAGCTCAGCTGTGGTATGGAATTAATAGATTTAATATTTCATTTTTTAGATTTTTATGTAATGAAAAATTTCGTATTATAAATAAATATGTAAAATTAAATTTTAAAAATAATATTATGTCATCAAAAATTATGGAGGAGAGTAATAAAGACATACATCACTACTCTTTCACATGTTGACGATCAATAAACGATGATCGATATAACGGATTTATATCGGACCGTATATTGATTTTGTACTTTTTAATATTAAATATATATATTATATTAAATAATTTTTTATAATATTTAATTATACTAAATTTTTAAAATTAATTCAAATTTTGCATTATTAATAGTCAAAATTAAACGATACAAAATAAATTCCAAGTTAAATTAAAAATACATTCAAAACCATAACATAAAATTAATAAATAATACGATAAATTTGTAATAATGGGCTGATCCAAAATTAAATATTGAAATAAATTGTAATTCAAATACAAATTAATCAGTTCAAATCGGTCCATATCGGCTCATATCGATCGGTCGACCGTTTTTCAATCGATATGGGACATATCGTAACGGATATGCACCGATTAGCGATATGAGACTGATATATCAGTGCATATGAGTGATATTTAGAAAATTAGAATACTAGATATACCTTATCAAAGCACTATTGTCTATAATATCACAAATTTCGTAAATGCCCCTATAAACCATAAGAAATACCAACAATATGCCTCATCTCATTTTTTTTCTTTGTTCAAAATAAATTATCCCATCTTTCTCACTTATTCTTGTATAAAAAACTTTTTTTATAAATAAAAAGTTAAAGTCAGAATATTTTAGAAATACATTTAAGTGAAATTATATAAATAAGAATGCGCATGAACATATTGCTTCTATTTTTGTTTTAGAGTAGTGATGCATCTCACGACTTCTCGCTACAAAATTTGATTAAGTGATTATGATTTAAATTTTAACTTTAAAATTTACGATTTGATATCATAATATAATTGTTAGCTCAAGAGATTTAAAATATTAATTTATGATTTGCATCATTGATTGATTATTTTACTACATCCTATAATAAAGTTATTGGTTCTTCAATCTCAAAACTTGTTTTTGGGAAACAAGATGGATCATAGTAGCTTGGAACGTCCGGTCCGCCGTACAAGATACACGGTATGGGGTTCGGGATACATTGTATTTTTTGATATGCTTTTGATGTATTCGATACGTTGTCGGTAAAATGTACGTGCATGTGTGTATATGATTATAAATAATATTAACCTAATTTGTTATTTTATTTCAATTTATTATTATTGTCGTCAACATACAACATGCAAACATATTTATGTCAAATAAAAAAATATGACAATAGTTTGAAGACAACAAATAAATTGTACCCACATCTTTTATAAATAACAAAAAATGTTATTAAACTTATACCTTGTCATACATGTTAGTAAGTGTCATATTTTTATATCATGCTAGTACGACGTGCGTGAAAATTCCGCACGTCCCTTTTAGGAAAATTTTCATATTTTTTTTATGTATAGTTCTATTATATATTAAGAGTCTAAAACGAACATTATGATATGAAATTAATTAAATGATTTATTATTATTTTTTTATAAATTACTCGTGAGTTTTATGTATAGTTCTATTATATCATGAGTGTCTAAAGCGAAGCTTATGAGATGAAATTAACTATATGATTTTTTTTATAAATTACTCATAAGTTTAATCTAAATTTTTTAGTTAATAATTGACTTTTTTTTTATGTGATGTGAGATTTTATTGTTCAACTCATAAATTTGATCAAATTGTTTTATATATATTTTAAGTAAAAGTTTAACTGTTCCATAAAATGTTGTGCATTGTCTGTAAGCTATGTCGAACGGATACGGATATGAGTATCATATATGATACGATACAGATACGACGATACGTCAATTTTAAAAAAATCACGGATATGGATGCGACTATATAAAGTATCATTTTAATATATTTTATTATATATAATTAATAAATTGAATAAAAAAAAAATTTAAATTAAATATCATTACAATAAATAAAATCAATCAAACAATACAAATATCTTAAAAGTATCATACATAATTTATTTGAAAACATTATGGGCCGAAATATATAATGGGTTGAAGTATCCTAAACGAAGTATCTCAGTAGTATCCTGTCGTATCCCCGTTATTTGAAGAAAAAAAATATTAGAATTCGGATACGTCACGTGGTGTATCTGATACGTATTCGAGCCGTATCGCACATGTATCCTATCGAATACGCGTATCTGATACGTATTCGAGCCATATCGCACATGTACCCGTATCGGATACGCGTATCTAATACGTATTCGAACCGTATCGCACATGTATCCGTATCGGATATGCGTATCCTCCTGATACTTCTGTATTTTTGAAGTATCCGCGTAACATAGTCTGTAAGTTATGTTGGTATTATTTTGATTGTATTAAGCATGCGTCAAACACATCACATTTCATTACGGACCCAAATCTTGAAAACAAAAAAATTGGAGATTATTTTTTATAATGTGCCACAACTATGTGTGCTTAAAGTAACCAAAACAAAAAATAATTACCAATAAATATAGCTAACATTAACACTCATAACATAAATTATACCAACTCTCCTAATAAGAAGAGAGATGTTGGCGCGTCAGTTTGAGAGAGTGGTGACGTGTCATCTTGACATGAGCCCTTCAAAATTAGTACTATGGTATAATAATATTAACATATTCAAGCTAACATATATAAAATATGTTTTCTGAATATTCAAGGCAACAACATACTCTGCAACGAATGATTTTACTATTCCTCTCTTCTTTTTCTTTTTTTTAGGTTGCAGGTAATTTTTCAATCTCAGCTTGTTAGGATTACTCGTATTAACTAATGATGTTCGTTTTGAATGTGCGTGCGTGTTAAGATTCGATAAATCCAATTTATTTCTTTCATAATTATAAAAAAAAAAAGTTCTTCTTTCGTCGAAAGAAAGATTACAATGGCTGAGGTCCAATTTGCACCTGGCGTTCCATCGCCATACGATGCATCGGTATTGAGTTTAGATCAATCTACACATTCATAACATGAATCTTATTTCTCTAGTTATTTTTACTTCTTTTCAATGTTACATGAATCTTATTTCTCAGAAAGGTATAGTACGAGCCGCGGCACATTGCTATTTGCTTATTTTGATGGGGACGAAAGAAAACCAATCATATTTCGATGCATTTTGCACACAGCTATGCCTCGGCTCAGCATTAGTAGAGTATTATGGGGTTTATTGTTCTTTTCGCGGAAGAGTTTCGAAGGAGTTATCATTTTTAACAGAGAAAATTTCTGTTTCAATTGTATGGTTTATTATACTTACAATGATGAACACCAAGCTTCCCGATTCTTTCGAAAACAATGTTATGAGATGGATTTTTAGCGCGTGTTTCCTACTATCAGCTATGTACTCCACATGTGTGCATGTCTGCGAGAAGGTAAAAAAAAAAGTTGATTATTTATGTACGTAAATCAATTTCCAAACCGAAAACCTCGTTTTGGGCATGATATTAATTATTTTCTTTGATTACCGAACCAAATATTTATAATTTTACGAACTTGTCTTGCAGAGATCCAATATTAACGACCTATTTCTAGCTGACTATGATTCAATAATCAGCTTACAGCATGCTTATTTGATTCTTCGTTTCCTCGACGAAAAGGAATCGACTTTCCAAACATTGGGAATATTGTTATGCCTAATCTCAGCGTTCATGAAATTCAATGGGTTCTTTCGCTTCTTTCATGCGACCGATAAAGTTTCGAAGAAGTTATCGGTTGCAATGCACATCTTTTTTTGCGTAAATGGATGGCTGGCTGCACTAATACTGATGCACATCAAGCTCCACGATTTCTTCGCAAACATTGCGTTTGGAATTTGTGCCTCGTGTTTCATATTATCAGCACTCTATTTTGCATATGTGCACATTTTCGAGAAGGTAAATAACTATATAGCTCTCCATAGTGATTTTTGTTTATGTAACGACTCAAATTTCAAATTTCCATGCATGCAGGAACCCTTTCGATATTTCAAAAGAGAGACCATCTCAGAAAGCCCAAGTTTACAGGTTACTGATTAGCAATAATGATTTTTTTCATTTTTTTTTTGGTGATATTTATATTTATTTATTTTCATATCAAACCAGGATTGTAATACTGCCCAAATGATGTTCACAGTTCGTATGTGCGTGACCGCTTTTAATCTTCTTCGCTTTATCGATGGCGAGGCATCGATTCTTCGTACACTCGGAATATTTTTCGGCCTCAGCTCTAGTTTGGTAGAATTTAACGGTCTCTTTTATTCGATCTGCGGACCAGATCGAGTTGCCAAGAAGTTATTGCATGTAATGCAAGTATATTCTTCTGTAAATTGGCACATCGGTACCATGCTATTTATGCGTATCATGGACAATACAAGTTCCCGCATCCCAAAAGTTATGTTTGCGATTATGGCTTTCGGTTTCATATTTCCGGCCATTCACTCCCTATTTTCGACTGTTTTCGAGGCGGTAAGTATTTCGTTCCCCCGTTTGTTTTGGTTTCTAACTTTCTGTTTCTATCAAGAATTTTTTTGAAGAATAATTTTTATTGATGCAGGATCGTTTCTCATACTTTAAAAGGTTGTGTGGCATCAAAAACAACTCTAGGTACAGAATTTGATTAGTATCTATCATTATATTACAATTATTTTATTTTATCTTTGGTATATGCCAAAATTTGTAATGTCATGTAAATTACAGGGATTCTTCCATTCTTGAGAAATCCGCATGAGCAGGCCAACAAAGATTGAATTCACTTGATTGATTTGAGCTATCAATTGAAGGCTGCATTTCCTGTGACGTTTATGAATTTTATTGTTTGCACCTAACATAAGACTTTAATGAAAAATTAAGTAGTATGTTTAAAAAACAATTTTGGGTGCGATATGTTTAAAATGTGCTTTCCCTTAAAAATTCATAAAAACAGCATTTATGTTGGACTATGTTGTAAAAAAAAATTTGTGTGTGGAGATGTTCTTTATATATAATCTGATGATTAATATGTTGATGTAGACATTAAATGATAAAAACTGAATTTTCATTTACTATTCTATCGCGGGTTTCTTGTTTAGCATCACTGCGATTTCGATTATCAATCACAAGATATTATTTAGGGGAATTCTTGAAAAATCCCCTAACTTTTAGATTTATTCAAAAATTCCTAGAAACTAAGTTTCATTCCTCAAAAATCTTCAAATAGTGTTAACTTTAGCATTTCATCCATATTATTATTTTTGTCCCTAAAATATCCTTCACAATTTTATTTTGTAATTGAATTTATTCCATAAATTAATAAATACATAATATTTTTCTCTTTTAGCAAAATAAATATACAAAAAAAATGAAAGAAGAAGGCTTGCATTGATGGGCTAATGGGTCAAAAGAATAAGTTTGATAAAAAAAAAATAGTATATTTCAGTTTTGATCCATACCTTATTCTAGGCCAAGCCCAAAACATTTAATGCAATATTTTACCCCAAAACGCAAGGTTGAAGGTATTTGATGATATATTAGGCTTGAGCCCATATAAGTTTTTCCTCTTTTACGGATGCAAAATTATGCTTAAATTGTCTACCGTTATGTTCAAATTGAGTAATTTTCTACTCATATAGTTAATGTGAATCAATGTATTTCATCGAGCCATGACTAATAAAAAATTCATTCTAAAATTATTATTATTTGCGAAGAATATTCATTCTTAAATTTGAAGCACCAAGGTTAGTTACTTTTAGGAAGCAAAGCTAAAAAGAAATTTTGAAAACATTCTCTAGTTCCATTAGAGTACTAATTGACAAGACAAACTACTATCATAAAGCAATAAAGTAGGTAAAGTAATGCTTTAAAGACTCTATGCATGACAATCAACACAACACAAGAGACAAAAAGAGAGAATTTTTTTTTTTTTTTGAAAATTAAGAAGCCAAACTTCTTTTTCGATATATTAAAACGAGTTTAATACAACGTTTTAATTTTACATGGTAATGTAAAAAGAAAAATAAAAATAAAAATAACAGGTCTATCCGAATTTCTTTAGTAAAGAAATCTATCCCATTCCTGACAAACTCTACGAGTAAGAAGATTTAAAGGAGAAGAAAAGGAGAGAAGAGAAGCTTGAAAAGACGAGCGAAGTTTGGATCCCGATTAGGTATGGAGTTTCCATGTCTTTGTCTCGTAGTGGGCCTTCGCTATCGTGGAGGATGGCGGAGAATTCTTTTGGTTAAAAATCTGTTCGTTTCGCTCTTTCCATATGGTCCAAAGTGTGGCCACGAAGTAGGTATCGATTTCATGTTTTTTTTCCTTGGTGTATTTTCGTCGGTTGTCTAGCCAAAACTTTGGCAAAGTGTCGCGGGTGTCGAAGGGTATTCCTATGATGTGTCGAAGACCCCTCCAAACCCTTTGTGCATACGAGCAATTAATGACAAGTGGGTCGCCGATTCTTCAACGTGGTTGTTGTAATTTTTGCACGTTGTCTCGTGCGGCCAATTCTTTTTTCGCAAAACATCTCCCGTTAGAATCCTTTCGTTGAGTGCCAACCATGCGAACATTTTTGTTTTCGCGGGAGCTTTTGTTTTCCATAGAGTGGTGTTCCACGCACACTTAACTCCCGGATTTATTAGGAGCTTGTATGTTGCGGCGGTGGAGAAGGAATCCGGTTTGCCCATCCAAGCGTGTTGGATCGTTCTCGGATCAAAATCATACGCTATTCCAAATCGTGAGAGAAGTGCGCGTAGGTCTTTGACAAAGCAAGAGGAGTGCTTGCTCGTCACATTTTCCAATTCGGATGCGTGCTCGATTCTGTAAATATTTTTGATGGTGGTCGCCCACATACCCTCACTATTTTGGCAAATTTTCCAAAGCCATTTTAGTAATAGTGATGTGTTGTGTGTTTCGATATCTAACATTCCTATTCCTCCGTTTTCTTTTGTTAGGCAAATCTTTTTCCAAAGCTATTTTTGATATCTAACATCCCTAAACATTCCTTATCGTCTTTCCAAAGAAATTTCCTTGTAATTTTATTAATTTTCTTTATTAACCATTTTGGTAGGCGGGAGCATTGCATGAAATATGTCGGTATCGCATTCAAGACCAATTTCGCAAGTACTAACCGTCCTCCTAAGGAGAGGCATTTTTCTTTCCATCCCGATATCTAACAAAAGGGAATATTTTTTCAAAGTAGCAATCTTAACATAAAAGTATTATTTCAATCTAATGTAGCTCAAATGAAATAAATGCTCAAATAGTAATATTGAGTTATGACATGAAATATTATGTACAATGCATTAACATGGATATGAATCCAAATGTTTTAGTTCATAAGTAATTCAAAAGCTAGCTTCAAAATATAACAAAAGGGAAAAGGAAAATAAAAAAAGCTACAAATAAAGCTGTTATTGCTTCCATTACAGAGGTGATGATAGCTACATGGAATCATGTCAGTAAAAGACAAAAAAAGAGGAAAAAAATTCTAAACCCTAAAAGAAAAGAGAAAACTCTGATCATATGATTTCTTTCTCTTGTTAGTGGCTATTCTTATTTTAGTCTTTTGTTCTCTCTCTCTCTCCCCCCTTCCCTTAATATATGTCAGTTCACATCACCTCTACTTTTGACCCAAAACCCTAACTTTTTGCATGGAAATGTAACAAAGTGTATGGAAACCTAATCTCCATGGCCATTCAAATCATTCCATTCCGAATATTGGAATGGTCTGCAAAGCTGCTTGATGATAATAGTACATTAAAGGAGAAACCTCATATCCATTACTAGATCCAGCTGGTCCTGATCCAAAACCATCTTGATGTGTCACATGTGGAATATCAGAACTATTAGAGTAAACATTATTCTCTGCATGATTTTGTTGCACAGGCATTCCATCATTGTTGGTACCATAATATGATGAGGAAGCATTGGAGAAATCTAAGTTGGTACCAGAGAAGAAGTTACTAAATCCTAACCCTAACCCTAATCCATGGTTTATTCTCTCTTGTTGCAAATTGTGTTGGTTTTGCAGAGCAAGTAAAGACCAATTATAGTCCATGTTAGGTTTCATGGGCAAGGGAGTGAAATTAAGGGATGATGTGGAGGCATCTTGGCCGTCCATTAGGGTTTTGGATTGGACATTGATCATGTCCGATGAACAACTAGGGGTCTGGCCGTCTGATAATTGCTTTACGGAACGTGCGGCTGAGATTGAACTACCGCCGATTGGTAGATTGCCGTTAATGATGCTTTCGACATCGTAACGACTTATTTCAAAGTTCGTCACCGCATTTAAACCTCGGAATTTTATCGCGGCTATGTCGTAGGCCTCTGCCGCCTCTTCTTCCGTGCCTGCATAAATAGCAAGGGCTTAATGTCAAAAAAAACTATCTTTTTTACTAATATGATTGGCTAACTAACTAACAAAATTATACCATTAACAATGTGATATATGTACAAAACACTAACAATTAAATACTAATTACAAATGCTAGATTTTAGTACATATAAAATTACTAACCAAAGGTTCCAAGATAGAGGTCTTTGTTTCCTGCCACCCTTCCAATCCTTGCTTGCCATCTCCCATGTTGATGGTGTCTACACAATTAATAAGTACATATAAATAGAAATCATATAAAAATATGAACTTTAATAAATATTAATGAAAAATAAAGCGACTCTTCCACTGATTTTTTTGGTTCATGTGATTATATTATTATATATTGATTTATGTTACCTGGTAACTCCTCTGTACATAGAAGCTCCTCTCGAGAATCCACTGCTCTTCCTGCAAAAAGTAATCAAATTAACTTAGGATCATATTGATGCCATTGGATTCATAACATGAACATGATACATGCATGCAAATGCAATACATGAATGTGTATGCAATGCAAGATGTATACATGCATGATTGAGAATGAGTAGTAAATCAAAAATGCATGTCACGTGATAGTAAATGAAAGGACGGTGTGTCTTTCGTTGCACCTTCTGAGTGAAGCTACAAACTCCTGTCTTGTCATGTGCATCATCTCCTCTATTTCCTTCTCGTAATCTGTGATCTGAAAAAATTTCATATTCAAATACAACTCAATATACGGTCAAACATACTCGTCTTTTGTATACTAACAAGATATACATTTCAAAACCATAGTATATATACTCTTCAATGTATTCATCAATAATCAACAGAACATAAACTATAATATTTCATTTCAAAACCCTAAAAAGATTGAAACTTGTATATTAATATTGCATGTGGAGAAACCGAGAGACCTGACAGGAAGACTGGGGACAAATGGAATATATATTTATATTATTGTATATATACTAGTCGGCACGAGGGCTACAATGTAAATAAATAAGACAATAGGCATAAATATACAAAAATTTCAAATTCAAAATTGAATAATAAGTACTATACTCACTGGAAAATTTGTAGTGGTGGTGGTTCCCCAATATTTTAATGCAGCTAAGTCATAAGCCCTAGCAGCCTTTTCTTCCTTATCATACCCTCCTGTTAATTCATATTTTGAAATTTTAGTATATGATCATTTGTAAATTTAGTAAAATATAGGGTTTATTTGTGATAATGTCCATACCTAAATAAACTGAGAACACACATCCAAAGCATCAAATCAAATCAAGCAACACGAGGGGTACCCAAAATATATAAAAAAAGGCTCATGTTAACAAAAAATGTATTTTAATTTCATAGTAAAAATGATATAAAAATATCTTAAAATGATATATTAAACATAATTAACCACATATATACCTTGGCGACCCTTCCGATTTTGCCCCTCACGGCGGCAACTATTGTCCCACAAATGTGCCTCGTATCTCCCTGTCCACCTATGCCTGTTTTCAAAAGTTAAATCCATCAAAATTATAAAATAACAAGTGGAATTAACTTGCTAATTTCATTCAATCCTCATACAAAACAGTATTAGGCTTTATGCAAAATAGATTTACCTTGTAACACCACGATATATGGAGGTTCTTTGGCCAAAAGATTCAATGGCCTTTTTTGGCTCTGCCGGTACGGGTTGCTCAGGCGAGAAATCCGGTATCACGTTGTTCAGTTCCGTAGCGTATGACAAGTGGGTTCCACAAATGTTAGTAGTCTCTTTGTCTTCCTCTACACCACCTATCAATACATCGAGAAGAGAAAGTTAAGAAACGCATAATATTGAGGTTCTCATGAGAGAGAGAGAGAGAGAGAGAGAGAGAGAGAGAGAGAGAGAGAGAGAGAGAGAGAGAGAGAGAGAGAGAGAGAGAGAGAGAGAGAGAGAGTACTGTGGTGAGTAGTAGAAGAGGAGAAGGCCTGATCGAAGAGGTTAGGTTGTTGAGAGAGAGAGAATGAAAGCCATGGATGATTTGAGCTTGTATCCATTTCCATTTCGAATACAAATGCAAAATAGAAGAAGTGATTTTGAAAAGAAGAAGCGCAAAAGTTTTGAAGACTTGAGAACTTATAATTTGGTATATATAAACTTCTCTTTATAGAGAGAGAGACGAGAGAGAGAGAGAGAGAGTTTTGCACGATTTTCTAGGCTACAGTAATTATACGAGACTTAAATGGATTTGAAAAGAAGGATTAGCACGAGTGGAGAGTTAACTAGCTTTTATTACGGACAATACGGGTGGTCATGTTGACTGCATTGGGAACCACCTTGCATGGCATCAGTATTATTTTTGCAGGAATAATATAAGTTTCTAAAAAATAATATACAATTTTCAATTTTGCTTGCTAAACAAATAAGTTGAATATATCTCTTTATGTGTATATTAGTTATTTTTATAAGATAGAATATGAGTTATTAAATAATAAATACTTTGCTTTTAGTGGATTTAATACAAGCATGATTCATATATGTATCTTTTTGTTGCTTAATTTTGTTTTCTCCTATGAAAAAAGGGAAAAGGTTTATGAGAAAAGGAAATGAGACCAATGAATGTATGGATGGAAGGAAGCAAGAGCATAACAAGGAGACATGGTGGGTCCCGTGATTTGGAGATTACACGTAAATTTGCCACGTTTTAAGATGATTTTGGGTGAGGTGTTGTTATTAATTATGGGGATCGACTAAACTAATGTATTTTAAGGAGGAAAATATACCTGGCCTCTCAAACTCATCCTGTCAAATTCATCCCAATTTTTTTGATGTGCGACAAAAAACAATTAGATAAATTGATTATCTCTTCTAATTGAATTAATTAATCGTTAATTGATATGTTTAATTGACACGTTTAATTGACACGTCAATAAATTATATCAGTACATACTAACTGACTTGTCAATTAAATTAAACGATCAATTAATAATATTAATCAACTCACTTAAGTTTCTCTTACCACCTCATTAATGCTACTTTTGTGTATTTGAGGGGCTTCATATATAATTCTTTTTTAAGAGTGTGCACTTTGTATGCATATCAATAATAAAAACACAATACATGATAAAAAAAAAATTGTTTTATTTTGATCGTATGCATATCAAAATTTCTCAAATTAAAAAATGGAATTCTACCTATATTGTCAGATCGTATCACATGATATGGTCAAACCTAGATCAGACGGTGGTAGGGCCTCAACGTGTCTCCTTCCTTTTGTGATCATTCTTTTTGCATCTCTTTTAAACTTTTACTTTTGCATCTCGTTTACGCTAATCACAAATTAACACATATACCATACATATCATTAGAAAAAACATGATGTCCCATTTATATGCATTACTTGTGTTGTACAGTGGTGTAAAAAGTATGTTGTCAAAAGAAATTCTAAGATTAATTAAATAATTGGTCAGTATAATAATCATTAACCCCATATATACCTTTCTTAACCCGTTTCACATATGTACATTATTGCATAGTTACTACAATGAGAAAAAAAATCAGCATTTTTCTTTAATAGGACCTATGTTCTAGCGGTTCAATATTTTATTGATAAGTTTGTCAAACGTACACGAACAATTCAGTATACCGAATCCTAGTGAGTTAGCAAAATCCAAAATTTTCAACAATTTTACATGACCAACACAATTTAATGCGAATCCCTAAATTTCGCAACCGCTCATGCTTTCTCTCAATTTAATAGTCATGTTAAACTCCAAATTTCCACCACAATCCTCATATGTGTCGACTCGCGTTGTTTGTTTGTTGTGTCGTGTGCATGTACTACATGCATTTATTCTTCGTTTTTGAAACCTTGTTGAATATCGTCAGTGTGTTCTTTTGCATTGTGTGTTCATTCACACTGCTTCTGAAACCTACCATTCGAAAATCTGTTGTCAACTCGTTCTAGCACATCTAGTTCGTCGTTTCGTCAACCAAGACCCGCCAGTTTCAATTTCTATAAACTGCTTGATCCGGTCGATGACGTACTGAATTGGAAGGATCTCTATACTGAAAGAAAAGTTCTCTGAGTTTTTGGGTGTGGAGTGGGGTGGACGTTTAAAAATCAGCATTTTAAATTACTTTTTTTTATATAAATTTCGCCCATCAGTTTACAATATATATCTAGACAATCTAGGTGTATAAAAATATTATATTATTAAATTACATAAGTTTTTTTTTCATGTTTTAAAAAATATCTCAAACAGCAATGAAAGACAGAACGTTGATATGATTCAGTCCATACAATCTGAACAAAATTAAATAAATTGGTGGTAGCAGTTAAAGCGAAATTATATCTTAAAACTGAAGTAAAAATTACATAAAAAAAAAGTAAAAATGCAGATTTTTTTAAGAAGGCTCGAGAAAGGTCATGAGTCATGACCGCCCATGTTCAGTATATAGTATAATATAATGTCTGCAGTAATTAATGTTGAATTAACCTTGTTTAAACAGCTGTAAATATTGACTATGAAATGAAATCAGCTTTGTTATTTTGTGAAAGTCACGTGACAAGGTATGAAGCTGCGAAGCCGTATAGCGGCCGCAATCCAGTTTGGCACGTGTAGATGGACTTTAGAGAGGGCTGTCACGGTGCACCAATGATATTATGCGAACTGCTTTTAACAAATATAATTAAACATAAATAGGTCATAGATATCTAAATTTCAACGTTCATATTTGTATTTAGAAACTTACGTGATAAATCATAGCAATCATAATCGTCAAAATTTCGATTAAAGTCATAAAAATTTATGGTTTTACGATCCTAACTTCACAAAACGACTTGGATCATACTTAAAATCGGATAGAATCTTATATATTTACGATTGAAAAATTATACTTGTCTCATTTAATATTTCCTCAACGTATTGATGTGTTGACAATATATATAACAAATACAAATCTTAATAGGTGGGAAATCGTGGTAAAATGATTTGATTTTATTATATTTGATTTGATTACATATATGACAAGTCATATTTGTTCGAACAAATTTTTATTATTTATCTTTGATCTTTTTTAAAAACAAAATATTTTCGTTTATATTTTACAGATTTTGGCGAATTATTATTTTTATTTTGGTTGTTATGTTTTGGTTTATTTTCAGTGATAGTCTTGTTCATGTATATCCGATTCACACATGTCAAACGATGCAATAATCTAGTCCCGTAACTTATTTTTCAAATTTATAAATTTGAATTTGATTAATTATAAACGATAGTAATCAAATTTGTTATATATATTAATACATCAAAGTGTGAAACGGTGAATCAATTTTTCTTCTCTTATATTATATAGGATGACAACATTAAATGGACATGATTTATCGCTAACATTTAATTCGGATAACATATCATTCATGTTAATTAATTCTAAGGAGGTATATATCATCACTATTTACGATTTTACGATTTCACTGACATGGCTCATGAAATATTTAATTTGCCAAACGATTATGACCCGATATATAATTAAGTAACTTGAAACATAGAATAAAATATTGACATGTTACAATATAAAACAATATTGAAATAATATAATTTTTTTTTTCACGTATCTTTTTTTTACGTTTACATTTACTTAATTTAGGTGTGTATATTATATCTTATTTTGATTAATCTTGATTTGAATTTTGTATAGCACAATACTAATTTGATTAATCGTTAATATTTTGTTTGGTTATGGTTAACGTTTGCATAGCTACTGATAAATTTTTTGTCTATCTATAATGTATTGTACGTGAATACAATGATCCAAAAACAAAAATATGTATATTACCAATTAATTTATATTTTTATTTAGAAAATTGTGTTTGTAAGATTAGTTTTTAATTAATGTTCATTTTTCATATAATATTATGGTCCGTAATACGATTTTACGATCCAATTCGATTTTATCCCTAAACGATTCAATGTAAAGTTTTGATTCTCACAATTTTGAGTGCAATCACGAGTTTTAAATTTGACAGGTATATGCATATTTCTAGGTACATATCGAGATGGAAAATTTAAACGTTTATCATTCATTAAACATACACTTTTAACACATATATTATTATATATTGATATAAGTACACGTAAAATTATAATTATAATTTTTATACTAAATAAAAACAACTCAAAATAATGTCATATCATGGTATATGAGGATTTGATGGAATAAATTGTGACTCGAAAAATATACATTGAATATACATATATTTTTCTTACAAAGTATCCAATGGTTTGAAAAGGAATCAAGTCAAATTGAGGAGAGGTGGGCGCCACGTGGGCGTGATATAAAAAAAGTGGACAAAGGAGGCAAGGATAACTTTGGTGAACAGGGACACCTAAGATTTTTAGGGATAGGAACAAGAAAAGCAAGAACATATTATTAGTGCACAATCTCTATTTTTATATTATGTTTAAGTTTTTCTCAAAAAAATATATTATGTTTAAGTGGTGGTTAATTCAGGATCCATATTTATTCTTTGAAAATACCATATATATATATATTTTTTTTTGAAAGGTACAAAGATGAAAATTTGCCTATTATTGATTTGATGTTAGGGTTTGAGTGTTAGACACCCATGCTTTCCTTTAGGTGCAAGTGCAACCAAGATTAGAATAAGGGGATTTAGGTAAGAAAGATTAGGGTTTTCATGTGCTTCTTGTCTAAATGGTGCCATTTGGTTCAATCTAGATAATTCTTCCCAAATCACGTTTGGAACATATACTTTACTCATTCTTTTGGAAAATAAGATATGTATCGACATTTCATATAGGTAGTGTTTATCCATATAAAGATTCCTATTTTATTTTGTGTGATTTTATCTATCCTTTAGGGATATAATCGAATCGAATCATAAAATTATATTATGAATCGTAATATTCTTTGAAAAATACATTAATTAGAACTAATCTAACGAACATATTTTCTAAATAAAAAAGTATACCTTAACCTGTAGAGTATATATTTTTTTCTTTTTTAATCGTTATATTCACCTATAATACATTATAGATAGACAAAAAATATTAAATATCAATAACTATGCAAATATTAATCATAACCAACCATAATATTAACGATCCATGTGAAATGTGAGTTTATGGTCTTATATAATCCAAATAGATTGTATAAATCTCCTCCAAAGAAAAATAAACTCTTTATTTAAATGAACAATTTGACCAATGCTGTAATTTCCATGTATTGTAATTGGTAGGTCAACACATATTTTCTTGTCGGAATTCAATTAAAAGAGAAGAAAATATCAAGGTGGAATTGGATTTTAAATTATTATTTTGGGCCACGGATCAAAATAACAGAACTTTATTTAACCACTAATATCTAAGTCCTAACCCTAATATTTTATGGGCTTTCTTTTGAATTGGCCCAATATGAAATATGTAGTTAGTTTACTAGTATAGGGTAATAAAATTTTGTTTGGTATTTTATTAGTGCATGTTTGGATAAATTAAAAGTAATTTTGAGGATTGGTCTTAGATAAAGATTTTTTTAGTATTTTTTTATACAAAAATACCTACATCTAAAGCTTTGTTTATTGCTAATATTTTTCTTAGAATATTGAGGAACAATTTTAAATACTTGTCTATGATTACAAAAATAAATATATCTAAATATAATATTATAAAGCTTCCTCATTTTCCTAAAAATATATCAAAACAACAACCGATAGAAATTCATATACATTATATTGTAATAAACTATGAAATATTAAATTATATTAGATTATGTTATGTTATGCTATATTATATTATATTATACTATACTATATTCTGTTATATTCTATTTTATTCTAATGTATGACATTATATAATATTAAATTATAGTACATTATGATATAATATAGTATATTGTTTTAGAATTGGTTATATTATAATCGTATTATATTATATAATAATAAATTATAGTTTATTATAATAGTATAAAATATAATACAATCAAATAGATTATTTTAGAATAGATTATACTAGATGATACCCTCCTTCCGTTTCGATGTATTTTTTTTTTTAGTTTTCTTTGATGTTATTTTAAACAAATGATTTCATTCACCGATATATTTTGTTGCCAACTTTGTCAAATTATTTTTTAATGTTTGTATCTTAAGTACAGTATATTTTTCGATTAACCTTCTAAAATATATTTTTTAAATATATAATATACTTTTTAGTTGTTTGTTATATCATTTGATATGTCAGATATACATTTTGTACCTTTAAATTTTATATTTACAACGTCGCTAACAAATGTAAGATGATCTAGTGAAAATATTATTAATTGATTGAAGCATAATTGAAAATCATTATTAAATATATGTACGTGATTATAATTTATAAGAGTTATAAAATTATGTTGAATGATATACTTTTAGTTTAGATGATATTGTCATCGTTACAACAAAAAATAATAATTTCCTTATAATAAAATATCCGAAACGTGGTGCACGAATTCTTACAATATTTATAATTTTCTTATTTTTATTACAATTATTTGTAAATTTGATACTTTACAATATTCTTAGTACGAATTTCATAAAAACATGTGCACACATTATATTTTCTTATTTTTTTTAATCCTCATTTTGCACATATTTTAATATTTTTTCAAAGATAACAATGTTATTTTCATATTTTGTAAAGATATGATTTGAAAAGAATATGTTGCCCAAAAAAAATCCTTAATTGTTGTTTTTAAGATATTTTTATCAATATTTTGTCATATTTTTCATTCTACATATTGAATACGTATTTTTTGAATTTTTTTTCGTTTTTAAAAATTGTAACAATTTGAAAATAGGATATTTAAAAAAACGAAAACTTGAAAATTTTATGAAAATTGCAAAACCTAGGTTTGAACCCCGAATCTCCTGATCCGCTATGATCTAGTAGTATGATTTGTTGGAATATTATTCCAACATTGAAATTGTATATAAAATATTATGTATTGTAATATTGTCATTTAAATACTTATTTGTTATAAATATAATATATGGATGTCAAGCAACAAATCTTGTGAAGATGGAGACATTAATTATAGGATATTTGGTATATTTGATATTGTATTATTTCCTTGTATTCTAGCGTTTTATATGGCAAGAGCTTTCTTGGCCTGCACTCACCCTCTACTATATAAAAGGGGTAGTGGCTATTGTATTCCTCCAACCAATTCAATAAGAATATTGTCTCCCCAAATTCTCTCTTTCGTTCTTTATTTTATAACACGTTATCAGCACGAAGTTCTGACCAACTGAGAAATCAAGATTGCAATCACGACGCTTTAGAATTTCAAGCAAAGGCAAAACAATCGAAGCTACCAGGTTAGCAGTTTAATTTTGTTTTGATCATTGAAGTTAAATCTTGACTGCAAGTTCATGAATGATAATAAAATAAACAGGAGATTTCTTTTCCATGTGTTATTAGTATATTAAATCTGCCAAATAATAGTGTTTTTAGTGTCTTCATATTTTACTTCATATTTTATTGTGATTGATTTTTTTTCCCCACGTGAGTGTTGCTTTGTCATTTTGACCAGAGATGAGAAGTCCAAGGTATAATTAGAAGTTGAAAGTGAAAGGAATTATTATTTCACACATATAAAGGCCCAAACATGTATAATCCATTGAGAATTGGTAAACTTGACTATTTTAAATACTGGACGGGAAAAGAAAAAAAAAACTCTGAAAGGGTAAATTCTCATAAACTACCAGAAGTATATTCAAGTTATATGGATCCCTATTTGCATTATTTATTGAAATATACCAGAAGTATATTCAAGTATATTGCAGTTTACACCAGAAGTGTTAATATATATGATTTTCAATTTTTATTCTTTTAAAATACTAGAAGCATACTGCAACCTGAAGTTTGCGTGGACACCATAAATTGCGAGTTTGATTTATTGTATATTAACGCACCAGAAGTTGCGAGTTTAAATTACGCACCAGAAGTTGCAAATACATTTAATTTTATTTTCGTAAGTTTCTTTTTGCACATTTATTTTCGCACCTTTAATTCAAGTTATTTATGCACCCGAAGTTGCAACTAAGTTTATTAAAATATCCGAAGTTGCTCGTTTAAATTAAGCACCAGAAGTTGCAAGTCTATTAACGTACCAAGAATGGTAAATTTATTCAAGCTTAATAAATTGGATATAAATTATGTGATGCACTAGAAGTTGCTAGATTATTATTATTGATTCATACACAAATTTATTGTGTTTATAAGATATATACTCGTAGTATTATTCTCATTGAAAGAGTATTAGTATTTAAATTATGAAACATTATTAATGCCAGAAGCATGATAATAATATCGTAAGCATAATAATTTTAACGTTGGATACATAATACTTCAGAAGAGTACATGTTATGATGAGAGTTCATGTTGCATGTTTTGGACCTGTAGTCTAGAATATGTATTTTAAGATTATAATATTAAATTTTATCAAATTTGTTGTATGCACCAGAAGTGTATATTAACGAACCCGCAGTTTCTCATTGAAAATACGCATCAAAAGTTGCGAGCATATTTATATTTATTGCATGTTTATTTTATGTACATTTATTTTTCGCACATATATTATTCGTCCATTTATTTTATTTACTTATAATTATTCGCACATTTATTATCATTTTGCACCTGTAGTTGCAATCCAATTTATTAATGCACACAAAGTTTGAAATTTCATCTTATTGAAACCTGAAGTTTCAATATAAAATTGTGATGTTCAAAGTGAATGAGCATCTAGTAAAGTTGATAATGTTATTGAAAGCACCTGAAGTTGCAAGAGCACAAAATATATAATATATTTATCCAATATTAAAGACTTGATATGAATAAATATTGGCATAAAACAAATAATTGAAATATTCTAGAAATGCGCTCATTCAATGTTAAGAAGTATTTGGATTAATACTATCATGTCTTATTTATTGAAAAACAAATTAGATTGATGATCGATTTTATTCCGTTCCCAGAAGTGAATGTTGCCTCGAAGGCTGAAGTCCAAGTTATATCCGACACAAATATTAATCATGATAACAAAATCATATAAGAAATAAAAAGACTCGTGAAGATATGTTCACAATGAGTCCGAAAATATATTCTTCAAGATGTGGCTTGAAAATAGTTGTACCAGTAGTACACCATAAATCATATACTGTTTATGAAACCTCTTGAAGAGAAAAACAAGAAGAAAAGGGGATGACTTTCTTATCATTCAAGACAAAGTGTATTTTGTGTCGAATTATTTATTTCATCAATAAATGGATGTGTATATTAAATTATAAGAGCGTATGTTTATTATTGGTGACTCTAGAAGAGTTTTTATTTGATTGCTCTAGAAAATACATTATTGCTCCCAAAAGAGTCATTATGTTAATAGAAACATATTAGTTTATTTGTATGACATACACTTATATTAGTAAAATTGAAATTATGTTATTATGGACCAGAAGTTCAATTTATAAAACAAAAGGGCAATTCTATGATTTGGATTAATTGCTTAGATATAGAATATGTATGTCACGATCATGACTCAATTAAGACCAACTATTTATCATAAGTACTCCCCATTTTTATAACTTGTGAGTGATGGGAGCAAAAAGCATTCACTCAATTTTTTTTGTGAAGTAGATGTGTAATAACAAATGGACGAGTTAAAAGAAGTGTTTGGTGTATATATGGTTAATTTATTTTGTAGAACTGTATATCATGAACATTTATTTAGTCGAACCAGAAGTTCAAATGATATACACGAACATGAAAGTTTAAGAACGTATTTGTAAACTAGAAGTTTACATTCAAGAAAGCAACAAGGTTTAATATGTATGTTGCAAATACGAAATCCCTGAAGGAGAAATTACATAAACAACTAAGATGGTTTATGAAATAACCAAACATGAGTAAAAGTTTTGAAGATATAAAATATCATGCAAGTCCTGAAGAACTTCATTAGATATTAATTAAAATATCAACAACTCGTGCCTAACTCAGGGGGAGAGAATGAAAACTGGAAACATAAGAAATTATATGAATTGCATCATCACATCAGATCCTCGAAGATGTAAACATGAACTATGAGTTCATAAATAAATTATTTGCACGAAATTGCAAATCGGTGATTTGATGCATTGATCAATACAAGAATGAATAAAGAGTAAAAATTTCCAGTCTAAAATGCTCATATTTGTAGTATAATATCCTTGGATAATTTTAAATTTGATGTAAGCCTGAAGCTTGGTCGACCAATCGGTTCCAATATTATAAATCCAAAGGAATAAAAAAGAGCATGATAATAAGTTGGCAATAAAGAAGTTGATAATACTTCTAATAATATATATCCTTTTTAACAGGATAATGAAAGATTAATTAGTAGATTTGACATAAATAAATATATGACCTTTAGAAAAGGTTCAGGTACCTGACAACATCGAAATTGTTGAAAATAATGAGATCTCAATATCTACTAAAAGAAGATGGAACCGAAATACAACTATAGTTATTAGAAAGTTGGCATGGGTGCGCTTTCAATTTATAATTAATAAAACGAGGATCTGAAATTAAATAAATTGTGGAATGTCGACATTTAAAAACTATTGGCCAATAACAACAATCACATAAGAAATTGAAATTGATGGACCCGAAGTCCGAAAACCACCTTACATGGTGATACAAATTGTATTTATGTTTTTTTAATTTGTTTAACGGTCTCTGAAGGACTAAAATTGTTTCTTGTATTTATTATATCAGATTATTCACATGACTCATTTTGCTAGGATATTCATGAAAATCCCCGAAGGATTTAGTATGCATGAAGCATACGATTAAAACTCTCGAGAGATATATTATATTAAATTACAAAGATCTTTGCATGAATAGTAATTTGAGCCATAAGATATAATCGATGTAATAAGTAAGAATATATATACCGGTATGAATGATCAAATTCGCATATGCATATTTTCAGAGTTTAGTTACTCTTTGTTTCTCTTTCTGGATAAACTATCAGGGTATTTTTATGAGTTTCTTGAGGCTTATACAGTTTCCATTTATATATCAAATAAATCATTCGAAAATAAAAAGGAGTCATTCATCAGGCAAATATAACAAATAAATCATTCGAAAGATTCGTTAACAACCACCGCTGCCACCGCCGCCGCATCCTCCACCACCACCCCCGCCACATCCTCCTCCACCACCGCCCCCACCCCAGACACATCCTCCTCCACCACCGCCGCCGCCCCCGCTCCCGCCACATCCTCATCAAACAATGACAACCGCCACGGTAGTAAATGCTAGTCCGGTTGCAACTCCAAAACCAGTGCCACCATTATTTTGGCTTGTCTGTTGCCATTTTTGCGTTTGTCTCCGACAAATCGAAACAATGATCAATAGTATTATAAGTGACACAAACATTATAATCGGTATCCAAATATAATTATTCATTGTTGTATATTGTTGATTTCCAAGACACTTTTTCTGGATATGTTTATATTTGTGTATGCCCTTTATATACAATGTAGAAAAAGAATAGGACTTGTTCGAGTTGTGCAAGCAAGAAATAGTCTTAAAAATTCATTCCTGAGGTCATACTATTAAAAATTTCAACTTGTATGAATAAGTACACAATACTTATTTATTATGTATTTATGTTAAGTTCATATAATAAAAAAGAAAAAAAATTCTTTTGCAAAAACAAAAAAATATATATAATAAAAAAAAATGTTGACAAGTTTATTCTAAGAAAGAAGTTATTCTATTTTTTATATTTTCCAATATGAGAGGTACTTTCGGGTAACAAATAAAATGAATAATTCAAATTAAGTTAAAGTTAAAAAAGAAAAAACAAGATAAGGTCTTTTCTCATATTAAAAATTAAGTCACCAAAATTATTTTTGTTTCTTTGAATAAAAACATGATAAAATGCAGGAATTAAATAAAGAAAATTGTTATTGGAAAAAAGAAATAAAGAAAATTATAAATGTAGTCTCTAAATTCTTCCCCACTAATGTAGCCGACATTGTAATATTTTCACCAAAATGTAGTCTCATTATCACATATGTCCAGTTTTGTAAAATTGGTTGCAAATCGGTTAAGAAAATAGTAAAACATTTTGGTAAGGAATACCAATAGTAAACCGTATTTGAACCCTTAAAAAACTTTATAATGACCGTTTTTCCACCTCAAAATAATTGATTTGTATAAATCACGAATTTTTATATTTTTTCTAATTTAGTATTTTCTTATATTATTTATGTTTTGTGGAGTGGAAACGTTCTCTCAAGTACAGAAGGATGGGATATGTCATCGTTTACCAATTTATGCCCTCCATAACTTGTCGTGCTTGAGCACATTGTGAATGAACAAATTGTAGTATTTAAATAATTTACTTGTTAAAAGTTAAATTATTTTTAATTAATAGAAATAATTATTTTTTATGTCTAAATTGCATAAAACTAGAAGAAAGCAATCTGTAAATTCGCAAATTGTTCTTCTTCATAATAAAAAACAAACTAATTGCGTTGCTACGTTTAAATAATATAGTATTATATATATGATAAATTATTATCGGTTTTAGTAATTGGTTTATCGGTAAAATACTGAACACACACACACACACACTCTCTCTCTCTCTCTCTCTCTCTCTCTCTCTCTCTCTCTCTATATATATATATATATATATATTATATAGGGAAATTTTCAAATAACCCCCTAACTTTTCTTGAATTTGCAAAAAACCCCCTAACTTTTGAGAAACTCCAAAAAAACCCCTACATACAAGGTTTTCTTTTCAATTAACCCCTTCTAGGGGTATTTCATGGAATTGCTATTTTTTTGGACCATAATACCCCTCTATTTTTCATTTTTAAATTTAATAAACATATTTTTGTATTATTTTATTAATTTATTAATTTAAAATCACTATAAATATTTCTTAACATATACTAATTAAAAAAAAATATATGTCACATACATAGTTTTAATTTTTAATTTTTTTATATATTTTATCATAAAAACTAAAATTAAATAAAAAAATAATATAAAAAATATTCCTGAAAATATCTTGACAAATTAATATTATTGTAGTATTTAGTTTTAATGTTAAATATTTATTAATAAAAATAGTTACTGAATAGTTTTTCTTTCCAAATTAACAATGAATGAATGAAAATTAAAACTAGGATTAAAATATTATTGTCGCTAATTTTAATTTCAACAACTATTTTAATTTCGACAGCTCATTTTGTAGTAATTATTTTTATTTCAGTTGCTGAAAAACTAGCAACTGAAATAAAAATAATTACTACAAAACGAGCTGTGGAAATTAAAATAGTTTTTGAAATTAAAATTAGCGACAATATTTAACATTAAAACTCAGGAAGCGGAGGGGCCCATTTGTAAAATAACCTACTAAAACAAGCCCCTGCACCCTCACGATTCTTCTTCAGGCCACCCTCACCATCTCTCTCTCTCTCTCTCTCTCTCTCTCAGTGAGAGCCATGAACGCCTCACAATCTTTCTCTCTCGGTGTGAGCCATGATCGCCGCCGCCTCCTTCGTGGTGGTCAACTTCTGACAAGGCGAAACCCTAAGCCAAATCGTCTCGATCCTTTCCGAGGACGACGTGACAGTAATGCCCACTCCTCTCCATCCTCTACGGCGGTGCAGGCACTCCCACCAGATCTCAGCTCGTCTCTCGTCTCTCCATCCTTTTCGAGATCGTCGCAGATCCGCCGAAGATTAAACCTTGTTCCGGTGGGTGATCGTCTCTGTCTGACTGGGCAGGTCAGAGGAAACGGCGGCGGGAGGAGTTGAAAAAAGAGAAAGGTGATTGATACTTTAGGGTTTCGTTGAATTATTTCATGATACAATCGAGTAATGTTTTGGCCTTCAATTATGTATTAAAGCACGAATTGTCTTCAATTATGCATTTAAGCAAGAAATCCGGCAGAATTAAACGGCGGCAGAATTAAAGCACGTTCAGGCCAGTGAGACGTATATGATTTTAAAGTTTGTCCATCAATTCTGCCAATTCGAAATCCAAATTGAGTAATGTTTGAATGAAAAAGAAACCAAATTTGATTGAAATGAAAAATAACCTTCCATCCAGGAACTGATTGAGCTGTTCTTGCAAATCGCGAGGGAAGGCCTCCATGGCTATAGAGACTGGATGTTCTAGCTTGGCACAACGTTTCTTCAAGTTCTTCACGATTTCCAGTTCGAGGACTCTGTCGTCTTTATCCGGCACTAATTCGGCTTCGCCCAAGTAAACCACTCTAGCAGCCAACAATTTCTCCCACACCCTCTTCTTGTCCTTCCCCACCGCCACAGGTTCGCCGATCACAGTGGCGTCGTAAACTCTAGATTAGAAAATTTCACTATATCTGTAAACTAATATAGAATTCTTTGAGTTTTCTTGAGAACAAGTTAATAATGACTTCCATAAATATTCAAATATCACCACAAAAATTTAAAATTTCTAACTGGCACCATTAAAAAAAAAAAATTACACATTCAACAAAGATTAGAAAAAATGACCATTTACTAAAACATTCGTAGATATCTATAATAAAATAACCAATGTGTTAGAAAAAATGACCATTTACTAAAACATATTGATTTGTGATTTAGAATTATCTTAAAAAGAAGCATTCACAGAAACAAGCAAGATTCAATATTTATCCAAAATAAAATAACCAGTCCACAATTAAAAATATGAGAAAATATAGACAAAGAAACAAGAAACTGAAAATTACATTATAGAAGGAAAGTCATTTTGTTTTTGTTTTGGCAATGAACAGAGATTGAAATAGCAAAACAAATGAAAAGGATGCAATTTCATATTTTGTTATATTATGGTGGTGTAATTTGTTCAGCAAAGGGAAAAAATAATGATGAAATATTATGGTTTGTCTCATTTCCTATGTGTTATTTTTCTCTTGCAACTCATGAGCTGTTGAAAAGAAATGATTAAAAGGCTTTATCATGATTTTATTTTGTCAGAATTGTGATTGTTTTGTTTGATTATTTTAGAGTGTTTGTGTTTTATTGTTGTCGTTATTGTGTGAATGGTTTGGGTATATGTGTAATAAATATATTGTTCGAACATATGATTAAATTTAACAGAACATATGATTAAATTTAACATAATATATGATTAAATTTATCAGAATATATGATTAAATTTAACAGAATATATAATTAAATTTAGGAAAATATACGATTGAATTTAGCAAAATATAGTTAATTATCTAATGAACATGATGATTAATTTCATATAATTCAGCAAAATATATTATTGAATTTAGCAAAATATACGATTAAATTTAACATAATATATGATTAAATTTGACATAATATATGATTAAATTTATCAGAATATATGATTAAATTTAACAGAATATATGATTAAATTTACTAAAATATAGTTAATTATCCGATGAATACGATCATTAATTTCATATAATTCAGCAAAATATATTATGGAATTTAGCAAAATATATGATTGAATTTAGCAAAATATACGATTGAATTAGCAAAATATATGATCAAATTTAACAGAATATACGATTGAATTTACTAAAATATAGTTAATTATCCAATGAATACGATCATTAATTTCATATAATTCAGCAAAATATATGATTGAATTTAGCAAAATATATGATTGAATTTAGCAAAATGTATGATTAAATTGAACAGAATATACGATTAAATTTAATAGAATATATGATTAAATTTATCAGAATATATGATAAAATTTAACATAATATATGATTAAATTTACTAAAATATAGTTAATTATCCGATGAATACGATCATTAATTTCATATAATTCAGCAAAATATATTATGGAATTTAGCAAAATATATGATTGAATTTAGCAAAATATACGATTGAATTAGCAAAATATATGATCAAATTTAACATAATATACGATTGAATTTACTAAAATATAGTTAATTATCCGATGAATACGATCATTAATTTCATATAATTCAGCAAAAATATATGATTGAATTTAGCAAAATGTATGATTAAATTTAACAGAACATATGATTAAATTTAACAGAATATATGATTGAATTTACTAAAATATAGTTAATTATCCGATGAACCCATTCAAAGAACCCAAATATATGATTGAATTTACTAAGTCCTCATTTGATGGTACCAGACATTACCGGTCTTTAATCTAAATTAAGTCCTCATTTTGGTGGTACAACTCCAAATAATCAAAGAACCCATTCATACAACTCTTAACTAATCAAATTAAACCGAAAGTTATTCATATAACTCTAAATCATCAAATTAAGACTAAGTTTTCGAATGAGTCCAAAAAACCCCAAGATTTACATTAAATTCAGAAAATATATAAAACTTGAACATTTTCAACAAAATCCTATCGAGCGCATTCAATATCATAATCATTATATCCATTACCATGCTCCCATAATCATCATAACAGCATTCAATATCATAATCCTTGTTCGAGTTTGAAAGAAATTATGTTGCGGCCAATTCATCGTCGTCAGAACCATAAATTGACGAACTACCAGAATCTTCTAGAAAAACGGTTCCGAGCTAATTCTGTGCAAGGGATATGAATCCTAACAGCATTAATTCTGTGCAGATTTGGAAAATGGAATTAGAAATGTATAGAATAGGATTAAATTGATCAGAGGAATAGTTTGGGTACCTTCTTTCATTTTCTCCACTGCATTGTAGAGTGGATTTCTTTTTGTTTTCTTCAACCACTGAAATTGGAAGTGTTCGTGTTAATTACAATAATTTCTCAGGGTAATATTTTTGACCAAATCAAATTTGTGACCATTGAAAATGAACAACATTGTGCATTTCCTTGGAAAATTATTAATTTACCCATTTTACTAATTTGCGACAAGAAGGGAGAAAAGGTAAGAGTACATACAGCGCTTAAACGATGAATTGATCGCTCAATAAGCAAAGAAAGGGCGACCATAATCGTCAAAACCGTAGCGACGGACCAAGTTGGCGTGAGAGCCAAAGATCTCATCTGGCCTTCTCCGCTGCTCGCCATTTCTAAATTATCTCCTTGTTCGTGTTTCAATTTTTCAATTTCAACAAGGTCATCACAAATTACAAAAGCAAACGGAAAAACAAAAGAGAAAGACAAAATGAGGAAGCCAACTGAAAACCCCCAAATTTTGTGAAAAAACAATGAATATTTCAGGTTTTACGGCCACATTGGTCCAAACGGGAGATCTCGGATGAGATCATTAATGGTAGAAAACAAAAATGCCTATTTTTAGAATTAGAGAGTTAGAACAAGGAGAAGAAGATTCGAGGGTGGGTTGTTTCCCCGCCCCGCACTGTTAACTAGCTGTTCTGACTCACGCACACCACAGAGAGAGAGAGAGAGAGAGAGAGAGAGAGAGAGAGAGAGAGAGAGAGTCAGAATTAATGCTGCGCGGAATGTCTTCAAGAGGAAGGAGGAGGCGCGGCAGCGGCGGTCGTCGTAGACGTCCTCTTCATCGTCGTCGCTAATCGTCGGCAAGGCGCCTCTTTCACTCGCCGGAGAAGGGAGAAGGGAGAAGGGAGAAGGGAGAAGGAGAAGGGGAGAAGCAAAGGAAGGAAAGAGATTGGAGACAGAGAGAAGGAAGACGAGAGCGTGAGAAGGTAATGAAGTTGAATAAATACGAAAATACCCTTCCGTCTGTGGATTCGTTTTGTGGATTCGTTTTGTGGATTCTCCTTAGCATCCCGGTATGTATGTATGTATGTATGTATGTATGTATATATATATATATATATATATATATATTCTCATACCAAAAAATTTTCAAATGAAAAATAAGGCGGCCTGTTATTTGAATAAGGGGTGACTCAGAAAAAAATAGAAAACCCCATTTGGATCCAGGAGAAGTGAAAGAGAAAAAGATTTTGATTGATCATACTTCAGAAAATATTCATCCAATGGAAATTGAGATCGTAATAGTAATTTTAGATTTACATTATGTCATTATCCATGCTATTTCACATTTAAAAGAATTATGAGGTTTTATTTGGATACACACGAAATTAGTTTGTCTTAAGAAAATTTGAAATCGAATGATACAACATATTAAAAAAAATGAAAAGGAGTCATTCATCAGGCAAATATAACAAATAAACCATTCGAAAGATTAATTAACAACCACCGCCGCCACCGTCGCCGCATCCTCCACCACCACCCCCGCCACATCCTCCTCCACCACCGCCGCCGCCCCCGCTCCCGCCACATCCTCATCAAACAATGACAACCGCCACGGTAGTAAATGCTAGTCCGGTTGCAACTCCAAAACCAGTGCCACCATTATTTTGGCTTGTCTGTTGCCATTTTTGCGTTTGTCTCCGACAAATCGAAACAATGATCAATAGTATTATAAGTGACACAAACATTATAATCGGTATCCAAATATAATTATTCATTGTTGTATATTGTTGATTTCCAAGACACTTTTTCTGGATATGTTTATATTTGTGTATGCCCTTTATATACAATGTAGAAAAAGAATAGGACTTGTTCGAGTTGTGCAAGCAAGAAATAGTCTTAAAAATTCATTCCTGAGGTCATACTATTAAAAATTTCAACTTGTATGAATAAGTACACAATACTTATTTATTATGTATTTATGTTAAGTTCATATAATAAAAAAGAAAAAAAATTCTTTTGCAAAAACAAAAAAATATATATAATAAAAAAAAATGTTGACAAGTTTATTCTAAGAAAGAAGTTATTCTATTTTTTATATTTTCCAATATGAGAGGTACTTTCGGGTAACAAATAAAATGAATAATTCAAATTAAGTTAAAGTTAAAAAAGAAAAAACAAGATAAGGTCTTTTCTCATATTAAAAATTAAGTCACCAAAATTATTTTTGTTTCTTTGAATAAAAACATGATAAAATGCAGGAATTAAATAAAGAAAATTGTTATTGGAAAAAAGAAATAAAGAAAATTATAAATGTAGTCTCTAAATTCTTCCCCACTAATGTAGCCGACATTGTAATATTTTCACCAAAATGTAGTCTCATTATCACATATGTCCAGTTTTGTAAAATTGGTTGCAAATCGGTTAAGAAAATAGTAAAACATTTTGGTAAGGAATACCAATAGTAAACCGTATTTGAACCCTTAAAAAACTTTATAATGACCGTTTTTCCACCTCAAAATAATTGATTTGTATAAATCACGAATTTTTATATTTTTTCTGATTTAGTATTTTCTTATATTATTTATGTTTTGTGGAGTGGAAACGTTCTCTCAAGTACAGAAGGATGGGAGATGTCATCGTTTACTAATTTATGCCCTCCATAACTTGTCGTGCTTGAGCACATTGTGAATGAACAAATTGTAGTATTTAAATAATTTACTTGTTAAAAGTTAAATTCTTCTTAATTAATAGAAATAATTATTTTTTATGTCTAAAATGTATAAAACCAGAAGAAAACAATCTGTAAATTCGCAAATTGTTCTTCTTCATAATAAAAAACAAACTAATTGCGTTGCTACGTTTAAATAATATAGTATTATATATATGATAAATTATTATCGGTTTTAGTAATTGGTTTATCGGTAAAATACTGAACACACTCTCTCTCTCTCTCTCTCTCTCTCTCTGTATATATATATATATATATATATATATATATATATATATATATATATATATATATATATATATATATATATATATATATATATATATAGGGAAATTTTCAAATAACCCCCTAACTTTTCTTGAATTTGCAAAAAACCCCCTAACTTTTGAGAAACTCCAAAAAAACCCCTACATACAAGGTTTTCTTTTCAATTAACCCCTTCTAGGGGTATTTCATGGAATTGCTATTTTTTTGGACCAAAATACCCTTCTATTTTTTATTTTTAAATTTAATAAACATATTTTTGTATTATTTTATTAATTTATTAATTTAAAATCACTTTAAATATTTCTTAACATATACTAATTAAAAAAAAGTATATGTCACATACATAGTTTTAATTTTTAATTTTTTTATATATTTTATCATCAAAACTAAAATTAAATAAAAAAATAATATAAAAAATATTCCTGAAAATATCTTGACAAATTAATATTATTGTAGTATTTAGTTTTAATGTTAAATATTTATTAATAAAAATAGTTACTGAATAGTTTTTCTTTCCAAATTAACAATGAATGAATGAAAATTAAAACTAGGATTAAAATAATATTGTCGCTAATTTTAATTTCAACAACTATTTTAATTTCGACAGCTCGTTTTGTAGTAATTATTTTTATTTCAGTTGCTAATAAAAATAGTTACTGAAAAACTAGCAACTGAAATAAAAATAATTACTACAAAACGAGCTGTGGAAATTAAAATAGTTTTTGAAATTAAAATTAGCGACAATATTATTCTAATCCTAGTTTTAATTTTCATTCATTCATTGTTAATTTGACAAGAAAAACTATTCAGTAACTATTTTTATTAATAACTATTTAACATTAAAACTAAATACTACAATAATATTAATTTGTCAAGATATTTTCAGGAATATTTTTATTTAATTTTAGTTTTATGATAAAATATATAAAAAAATTAAAAATTAAAATTATGTATGTGACATATACTTTTTTTGAATTAGTATATGTTAAGAAATATTTATAGTGATTTTAAATTAATAAATTAATAAAATAATACAAAAATATGTTTATTAAATTTAAGGATGAAAAATAGAGGGGTATTTTGGTCCAAAAAAATAGCAATTCCATGAAATACCCCTAGAGGGGGTTAATTGAAAACAAAACCTTGTATGTAGGGGTTTTTTTGGAGTTTCTCAAAAGTTAGGGGGTTTTTTGCAAATTCAAGAAAAGTTAGGGGGTTATTTGAAAATTATATATATATATATATATATATATATATATATATATATATATATATATATATATATATATATATATATATATATATATATATATATTCTCATACCAAAAGATTTTCAAATGAAAAATAAGGCGGCCTGTTATTTGAATAAGGGGTGACTCAGAAAAAAATAGAAAACCCCACTTGGATCCAGAAGTAAAAGAGAAAAAGATTTTGATTGATCATACTTCAGAAAATATTCATCCAATGGAAATTGAGATCGTAATAGTAATTTTAGATTTACATTATGTCATTATCCATGCTATTTCACATTTAAAAGAATTATGAGGTTTTATTTGGATACACACGAAATTAGTTTGTCATAAGAAAATTTGAAATCGAATGATACAACATATTAAAAAAAATGAAAAGGAGTCATTCATCAGGCAAATATAACAAATAAACCATTCGAAAGATTAATTAACAACCACCGCCGCCACCGTCGCCGCATCCTCCACCACCACCCCCGCCACATCCTCCTCCACCACCGCCGCCGCCCCCGCTCCCGCCACATCCTCATCAAACAATGCCCACCGCCACGGTATTAAATGCTAGTCCGGCTGCAACTCCAAAACCAGTGCCACCATTATTTTGGCTTGTCTGTTGCCATTTTTGCGTTTGTCTCCGACAAATCGAAACAATGATCAATAGTATTATAAGTGACACAAACATTATAATCGGTATCCAAATATAATTATTCATTGTTGTATATTGTTGATTTCCAAGACACTTTTTCTGGATATGTTTATATTTGTGTATGCCCTTTATATACAATGTAGAAAAAGAATAGGACTTGTTCGAGTTGTGCAAGCAAGAAATAGTCTTAAAAATTCATTCCTGAGGTCATACTATTAAAAATTTCAACTTGTATGAATAAGTACACAATACTTATTTATTATGTATTTATGTTAAGTTCATATAATAAAAAAGACAAAAAAATCTTTTGCAAAAAAAAAATATATATATATATATATAATAAAAAAAAATGTTGACAAGTTTATTCTAAGAAAGAAGTTATTCTATTTTTTATATTTTCCAATATGAGAGGTACTTTCGGGTAACAAATAAAATGAATAATTCAAATTAAGTTAAAGTTAAAAAAGAAAAAACAAGATAAGGTCTTTTCTCATATTAAAAATTAAGTCACCTAAATTATTTTTGTTTCTTTGAATAAAAACATGATAAAATGCAGGAATGAAATAAAGAAAATTGTTATTGGAAAAAAGAAATAAAGAAAATTATAAATGTAGTCTCTAAATTCCTCCCCACTAATGTAGCCGACATTGTAATATTTTCACCAAAATGTAGTCTCATTATCACATATGTCCAGTTTTGTAAAATTGGTTGCAAATCGGTTAAGAAAATAGTAAAACATTTTGGTAAGGAATACCAATAGTAAACCGTATTTGAACCCTTAAAAAACTTTATAATGACCGTTTTTCCACCTCAAAATAATTGATTTGTATAAATCACGAATTTTTATATTTTTTCTGATTTAGTATTTTCTTATATTATTTATGTTTTGTGGAGTGGAAACGTTCTCTCAAGTACAGAAGGATGGGAGATGTCATCGTTTACTAATTTATGCCCTCCATAACTTGTCGTGCTTGAGCACATTGTGAATGAACAAATTGTAGTATTTAAATAATTTACTTGTTAAAAGTTAAATTCTTCTTAATTAATAGAAATAATTATTTTTTATGTCTAAAATGTATAAAACCAGAAGAAAACAATCTGTAAATTTGCAAATTGTTCTTCTTCATAATAAAAAACAAACTAATTGCGTTGCTACGTTTAAATAATATAGTATTATATATATGATAAATTATTATCGGTAAAATACTGAACACACACTCTCTCTCTCTCTCTCTCTCTCTCTCTCTCTCTCTCTCTCTCTCTCTATATATATATATATATATATATATATATATATATATATATATATGGGGGCTTCTATCATACACCCATTTCCTTATCATACACCCATTTTCAAGGGTATTTGGAGTAATTATCCATTTATGAATATTTAAGGAACATATTTATCAATTAATGTTTAACTAAATAGGAATTTTTTGTTGTTCATTTAAACAAAAATCTCCATAAAAGATAAATTTTATGATACACCCTTTTACAAATATAATTAATTGCTAAAATACCCAAAATACCCTTGTAAAAGGGTGTATGATAGAACTCCCCTATATATATATATATATATTCTCATACCAAAAGATTTTCAAATGAAAAATAAGGCGCCCTGTTATTTCAATAAGGGGTGACTCAGAAAAAAAAAATTGAAAAACCCACTCGGATCCAGGAGAAGTAAAAGAGAAAAAGATTTTGATTGATCATATTTCAGAAAATATTCATCCAATGGAAATTGAGATCGTAATAGTAATTTTAGATTTACATTATGTCATTATCCATGCTATTTCACATTTAAAAGAATTATGAGGTTTTATTTGGATACACACGAAATTAGTTTGTCTTAAGAAAATTTGAAAATAACAGGATAAAAAAACAAATATAATTTATTACAAGTTAAAAACACAAATATAATTTAACATCATACGGTATTTTTTAGTTTGCATTTTTAAAACACCAATATTATTTATTACAAGTTAAAAACGTATTTATATTTTGATAGGTCATATATTAATTTTTTATTAATATTTGAAAATAATATATTAAATTTGTCGGAACAAAAACACAAATATAATCTAGATTTGACTAATTATAGTTTAAATAAAAAACAATACTGAAAATTTATAAATATGCATTATTTTGCATTATATTTTTTAGATAATGTTTTCAAAAATTCAAGTTACAAAAGTTCTTCTTTAAGAACTATGCTAACATGATTATAAAAATAAATAAATAAATTCAAACGAATGTAATTGATAAATTTTTAAAATTATAATTCTAAAAAGTACTTGAAATATCTGATGTTTGTTTTATAATAGTATGGATTGAATAATTAATTCATGTACATATTTTTCAACTTTCATTTATATTCGTATTTAATAATTTAATAATTAATATGAAATAATCGGATAAATATTGGTTTTAAGCGAAGTTAACAAATGATAAATAATTTCAGTTATTAATGTAATATATGATGGGTCTTATAAAACTGCTTAAAATTGGTTGGTTTATAATTGAAAATTGGAAATTTCATTGGGCTGGATTAAATACATATTAAGGCCCATATTGAACTCTTTTTTGCTTTTATTGGGTGGGGATATGCACTAAGATTGTATTTTTGCGGACTCGAGGAAAGGAACTAGCTAGAAGAAGGTCGGCGTAGAAGAAGAAGAGAAGGGAAAAGATAGATTGGGAGGGTAGGTCACCAGCGGTGAACGAGCAAAATGTCGACCGTTATGCAGAAGATCAAGGACATTGAAGATGAGGTAATTACTGTTTTTATTTTGTAATTTTTGGTTATTTGTAGATTGATTAGTCCAAATTGTAGGGATTTTTAGAATTTTGTGTGGTTTTCTAATATTAAATGCGACGTTTGAGTCATTCCTGCTTGATTTCCTCTCGATTTTGTCTTTTTGTTCTGCTATGGATTCATTTGTTATTGAAATATTGTTGGGAATTTTCATTTTTGTAGGACTTTACAGGCAAAATTGCTTTTCCAATGAAGCTTTATGTGTACTAATTGATCATTTACATGATTCTTCTTGCTTCTCATGTGCCAATTGCAGTGTTTATCATTATTATTCTTGTATTGCACATTTCTCCTTTGAGGATATCCTCACTGTAGTACAAGTGACTCAGATTATCTTAAAAATTTACTGTTTGTTATTCCATATATTATATAAATAATTTATCTTTAGATTATTCATATATTATTTTGACATTATCAATGTTGTAAGATTTTACATTGTTAAATTAGCAAATAACACAAGAAGAAATAGTTTTTTTTAATCTTTCATTCAAATTAATCGTACCAAATATTTACAAATTAATCATAACAAATATTATAAAAAAACAAATTACAAATTTCCAAATTAATTTCTATTTAAAACATTGGCAGGTTGCGAATTTTTTGAGCGCTCCAATCATTCTTCGAGGAATCGATCTTCGTCGTCTCGTGGCCAACTCTGGTATGGTTTGAAGATGCGGACTGTAGCGATTCGGTGGAGGCACTACGGGGGATAGATAGTTCCTTATCCCCCGTGTTTGTGAATTGGGAGGCAGCTGCGGCCATCTTGTGAAGACGGCTCGTCGGCCATCCATAAACGACATGTGCCCATGTGACGGTTCTACCGATGGTAGAAGAGCGTTGGGCGGTGCAGGCAACGAAGACGCTGGCGGTGGAGGCAACGAGGATGGTGGTGGTTGATGCGCGGCGGTCCTGACTCCTCTAGGAGGGGGAGGAGGAGGTGGAGGAGGAGGGGGTGGTGGTCGAGGGGCGGCGGTCCTCAGTCCTCTAGGAAGGGGAGGAGGGGGAGGAGGAGGTGGAGGAGGAGGGGGTGGTGGTCGAGGGGCGGCGGTCCTCAGTCCTCTAGGAAGGGGAGGAGGGGGAGGAGGAGGTGGAGGAGGAGGGGGTGGTGGTCGAGGGGCGGCGGTCCTCAGTCCTCTAGGAAGGGGAGGAGGAGGAGGAGGTGCTAGTGGGGGTCGAGGGGCGACGGTCCTCAGTCCTCTAGGAGGTGGAGGAGGAGGAGGAGGAGGTAGTGGTGGTCGAGGGGCGGCGGTCCTCAGTCCTCTAGGAAGGGGAGGAGGAGGAGGAGGTGCTAGTGGGGGTCGAGGGGCGACGGTCCTCAGTCCTCTAGGAGGTGGAGGAGGAGGAGGAGGAGGTAGTGGTGGTCGAGGGGCGGCGGTCCTCAGTCCTCTAGGAGGGGGAGGAGGAGGAGGTGGTGGTGGTGGTGGTGGTGGTCGAGGGGCGGCGGTCCTCAGTCCTCTAGGAGGGGGAGGAGGAGGAGGAGGAGGTGGTGCTGGTGCTGGTGATGAAGAGGGCAGATTGTTTGATTTTGGAGTGAAAATGGTGACTAAGGTCGAAATTACGGTGTCGACAAAATTGAGAAAGCTTAGGAAGAATGCAAAAACATTAAGAACAAAACGCAATTTAAAATCCATCGAGAATGAAAGAAGAAAAAGATGCAATTTCAGATGATATTAGGAGAGGATTTTATAGGAGAAGAGTTTACTAATTATAGACATATTATTTATGAAAGCCACGTTATTATTATTGACTGTGGAAGTTATTGAGCTCAGCAATATTGATTTTGCACAGTATCAGTAGGGCTCTCAACGAGTCCTTCCGAACAAACATCACTCAAGACGAGCTCGGCTCGGCCCTTGCTCGATCAGCTCGAAGCAGGGTTCAAGCTATATTTTACATGTCGAGCTGGGTTTGAATCTAGCTTGAGCCAGTTTGGCTCGATTCAAACTCGAGTTGGCTCAACTCGGCCTTGAAAAAAGTTCTGTGTTTTGGGCGTTTATATGTAAAATTGTACGAATTTGACTGAGCTCGAGCCAAGCTCGACTCGAGTTCGTTCGAACCGATTTCGGAACAAGTTTTTTTTTCAAACTATCTTCGAGCCGAGTTCGAACGGTAATCAAAATTATATTTTGATTTCTATTTTCTACATATTTCTTTTCACATAGTATAGTTTATCTTCATATATCGTATGATCGAATTAATAGATTTTTGTAAGAAAACCCATTAATATTGATCTCATAGTAAAAAATTCCAACTTTATTTGCATTGTATTATGAAAAATCAAATTATAAATTAGAATGATGTGATCATTTTAGACCGGTTATAAATAGTCAAATTGAGGATACATCAAGAATTAAACAAAAATATAATTCTTATAAAAATAAAAATAGATCAAAGGTTGATTCATGAAATATACGTCACATAAATAGTTAACAATGATATTTACTTAAATAATAATGTATGATAATTTTCATATTTGTTGATTTACAATACAAATGTTCCATAAATATGGAGACAAATAAACAAAATACATAATATCATGTTTAAATATTTAATAGAGAAAAAAAATTGAAACTAATTTGAAAGATTAACAAAGCAAAAATATAATCACAAATTATTTTATATTATATGGTATTTTTTATTTTACACCTTTAAAAAGAAAAATAATATTTGATATGTAAGCTCTTCTATTTCATTGTCATTGTATTTTTTAAATAATTTAAAAGTTTTTCAAATTTAAAAATAATATACTTTAAAACCAATTATTACATGTCTATTCTTTTGCATTTTTTTTACATAATTATTTCACATATTTAAGCTAAAAAAATTATATTGGAAATATGATATTATGTATTTTAAAAATTCAAGGAAATATTTAAGCTACATAGCTAAGAATGTAAAAGAAAATTCAAGGAAACTTACATAATGCATTCTAAAAATTATAGTTTTAAACTATTAATAATGTTTGATGCGTGTATTCTAAAATTATATATTAATATATTATTGTTTGATTGAATTCTTGGCATTTCACTTGTGTTCTTACTTGATCATTTAGATTGATGTGAACTGATTAACATCCCCAATACTCGCATATCGCGTATCGAATATGATAATTATATTTTTCGCTTTAATACAAAGTAGTATTTTTTACGATGATAATGATAATATCATCTCATAATAAAATATCATTATATTAAATCTTATCATATTACTATAACTCAATTATATATAATCATATGATATATATTTTAATTATTTTACTTTAAGGTAACATGTGATTTTTTTTTACCAAATAGTAATACACATATTATTGCCATTGTACGATAATACATGAGATATAATCTATGTTGCACGGATACGAATACATCGATACGGTAATACAAGACATATTATTGTCATTGTACGATAATACAAGAGCTAACATGGCTTAATCAAGAGCAATTTTAATTTTTTTTTATCAATTGACCATTATACCCTTATTTATAATGATTGATATTTATTATACATCTTCCTTAAACCATGCAAAAAAATATTCTATGTATGAATTTTTTTTTTTCAATGTATGAAAAACATTGTCTTTTTATTTTCCTAAAATAGTATCCATAATAAATTTACATATTGACACGTTGAATGTCATTTTTAATTTGACTTAGTATTTTTTTCATGACTAAAAATTAAAGTCACAATCAATAAAAATCTACATAAATTGATGTCCTATAAATTCAAGAAAAAAAAATGTTCACACAAAAATATAATTTAATATCTAACTATTCTAACATCAAGACATACTTAAATTCCATGTACAGTACGTGTAATTCCTTGATAATTATGAAATTTCTGAAAAAATTAAATTCATGAAAAATCATAAAATTTCAATTACAAACGCATACAAGTCATCGAGTCAGTTAAAATCATCGAGTCAGTTTAAATAAAATCATCGACTATGGTATAATTATACAAGCAATGGCTACATTTCGTTAATTAAAACTCATCCACACTAATTTGGTTGCAAAATCACCAAATCCATTTATCATGTATATGAAAAGCCAATAACAAATATTTTTTTGCAACAATTTTGCACCAAAATCCAAGAAAAAAGATTAGTTGAGAAAAACATTTTTTTTCATTCTAGTCCATATAAATTAAGAATTAACAAATAAGTTTAAAAGTTACATAACATCAGGAAATTGTAGTTATTTATATGTACAACCCAAACTGAATTTAATTTAGTAGAGTTAGATTCAAGCAAAATAAATATTTTTCTTTCCTAGCAATTTTGGGACAAATAGTAGATTTCAGAAATCTGGATTCTAGATGGACAATCTTTTTCCTATATTGGAAATAATATTTTTCATATATAGAATGAGAAGATTTTTTGCATGATTTAAGAAAAATGTGTTATAATATTAATCATCATAAATGAAATTATAATGATCATTTGGTAAAAATAATTTGAATTTATTCTTGATTAAACCATATTAACTCTTGCAATAACGCTACCCAAATATTTTAGTTAGTCCTTTGTTAGTTAGACAATTACCTAATGTGTTCGGGTATAATTTGAACAAAATGTTTTGTCAATTCGATCAAATAAAATCGAATACATTACTTATTTGTCAATTCGATTATTCATATATATTTAGATTTATTTTACATAATACATATACAATAATTTGGTATATTAAAATATTAACATACATTTTTTTATCCAAAAGTAATTGCGAAGTATCATTAACAAATAATATCCATTTTAGTTCAAATTCATAAATTTGTATATTGTTATAGATAATTTAATGTTTATTCTTTTATTATTTGTTTTAAAAATGTATTATACCACAATACGTGTATAATACATGTTTTATACAAAAACAAATTATAAAATATACGAATTATTAATTTACTTGGATATGAAAATGTTGGTAGATTATAAGCGTGTATAATTCGCTGACTGAACAACTTAATAGGAGAATTTAGTTACTACAAAATATAGGTCTCGTCACTAACGGTCCAAAAACCGAACTCTATCGACCATCCATTCATCTCCAATTAAGCGTTTTCACAAACCCTAAACATAGCAAACCAAACAAAACTCCGAAGACCTAAATACCTATTTATAATTCATCTTTCTTCTCCTCTCTAACATCTCAAGCAAACAATAAAATTAAGAGTTCAAACTTAAAAGTCCCTGAACTCTAATTCAACAATGGCATCTAAAACCTTGTTTGCTACTACCTCCGTATTTCTCCTCCTCGGCTTGATCTCCATCGCCTCCGCACACAACATCACCAAAATCCTCGAGGAAAGCGATGGATTCAACGCCTTCAACAATCTTCTCTCTCAAACCAAGGTTTGTCAATCATTAACACTATAAAAGAAAATCTCAAGTATAATAATCACAAGTACTAATAATGACCATTTTTTATTGTTCTATCTAGCTCGCCGCCGAAATCAACAGAAGGCAAACAATCACAGTCCTAGTGGTGGACGATTCCGTAGCCTCAGCTTTCGCCGGACTAGACAGCGACACGCTAAAAAAGGCACTCTCGGTGCACGTAATCCTCGATTACTATGACGACGCGAAATTCAAAAATCTCGCTGCGAAGAAATCCACTCTCCTCACTACTCTCTTCCAATCTTCCGGAGTGGCGACAGATAGCATGGGCTTCTTGAACTTCACCAAGAGGGCTGCCGATGGCAAGAAGCTTTTCGGCTCCGCCGAGCCCGGCGCACCTCTCAATTCAGAATTCATGGACGTGGTCACTTTCCGCCCGTACAACATTTCAGTTGTCCAGGTTAGCGCGGCGATCATCCCACCCGGTCTCGGAGGACACCCTCAAGCGGTCCCAATTGCGACCCCGCCGGCAGGAGCTCCCGCCCAAGAGAGCGCTGCTCCCGCAGAAGCTCCCGCGGACGCTCCCGAGGCGGATTCTCCGGCTGATAGCCCGGCGAATGCGCCGGCGGCCGATAGCCCGGCAGACAGTCCCGCGGATAGTCCCGCAGATGCTCCGGCAGATTCGGCGGACTCGCCTGCGAAGGAATCGACCGCTGACGAGGCGGATAAATCCGGTGCGACCAAGTTGGTGGCGAGCGTTTTCGGAGTTTTTATTTTGGGTATGTTTGTGAATTAGATTGAGTTGAAGTTGTTGGGGGTCGAATGTGTTTAAACATTTAGACTCTGAATTTGGAATATTGGTACCGTTTGTGAAGATCTGTTGGAATTGATTTGTCTTAGGATGATATGATGTTCTGGCTAGATATTTGGAAACGTATGTCTGCTCAACTCAAGTTTTGATACACAAGGAATTAACATGTAATCTCGTTCGTTCAATTAATCATGAGAGGATTTATAATTTTAAAGGATATATAATATGTTTTTGTGAGATATTGCATGAGCGCATCTGGTGTAGTTGTATCATAGTACCCTCCCACGGTACTGACCAGGGTTCGATTCCCTGGATGCGCACATTTTTTTTAGTGCATTCTAAATTTATGTTGCATGAAAACTGGAATTCTTATTTTTCTTCTTCTTGCATTAAATCAAATTTTTTTGAGTTCAATTGAAGAATGAATAACTTGCATGAAGAGCTTTTGGTTGTACAACTGTTACTTGGTAGTGTATCTCTTGAGCAAGCATACGAAATGGGGACGATATAATCATATAACGACCCAACATTTTTGCTGGGGATAATAGATAAATATCTTTCTAATGAAATATCATAATATAAGTTATACAACAATATAATAAGAATTAAAAATATAACATGACTAATATTCATATGAAATTTCTCAGTTACAAATAGTAAAAAAGTATACATGAAGTTAAGAGATTATTTAATTATTGTATAAGTTTTAAAACTAATTTTATTTCATTGTTGTATATATGTATATGTTCAGCTCAAAGATTATATGAAGTTAAAAAAAAAAAAGTACCAACATATAAGAGCAGCATGCATCGTTCAGCCGCTATACTATCATATATCGTTGCTATATCATGTTATTCATATGTTGCGCAGATACTTTAAAAAACTGATTTTATCCGTATCGTCGTATTCGAATCGTATCATAAATAATATATTAAAATGTCTTTATCGTTGAATCTGTGTAACACTGTGTTATTCGGGACATTTTTTTACTTGGGTGTTATTCGGGACATTTAATTTGGATTATGTGGTTTAATCATTTTAGTATGCATCGTTCTTGCCTTTCATGTTTTATGCATGTCTTTAATTTTATTTTTTGTTCGTATGTTTGCGCCCTTTTATGTCTATGTACTTGTCTTAACATAACTCAAATGAATTCAAATATTCATTAGTAGTTTGAGATTAGTTTTGAGATCATCAAACCTTGGTTCAACATACAGTTTATTTTTATGTTTATATAATTTAAATGTTTGATATATTTTTTGAAATATATTATATGTTCCAACATCTTTTACATGCATAATATACCTTTAGCTGTTATATATATTTAGATGTATCATAAATCGTTTAAATGCACGCGATACCTTTTCGAAGTGTAATACTAGTTATATTTTTTATATGTATGATATATCTTTAACCGTTATATATTATTATATATATCATATTTCTTTTTAGATATATGATATATTTTTTGGAAGTACAAATATATGTTATATATTTTTTCATGTATGGTTTCCTTTATGTATTATATATTTTTTGGATGCATCAAATAATTTTTTAGATGTATGGTACACATATTTTACGTGCAATATATGTTATATCTTTTGCATGTATCATATACTCTTTTAGATATATCATATACATTTTTACATGAATATTTATTTCTTCTTTAATAGAATTATACTTTTCTGAAAATATCCGATATATATATATATATTTTTAATATAAATTTAAGCCTTTGTATTTATTTTTTATTAGATTTATACATTATTGGCTGGCGGTAGTTAGACGTCCAAAATGACAAAAACTTATATTTTTCGTAAAAAAACTGTCACGTGGCGTATCAGTGGTCGTTCCCATGGCCAACATGAAAATTACTGGAGTGCAGAAAATGAAATAATACTTAATAATACTTCAAATAGGCAATAATAGTAACTTCAAAACCCTAAACCCCGTCAAGATAAATAAGTATAGTTATAAATACACTAAATATTTTTGATGGAAGGAAAATTATCTGAGTAATTTAGATATCCTGAACTGAAATGACATTTGGTGACAAGACAATTTGAAAAGCTAAGTTGGAATAGTTCCAAATAACCCACATGTAGTAAAATTGGCGGATCATATATATAGCACATGAACACGATGAAGAAAAGAAATTAATTAAATCTTAACATGAACCATGAGGGAAAAAAACATGTATTAAGTCGATCTGAAAACAACGAGACAACCATGGAAAAAAACAAATTATATTAGCTATTTTTTATATTTGAAATAAAGTAACTCGTTTTACAAGAATAATTCACAGATTAATTAGCTCGGTTACTTGTATATAAAGGTTTGCTGTCATAACAAACTCAAAACTAAATTTCTCTATATTATTAATTCGAAAGAATGGCGAAATAAATGTATGTTCTCATGTTCGTCGTGGGTTTGTGTACATCGACAGTATTTGTTAGTGCTTCTCATAATTTCGACGAGGATTGTAACCCCAAAGGTTTTCTGAAAGAATGGTGTTTCGGTGATAAAATTCCCAAGCCGATTCTCGCAAAGCACTGCTGTGCAAAAATCAAGAAAAATCAAGATTGTTTCTGCGAGTACGACAAGCAATTCTTCGGTGCGGAACGTTTGCCGTTTCTGGAACTATGTGCTCTCGCTAAGATGAATAATAGATGTACTGCTGATCTACCGCTTCAATCGAACTAATTAGAACTAGAGAGAGAGTGTGTGATTATAGATGATTATTTAAGAGAGAGAGAGACAATCATCTAAATAGAAATAAAGATTGTATTAAGTTTTTGATGTTTTTAATTACAATGATATGAGTCTCTTTTAGGCAGATTTTTAAAAATAACCAAGTTTTTATATTTTATTACCAAAATAACCAAGTTTTGGAGATAATTACAAAAATAGACAATGGAGGAGTTTGAAACTCCGCCAAATTAGAAATGGAGGCATTTGAAACTCCGCCAATTTTCTTAGCATTAATTTAGGATTAATTATGTGTTCACGTGGTTTAATTATGTTATATGGCGGAATTTGAAACTCCGCCAAATTTCAGAATATTATTTTTTCTGCTGTTTTTTGTTATATTTAATATTTAAGTAAATGATGCTAATAGTTTATGTTAGGTATATTTTATGTTGAGTATATTTTATGTTAGGTATATTTCTTGTAGAGAAATTTTGACATAATATATTATTTTGATAGATGTCAGAATTTATTGAATACATAGAAAATAATCAATTTTTGTTCTAAACCCTAAACATAATATATTAATTTTTTGTTCTAAACCCTAAACATTATAGATGTCAAAATTTCTCTATAAGAAATATACTTAACATAAAATATACTCAACGTAAAATATACCTAACATAAACTATTAGCATTATTTACTTAAATATTAAATATAACAAAAAACAGCAGAAAAAAATAATATTCTGAAATTTGGCGGAGTTTCAAATTCCGTCATATATAAAACATAATTAAACCACGTGAACACATAATTAATCCTAAATTAATGCTAAGAAAATTGGCGGAGTTTCAAATGCCTCCATTTCTAATTTGGCGGAGTTTCAAACTCCTCCATTGTCTATTTTTGTAATTATCTCTAAAACTTGATTATTTTGGTAATAAAATATAAAAACTTGGTTATTTAAAAAAATCTATTTCTCTTTTACAGTGAGAGATCCGTAACTATTTTTTTTTTTTAATTAAATGAGGCGGGCTCTAAGTCCCGCACCCATATCTATATTGATATAATATAGAACACATACAACCATTTACATAGAGCTGTACACAGAAAAACTTTTAAGATGTAATGTTAAATTGCACCGTCCCTATCCCTATCCTTTGGTATAGCATCCATGTAGAAACCTCCTCCACGATTTCCTTTGTTAGTAGTGCACTTGATTTTGTCTTTTCTTGAAATATTTTTGTGCACCTTTCTTTCCATATCATAAAGATCGCATACGACTATTTTGCCGTTTTTACTGAAATTCCCCTCCATTATGCTCTTAAGGACCTCATTGGTATTTAAGATATCAATATCGAAGATAACGTTCAAATGGGTCCATATAGCTATTGTGTAAGGACACTTATTTATCATGTGGTGGTGGATAGATTCTTCCTCTCTTTTGCATAATATACAACGGTTTGGTATACACCATCCTCTCTTTATCAGATTATCCACCGTTAATATACCTTTTCGCCAAATTAGCCACATGAGGTTTTTAATCTTGGGAGGTACCTTAGTTTTTCATATATGATTGTAGTTCTCTTTAACATGGACCCCCTTAATAATTATACATACTTTGAAAACTTCTTGTCCGGAGTCCATTGCCAAATAGTCCTATCTTCTTGATTATTTGTATTTCTCTGATCTCTCAATCGACTTGTGAGGTCATCAAATTCTCTTTGAGCTTGGTATGAAAATGGACCCCCGAAACCCTCCAATTGTCCATTTGTCCATATCTGGTTTACATCCATATTCTTGTGCACCTTTCTTTCCTTATTCGAAACTTTTCTTTTGTCCATATGGGCAAAGCTTCGCCGAACTTCGTAGGAGAAAGGGTCAAAAAAAAAAGTCAAGTCTGGTTTTGGAGTTCTTAGACACAAAAATTGTCAGAATATTACTTGAGCAGGAGTCCAGAACTTCTACTAGCAACATACTACCACAAAATTAGTTCAGAAAGGAAAAGTGAAAATGGTGCCAACTTATAAGGTGAATCATACAAATAAAAACAAGAAACATATGCTCAACCAGTTGTGACTATGTCTTTTTCCTCTATACCATCACGGGTACAATCGCTTTGGTTCTCCAAGCAAACATAGTGGTACCAACAGCGGAGAGCAGCTTGTCGCTCAAATCTTGATAGTGTGGAGGAAAAATGTTTGTTTCAATAGGTGGAGAAGGAAAGAGCTAGGAATTCTAAGAGAGAAAAAATCGAACTAATCTGGTCCCGCACGTGAATTGATTCCCGTTGTCGGTAGGCAAGTGTGAACTTTCAATGTCTCGACGCATTTCGTAGAATGAGAAATTCACAAATACCAATAAACGAAGAAACTATATTCAAGAATGGTTATTGATTTTCCTCAGACTGAGAAGGTTTATCAATTAATAACAACTCCAATGTTCTAGATATAGGGACGGTCGTTGACATAGTGATAGTGAAGTCCGAACTTTTCTATTTTCCACTGCACGCCCCTTCTCTTGGTGCCCTTCCGGGAATCAAACAACGACTCTTCCAACTAAGTAGAGTATCTTCTTCCTCTATCAGTGGTCAAGTTCAAAATCTGACTTTGAAGTAGTCAACCTCGGGGGTGCCGATAGATAGGAAATAAAATCAATCTAATCCCGTTAGCGTTCTTTGCAAAAAAACAACAATAAGTGAAAATTGAGTCCAAATATATGAAATTGATAGGCAAACTCTTTGCGCAAGGGTGGGTTTCGACCGAGTAAGGACATAATATCATTTATGTGAGTTGTTAGGGCTTTGATAGTTAGCCGCGGGTGCAGTATTTATGAAATCAATTTGCTTTTCACAATCATGAATGCGCCATACAATTGTTTTGCTTTCTCAATTTTTTTTCTCCACTCTCTCTCTGCCCGGGGGAATTTCCTCTGCTCAGATTTTTTTTATTGCTGGCGAGCCCCGTTCGAATTAGAGTATTGGGCCTTTTCCTCTACTGACTTTGATGGATGTTTCGGTAACTCTTTTGTTTGTGTCGTTTACGGCGCATTTCCTATTCTTTTTGGTCATTGAGGAAGGAAGAAATGATTGAGACCCCTTTACCAATTCTTGTTTTTGGATAATGGTTAGGGACGCGGTGCTAGTGATTTTGATTTGAGTTTGGACTGAGTTGATTGGATTTTTTGCTTCTTGGTACATCCACGGTCTTTGTTTTTGAAAGTCGAGCTATTTTACACATGCAAATCTGTCTTTTTCAGACACGAATTTCATCAGTTGGCAAGTAGCCAGACCGCCTTTGAAGGAAATGAGTAGTAGAGTCAAATATCAGTCGTACCCATGTGTCTAAACGGGAGGTTCTATTTCCCATTGAGCATCACTCTATCTACGAGAGAAACAACTGATGTCAAAAGTAACATTGCGATAATTGCTCCCACCGAAACAATGTGCCTTCCTAGTACCAGGCCACATGCCTCGACTCTCATTCAGCAAAGTTGACACCGTTCTCTTCGGCTGATCCATATTTATACCTAACGTCAACACTTCTATTTAGGCACATAATGACTTCGGCAAGGCAATAGTGGCGCGTTCCAGACATGTCCTTAAACTTGAGCGAAGCCCGCCCATGTGTGAGATATGTCGATGAACTGAGGCGTCTTGCGGTGCCATCCAAAGGTGAAAAGTGATTGGATGAGCATGTTCTAGTATGAATTGATTCCCTGCGTAGGGATTGATGTCAGACCTTCGATATGGCATCGGAATGGTACACTTATTAGAGTGCTTCACACAAGTACACTCATTGATGGGCTCACGTTCCGACTCATTGTTCTTGCTGATTCGACTTGTTAATTGCTCCTGAAAGACAGATGCGGCGCATTCATGACATAATAGCTTCTCTTCTTCCATGGTCTTATTCACTGGCTCCTTCCCCCGTTCATCGAGTCTCAAGTCAGAAAATTTATCAAGATATATGGGCAAAAATACTACCTGGTGTAATAAATGTATGGGCACAATTTTTTTTTATGAACGTAGTGATTTAAAAATGATATCCCAAAAAGCTAAATTGGAACAATTCCAAATAACTCACATGTACTAAAATTGTCCCATACTATATATTAAGGGAAATTTTACACATGGGCAGGATGTTCATGAAGAAAAAAAAAATTAGATCTTAGCATGAATCATGAGGGGAAAAAAAATACTTGAGAGATCGATCTGAAAATAACAAGACGACCATGAAAAAAACAAGTTATGTTAGGTATTTTTTATACTTAAAATAAAGTAACTCTTTTTAAAAGAATAATAGGGCAATGTATGGTGCCCCCAATTAATATTTCAAAATTATTAATTAGGTGTTTTTTTATTAATTATCATGTTATATTAAATGGGTTCATTATAAAATTGAGGATGTATGGTTGAAATCTGGGAGAAGGCAAACATACTCCTTCTTCTATATAAAGGTCTGCTCTCCTAACAAACTCAAAACAAGTTTCTCTATAAAGAAATTGAAAAATCCATACGAAATAATATAAATTCCAAAAAAATGGTGAAATACGTATTTCTTATCATGTTCATTGTGAGTTTGTGTACATCGGCAATATTTGTCGGTGCTTTGAGGATTGTAATCCCAAAGGTTTTCTGAAAGAATGGTGTTTCGGTGATAAAATCCCCAAGCTCCCTTTTGCGGTGCAGTGCTGTGAAAAAATCAAGAAAAACCAGAATTGTTTCTGCCAGTTAGACAAGGAATTCCCCGATGCGGAAGAATTTCTCTGGCTGGAATTTTGCAGTATCAGTAAGCTGCGCAAGAGATGCACTACTAGTCTACTGCTCGAAACAATTTAGTTAACACGAGCTATGGTTTAAACCATAATGGTCGTCATCATCGACGTTATCGACGTTGTCGTGTTTCCATTTTATTTCTGTTTTAATTGTGTGGGTCTTTTGTTTCAGTTCAGTGTGTAATAATATTATGGTAAATATCTCATTCGTGAGAAATTAACTAACTGAATGATAGTCAAATTTATTTGTCGTGTGCCCGATTGTTTCGTAGGGTTTTTCTTATTATTGTTGTTGGACTTGGGTGCTGGAATGTGAATTTTCCTTTTAAATTTTGTTTAAAAAGAAGCTTACACTAATAGAATACTCAAATCATCAGATCCAATTTGAAAATATTCCCATATGCAATTGGTGCAGCAACCAAGACGAGTTTGAGCGAGTTATGTCCAGCTCAAGCTCTGCTCGAACGAGCTGGCTCGCTTGCTTATAATTATAGTTTGAATCATGTATCTAATGAATTAATTTGATAAGATGCTAATGTATTTATAAAAATATTTGGCCCAAACGAGAATTTTTTCTGGCGCACAAAATATTCATGCAAATAACAAATGACAGTTCAGATAACATCGTTAACGAAAAAATAATGGTCAAACACGATCAATTAACGATTGACCGTTATTTCGAATCGTTAATTAACCGTTAATGATCGTTTTTTGCAACATTGCATGCGACTGCGTATTTTATTGGTTGAGGCTCTAGTTTTTTTGCTACTTAATGATTTTTTCTCAAATTTGCACTGTATTTTGAAAAAGAATCAAAATTATAGCTAATAGAGGTTCGAACCCATGATCTCTTAGAAGAGAAATAATTGTTCTACCAATAAACGACATGATTTCTTATGATCTTTGATAATTTTATTGTAATTATACTTATTTTTAACTGGATAAATTATTTTTCTCGAAATTTTTTGGACCCCTTAAAACTTTGGACCCGAAACCCGAAATAGCTGGGGGCCTATAGCTGGGCCTGGTTTGAACTAAAACTCGTGCTCATCCTCGAATCATTTATCATCGAGTTGCACGGCTCGGTTTGACAAGAGTTGTGTTACCAAAATAACTTAAATTTAGCTCAATTTTTTTTTAATAGTTATCGACCAAATAAAACATCTAAAAATTACATCTGAAACATAGTATAATTACAATAAAAATTTAACTCGAATAATTTATATACGGGTTTTTTTGGACCAAATAAACATCTAAAAATTGCATGCATAACATGTTTTGGGATCAACGAGAGAAACATAACATGATTTTTGGACCCACAAGAGAAATATACGGGTTTTTTTACATATTTCTCGCAATTATTTTTAATAATATGTATTATATATTAGTTCTCGGTATTTTATATTTTGAATTGATTGGGATAAAATTAATTAGCTTAAAGTCATATTCAAACTTATTTCGAGTAAAACTCGAGCAAGTGAAATCTAGCTCAAGTTTGTCTCAATAAGTTTTCGAGTTATCTCAGCTCGATAAATTTGGAGTTGACACCAAGCAAACTATTATCGAACTATAATCAAATCGGAGCACAAACAAACCACAAATCAAAATCATGGGCTAAACTTGCAGCCATATATTTTTCTTGGTTTCGGAAAGTTGTACTTTTCTTTTTGTAGAGTTTTTTCTTCATACAAACCATACGAAATAAATTTTATCAATCATCCATAATTCATGCCATACACATGCATGAAACACCTCAATAAACTATTTAAGAACTAATGTTGAAATTATAAATACACAAATATCTATATAAAAAGCCAAACAAATTCTCAATAACACAACCCTAGAAAAATTAAGACAAAACAACTTATTCCACCTCCCCAAATAATAGACGATAAAATAATAATAATTTAAACCTTCAATTTTTTTATAATACACTTACCAAAACCTTATTTGTTAGTCTAGGCAGGTCAAAGAATAATAACCAAGAAAATAAAGGACCAATTTGCTTTTCAACTTTCTGTCTCTCTCTCTCTCTCTCTATCCTTTCATCACCATACATCACGCAAATACCTCCCTTCCATTTGCAAGCTCTTCACAAAACTCTCCGTCTTCGAATTATCAAACAAACCCTTCAAATAAAAAATAATAATATTTACCATTACATCTTTAATTAATTATAATTTAATTAATTTAATACCTGGTCTTGAACAATTTTATGAAGTTCGCGATGAACATCTCTAGCCATCCCTTTCGCATCGCCACACACGTAAATATATCCTCCTTTCGATAATATCTCCCAAATCTCCTTACTCTAATCAATCAAACAAATATACAAATAAATAATTTTAATATTAAATACAAAAAAATAAATTTTATTTACCTTGGAAGCCATTTTATGTTGAACATATTCTTTCTCAGGACCTTCGCGCGAAAATGCGACCACGAGTTCGGATATAGCTCCCTCTTCGAGAAAATTATTCAGTTCCTCTTCGTAAATATAATCCTGCAATTAATTAAATTCTACAAATTCAGAATTCAAATTCAAATATTCAAAACAAATTAAATTGAATCGTACCGTTTTGCGATTTCTACAGCCGAAGAAGAGAATTGCTTCGCCTAGCTCTGCTCCGGATTTCTTAAGCACAAATCTCTCCTGCAAAAAAAAATAAAGATATAATTTCAAATATACCCTTATAAAACATCGAAATAAATAAAATTACCATACCTGTAAGAAGCCGCGGAAAGGGGCGAGACCGGTACCGGGACCAATCATGATAATCGGTACGGTTGGATCGGTAGGCAATCTGAAATTCGATTGGCGAACATAAATTGGGGCCCAGCTACACTCGTCACTATACTCCAGTGGTATAGTATTCTAATAAATGAAAATAAATAAATAAATAAATAAAATGAAATTTGCCAGAAGGTCCCTGCATTATTGGAAATTAAATTTACCTTCATCCAAGTGGAGCAAACTCCCTTGTGAATCCTTCCAGTTGGAGTGGGCCCGTGAACAAGGGCACACGTCACGTGAATCCTATTTGGCGCGAACCTATATAAATATAGAAAAAAATTAGTAAAATAAATAATAATAAATTGTCGTGAATTATTATTAGTTTATTATTTTTATTTTTAAAAGACCTCGGGGAGGAGGAAATGGAATAGTATCTAGGTTGGAGTCTAGGAGCAATTGCACCGAAAAACACACCTATACAAATAAACAATTATTATTATAATTATTGTAAATAAGGGAATTTTTTAAATATTACAATAATAATTATTATTAATACCTAGAGGAGGTTTAGCAGAGGGGAAGGAAGCCAAAACTTCTAGAAGACTCCTCTGGCTCGACACTACCCACTGCGAATACTCGTCCTACAAAATTCCAAAAAATCCAAATAAATTATAAAAAAATCAAACCTTAAATAATAATAATAAAAAAAATAAGTCAAAATTGGAAGAGAAAAAACAAACCTTTCCAGCAGGAGAAGCCAAGAAAGAGAGCCGTTCAGCTTCGGCCGGGTCTGACGCATGAGCCGCCAAAGCCAACAAAGCCGCCTAAAAAACACAAAAATAAATACTAATAAACAAAGGTTTTTTTTGCAAATATCTATATGGGTTCTTTTTGTTACCTTTTTGGGAGGGGTGAGGAGATCGGCATAGCGAGCCAGCGCGGACCTCAAGGCAATTGGACAAGGAAAAGGAGGAGCTAAAGAAGTGCTCGTTTTCAAAGGCACACCATTTTCATCATCGACATGAATCGAGAATATCGTGTCAGAAGGAAACCCTAATAATTTCTCCGCTTCAGATACAATCTCGATATCATTTTCCGAAAACACCCCCACGTGGTCTCCCGTCTCGTACCTACATAAAAACAACAATCAAGGGCTTTTTGTGTAATTACACAAAATTGAGGGGTTTTTTGGAATTTACGCATAATTGAGGAGTTTTTTTCAATTTACACATAATTGAGGGCTTTTTGTAATTCACACATAATTGAGGGGTTTTTTGCAATTCACACATAATTGAGGGTTTTTTTGTAATTTACACATAATTGAGGGCTTCTTTTGCAAAAAAATTAACTCACGAGATGCCAGTGCCGGAAATATCGAATTCGAGATGAATGCAAGAACGGTCGGAGGCTGGCATATGAAGTTCCTTTCTTACCGCAACATTAGCCCTAGAAAAATGAAATAAAATACATTAAAATAGTATATTCAGATTTATTTTATTTTCCGCATTTATTTATTTACCTGCAAGGGTGTTGGAGGTCGATGGTGGCGTGGCCGTTAGCGAGGCTCCAAGAAGAAGTCAGGAAGCTTCTAGAAGATTCTTCTGACGGGTCGAGAAACTCGACCCGGTATTCGGGAATGGCCGCGGTGTATGGTGTGGTGACACCTGGCGAACCGAGTTCGTCTACTCTTAATAGGTTGTCTAGCTCTGGCCATAGCAACTCTTTCCTGTCCCAATCATAAAAATAAAAATAAAATTTTTATTAAAAATGTTTATTTTAAATTTTTAATGGTACCATGCTGTGAAGTCATCTTCAATACACTGGTCATCATCACCAAGACCCACGGGAACTAATCTTTTTGCACCTATATTAAAAAATATTGATATTAATAAGTATTTTTTTTTTAATTAGTAATTAGGATAATAATTCATTACCTTGTTCGGCGAGACCCTTGTCTACAATCTTAGCCACCTGTTTAAATGTACAAAGAAAGGAAAATAATTATAAGAATTTTAACTATTATAAAAGATCATAAATTATTTATTAATTACAAATTTAACCTCGTTGAAATGCTCGTATTGCTTGTTTCCAAGACCGAACACTGCGTAATTCAATTTTTTTAGCCAATCATCGCTATCTTTTTCCTAATTAATTAAACAATAAACCCAATATAATTAATTAACCATAATAATAATAATAATTAATTTCAAAATTAAATATAAACAAACCTCAGTGAACCATTTGTAGAAGCGAGCAGCATTATCGGTTGGTTCTCCATCGCCATAACTAAATTAATTATACCAAATTATTTTAGATTAAATTAAACAAAAATTATATAGTAAATTAAATTATATTATTATTGTTGTTGTTTATTACGTGGCTAAGAAGAATAAACAGAGAGTTTCTTTCTCTAATTTCTCTTTGTATATCTCATCCTCAGCAGCATAATCGTCCTATCAATTACAACAATTAATTTAGAATAAAATAAATAATGTAAAATAAGTTAATAGGATTAAATATTTATTTAATTAGTTGTAATTAATTACCAGATCGATAACTTTGAAAACGGCTTTCTCGTACCGAACTTTTGCCTCCTCGGCTAATGACTGTTTAAGAAATAAAAAAGGAGAGAATTAATTAGAATTATAAATTTCTGAAATGGTCCCTATAAATCTAGCAAATTCCCGAAATTGGAGGATCTGATTTTATGATATTATTCTGTTATTATAGGCAAAATAAGGTATTGGGCCATAAATGTTCGTAATTAATTGAATATATTTACCATGTCTCATAAATTTTGCAAAATTTTGTCCCATAAATTAGATATTAAAAATTTCAAGTAATTTGAAGGGTATTTATGCAAAAAGGGCACATAATTGGCTATAGAATGGAATTTCACAAGGATGAAATACTTTTAGGGATCAAAAGGCAAAATGCTACAACGTCTTTTTAAGAAATAAATTCAAAATTAAACTTTGTAAGCAAGAAACCGACATTTTATATCCCTAAATTGCCCCTCTTAGTTAAGGAAAGATGAATAAAATAGTAACAATATGATATTCCTACTAATTTGAACAATTTTATAGTACTTTATCCAAAAAAATAGGATAGTATGATCCGATCATGAAAAACTAAGGTACGAAGCATACGATTATAAGGATATTTGTATAAAATTACACTTCTAGATCCCAATTTAAAGAACAATTTTAAATTGCCTAATTTAATAAATCCAATCAAAAGTTCCATGAGCTTTTCAGCCCTGGCATAACTTGAGTAAAAGGTACTTTTGGACTGGAATCGCTCAAAACTCATCATCTTTTTTCACTCAGGAGACAGAACGTGCATAAAGAAATAACTTTTAAAGCGTCCATGTGGAAAATAGAGATCCAGAATGTTCGCAAAAGTTACCTTAGCAAAACCCTCAGCAGTACCGGTCTGTGTACCGAAGAAAACAGTGACTCTCTTCCTCCCATCATTCACTTCCTCCTCCCTCGCACCCACCTTAATCGGAGGCGGACGCAGCGGCTCCGCCAATTTAGCGGAGCTCTTCCCGGAGCGCCGCCAGATGACCAGCAACACGCATCCAACAACCACAGCCGCCGAAGTAGCAATCAACGCCAACACTTGTTGCCTCGACTCTTCAGACCCGTTGCTCGGATCGAATAAGGACAGGATCAGATCTAACAAAGATGGAGCTTTAGCGTTTGATTCCTCCATGATTCGAGCTGATTGCTGGGATTTATGGTTTGTTCTGAATCTCCTTTCTCTCTCGTTTAGGGTTTCGCAGAGAGAGAGAGAGAGAAACAGTGTGAAAGAGAGAAGTAGAGAGAGATAGAGATCACCTAACTACGTACACAAGCTCCATGTTTGTTTACGGCTCAGAGGGTCATCAGTCTCCTCTCCATTGTACAAAACTGGAGATGTTCGGGCACTCCCACATGATATTGATAGTAGGAAATAAATCGTCTCAATTTTTATTAAACCGGAGATATGAACTAGAAATGGGTATACTTTTCCAGACAAGGTTGATTATATTAATGTTGATCATGAATCTCACTATTTTTCCCAAATTAAGAAATACTAGGTTCGTGTTACTATTTTTTCTATGGTTCCCGCTATTTAATATACAAGTTTACTAAGGATTAGGATAATACTCGCGTTGCGATGATGCGAGTATTATATATTTTTTAATTTATGCTATTGTTTAGAATGATAATGATAATTTATCTCAATACAAAATTGTATCTCATCCAATGTTCTAAAAATCGGTCTAGGCGTTTTTGTCTAGGCGGAATTTCGTCTAGGCCCGCATAATTCCGCCTAGGTCCGCCCAGGACAATTTTTTTTTTTTTTTTTTTTTTTAATTTTTTTATTATTATGACCCACAACTCATTTCCTTTCTTATTTCTATTTTTAGTAATTTTATTTTATGATTTATTTGAATTTGTATTAATAGTATTTTGTAGATTTCATGTTACAATTTGTTTGGACGTTGTTTTAAATAAATTAATATGTAGATTTCATGTTATGATTTGTTTGGATGTTGTTTTAAATAAATCAATACACATTATTTTTAGTATAAAAAATTATAGCACAAATTATAATATATAAAAATTAAAAAAATGACAAAAATTATGTAAAATTACAAATCCGCCTAGATCCGATTAATCCCCGATTAATCCCTCTAGGCGCTAGACGGTGCCCGTCCGCCCGACTAGCGCCTAGCGATTTCTGTAACATTGATCTCATCGTATTTTATAACTTATTTAAATGTAATTATATATGTTTCATAATTATTTTTATGTTATAATAACAAATTACTAATTTTTTAACCAATATATATTAGTAATACGTGTATGAGAGGTCTATCACAACTGTTATGAAATATTACATCATTGTTATTCGCAATGATTTAAGATAAAATAGTTAACATGCCACTTATGTATTCAATATTGTCGATTGTAGCGAGTGACCAATTGTAACTCTAGATTTGTACAGGATTTTCGGGATCCTTATTTGGACTGAATTTTCTTTCTTTTCTACTAGACTTGTAACTCTTTTTTATTTTGTTTAATGAAATAAGTAGTAAACATTGTTTACTAACTTCAAAAAAATAACTCCGCTTGCAAAACAGCCCCTAAGAAAGTTAATATTAGAATAGTAACCACGCATTTACTTTACCATAATATCAAAAGAAAATCTAGATAAAAGAAAATTGTAGCATGTAATATATATATCTTCCGGTATTCATGAACCAACCAAAACCGTGTTTGGTGACGTGGCGCTCCTAGAGCAGCCAATAATTTCTCTCAAAAATCTTTACAACAGCAACTTGTATTGATTACTTTTTCTTCTCTGTATTATATTTCCTCTCTAAACTAAAAAAATCTCGAATTACACTTGCGAAAAAAAAGTTTAGAAAATTTCGAAAAAAGTAAAAAAAAAAGAGTAATTAAAACTAAAGTGGTTGGAGTTCTTGCTCCGGTACCGGCGCATCGACTGGCCGGTACGTATTAGGCCCACTTGTCCTCTTTTTCCAAATATGCAATATTAATAAAGCTGATAAACCCATAACTATTATCATTATTATCCCTACAAATACACCCACAAAATGTTTCTGCCACCACGACCTGCACCAAAAAATTGCTTCGTTAAGAATTGAGGGGCTTTTATGTAATTTGTCAATAATAATTATTATTATTGTACCTGTTTGAAGGGGGCTCAACATTCCATTCTAGCAATTGATAACTCCCCAAATCATCTGGTAATTTTACTCTGTGTTCTTGTAATCGGTTTATTATCTCCTGATAATCCAAAATTAAATCATCAAAATATTAGGAATTAATTACTAAAGAATATGAATTATTTATTTAATTACCATGGCGAGTGAATTAGACATGAATTTATCAGACCCAGCAGGATATATAGCCAATTGAATCAGCGTATAATTCCCTTTATCCGTCACATTCATTAAATGTACCTACACACAATTCCATATATTAATATTACAAATCTAAAAATAATAAATAATTCAAAATTTATAAAATTACCTGACGAAAATCGATATCCAGTTCCAGCGCAATATACTCAGCCACTTCACTCAAATGCGGTTTTAATATTCCATACGTTACATTAATCGCCAAATCAAATCTTATCACCCCCACTTCAAATTGTCCTGATGATTCACAAAAAGGGTACATTCATAAAATATATCTTTTGCAAGGGTATATAAGCAAAAAGACAAACGAACCAAACCTGCAAGTGGAGGCAAAGCAGGAGCTAAAGTAGCAGACGAATTAGAAACGGGCGATAAAGTAGGCGCAGGAGAAGGAGGGCCAATTTGGTTCAACCTAGTCCATAATTCTGAACAATTCGTTTTCCAAAATCCTATTCGTTCGTTCTGACGATCGTACGTCACCAACGTATTCCTCACAATTATCCCTAAATTCATTTTATTCTCAAATTAAAAAAGAATTATTTATTATAATTGAGAAATTTAAAATACCGCCAAGAAGGGTGGTGGGGTCTTTGCCGTTTTGGAAGACTCCCAAGCAATAACCGCCTTCGACTTTGGAATGTTTAAATAAATAATTTTCGGGGGCTAAATGTAATTTTTGACCGTTTCCAAACACCATTTCCACCTCCGGAAAACTATTCGATAATTTACTCACATCCCTATTTAAACAAAATTATAATTAATCAACAAAAAGATCACAAATTTAGATAAAAAATTAATTAAATTACTTTTCGGCTCCCCCGAAGCATATATCCTTGTAATTCGGGTCCGGTCCTGGTATTAGTTTCATCGAATGTAATTCTCCAATCACCTATTATAATCATTCAAAATCATTTTTATTTATTTTTTTTGATCAAAAATCATTCTTATTTATTTATTTATTTATAATATAACAATTAATAATAATGTTACAGCGTCTCTGAAAGCGAGGAAAGCTTGTTCGGGCAAATATGCATAAGTGGTACCGCTATCAAGTACGGTTCCGTGTCTTTTATCGAACACTGTGGAGTCCACTTTCAACATTTTTCCGCCCACATGCATCTCCTTCAAATCTATATTATAATACGGACTGCCCAAACAAAAATATTAATAAAATATAATTATACAAAAAATAATAATGACAATACCTTCGAGACGGGTTGGATTTGGCGAAAACCATATCGGTTGGAATATAATTAGTTCCACCCAAAACCATTGCACCGCCACCAACGTCCATACCGCCATAACACAAGGAGAAAGAATCGGAGATGATGCCTTGATTGACGAGTTGATCCATAATGCTGAGCTGGCCACGTCCGAGACCCATTATGCCGTCGGCATGTTGGCTGTAGAGATCGCCAGTCTCGGAATTCTCGCAGCCGAATACTGCGCGTTGTGCTTTGAGATCACTCGCTATACCGAAGGCTACAAAGTCTTCGCCTAGAACTCCGCTGCTTGAGCTCATCTCGGCGTATTGACGCTCGTATGTGCATTGGTTTAGGTCTGAGTTGCAGGAGCAATCTGGGTTGCATTTGACTGGTTTGTATGTCGTTGATTGATCTGGTTGGAATCTTGGATCCTGTTTGATTGTTTCGTTTGTTTATGAGGGTTTGAGATTTGAGAAATTTGAATTTGGAGTTTGTGCGTGATTGATTACCTGATGGTTTCCGCATTGTTCGCATGAGGAGCATGGGACGTAGGTCACTGTGCTGCCCGAGTCTACTATAAGAGCGAATTCTTGTGGTGGAGTTCCGATGTATAGTCTAGTTGTGTAATATCTGATTTATGAAATGGAGAGGGGCTAAATTGATTAACGATTTGATGGAAATTAGTGAGGTGATGCTCAGTTTGTATCATCTAAGCTCAATTTAAAGTAATTGGAACTAAAGTGAGGGCAAAATACAATTCTGATTTACCCGTTAGTCAACAGATCATCGTAGAGGCGCATGTGAGCATTAGGCCGGTCAGGATCCTGTTTCTGCAGGTGTCGTCTGTACACGAAATTATTCAATTGAGTCGAGCTTACTGGAGCTTTGGTCGAATTGGCGTGGTGAAGCTCGAGAGGGAGGATTAACGGTGGTCGTGCGCCGAGGTTGCTTAATGGCACCTGAACAGATCCAACAGTGAATTTGACAAAGAAGATAAGGAGCGTCGCCCGAAGAATTGGTCCCCCGGAGGTGAGCCGATCCCTCTCGCGCACCATTACAAGATGAGAAGAAAGAGGAGATTGGATTGGATGAAAGATTGTCTGCATCAATCAATCGAAAGTCTAATATACGGAGGGTAAAGCGGTAATTTCGGAAGAGAAGGAGGGTGTAAGAATAAGAGTCGTTGACGAAGAAGTAAGAGTTTTTTAATGCTGACGTTCTTAACCTGGCGAGAACGCTTAGGTTGTGAATGTTAATATCTAGTTTGTATACTATGTTATTTAGCTGGGCTTATGGGCCATGTAATCGAGAGTAGTTTGGTAAATGGCTCCAACTTTATAATGAATCATTTAACCTTACTGTTTTTACTTGTATATCCCTGATGTTATCGCAAATGTAATCCTTGTAAAAACATTAATTAGATGAAATGCGTAACTTTCAAATGTGAGACATAGAGCTCACTTTGGAATTTCTCAAAAAAAAGAAAAAAAAGAAAAAAAGAAAAGAGAAACAATAGCTGGGCCGACAAGGGGGGTTACATCCATCACCGACGGGCAGTGGGAAGGGATTATCTGTGATGGCCGTGGGGAAGTTAGTATTTGTGACGGTATTTTGCTTCGACGGGCCGAGGTAAGTTAGTATTTGCGACGGGCCGAGGTAAGTGTTATTTGCGACGGTCCCGTATCTACGACGGGCTGCGGGCAGACGGTATTTTCGTCGGCCCTTTACCGACAGGCCGAAGTAAAAGAATTTGTATTATTACGCAAATTCGCCGACACAAAAAGATAATCCACGACGGTTGGTCGCATAATACAATTAATTAATAATTAGTACAATTAATACAATTAATATAATTAATACAATTAATAATTAATATATAATTGCCGACGGACCGTAGCAAAACAAATTAAGGTGCAATTATTTTTTCCGACGGGCTAGTAAACAAAATTGACGCTGAAAATGATTTTTAGCTACCGCCCGTAGCAGAAAAACAACCGACGTTAAATTACGGCCCGTCGGTAATACTGAATTGATACGGCCCGTCGCTGAAACTGGCATCACTGACATTTTTCCCCTTTTTACCGACGGGTAAAACCGTCGGTAAAACTAAAATCTGTTGTAGTGCATGTAAGGTGGTTTTCGGATTTCAGGTCCATCAATTTCACTTTCTTATGTGATTTCTGTTATTGGCCTATAATTTTTAAATGTCGACATTCCACAATTGATTTAATTTCAGATCCAAATTTTATATTAATTATAAATTGAAAACGCACACATGCCAACTTCTAATAATTATAGTTTCAATTCGGTTCCATCTTCTTCTAGTAGAGACATTATTTTTTTTTGAGATCTCATTATTTTCAACAACTTCGATGTTGTCAGGTACCTGAATCTTTTCTGAAGGTTATATATTTATTTATGTCAAATGTACTAAAGGAAGTATTATCAACTTCTTTATTGCCAACTTTTTATCATGATTTTCTTATTCTTTTGAATTTCTAATATTGGAACCGATTGGTCGACCAAGCTTCAGGTTTATATCAAATTTAAAATTATCCAATAATATTATACTACAAATATGAGCATTTTAGACTGGAAACTTTTACTCATTATTCATTCTTGTATTGATCAATGCATCAAATCGCCGATTTGCAATTTCGTGCAAATAATTTATTTATGAATTCCTAGTTCATGTTTACATGTTCGAGGATCTGATGTGATGATGCAATTCATATAATTCATTATGTATTCTTAACAATTAACAACTAATTCAAAACTTTTATGAATATAATAACATGGATGTCAAGCAATAAATCTTGTGAAGATGGAAGCATTAATTATAGGATATTTAATATATTTGATATTGTATTATTTCATTGTATTATAGCGTTTTATATGACACAAAATTTCTTGACCTAGTATATACATTTCTTTTCTTTGTATATACATTTCTTTTCTTTGTATTCATGCACTATATACTTGATTCGAAATGACTCTTTATAATGTGCACTGTTATATGGATCCCAATTTGCATCCGGAAACATACCAGAAGTATTTCAAGTTATATGGATCCCAATTTGCATTATTTATTGAAATATACCAGAAGTATATTCAAGTATATTGCAGTGCACATCAGAAGTGTTAATATATATGGTTTTCAATTTTTATTCTTTGAAAATACTAGAAGCATACTACAACCTGAAGTTGCATTTTATTTGCTCATTTTAAATTATGCATTAGAAGTTGCAAATATATTGATGTACAATAAACTACAAGTTTACTTTTCTTCATGTATTTGAAGTTGAAAATTTATTAATGGTTATGAAGTTGAAAATTATTTTTATTGATGTACTTGAAGTTGCAAATATTTTTCCGATGCACTTGAAGTTTCTAGATCATTATTATTGATGCATACAATTATTTGTGTTTAAAGGATCTATAGTCGTAATATTAATCTTATTGAAAACGTATTAGTATTTTAACTATAAAATAATATTGATGTCAGAAGCATGATATTAACGAAGAACAATAACAATATAATGTCAGAAGCATGATATTAATATCGTAAGCTTAATAATATTAACGTTGGAAACATAATACTCCAGAAGAGTATATGTTGCATGTATATGTTATGTTGATAAGAGTTTATGTTGAATGTTTTGAACATGTAGTCTAGAATTTGTATTTTAAGGTTTTAATATTAAATTTTATGAAATTTGTTATATACACCAGAAATGTATATTAACGAACCCGTAGTTGCTCATTGAAAATACGCACCAGAAGTTGCGAGCATATTTATATTTATTATTGCACGTTTATTTTATGTACACTTATTTTCACAATAATTATTCATACGTTTATTTTATGTACTCTTCGCACATTTATTATCATTTATATTTGCACCTGTAGTTTCAATCCAGTTTATTAATGTACACAAAGTTCACCTTATTGAAACCTGGAGTTTCAATACAAAATTGTAATGTTCAAAGTTAAAGATCATCTAATAAAGTTTAAGAAGTATTTGGATTAATATTATCATTTCTTCTTTATTGAAAAACAAATTAGATTGATGAATGATTCTATTTCATTCCCAGAAGTGAAAGTTGCCTCGAAGGCTGAATTCCAAATTATATCCGACACAAATATTGATCATGATAACAAAATCACATAATAAATAAAAAGACTCGTGAAAATATGTTTACAAAGAGTCCGAAAATATATTCTTCAAGATGCTGCTTGAAAATAGTTGTACCAGTAGTACACGATAAATCCTATATTGTTTATGAAATCTCTTGAAGAGAAAAACAAGAAGAAAAAGGATGATTTTCTTATCTATCCATTATTGATCCAGATAAAGTGTATTTTGTGTCGAATTATTTATTTCATCAATAAAAAAATGCGTATATTAAATTACAAGAGCGTATGTTTATAATTGGGTGACTCTAGAAGAGTTTTTATTTGATTGCTCTAGGAAATACATTATCTATATTACTCCGAAAGAGAAATTATGTTAATACAAACATATTAGTTTATTCTTATGACATGCAATTATATTAATAAAATTGAAATCATGTTATTATGAACCAGAAGTTCAATTTATAAAACAAAAAGTAATTCTTTGATTTGAATTAATTGCTTAGACATAGAATATGCATGTCACGATCATGACTCGATTAAGACCAACTATTTATCGTAAGTACTCCCCAATTTTTATTATAAATTATGAGTGATCGGAGCAAAAACTATTCACTCAATCATTTTTTTATGTGTAGTGGATGTGTGATAACATATGGACGAATATATATATATATATATATATATATATATAGAATTGTATATCTTGAACATTTATTTAGTTGAACCAAAAGTTCAATTGATAATACACTAACAAGGAGTTTAAAATTGTATTTGTAAACTAGAAAGCAACAAAGTTTAATATGTATGTTGCAAATATGAAATTCCTAAAAGAGAAATTACATAAAAACTAAGATCGTTTATGAAATAACCAAACATGATTAAATTTTTTGAAGATATAAGATAGCATGCAAGTCCCGAAGAACTTCAATAGATATTAATTAAAATATCAACAACTCGTGCCAAGGCATACTATTCCTTGGAATATTTGATTACCATTAGAAATTTATTTGTTCCATGACATGTTAATTCATCACAAATGTAAATTTTTTACACATTATATATTTACAAAACTAACATATTTATACTAAATTTTTGTTATAAAATAAATAACTCATCCAAAAAAATAATTAATGAGTGCTTCGCGATGCTATTTCTAGGATTTATGGATATCAGCATGTAATAGAATTACAAGTGTAGTTGTGTGCATATAATTAGAATTTTAAAACAATATCAATTTTGTTTTATGGTTATAAAATGTTACCACACGATTGGACCTACATTGAAAAGAACACAATTCAAGAAAATATTATTAAAAAAATGTGAAAAAAATAATATTACAATTGCTACTGAATAAAAATCACGTACAGTTCAATACAATATATGCACCAATTAAAATTTTTATATGAAACGTAAAAGATCAAAATTAATTCCAGACTTTCAACAAGACCAGACGAGTTTCATTTTCAATTGGGAAATTTTGAACAGTAGACACGATTAAGTTTAGAATACCCGAAATAGCCAACCCAGTTTGATAATTTGGATTCTAACACTCTCGACTTTTGAAAAGCCGAGAGCATGGAAAACTGTCGACTTTTCAAAAGTCGAGACTTTATTGATTCATAATTACCTGTTAACCCTGTTAAAACTGTCGACTTTTGAAAAGTCGAGCGTTTCATTTCCCGAGACAGCTCAAGTATTACCGACGGCCCGTCGCAGAACATGCCATCACCGACGGCCCGTCGGTAATATTTTTTAATTAAATTAATTAACTGTCGAGATAAACAAGAATAATAATTATTTTCTAATTAAATTAATTATTAATATGTAATTAAACATCATATTTTGTTCAACAAATTTGGGACCTTAACCACTAATATTTTTTAATTAAATTAATTAACTGTCGAGATAAACAAGAATAATAATTATTTTCTAAAAAAAAAAAGAGAAATTTTGAACATTAGATACGATTAAGTTTGGAATACCCGAAACTTAATATTTTTTGTTACTACTTAATATTTTATTTATTTACATATTAGTTAATATAATATGTAATTTATTAATCAATTATTATAATAATTAACATACTATTTAATTATTGACATAAATAATTAACATATTAGTTAATATAATATTTTTTGTTAGTACTTAATATTTTATTTATTTACATATTAGTTAATATAATATTTTATATGTTAATCAATTATTATAATAATTAACATACTATTTAATTATTGAAATAAATAATTAACATACTATTTAATTAACATATTAGCTTTGAATAAATCATAATTAACATACTATTTAAGTAAAAAATATTACCGACGGGCCGTCGGAAATGGAGCTATCTGCTACGGGCCGTCGGTGATGGCATGTTATAATTTTAATTTTAGAAATTAAAATTAAATTAATTAACTGTCGAGATAAACAAGAATAATAATTATTTTCTAATTAAATTAATTATTAATATGTAATTAAACATCATGTTTTGTTCAACAAATTTGGGACCTTAACCACTAATATTTTTTAATTAAATTAATTAACTTCGAGATAAACAAGAATAATAATTATTTTCTAAAAAAAAAAGGGAAATTTTGAACAGTATACACGATTAAGTTTGGAATACCCGAAACTTAATATTTTTTGTTACTACTTAATATTTTATTTATTTACATATTAGTTAATATAATATGTAATTTATTAATCAATTATTATAATAATTAACATACTATTTAATTATTGACATAAATAATTAACATATTAGTTAATATAATATTTTTTGTTAGTACTTAATATTTTATTTATTTACATATTAGTTAATATAATATTTTATATGTTAATCAATTATTATAATAATTAACATACTATTTAATTATTGAAATAAATAATTAACATACTATTTAATTAACATATTAGCTTTGAATAAATCATAATTAACATACTATTTAATTAAAAAATATTACCGACGGGCCGTCGGAAATGGAACTATCTGCTACGGGCCGTCGGTGATGGCATGTTATAATTTTAATTTTAGAAATTAAAATTAAATTAATTAACTGTCGAGATAAACAAGAATAATAATTATTTTCTAATTAAATTAATTATTAATATGTAATTAAACATCATGTTTTGTTCAACAAATTTGGGACCTTAACCACTAATATTTTTTAATTAAATTAATTAACTTCGAGATAAACAAGAATAATAATTATTTTCTAAAAAAAAAAGGGAAATTTTGAACAGTATACACGATTAAGTTTGGAATACCCGAAACTTAATATTTTTTGTTACTACTTAATATTTTATTTATTTACATATTAGTTAATATAATATGTAATTTGTTAATCAATTATTATAATAATTAACATACTATTTAATTATTGAAATAAATAATTAACATATTAGTTAATATAATATTTTTTGTTAGTACTTAATATTTTAATTATTTACATATTAGTTAATATAATATTTTATATGTTAATCAATTATTATAACAATTAACATACTATTTAATTATTGAAATAAATAATTAACATACTATTTAATTAACATATTAGCTTTGAATAAATAATAATTAACATACTATTTAATTAAAAAATATTACCGACGGGCCGTCGGAAATGGAGCTATCTGCTACGGGCCGTCGGTGATGGCATCTTCTAATTTTAACTGTTTCACCTTTACCGATGGCCCGTCGCTGATTGGATGTGTAGCAAACAGATGTGTAGCAAACAGATGTGTATAGACCCGTCGCTGATAGGATGTGTAGCAAATAGATGTGTATAGGCTATGTTTCGCTGTTTCACCTTTACCGACGGCCCGTCGCTGTTTCACCTTTACCGACGGCTTGTGCAATATTACCGACGGCTCGTACAATATTACCGACGGCCCGTCGGTAAAGAAGGGTATTTTTGAATTTGAATACTTGCCACGTCAACATAAAATAAGTATAAAATAATGTCACGTCAGCATATTTAACAGCCATTTAACCGGGGGGGGGGGCAGGAGTTATTTGACGGAGGGGGCAAATAGAACAAAAATAACAAGTTTAGGGGGCAAAGTGAACCAAAAAAATAGTCAGGGGGCAAGTTGAACATTTCGGTATTTGTTAGGGACCAAAAACATACTTTTTCCTAAATTATACTATACTATATTATATTATATTGGTTTATATTATAATACCTTATATTATATTATATTATAATGTTTTATATTATGTTATATTATATATTTAATTATTTATACTATATTATAGTATATTATATTATATTATATAATATTATATTATATCGTTTTGAAGGAAATACAGTTTCAGGATCAACCGTAAAAGTGTACACGTGGATGAACAAATGTAAGCGTACATTCGTGGCCATAACTGTCAGAGGGAAAATCCGATTTGAATGGTTCAAATTGGGTTAGATAGATAATTGGATTATCTATAACCTTCATGTAGAAATATATTTCATATGAACGAAGTATCAGTGTCGTTTATGTGAAATACCGAAAGGGTGCAACAGTATGACATACAGTTAGTAAAACAGTCATAACATTTGCATACGAACTCCAATTAGGCTGGGCCAAATTGGGTGGAGTAGATAATAAGATTATCTACAACTTTTATGTTGGGTGATTTTCTGTCAGAGAAATTTATCAATTTCGTCTGGACAGAATACTGACCAGGTTCATGCAGTATTCTGTGTGAAAGGATGTATATTGGATATACATGCCTTTTGGCTAATCTTGATCCTATTAGATAATAAATAGGATATTTTCTCTCTAATATAGACACTCTAATCTGTTGAATCAACTGAATAGCAATTTCATTCAGAATATTAAAGAGAGACATTTCTCTATTGAGTGAAAAAGGTGCGAAAAGAGAGAAATCGAGAAAGGAGTTTTTCGAGTGATAGAGAATCGATTAGATCGAGCAAGTTCGCCGGTGCATCGTCTAGGCAGGTGCATCCGCGACCGACGTCTTACGAATCACCGTGGATACAAGTAGAGGAGTGACGTTTGTGACTCTTCGATTGTGATCGACTCGAGTAAGAAAGACGGTGGAAACGCTTGGACGCACGAGGACGAAGTCGAGTGAACCGGCGTAGCAAACGATTGGTGAAGGACGCGTGGTATGGGACGCGCGGATTATCACCAACGTGACAGGAAATAGAAGGCGGCGATCAACCCTTCGTGTGCCATCAATTTGGCACTGGTATAGATCTATCCTTCTAATTGCATCGTACTCTCGAAGTCGTGGCGTGATCTCGGGAATCGGGGAATCGGACCGGGCCTTCATTCCGCTGTGCGGGCCTGGGGTCGAGAATATTCCCCAACAGTGGTATTAGAGCGATCGCCATCGATTCGAGGGTCGAATCATAGTCGTATATTCGATATACGCACGGGTTATCAAAGTTCGTACGAGTTTGCATGATGATAGATATAGAGATTCCAATTTCGTTAAAAATCACAAGTAGAATTCACTAGAGATCGATCAAAAGTTGATTGAGAGTATCTAGGAATGATCGTGAAAAGGTTTCATGATTGATCGTTTTGGAAACGAGCGAAAACGGAAGAAACGGCAAAATCTGCAGAAAATTAGAATACGAAACAGTGAGTAAAACTAAGATAATTTTCAGTGGGAAACTCCAAATTGATTGGATCAAATTGGCGTAGTTATATAATGGGATTATATATGACTTTGAAACAGAAAGTTTTTTCATTTGAACGAATTATCAGTGTCGTTTTTATGGAATACTGAATGGGTGCGACTGTTTGACATACAGAGACTAAAACGTCCGTATATGTCGCATCGAAACTCCAATTGAGTCCAATCCAATTGGGTTAGTTAGATAATAAGATTATCTAGAACTTTAGTTCACGTTCCAAGTCGTATGGAACAATTTAATATTTTCGTTTCAACAGAATACTGAAAAGGTGTCTGTGGTTTTCTGGTTGAAAAGGTGTCTATTGGATATACTTACCTTTTCATTTGTCCGTATTTTACTAAAACTGGTATAACGTTCAGTAGGAAACTTAGATTTGAATGGTTCATATTGGGTTAGTTAGATAATGAGATTATCTAGAACTTTCATGTTGTAATATATTTCATTTGAGCGAAGTATCAGTGTCGTTCTAATGAAATACCGAAAGGGTGCGACAGTTTGACATAAAGTCAGTAAAACGGCCGTAACTTTCGGGTCCGAACTCCAATTGGGCTGGTCCAAATTGGGTTGGAAAGATAATAATATTATCTACAACTTTTTTGTTAGTTGATTTTCTGTCAGAGGAATTTACCATTTTCGTTCTGACAGATTACTGAAAGGGTATATGCAGTTTTTTGTTTGAAAAGATGTATATGAGATATACATACCTTTAGGCCTATCTTTATCTCTAATCAATTAATTCTATCATACTAGCATATTAGATAATTAATTATTTAGAATAATTAGTCTCCCTAAAAAAATCATATGCATATTGAAAATCTTGTGATAGTGATATAATATGTTTATGTCACGGATTTAGAAACATGCAATGGCTTGATCCCTCATAATATTTAAGTCATGGAAATGCCTTCCATATCCACAACCACCGAGTTTGGTGATTACGTTTCACGTGGGTTCAGGCTAAAGTCGGGCACGTGATATTGTAACCATCGAAAGGGTGGCAAGCGTTAAATCGGGACTTGTGAGGCACAGGCTAAAGTCGACTCACTAGTAGCTTATTTGAACGATACGTTGGAGATGGTTGTGACTTAACCGTCCAAGCTAATCCGATTAGAGTTCGGGGCATAGATAGGATGCACACACGGAACTGGAATTGTATGGGATACGATCCATCACCGAAATCCTATAAAGGTTCAAGAGTCGTATTGGATACGATTGGATATAATCCTACCTAAATAACGGGATCCCACCCGATAGGCTAAAGTCACTTGTGGGAGGAACGGAAATATGGGTCTTGAGTGTTATGTACTTGGAGTCCCGTATCGGTATGAGGATTATCGATTCGATAAAATAACACTGTCATATATTCATCATATAAGCATATAGATTAAGTACGCACGGTTAGGAGTTAATCTTCATCATCCGTTTAGAATTATGTTTTCAAGCAACACCAAATATATCGATGAGATCGATATGATAGATGGCTTTTGGGCTGGAATTACCGTTATTAACCTTGATAGTCAAAGAATAGTTCTTAGACTTAAAGGAACGTGTTGGACACGGAAATGGTAGATTCGGGGCTCGAGGCATTGGCTTTAGAGAAAGCCGGGTTCGATAAACTTTAAGAAGGAATCGAACGATAGTACGTGCCTTGTGGTGGCATGTATAGACGCATATTCTCAAAATTGTTTTGAGAATTCGGGTGTATATGAAAGTAAAACACAGCGCTCATGAAATAGTTTTAAGAGCTAGAGCGCGTTGAATGATTCAATGCGGCTCAAAGAGTAGGTTAATTTTGAGACTGTAGGGTTACGCACACGATTATCATAGTGTGCAGCGGAATTATTCACGCATGCGTAACCTAATTCTACCCTGGATCACGCCCTAAAACCAACGAAAAAGGAAGAGTTGGAGATAATTACCTCGTACAAGTTAGTACGTGTCGATTACTTCTCCAAATCCGTGAACCTTCTCCAAGAATCGCTCGTGCAATCCCTCTACTCGTGTCCACCTTGATTTCGACCAATCGGAAATCGCCAACGCCGTTCTAGTCGCCGTCACGATCAATCTCTCAAGATCCTTGCTCGAATCTCCCTCTCAATCTCACCAGATCTGATCTGGAATTCTGTGGAAGAGGAAAGAGAAACGACGGCTCAAAACCCTAGAAAAACTTAGGTCAAATTCCGGAATCAGAACTTTATATATATAGGAAACATGTCAGTTCGAACGCACTTAACATAGTTCGTTCGAACGAACCCAGTTCGTTCGAACGCACCTAAATGTTCGTTCGAACGAACCTACTTCTGTTTATCACGAATAAGTCCGTTCGAACGCACTGATATAGTTAGTTCGAACTAACCTTATTCTGACTGCAGAATTGCCTATTTATATAAATTCTTCCAAGTTAATTCTTAAGCCATATTTTCTTTCAAACTCCCTCTTGGATTAAGACTTAATCAACTTGGCCATATGTCCAACATATGTCGTGAGATCTAATCTCATGTGATTCCATTTTGTTTGTCCAACAAACGTATTGGTGAGCATTATCTTGAGAATCCGATATGTTACGAAATCTTGGTGTGACCGTGTAGGTTCGTCTAAGACTGGCAGTGGATATGGCAGCAATCCACAAGGTATTGCGAGCACTAGACTGCCGTTAATACCTATCCAGAATTAGCACGAAAAAGGTGGAGAACACCTTTATGAAGATGCAGTACATTTTCATACCTAGCTCAGATAAGTGTTACTAGTCCTCTTGTTCGCGATATCTTCCGATCAAAAGAGTCACGGTGAATCCTAAGACTTCAAGTCATCCTCTTTTCTTTTTGATCAGATATACTCTTTCTCGATAAGAATTAGATTGATAATAACAATGCGAACTCTGCTGAGTTCCATCGAGCTTGGCCAAGCATTTCATCAATCTCAATTCAATCGAGGGGCCCGAGAGATATCTCCCTCTATCCTTTTTCAAGGTTAGAAAGGAACAATTCCTATCTTGCAACCTCACATCCTTTGCCTATGCTAAAACCAATACTCAATAGTAATCACGGCTACACAGTTACGCGTAGGGTTAATTATATCAAAGCATTGCCTTTTCACATACTAGGTATCCATGAGATCACTCAAGTATGAAGAACTAAAACGCACTATCTGGATATGAGTTCGTCTCCAATGACTCTGACCATGTCACAAACTCATATAGTGGTCAGTCCAATATACGACGCCGCGTATATCCATATTATAGAATCGACGCTACCGTCCCAGATCAGTAAAACCTGATCATCTCATCTACGAATATGCCAGTGTATGTAAAAGTCTCCATTCAGTGAATGGACTACCTGGTTCAAACCTATGAACAACTTTATACACCAGGGACGTTTTAGAATTATATTCATTCCGTTTAGTGGTTTTACTATCATTCAATTGACGAATCAATATGCCAGACTATGGCCATGCAACATATTATTCTCAATTGACTCGATGCACTAAACTAGAATAAAATTCAAGGTCTATCCGATTATTATAATCGAATAACCTCACACACTTTCTTGTTATTTAAATTTTTTGAAATATGAAGGTTTAGGTCATATGAAGAATAATAATATAAATATCTGTCTCATAAACAAATACAATCCAAATCACACGCCTAGGGCATAATAAATGTTCTCCCACTTGCACTAGGCAGATCGAATCCCCTTATACAATAAGAAACATAAATAAAACACCCATTCTAACACTGCGATAGATATCCCAATCCTATCGCCCTAGCATGCTGCTCATGCTTGGCACGTGATAGTGGCTTCGTAAATGGATCGGCCACGTTATCATCAGTAGGTATCTTCATTATTCTCACGTCACCTCTCTTCGTAATCTCACGAATCAAGTGGTAACGCCGGAGTACATGCTTGGACCTGTGATGCGCTCGCGGTTCCTTGGATTGTGCTATCGCTCTGTTATTGTCACAATATACATCCATGGGACCCGAGATGCTTGGCACAATGCCAAGTTCCATCACGAACTGTCGTAGCCAGACAGCCTCCTTTGCGGCTTCCGAAGCCGCGATGTATTCCGCTTCAGTTGTAGAATCAGCCACTGTCTTCTGCTTGGAGCTTTTCCAAACAACAGCTCCGCCATTAAGCGTGAAGACATAACCACTTTGAGATTGGAAATCGTCCGGGCAAGTTTGGAAACTAGCATCTGTATATCCTTGGATAATCAGATCTCTTTCCGAACCACCATAGACAAGAAACATATCTTTAGTATTCCTGAGATACTTAAGAATGCTCTTGACTGCGGACCAGTGAACTTCCCCGGGATCAGACTGATAGCGAGAAGTCACACTCAACGCATATGCGACATCTGGTCTAGTACATATCATGGCATACATGATCGATCCTATAGCCGAAGCATATGGGATCCGACTCATTCGCTCACGTTCAGCGTCTGTTGAAGGACACTGATCCTTTGTGAGAGAAATGCCATGTGACATTGGCAGAAATCCTTTCTTGGATTGCTCCATGTGAAACCTAGTGATCACTTTGTCAATATATGTACTTTGACTTAGTCCGAGAAGTCTCCTCGATCTATCTCTATAGATCTTCACGCCTAAAATATAGGCGGCTTCTCCTAAGTCCTTCATTGCGAATTGACTACCCAAATATGCCTTAACCTGGTTAAGCATTGGGATGTCATTTCCAATGAGTAAGATGTCGTCCACGTACAAGATGAGGAATACGACCGAACTCCCACTGAATTTCTTGTATACACAAGGTTCCTCGATATTTTGAATGAAACCATACTTTGCGATGACCTCATCGAATCGTATGTTCCACGCACGAGATGCTTGCTTTAATCCATAAATGGATCTCACAAGCTTGCACACTTTATTCGTATTCTTTGGATCGACAAAACCCTCGGGTTGTGTCATATACACATCCTCGGTAAGGTTCCCGTTAAGGAAAGCGGTTTTGACATCCATCTGCCATATCTCATAATCGTGATATGCAGCTATTGCTAGAAGAATGCGAATACTTTTAAACATGGCTACTGGAGAAAACGTTTCATCATAGTCTATACCATGGATTTGCTTGAAACCTTTCGCCACCAGTCTTGCTTTAAAAGTATGTACATTACCATCCATGTCGGTTTTCTTCTTGAAAACCCATTTGCACCCAACGGTCTTAGCACCATTAGGTAGATCAATAAGATTCCAAACCTTATTATCATACATGGACTGGATCTCGGTTTTCATGGCGTCATGCCATTTCGAGGAATCCAGGCTAGACATAGCACCTTTGTAGGAAGTTGGCTCGTCATCTAGAGTCAACTCATCATCGTCATTACTAATGAGAAATCCATATCTCTCAGGTTCTTGACGATTCCTACTAGATCTACGTATAGCTTGTGTACTAGATTCTGGTTCACCATCCAATGGTAACTCAGAATCTTGTTCCAGATCAACTTGTTCACTTTGTGGTTCTCGAATTTCTTCGAGATCAATTTTACTCCCACTGGCTTGACGATCTAGGAATTCCTTCTCTAATAAGTGTCCTCGTCGAGCCACGAAAACCTTGTTTTCGCTAGGCAAGTAAAAGTAGTATCCTTTGGTTTCTTGAGGATACCCCACAAATAAACACTTGTCTGATCTTGGCTCGAGTTTTTCCGTCAATAACCTTTTGACGTATGCCTCGCAACCCCAAATCTTTAGATAAGACAATGATGGCACCTTGCCATGCCATATCTCATATGGTGTCCTGTCAACTGATTTGGTCGGAACTCTATTCAGTATATGAGCGGCCGTTTGAAGCGCGAAACCCCAAAATGACTTTGGCAAATCCGTTCGACTCATCATCGAGCGAACCATGTCCAACAAGGTCCGATTCCTCCTCTCGGACACTCCATTCCATTGGGGTGTACCGGGTGGAGTCCATTGTGATACTATACCACAATCTCGAAGATAGTCCTCAAACTCATAGCTCAAGTATTCACCACCTCGATCCGATCGAATGGCTTTTACTTTCTTGCCCAGTTGAAGTTCTACTTCGTGTTGAAACTCTTTGAATTTCTCAAAAGTTTCACTTTTGTGACGCATTAAGTATAGATATCCATATCTACTATAATCGTCAGTAAAAGTCACGAAATAGCGATACCCATTTCTAGCCTCGACACTCATCGGTCCACATACATCGGAATGTATGAGGGCCAACACATCTTTCGATCTTTCTCCTTTCTTGGAGAAAGGTGTCTTTGTCATCTTACCCATCAAACAAGATTCGCAATTTTCTATTGACTCTAAGTCAAAAGAATCTAGCACTCCATCCTTTTGGAGTCTAGCAATGAGTTTCTCGTTTATGTGTCCGAGACGACAATGCCATGAGTATGTTTCATTAGTTTGAGTAGTATTTATGTTATAAATGGACTGATTATTGTTGTTATTATCTAAATCCAAGACATATAGACCATTTTCAACTAGAACATTACTAAAGAAAATGCCATTCTTGCGAATAAAACAATCATTAGTACCAATAACTAATTCATATCCATCCGCAATAAGTCTAGAAACAGAAATAATACTCCTACTCAAAGTAGGTACATAACAACAATTATCCAAAACTAAAATAAGTCCATTTGGCAAAGTTAAATCATACGTCCCTTCGGCTAGTGCTGCTACTCTAGCTCCATTCCCGACGCGTAAATCAACTTCGCCACGAATCAAAGATCTTCTACTTCTTAGGCCCTGCATATTATTACAAATATGAGTCCCACATCCAGTGTCCAACACCCATGATAATGAAGTAAAGAAATAAGATTCGATAACAAAAATACCTGATGCCGGTGTGTCCAAGGAAGCGGTCTTTTGCTTGCTCTCCCTCAGGAAGATCTCGCAATCACGCTTCCAATGCCCCTCCTTGAGGCAGTGGAAACACTTCTTGTCATCCTTGGCTTTCTTGCCCACAGGCTTAGGCGCAACCTTGTTACCCTTTGCCTTCCTCTTCTTGTTTTTGTTCCCATTGCTTGGACTCTTCCCTTCAACCACCAATACTTCCGAAGTCCTAGACTTCATGTACCGTGGTTTCATGTCAGCTTCGAATGTTCTGAGCATTCCGATAAGCTGGGGAATGGTCCTTTTCATGTCTGACATGTGGAAATGCGAAATGAACGAATCGAAACTCGGTGGTAGCGACAACATGATCAAATCAGTTTGTAACTCCACCTCGAATTTTATTCCAAGCCTCTCAAGATGATCGAAATATCCTTTCATCTTGAGAAGGTGCGAGCTAACAGGCGTACCATCTTGCATCTTGCATTGCGTCGCATTGCCAAGAGCTTGGTACTTCTCCACCCTTGCTTGAACCTGAAACATCTCCCTGAGCTGTTTCATAATCTCGTATGCATCCTGTTTCTCAAACTGGATTTGATATTCAGGAGTCATAGTAGCCAACATGAGGCATGTGACATCATTCGAATCGTCCATCATGGTCGTATATTCGAATGTCTCATCCTCAGTTGCTTTATCCCCTGGCACAGGAGGGATAGGCGTCTCCAAGACATGTGCCTTTCCTTCCTGTTTCAGAACGAATCCCAGATTCCTCTGCCAGTCGAGAAAATTCTTTCCGTTCATTCGTTCCCTTTCCAAAATGGAACGCAAACTGAAGCGGTTATTACTTGGTAAAGCCATGAATTCTACAATTTTTGAAAAATAATGTAATTAATAACGTGGTCTTTCATATATTAAAATTCATTTTTAAATAACTTGAAATACCCATTATTTTATCATTTCAAATAGCCCCCACTATTGAAACGGAGATTTGATACCTTAAATCTCATAATGGACAAGATCCCTATTTAACGTATTTCTAAGGTGACTATGGCCAACCACTTAAAATTACATCACGTCGGGTAGGACGGTGTCCAATCATCTCCAAGACGATTCTTGCTTTATTCGTGAGGTCCGGTATTGAGTCCAACTCAAAACCAGAGTGTGTGTACCTCACTCCTTGCCCCAAACCCTAGCCTAGCTAGTGAATTGGTCAAGTCCAAACCACAAATGGAATATCATTCAATCAGCGACTTGACATGCCAGACTATGGCCATGCAACACGTCAATTCCTAATCAATGCATGCCTTCCTTGCTACGCACGTGTAAATCTGTGCCAGACTATGGCCATGCAACACAGATAAACAAACACTAGTCTAGAAGGTTCCATTTAGGGAGACATAAGACTTGATAATTACGTGGGAGGATTTTACTTTTTATTAAAATCATTTATTTTATTCATTCACAATAACAAATAAAATTATGGTATAGCATATAGGCCTTTTAGTTTTATGAGCAATCATAAAACCCTAAAATTCCCAACCCTAAAACCCAAGATGATTCATTGCTTCATGTGAAGATCCAATCTTCGTGTCGTGTCGTCTTCGTGTCGTCTTTCCTTGAAGGTCCTTCTTCAAAACTAAACCTATTTTATTTTATTACAACTTTGGAAGACTCACCGGTCCCCACATAATTAAATAAAATACAATTTGGAAAGCTCACCGGCCCCCACACAACACACATTACAAGCAACACAAACAATCATCCCCGTTTTAGGCTATATGCTATACCGTATCGAATTTATAAATTGGAAATTTTAAAATTATTGGGCATTTTTGACAGAAAAAAAAATTGGTTGTCCAGAAAATTGTTCGAACGATCGCAACTCCAAGTTCGATCGAGAAACGTCAGAAAAAAAAAATTTCAACATTTTTTTTTTTTTTTTGAACCAGAAATAGGTCCGTTCGAACGCAACTCCAAGTTCGTTCGAACAGATCAGTCCGTTCGAACCGAACACTAGGTTCGTTCGACCAGACCAGTTCGTTCGAACGCAACTCCAAGTTCGTTCGAACGAACCCTATTCTGCCAGCTTTTCTAATTTCTGAAATTCAGCCCTAAAATTCTAAAATTTCCTAAATTCGAATTAAATCATCGATTTTCGATGGTTTTAACGAGCGATTGCTCTGATACCACTGTAGGGTTACGCACACGATTATCATAGTGTGCAGCGGAATTATTCACGCATGCGTAACCTAATTCTACCCTGGATCACGCCCTAAAACCAACGAAAAAGGAAGAGTTGGAGATAATTACCTCGTACAAGTTAGTACGTGTCGATTACTTCTCCAAATCCGTGAACCTTCTCCAAGAATCGCTCGTGCAATCCCTCTACTCGTGTCCACCTTGATTTCGACCAATCGGAAATCGCCAACGCCGTTCTAGTCGCCGTCACGATCAATCTCTCAAGATCCTTGCTCGAATCTCCCTCTCAATCTCACCAGATCTGATCTGGAATTCTGTGGAAGAGGAAAGAGAAACGACGGCTCAAAACCCTAGAAAAACTTAGGTCAAATTCCGGAATCAGAACTTTATATATATAGGAAACATGTCAGTTCGAACGCACTTAACATAGTTCGTTCGAACGAACCCAGTTCGTTCGAACGCACCTAAATGTTCGTTCGAACGAACCTACTTCTGTTTATCACGAATAAGTCCGTTCGAACGCACTGATATAGTTAGTTCGAACTAACCTTATTCTGACTGCAGAATTGCCTATTTATATAAATTCTTCCAAGTTAATTCTTAAGCCATATTTTCTTTCAGAGACGCCTTATGGGTCTTGGATTAACACTCGTGTGTTGATGGTACGAGATTTGATCGTCGTGACCGAATATCATATGCATTCGATAGATAAGTCGATCCCGAAATTGCATGAGATGCGATTTAAATTTGAATTGGAGATACTCGGAGTATCCGAGGAATCCAATGCATATAGATTCGTGGATGTCCTTGTAATTCAAAAGCGGGATCGAAAGAAATGTATGTCTAAGGGTATTTTGGAAAAATATTTTCCAAAATGGAGAGTTCGGACAAATAGTTGTCCAAACTTATGACTCAAAGAATGGTGAAATCCGAGGAGGATTAAACCAAGAGGTTGATTGCTTCTTTTGGCATTGCCGTCTTGGCAATATAAACGAGATTCGCGTATCTAGATTCAATATGATGGATTGCTAGAATCATTCGAATTAGATTTGATTGATTAATGCGATACTTACTTATTAGGCAAGACGACAAAAGGCATCATTCTCCAATGGTTGGAGAAAGATCCAACGAATTATTGGAACTTACATTCACATGTAGATGATCCGATAAGTTCCGAGGCAAGAGGAGGCTATCAGTATTTTGTTATGTTTATGGACGGTTAAAGTAGATATGGAAATATCTATTTAATGCGTGCCGAAACGGAGACTTTTGAAAGGTTCAAAGAGTTTCAAAAACGAAATACGAAATCAACTAAGCAAGAAAATCAAAACTTTTCGATAGGATCGAGAAGGTGAGTATTTGAGCTAAACCTTTCGATAGGATCGAAGAGGCGATATTTGAGTTATGAATATTGATGATCATTTATGATTGTGAAATCGTTTCACGATTGTCTTCATTTGGAACATTGAGATGTGTCCGAAAAGAGGAAATGAACGCATGTTAATTGGACATGGTTCGATAAATGATAAGTCAATAGGATCTCCCAAAAATATTTTGGGAATAGGCCCTTGAGACAGCGACACTAATGAATGGTTGCATATAAGATATGGACCATAAACCTTCTAATCGGTACAAAAGACGCCATATGAGATATGGATCGGAATGGTTCCGAAGTTGTCACTTGTACAGATTTGAGGATGTCAGTGTATTTCGAAATTTGTTTCGGTTAAACTCAATCCCAAATCTGAAAATTGTTCGTTTATCCTTAAGGAAACTAAAGGGTATTAGTTCTAACGTCCCGACGAAAATGAGATTTTCGTGGCTCGAAGAGATGCCTTCTTGGAGGAGGACTAGATGCGCACAAGTTTGGAACTTGGTGCCATTTATCTCTATGCGGGTTAGTGGGAGTAGAATAAATCTCGAAAGAGTTCGAGATTTGAAAATGAACATTGTACCGATGAAAGTTGACATGGTTTCATCAAGAGTCGATGAACGCAAGTCGAACACACAAAGAAATTTTTCGTAGATCAAGTAGGCTATATCATAAGCCGGTAAATATGGATTTATCGTGGCTAATGATGATAGATCGAAATCATATGATGATTCGATATCCTACAAGGATGCTATGAAAAGTTGATTCCACATGACATGGTGTCATGAAATCTGAGATTCGATCCATGTGAATTATCAAGTTTAGAACTTGATTTCATTACTTTCTGGGTTAGACCCGTGAAATGTGAGTGGGTTTTTCAAGATGAAGAACCGACATGGATAGGAATACGCATATATGTAAAGCGAGGCTTTTTGCGAAGAGTTTCATGCAATTCATAGTCGGACTATGAAGAAACGTTTTCGCTTGTTGCCATGCTTTCCCATTCTCGAAATTCTGCTTGCCATGGTCGCGTATTATGACTATGTGATGTGGCAAAATGGATGTCAAAACCGAATTTCTTGACAGAAATTTTATGAAAGGATGTGTACTTGACACAACCTTACGGTTTAGTCGATTCATAAGAATCGGGGATAAGATATGCACGCTTTAACGATCCATATGATGGATTAGAGAAAGCTTCTCGGAATTGGAATATTCGTTTTGACAAAATTATAAACTGTTATAAAATTGTCGAAACGAATGGAAACTTTGTGTACACATGAAGGTTAGTGGGAGCTGCGTTATATTTCTTGTAACGACAAAGGATTTAGACGAGACCGCTTATGAATTAAGCGTGAAGATCTATATGATAGATCTAAGAAGTTCCTCGTTCTATGTTATAGCACATATATCGACATATTGTTGAAAATGGTTTTCAACATGTAAACTCCTTGGAGGAGTTAAATCGAAATGTCGAATGGCAGAAATTTTCAACGGCTCGATGTGAGACATCAAGCAGCGCGAAAAGTAATAATATGATGCCTTACATTTGATGTTAGGATCTATTATATCTGTCATGATATGTATATGGCTATCTGTCATACAAATATAGCGTCTAGTTCACCGTCAATAAAATTCATGGGAATCACATGAGTTTGAATGTAATTCAATTACATGAGACTAACTCTTGTGAATGTATAATGGTTATACAAATATATACATAATGGTTATGTATATTTAAACCCATCGGGATTTGTATTGATAGAGGTGAAGTTTATCCTTGAATACTTTGCGAAAGAATTCAGGATTAATTATCTATAATGGTGTGGAGGACGTGTTGGTTATAAAGAGTTATAACAAACAACAGTTTCCAAAGATTAAGCACGTCCAAATATGTAGCACGACTTTCGATCACAAAGTGTGTACATGTTTTGCTTAAATGAAAACACGGTTATGTGGAAAGGTTCAACAAGACCAATAGTTTATGATTCTATTTACGGAGGCGAGTATATTGCGGTTATTAATCGCAAAAGGAAGTGGTATGGATCAAGGATACATGACCAAACTCTAGTAGTCACGAGTTATCGGATTTATGGTTGTTTATTGCGTGAGACGCAATAGTACAAGCCAAAAATGCCGAGGTCACAACCACTTCTAGCCAATACTCAGAAAATTTCATTTGATCCATGAAATTTTGTGAAAAGATGTGATCGTAGGTATTGGAAATGTTCCAATCCTGATGATGATTAACACTAGCGGGAACGTGCGGACCCGTTTACAAAACCGCTCTCTCTAGTCGCGCGTGACTGTCATGCGATGACTATGGGTATGGAGATACCTAGAGGAGGAAGAAGAGAGTAGAGTGTAGTTATCTAATACGATAGTCCTCGCAGGTTATGGGTATGGAGATACCCATAGGTAAACGTTGTATCACCCAAATAATTAGTCCATATGAATGCATCCCTTTAAAAAAAATTTGTTTACTTAAATTAATATGCATTCACCTTATATGAAAACTGTGTGCTGGGTTGTGTAATATGATTGTTACATGAACCTTGATTTGAACTTGTGTGGACGTCGACACGGTTGAGGACCATGTGCAGCAAAACCGTCACACTTAAAGTGTCATTTCTAAACATCTCTAGTCGCGGATCAGCTTGCTTAAGAGAGAAGCATTTCTATTATTAGATAATAGACTGAACGCGTACACTAGTACGTTTGCCGAGGAGATGATTATGTTTTGCTAATCATGGGACAAGGTGCTTGTCGAATCGGGAACGTAGATATATGTTAGGTTACATGTATTGGATATGACCGAAGCCGCGAGTCCATGACATGGTTTAGTCATTATAGATGGACTTGCGACGGATGGGGTTTTAGGTTCTTCATACTTGAGGGGATCATTGATTGCGTTACGTGCGTAACACAATGCTTTGATATGATCTTACGCTCACCGTAACAGGGAGTTAAAAGGGTCATCATTGGGTATTGTCCGAAACACGGAATTCAATGTGAGTCTCCAAGATAGGAATTGTTTATTTCGAAAGGAAGAGATATCTCTTAGGCGCCGCTCGATGAGTCGATTAACGAAATCTCTGGCCAGAGTCAATGATATTAATGGTTAATATCGATTGAAATTTGTTAAATCAACTCGGAATCGGGGAATAAGTATAGTTAATCAAATTATAAGGATGACTATAACCATGCCTTTTGATTAACGGATATCGCAAACAAGAGAACTAGTAACCGCTATTCGAGATAGGCACAATGATCACAATCATTATTCGTTTAACATGGGTAGCTATGATGGAGTGACTAGATCCCGCTCATGAGCTTGTAGGCATTGGAAACAACCTACTGCCATCGTTAAGTCGAACCTACATGGTCACACAACGAGTCGTACTAAGTCGGGCTTGATCATAAAATCGGCACATTGGATGTGCATAGCTTGGTATTTGATACGCGAGCTATATTCTCTAAAATCGTGCGTATTGGATATGCATGAGTACCTTTTAGGTAGATCTGAAATTGAGTGGGAGACTGAAGGAAATACAGTTTCAGGATCAACCGTAAAAGTGTACACGTGGATGAACGAATGTAAGCGTACATTCGTGGCCATAACTGTCAGTGGGAAAATCCGATTTGAATGGTTCAAATTGGGTTAGATAGATAATTGGATTATCTATAACCTTCATGTAGAAATATATTTCATATGAACGAAGTATCAGTGTCGTTTATGTGAAATACCGAAAGGGTGCAACAGTATGACATACAGTTAGTAAAACAGTCATAACTTTTGCATACGAACTCCAATTGGGCTGGGCCAAATTGGGTGGAGTAGATAATAAGATTATCTACAACTTTCATGTTGGGTGATTTTCTGTCAGAGAAATTTATCAATTTCATCTGGACAGAATACTGACCAGGTTCATGCAGTATTCTGTGTGAAAGGATGTATATTGGATATACATGCCTTTTGGCTAATCCTGATCCTATTAGATAATAAATAGGATATTTTCTCTCTAATCTAGACACTCTAATCTGCTGAAGCAACTGAATAGCAATTTCATTCAGAATATTAAAGAGAGACATTTCTCTATTGAGTGAAAAAGGTGCGAAAAGAGAGAAATCGAGAAAGGAGTTTCTCGAGTGATAGAGAATCGATTAGATCGAGCAAGTTCGCCGGTGCATCGTCTAGGCAGGTGCATCCGCGACCGACGTCTTACGAATCACCGTGGATACAAGTAGAGGAGTGACGTTTGTGACTCTTCGATTGTGATCGACTCGAGTAAGAAAGACGGTGGAAACGCTTGGACGCACGAGGACGAAGTCGAGTGAACCGGCGTAGCAAACGATTGGTGAAGGACGCGTGGTATGGGACGCGCGGATTGTCACCAACGTGACAGGAAATAGAAGGCGGCGATCAACCCTTCGTGTGCCATCAATTTGGCACTGGTATAGATCTATCCTTCTAATTGCATCGTACTCTCGAAGTCGTGGCGTGATCTCGGGAATCGGGGAATCGGACCGGGCCTTCATTCCGCTGCGCGGGCCCGGGGTCGAGAATATTCCCTCACGTTTTATATCATATCATATTATTTTATTTTATATTATATATTGTTTTAAATTTTATTATATTAAATTATATTATATTATATTACATTATATGATAATATATAATATAATATTATTATTGTATAATGTAATATAATATGAATATAATATAATTATTATTCATGAATATAGTTTGGAAAAATAATATTATAATAAAATACATGGATAGCTATATTCTTTTTTTTTTTAGCGAGGTCGGCGAAATGCTGAGCTCTTGAATAGAATAACGAAAAAAGAGTTACAACATTCCTTAATAATTACAAAACATCACAGAAAAAAGAAAACAAAGAGAGTAAAGTTTTTTAGAGGGTTGAGTTGCCGGCTTTCGTAGCTTCGATTTAGGAAGCTGCCTCTTTGTGGGCTTTCGAGGCGATGAGATCCGTATTTGCTTGCTGACCTCGGAAGATGCGCGAGTTCCTTTCTTTCCACACATTCCAAGCAATTGCAAAGTAGAAGGAGTCCCACTCGATAAGTTGGTTTTTTGTAATTCCCTTTCTCGGCAACAACCAATCCAAGATTGGATCCTAACCAATTTGGAGTGCTCCCCATCCTCTGTCACGCCCGATGGTGCGCCAGATTGTTCCCACGAAGGAACAGTGCCGGAGCAAGTGTTTTGGAAATTTTCCTGTAGTAACCGAGTTTCGAAAAAATATTCGTGAAATAACCAAGTTTTGAACATAATTACCAAAATGTCTTTTGCGGGGTAGCATTCAGCGCTTTTTTGCACAGGCGGGGAATGATTCAGCGCTTTTGTTTAAGGAAGTAATTAAGCCAATTAAATAAAGGCGCTGAATGAAACAGCGCTAGGCGCTAAACCATTGAGCGCCTTTACATATAAAATTTCAAACCCACAGATAATTTTAAAAAAAAAATTATTCCACTCCAAGATGTACCCGCCGAATTCTCCATTATTTATTTGTTACGTTCAATTATATTGATAATTAAGATATACAATTAAATATTCAGTAAAATTTATTCAAATTTATGAATTTGAATGAATATTAATTATGTATTAAATTAACTGCTAATATGTAATGGTTATTATTTTAATTAAATATACGAATCGAAATTATCCAAATTTTATCGTAACATTTCTATGTCCTAATTAGTATATTTAATTAAAATGATAACCGGTACATGTTAGTTGTTAACTTAATACATAATTAATCATTATTCGAATTCATAAATTTGAATAAATTTTACTGAATATTTAATTATATATCTTAATTATCAATATAATTGAACGTAATAACTAAATAATGGAGAATTCGGCAGGTGCATTTTGGAGTGGAATAATTTTTTTATATTTTTTTTCAAAGCCGTGTGTCAGTGTCTTATTTAAAAAAAAAAAGAAAAAACTAAACTCCTACAAAGTGTACCTGCCGAATTCTCCATTATTTATTACGTTCAATTATATTGATAATTAAGATATATAATTAAATATTCAGTAAAATTTATTCAAATTTATGAATTCGAATGATTATTAATTATGTATTAAGTTAACAACTAACATGTACCGGTTATCATTTTAATTAAATATACTAATTATAACATAGAAATGTTATGATAAAATTTGTATAATTTCGATTCGTATATTTAATTAAAATAATAACCGGCACATGTTAGTTGTTAACTTAATACATAATTAATAATTATTCGAATTCATAAATTTGGATAAATTTTACTGAATATTTAATTATATACCTTAATTATCAATATAATTGAACGTAATAACTAAATAATGGAGAATTCGACGTGTACAGTTTGGAGGGGTTTAACTTTTTATATTTTTTTCAACATTTTCACGTGGTGTGTGTCAGATATTAAAGTAAAAAAATTAAACCACTCCCAATTGTACATGCCGAAATTTTCATTATTTAGTTATTACGTTCAATTATATTGATAATTAAGGTATATAATTAAATATTCAGTAAAATTTATCCAAATTTATGAATTCGAATAATTATTAATTATGTATTAAGTTAACAACTAACATGTGCCGGTTATCATTTTAATTAAATATACGAATCGAAATTATCCAAATTTTATCATAACATTTCTATGTTATAATTAGTATATTTAATTAAAATGATAAACGGTACATGTTAGTTGTTAACTTAATACATAATTAATAATCATTCGAATTCATAAATTTGAATAAATTTTACTGAATATTTAATTATATATCTTAATTATCAATATAATTGAACGTAATAAATAATGGAGAATTCGGCAGGTACACTTTGTAGGAGTTTAATTTTTTTTTTTTTTTTAAATAAGACACTGACACACGGCTTTGAAAAAAAATATAAAAAAATTATTCCACTCCAAAATGCACCTGCCGAATTCTCCATTATTTAGTTATTACGTTCAATTATATTGATAATTAAGATATATAATTAAATATTCAGTAAAATTTATTCAAATTTATGAATTCGAATAATGATTAATTATGTATTAAGTTAACAACTAACATGTACCGGTTATCATTTTAATTAAATATACTAATTAGGACATAGAAATGTTACGATAAAATTTGGATAATTTCGATTCGTATATTTAATTAAAATAATAACCATTACATATTAGCTGTTAATTTAATACATAATTAATATTCATTCAAATTCATAAATTTGAATAAATTTTACTGAATATTTAATTGTATATCTTAATTATCAATATAATTGAACGTAATAAATAAATAATGGAGAATTCGGCGGGTACAACTTGGAGTGGAATAATTTTTTTTTAAAAATTATCTGTGGGTTTGAAATTTTATATATAAAGGCGCTGAATGGTTTAGCGCCTAGCGTTGTTTCATTCAGCGCTTTTATTTAATTGGCTTAATTACTTCCTTAAACAAAAGCGCTGAATCATTCCCCGCCTGTGCAAAAAAGCGCTGAATGGTACCCCGCAAAAGACATTTTGGTAATTATGTTCAAAACTTGGTTATTTCGCGAATATTTTTTCGAAACTCGGTTACTACAGGAAAATTTCCAAGTGTTTTGCCGTTTCCTAGTGCGAAATACAATTCGGACAAGTTGTATTATTTGGCCACTCTTCACTAGATTGTCGGCCGTGAGTAATCTATTGAGAAATTATAACCAAGCAAAAAACTTAATTTTATTCGGACACTTGGTCATCCACAAGTAGTTGTTCCATACACATTTTTGAAATACCAAATTTTTGTGTATTTGAAATACGCTTGGTCATCCACAATATGGATATCTATATTCATGTATTTGAAATATCAAAATTTTGTGTTTATAACAATATCCATTTTTTATCTATGATTTCATCATAATTCATCAAATCAAATAATAAATTATATTAAAATTTTGAATATTCAAATACAATCCTGCGTAAATATGCATAATCCACCAAATCAAACACGTCCTAACTTGTTACTAATTTACTATCTCCGGTTACTGTTTCGTACTGGAGGTGTCCAGTATCGTCATTATTACTGCTAGTAAGTAGTAGTGAGATTATTTTTGGGAAAAATTCTCCTATATCCCTACTAAACTCATCAATTACATATTTGTCCCTCTTAAATTTATAATATCATATTTATCCCTACTAAATATAATTAATGTCTAATTTATCCTTATTAAGATCTACAAATATCAAATTTATCCAATTCTTAAAATTAACATTAAATTAAATTAATTAACTCATATATTTCAGAATTATGGACTAAAATACCCTTCTTGTAAACATCACTCAAATCCATTAACATAATTACAAATTACCCAAATCCATTAACAAAATACCCCCAAAACTTCACATCTTCACATCTTCACTGTAGCGACCCAGGCGATTCTTTTTCTTGTGAAGCTTCTCTCAGGCGAGTGGCGACTACCTTCTCACTGGCAAAGGTTCTCACTGGCGAAGGTTTTTACAGATTTTGAGTTTGTTTACTATTATTTTGGGATTGAAGCTTTTTGGTTCTCCTGGATTAGTATAAATTGAGATTTCTAGACCACATGGCCTTTTTACTGTAATTAGTCTCATTGCCAGAAATAAAAACAGGGCTCCATTCACCCACATGTCTGACCCTTTTGTAATTAGTCTCATTTCGTACAAGTATTTTGTACTTCAATATGGTTTCTATTTTTTCAATTAATTTCGAATTTTCGTAATTAATCTGCAATTTAATTTAATTGTGAGTGATAATTGAGGAGTTTCTGGAAGGCGATGAGGTCTCGTTTTTCGTGATGTTCGATGGAGATGTCGCATTGCCTCTCGAATCCCTCAAGATCATAAACGGGTCGCGGATTTCGATACGGGTCCCAATATCGGTCAGTTTAATATACTGAATTAATTGAATTGAATATGAGACTCGATTTGAAGTTCAGATTGATGAATGTTAGGGGGGATGGGAGCGTACTATCCAGCAGCAGTGCTAACTGGAGAACTCCATTCCGTGGTAATGGAGAGGATAATTCGACCTACGATGAAAGGAATGGCTGCAATGGCAGCAGAGGGGTGCATGTTCGTAGGCGTTTTCTATACGTTGGTCTTATGATCGGGAAGAGATTTGTTTGCCTAAATTAATCGAAAATAATGTTCGATTTTCGACGATCCTGGATGCCAAGAAAAACATGATTATACGAAACTCGAGGAGGCGGATACAATTTTTGGGGATTCTTCTATACGTCGGTCTTATGATCGGGAAGAGATTTAATTTGTGGAGTTTAATGGGGGTTTATGTGAATTTTGTGATTTAATTTGCATATTTTTGGGGATTTAATTTGCAAATTTGTGGAGTTTAATGGGGCTTGGAATCGAAAGGGGCAATGCCGTGTCATCCAGCGAGGGACAACTGGACAGGTCCAATGACTGAAGGGAGGTGTACCGCCGGAGAAGGAGGGGTAGGGGTCCGAGGCGCATCAGCTTAATAGCTATCCGGTATCGCCGTCGTCCCGCTGCAATCACGTCGCGTCGCGCAATTGCCGTAGCCAGCCACTGCGTTGCCCGCTATCGCCGTCGCCCCGCTGCAATCGCGTCGCGTCGCGTCGCCAGAAAGAGGAAGACGAATATCGATTGTATGCCTTCCATTGCTTCCATCGCCCGCTATCGACGTCGGATGAGAAGAGGGTTTAGGGTTCTATTTTTGCTTCTCCCTCCCCGCTGTTAATTGGTTTGCAGAGTTTGGTTATGTTTGGTTAGAAGAGGGTTTAGGGTTCATAGCTTAACGGGTATAGGATTCAATATTGGATTAAGGAATAATGAAATGAGGGGCAAATTAGTCAATTATGTTAATATTCTGTTAAATTTTATTAAATTATTAGATAAGGATAAATTAGATAATTATTGTATTTAGGAGGGATAAATATGATATTATGTATTCAAGAGGGATAAATATGTAATTGATGAGTTTAGTAGGGATATAGGAAAAATTTTCCCATTATTTTTTAAGGAATTGTATGGAATGTAACAAGGTAATAAAATATTTTTGGGAAATTTTCAAAAAACCCCCTAACTTTTTCTGAAATTTTAGAAAACCCCTATCTTTTTTGATATTCCAAAAAACCCCCAAATCAAAGTTTCTTTTTCAAAAAACCCCCTAGTGAGATTAAAGATAACATTTGAGGATGTTGAATTTTTTTTTGACAAAAATACCCCTTTCTATTTCTTCTTTAATTGTACTAAAGTATTTTTTATTTCATATTTAATCTACATAAATATTTTTAAATTATACTAATTAAAAAATAAAAGACTAACCTATATTTATAGAAATAAATTATTTTATTTATATTAATGAAAACTAACATCCAACAATAAAAATAACAGCGGTATATTATGTATCTTGCGAAATCTTTGCAGAAAAATAATATTTTCATCAAGTATACAATATAAGTATATTGATAGTTTTAATTTTTTTTTACTGTTACTACTAATATATTTATGTCACTATATATTATGTGCATATTTTTTTTTAACGTTCATTACTTATTTAATTTTCTACCCAGATATTTCCGTGCTTTCAAAAAAAGTATTCTTCTGTCAAAATATTTTAAGACGTGTAATTTTTTTTATATTGTTGTTTTTTTTCGTAAACTAACAGCAAACAATATAACTCCCTTGGATATATTTTCAAGATATTAATCTTGATGCAAATTCAATGGCTAAAAAGTCTTAAGTACAATACCTGAAATACTCACTTGAGTAGTTTAGCTTCTCTCTTATATTTCATGAAAAAATATATAATAAAGAAAATATTACAATTATATAAATATTATATTTAAATTTTTTGTAATAACTATATAATGAAAATATTTATATTTTTAGAATTAATATAGAATATCGAATATAAAATAACATTTTTTAATTAGTATATTTTAAAGAATATCTATGAAGATTTTTAAAATTAATACAAAAATACTAGAAAGGATATTTTTGTCCAAAAAAAAGTTAACACCATGAAATGTTAATTCTAACCCCAATAGGGGGTTTTTTGAAAATGAAACTTTGATTTAGGAGTTTTTTTGGAATATCCAAAAATATAGGGGGTTTTTTAAAATTTCAGAAAAAGTTAGGGGGTTTTTTGAAAGTTTCCCAATATTTTTTATGGGAAGAAACAAGAACAGGAAAGTAAATCAATGCTCTGATTCAAATCTTATTTTATTTATGAAAAGGTAAGTAATTTGTTGCTCCGAATTGAAATTTTATTTTATTATTTGTGGAAAGGACCAAGAACGGAAAATAAGCAGGGTGGGTATTTAATTCAAACACGTTGGTATACCCCTCTCTCACGTGTCCTACATTTGTTCTCTCCCGTGTTCGAGAAAATACTGGGTACAAACCTCTCTTCAAGTCAAGAGATAATTCTCTCCGATTTGCCCAAATTAGGGTTAGATTTCAGATTCGCGCTATACATAAATTTCCTGCTTTTCTATTCGACTGATTTTTATCTGTCTTTTCTTGTCGATTTTGCATTCAGTTTTCTGTTCTTTCTTTTATAATTGAACGCTGGTTATTGCGGGTCATTTCAGTTAGGTAGCTTTGTTTAAATAGGATTAGTTTGATTCGGTTTGAAATTAGCTACAGTTTAATTAGGATTTTTTTGGTTAACTCCAGATTAGTTATGATTAAATCATGAGTAATTTGTGTCTGTATTTCTTTTTTTTTAATTGCAGCCCGACTAAAAACCCACATTACCAGTTTTGCAATTTCGCATCGAGGTATAGTTTGTCTTCTCTTCTCTTTTCTTTCTTAATAGAAGTAATTTGTTCTAATAATATATTTATACATTTAATATTTATGCATATTTTAGGTTGTTTGGAGCCGTATCTTCTTGGTTAGTTGATTTATGATTTAGCGAGTTTTGAACGACATCTCCCTTTATAGGTTAGTCTCAGTGTTGCAAATAATATTTTCTGGTATCGTATCATTTCAATTAAATCTAAAATTGATTATTCCATATGAAATATTTCGATCACAAATATCCAAAAATAATTTATAACTCCAAATAAATGACAACATGTCCAGCATGACTACATAAGTAACATAACACACATCAGTACAATTTCTTTTTAACCATTTTATTGTATGATTTTTAATTAATTTCATATGGAGTTAATGATATAATAATAATTCTCGTTAACGAATTAAGAAAAATAGTAACATGGGTTCCCTTGTGGTAATTAGTAATATACTACTGATACTAATTAGTAGCACGAGTAACAAATTTAAGTTTAATATGGTTTGTTTTGCGTAACAATGCAGGTAAAATTCAACGTGATGGCTAATTGGGCGGATCTAGCTTGTGACGTGCTCGAGCATCTAACCAGCTTTTTTACTCTTGCTGATCAGAACCGATTCAGTGCAGTTTGCCACAATTGGCGATTAGTCGCAAAACGAAAGCGTCATCCTCCTGTTGCACAATTACCATGGTTAGTGTTGGGAGAGGACGAACAAACCAAGAAACGGAATTTCTTTAACTTATCGGAGAAAAGGCTTTACTCGATTGATATTCCTGAATTGTACGGGCAATACGTTTGTGGTTCGTCACATGGATGGCTCTTTACTGTTGACGAGTGTGTAGACGAAAGAATGAGTGGCCGTCTCCTGAACCCATTCACCAGAGAGTTTTACGAATTACCTCCTTACCCACCCTACGATGCTGATCGAGCAATGCCCTATGAAGGACCCCGTCATGGTCCTGATGGATACAGAATAGGATTTACCGTGAAAGAAATGCCGATGATAATTGTGAATAAGGCTGTATTATCTCATGATCCGAACGAGAGATCAGATTTCACTGCCATGATTGTGTTTGGGGTGTTTCAAATGCTTGCAATATGGAGGCCGGGTGAGAAATCTTGGACAGTGATAAACCCCAAAGGTGACGATCATATGAGCGGTTACATTTACTTTTGTGATGTAATTTTTTTTAATGGGGAATTTTATGCTCTTTCCTGTTATCATATTTATATTGTTGATGTGGGTTCGGATCCTACATTAATAAAAGTTGAACCCCTAGTAGTACAGAAACACATGGAAGTTTGGAGGTACTTTGTGGACTTCGAAGGAAAAAAACTATTGGTTGTTCAAAGGTTGATAGAGATGGAGGATGAAAATGAAAACCCACTCAGCGAGCCCACAACTGAGTTTCAGGTTAGACAGGTTAGAGTGGTTAACAGGGAGAGTAGAAAATTGTTGGAGACTAGAAGAAGAGTGATGAGACGTATAAAAAAGCAAGCATTATTTGTGGGCAGTAATTCAGCGGTGGTTGTCAATCCGAAAATGTTTCCAGGTTGTATGGAAAACGGTATTTACTTCACTGATATTTGTGTAAGTGAAGGTTCGAGTTGGATAGACCATGGACATGATTTTGGAGTCTATGACATGGTTGATGAAACTATTGATGAGACAATGGGAGAATATTTAATAAGCTGTGATAAAGATGTTTTTTGTCCTACTAACGCAATGGTTATCTGGTTCACCCCGAACCCGTAATAACTTTAATCTGTTTTGCTGTACTATGTTGTTAGCTGTTTTCTGGTCGTTAATTCATTGTGGATTAAATAGGTATTATGAGCTATTTGTACCAGTAGTGTTGTCATTTGGCAATTTTTTTAAATTTTAAAACGAGTTGTTGGTAGTATGATGCGAGTTATTTGTTGTAGTCCCGAGTTATTTATGGGTTAAATAGCTGGTGTGTTTTTATTATTTAGTTTCAAGATTACTTCCAATTAAAATGTTTATTGATAATAGTTGCTGGATTTGTGTGATGAAGGATTTGTTGTTAAATCTTATTCTTGCATCTCTCATTTTATCGTTTTGTAATAATAATAATAATAATAATAATAATAATAATTTACTTAGTAAAATAATTTTGTGATTTTAGTAAAATCAAGGAAGTTTTAATGAGAAGGTTATGAAATATAATAATGAGAACTAAAAAATAGGTCACGCAAGTGGCTTAAACTAAAAGATTATAATAACTTAATTGAAACAGTTTTAAATAACAAAATTTGTAATTATGTTGATGATTTATTTAAAAAAAATTCTGATTTGGGGAAACAACTGAAAGAGTTAAATAAATGTTTAAATACTAATTATAATATTCAGTTGGAAAATTGTAAAAATATTATCAAATGGTCAGATCAAATGCAAGATATCAGGTAGTTAACTAATATTGAAAAATGGATTAAAATTCAAGCTAAATTAAGATTGAAAACCCTAATATCACTAGAAAAATTGTATTGGAGGCATAGATCTAAATTCAATTGGATAAAGCAAGGGGATGCTAATACTAGATTTTTTCACACTCATGCTTCAATTAAAAAGTCAAATTCAATGATTTCAATACTTAAAGATAAAAATGGAGTTGAATATAAGGATCATAAGCAAAAATCCAATTTATTGTTTGCTTTCTATAGAGATTTAAAGGGAAAAGAGTCTATTAATGATGAAAATTTTGCAAATATTAACTTAAATATTTTATATAAAAATGATGATTATGATTTAACTTCATTAGAAAGTGATTTTAATATGGAAGAAATAAGTAATGCAATAAAAAAGTTGGAAAAATCTTAAAAGTCCTGGTCCAGATGGGTTTATTGGAGAATTTTTTAGAAGATATTGGGACAGTCTAAAATTTGAAATTTGAAATTTAATTAATAAAGAGACAAAAACAGGATTATCACATTTTAATTCATCATATATTTCATTGATAGCCAAAAAGGACAATGCAATAGAACCTAAGGATTTTAGACCTATAAGTTTAATTCAAGCTTTCAAAGAATATTTCGAAAAAATTATCAAACCGGTTAAGCTATTATATTGATAATATGATATCTAAAAATCAATTAGGTTTTTTAAAAGGTAGGAATATTTCTGAAAATTATGTATATGCTAGAGAAGTTTTATGTGCAGCTAAAAGGAATAATATACCATTAATAATATTAAAAGTAGATATACATAATGCCTTCGATAGTGTATCATGGGACTTCTTAATTAATATCTTAAATGCAAGGGGTTTTGGGAATAATTACATTTCATGGATTAAATGCAAGTTGTTTTAAATGGGCACCCTGGTAAATATATTCATCTTAAGAGAGGTCTTAGACAAGGGGGATCCTACTTCTACACACTTATTCTTACTAGTTATGGATGTGTTATCTAGACTTCTGGAAAATCTGAGTGATAAAGGATATATCATCAAACCATTTAATAAAATATACACTAGCTTATTTTATGCAGATGATTCAATACTTTTCTTAAGACCTGATATTGAAAATATTAAGAGAGTAAAATTTATACTTAATTTATTTGGTCAAGAATCTGGTCTTAAAATGAATTTACAAAAATCTGAGGGGTATACAAAAAGTGAAAGATTGTTTCTCTGAATACAAATATTATTTACGGACAAGGTTCACATAATTCATAAACTAATTTTTTTTTGAAGGAGGTGTTTTAATTTTTTGATTAAATTTCTTGATTAATTTTTTTTTACAATAAACGAATTACCGCTAAAGCTTGTAGTTCACGATAAATTTCTTGATTAATTTTTTTGCTGCCTTTTGCTTCAGCGCTAGATTCTTTATTCCGACCAGGACACCTTTCTAAGTGGCGTCTCAAACTAGTCGTACCAAGTCTTGACTCGCATAAAAAATTTGTTAAGAGATAATATAATAACTATAAGTCAACAAATTTATGATTTTGGGTTGGTACAAAATTGAACAACACTTTTGAAGGACAATTTGATTATGAAAATATTAACTAGATAAAGTACACTAACTGAACAACACGTTTGAAGAAAAGAAATTCATACATGTTTGCAGTGGATGCACTTTGCTCTTTCTCTCTGGTCATCGAATACTTGTGCATCGAGAGTAACAAATTCATCCCTAACATTAGATGTTCTCTTTCGCTTTTTTGGAACATTAATTAATTGACGTGATAGTTGATCTCGTTTCGATGCTATTTTCCAAATCGTTAGAGACTTCATTATTAGAATCCATTCCTGTTAACAAAAAAAATTAAATATAAACAAACAAAATAATCAACTTCAACAAGATTTAGAAAAAAATACATATTTGAAGGAAAAAAGAATACCCTAAACTTCAAAATTGCAACGTAAAACTAAAAAAATATATTGTTTATTTGTTGTTCTCAAACAAATTTCAGAATTCAATTGATTAGAATTTAGAGATGATGAAATATAACATCAAAACAAACACACACATATATATATATATATATGGGAGCGGTTCCGTTGAGATCTTATTTCGAGTCCTTATTTTGAGTCCGAATCAGAACCGTAGATCTTATTTCTTTTTAACGGATGAGATTTATTTAAGAAAATACGATGTCCCAATTTATCCCTGCCCGATTTACAGAACATACAATCTCCCTTCCTAAATTGTTCTCTCCCTCTCATCGTTGTTGTTGCCAGACCTCCATCCTCTCTTGTTTCCGATCCTCTCTTGTTTCCGGTCTTCTAGTGTGACATCTCACCCTGAACGAAATTTTTCTTAGACCATCGATAAACGTTCTTTTGTTGTTGTGTGGTCTGAAACTGTGAGATTTTATTTCTCTGAAAAATATTGAAAGATGAATCGAAAGATTTCTCCTCAATAAAGATGCTAAAATATATTATCTATTTCTCTCTATCTTCTAGCTCGTTAGTAGAGCATAGAGCCAAGAATCACAGCCGTAAATAAAAGATAACTCTTCTCAGATTTCAAGATTTGACTTATTGCGTCATTTTGGGTATATTTGTATAATCCAGATAATCAAGGCTTAATTTAGGGTTATGTAAATGGTTTGTAGTTAATTTAGTTTGATTTGAGGTTGCAGTCGAGTTTGAAGTTAATTAAGGTTCAATTTATATGTAACGAGATAAAGAAATTATAAATTTCCATTTTGCCTCTATTTGGTACTACAAACAGTGCCCATTCACACATATAACCTCAAAATTAAGTGATAACAATATTTACGGTCCATATGAAATAAACAATCTTATTATTCATGCGTGCAATTGCAGCCGCTATGGCTCTTAAGGGACTAGGAGGCAATTTTCTTTCAATCGCGCCGCGACTGTTGAAAATCCTCTCACTGCACATATTCCCCATCCGGCACGACCCTTCTAGGTTCTTTTTTTTTGTTTGTTTATTTTAATTATTTTAATATAATTATATCTTCTGTAAGCCATGTAAAATTTCGAGCCGTTCAACGTGTTTCTTTCGAATTATGCAGATTAGTCTCTGAAAAATTGAAGAACTGATGATGTCTTAAGCTGGTACGGATAATATATGAGCACTAGATTGTACAAGGAATTTGGTGATGTTAGAGCGAGATCTGTATTTGACAATGATAGTTCACAAGAGTTGCATGATTTATATGAGATGTGAATATACCGAGTTAATTGGTACGATAGTGGTTGTAACAATTAGAGTTTTGTGCTAGATTATCTATTTAATTGGCATTGTGAATATATGATTAGGTTTTTGAATAAAAATAAGTTATGTGAATAAGTTTATTTGGCCATGTTTATGTTCGGGATGTATTTATGAATACACGTATGTTTGTGAATGAAAATAAGCTCTCTCTCTCACACTTTCTCACTGATGAAAATAAGCTCTCTCTCCCTCACTGGTCCTTACAACACCGTTGCTCGATGTTTGTGTTTGAGCAGGTTGAAGTTGAGTTGTGACTGCATAAAAATTAAGTGTATTTGGAATATATAGCATTAAAGAAGGAGACCATGGATGTGCAAACAAGGAAATTACATAAATGGTATTTTCTTTGGCAAGCCAATTTATTCGGATCAGTGAAAAAACAAGGAGTACACAAGAAAAATTGTAAAAATCTGATATTTGTTTTTGGCAAGTCAACGAACATATCCGGGGCCCGGGCAGCAAGTTGGGCAGGAAAATAAATAGGCAAGACTAGGTTGTGAATATTAGCCACTCATCAAGTTTTGATCAACGATCGAGATTTGGACTCAAAATAAGGACTCGAAATAAGATCTCAACGGAACCGGCCCCTATATATATATATACTAAGTATGGTAATAAATAGCAAGAAAATGATGGAGAAATAGTAACTAAAAAATACAAAAACTCTCACATTATGGAAAGAAAATGGCCACAATGACATAAATTATATTAACAACATTTTTTATTTCATTTACATATATGGTGCCAAATTTAACAGAATTATTTATTTACATATATGGCGCCACCTATTTCAATGTATTATACTACGTGGCGCCAAAATTTTTTTGAGGCAATATTTTTCATATTGTAATGAAAAACATAATTTAGATGTAAACTTGGTCCATAAAATATCCGAAATCCCGATTTAAAAAAAATAATTTTAATTTTATATCTAATATTTCGAAAAAAAATAATTTAGTGGATCATTAAAAAAAAACCCGAGACAACCCGAATTTAACTAACCCGAATTCCAAAAGAAGCCGAATTCGGAACGAACCCGTATCCGATTAAATCCGAAATCCCGATTTAACCCGAGTCCGAATCATCCCGAACATGAAAATCCGACCCGACTATATTTTCAACTCGAAATTGATCCGACCAAATATGATCCGAACAGAACCTGACCTGATTCGAGTTGACTTAACCCGAAAAAATCCGAATCCGATAATTAACCCGAAACCCGATGGGTTTAGCCCAACCCGCCTATTCGTCAACTCTAATTCACTGCTCCACGCCTCTCCCAAGCTGAAGAGAGACATGCTCCATACCTCGCCGTACCTGAAGAGAGAGGGGAACCATACTCACCGTGCCTGAAGAGTTGAGGGGAACCATGCTCCATCCCCACCTCTTTGCCGTACTGGAATAGAGAGCAAACCAAAGGTTACAGAGAGAGAAAGAGGAAGAGAAAGACCAGCGTCACACACAAAACCCTAGCGCTGGGTGAAATCCTAAAGCCGAGAGAGATTCTATTAAAGAAAAAACCCCTCAAAGACGACGAAAGCGAGAAACCACACCGTCGCCTCTGTCCAGTCAATGAATGAGAGAAACAACGCAAGAACGATGCGAAAGACCTGATTTCAACGCGCTGCCACTCCCGCCAACTAAATCGCCAAAGAAAGAGGATTTTCGTATGAGTATTTTTAATTTTGGGTCCAATTTGGGTCATTTTTTCTGCAAATTAGCTCTTTCTTTTGTGTATTTTGGCTCGATTTGTCAATTGCGTTATTGCTGGATCGTGTTCTTCATACCACTTCCTGGATCGTGTTCTTCAAACCAAATAAAAGGTTTGTTACTTCTTCGCAAATAAAAGTTTGTACACTTTGTTAAACAAAAAACCTTCGTTTTTCTGTGATTTCATTGCATTTTTTTTTCAATTATCATCAATCAAATACACCTATTTACTCACAGATATGATCGAATCCAAGTATACAAGAGAAATGATGCTGTTTCTGGCATTTGTGACTTTTTTTTGGTAACTTCGAGGCAAAAAAAAATTTGGATGCTGGAGCATGTTTGTAATGCGAGAATTTCCTGATCGAGTCTCTTCTCTGAAGTTTCGCCGCTCTGTCTTCACACAGTCATTTAGGGTTTGTGGTTATGGTGCAAGAGATTGGGATAGAGGATTGTAGTTCGATCGCGACAGAATGCAATCGAATCAGTTCTTCTGCTTGCTCACAAATGGTATTTGTTATTTGTCAATTCTTTGTTTAATTGGATTTAAATTGATATGTTAATATTGAAATTAATGTTATTTCAGTTTATTTTAATCTTAAATCGAGTCGAATTTGTTTACTCAAAATCATTTCTTCATCGAGATATGAAGTCTGATTATTTCTTTATGGGATTTCAAAGAAGAACTAATCAGGTGGATATAGATACTCATTAAACAATTAATTAACATTATAGTTTCATATTACGTGCTAATGAAGATGATATTTTGCTACAGGTTTGTATTGTTTTTTTGGGTTGGCGAAGAAGTACAGAGTTTCTGGATTGGATTGGAGCGCTTCTTTAGTTCCGTGTTTAATCTTCGATTTTAGTAACATGTTTTATCTTCTATTAATTCAAATTATTACAATAACGATGATTATTGGCACAATAATGATAAAAGCATGCGTGCAATTTTTTTTCAGCTTCTAATTTCAGAGATGGAACACCGGACACCGGACACCGCGCGATGTGCGGTGCCCTTCCATCTGCTGGACCCTGCCTCCGACTGATCCGTGGTTTGTTTTGTACTGAATTTTCAAAATGGTACCAATTTCAATTTTTAACTAATTGGTTTTAAATCTTTAGTTGATGTTTATTGTTGTTTCATAATGGTACCAATTCCAATTTCAACTTTTTTAGTTTGTTGACGTCATCTATATCTGGATCAGGGAGCTCAACAAAGTGCTCCCGAAGTTGCGGAAGCAGCCTGAAACCCGATCGAATTACTCTCCGGAATCATGAATCGCGATCTACAAAACCGGAAGTGGATCCTCAAGCTGCTGGAATTGGCGTGAATAAGGACAAGGACATGGAAAGGCCAAGGATGGAGAAGTAGAGACGAAGTCGTGGAGCTTGCACCTGGTCTCGGAAGTACCAGGATGTACCAGTGCACAAAGCTTTAATCGAGATTGTTTCGAGGCTCCATGGCTTAGTCGATTGTGTGCATTAACCCTCTAAAATGGTATAATTACATTATGAAGAAAAAAGAATATTAAAATCGGTGGATAAATTCAAATAAAGTCACCTTTTATTTGTAATCTGCATCGAAGAAGGTAAGCGACAAATTTAGGTAATTTTTAAATATTTATCATTCACTACTTTTTCACAAATTTCAGAAAATACAGGTTTTTTTAGTATATTTGCTATATTTGTCATTAGTTTCTGAATTTTAGAAGTTTGAAGATGGAGAGGACAATTTTGGGTAATTTAAAAGAATGCTTTCATTGGCTGTTTCTTGAATTTCTGAATTATTGTTTTATTGAGATATTACATGTTATATTTCAGGCAATTTCTCATATTCAGTGGAATTTAATAACTTATATTTAAGTGATTATTAATTTCTTTTCTTTTTCCGGATATATGTGATAATTTCAGAAAATTTTTTGGGTCATGCATGACAAATTTAGTATTTTCAAATAGAGGTTTTTTTTTAATATTTCCCATACCATATCACTAAATTGAGCTTATGCATTTTATTTTTTATGTCATTAAATTTCATGGAACAAATTTGGAAATGGAATATATAGCAGATTCTTAAGTCGAAGATACTCACGATACAAACAAAAATGTTAGGTATTTCGAATCTTAAAAATAGTAATAATCATAATAATTTGTTTAATTCTCTATTTTTGGTGTTTTTTGGGAACAAGGGGGAATTTGTCGACTCATGAAAATAAGTAATTGAAATGTACAATTGAGCACACATTTATGAAGGCATTTAACTTCTATGATGTATCTAAATTGGCACGATTACGAAGGCATTTAACTGCTATTAATGTTAATAGTTATTAATCTAAATAATAAAATTTGTAAATTTTCAATTCATAATGAAATAATTCTTATGGTGATATTCTTATTTACAAAATTCGAAGCGACTCGCGCATGTGCGCGAGGGTTCAGCTATACCACTTCAAATTGTAACTCCCCTTAAATTTTCAATCCATTCAAACAACCTACAATTGCCACATTTTTCTTTATCAACCATTTGATCAAGATATTGGATTAAATCTAGACCATTCAAAATTTTGCTTTATTGACTTTTGTGATTTATGATTTGATCAAAGATATTATTTGTTTTATTTAACTATCCAAAATCAAAGTTATGTTATGTTATGTTTTTATTTAACTATCAAAAATCAAAGTTCAAATTAAAGTTCATTAATTTTGTTTTATTGACTTTTGTGATCTACCATTTGATCAAAGATATTATTTGTTTTATTTAACTATCCAAAATCAAAGTTCAATTTGTGATCCAATTATGTTATGTTTTTATTTAACTATAAAAAAATCAAAGTTCAAATTAAAATTCATTAATTTATATAATTCAATTATAAATACGTTTAACTAATATAATCATAAGTATGTAATTAAAATTCATTAATTTAACTAATTCATTAATTCATAAGTATGTAACTAGACCATCCAATTTTTTTGTTTTATTGACTTTTGTATGTTATACTTCTATTCAACTATCAAAAATCAAAGTTCAAGTTAAAATTCATTAGTTCAAATAATATAATTATAAGTACGTTTAACTCATATAATCATAAGTATGTAACTAGACCATATACAATTGTTTGTGTTATTGACTTTTGTGATCCAATTATGTTATGCTTCTATTTAACTATCAAAAATCAAAGTTCAAGTTAAAATTCAACTAATATATTTATAAGTACGTTTAACTAATTTAATCATAAGTATGTAACTAGACCATCCAATTTTTTGTTTTATTGGCTTTTGTTGAATTATGTTATATGCTTCTATTTAACTATCAAAAACCAAAGTTCAAGTCAAAATTCATTAGTTAAACTAATAGAACTACAAGTACGTTTAACTAATATAATTACGTCATATAATTATTAGTTTCTCGAGATGTGTCTATTTGATGAAAAATAGTTTTAAATAAAAATAATTATGGTAAATAATAACTTAAAAAATCGCAGTGGAGCGCGGGAAAATTTCCCAGTAAGAGTAATTAAGTCAAACGTGATTTTAAAATAATAAAATAAATATATTTTAAGTTGATTGCACGTTCCTATTTTGATAAAAAAAATCGTCTTAAATTTCTTGAATTAATTATATTTTTGATTGAAAAAGGATGAAAAATTGGTCTCGGCATGTTTTCCAATCACTAGACGTTTCCACATAAGTATTTTTAAATATTTGTTTATCAATTTATCTTTTTAATATGTACTTTTACTTTATTTTTGTAAAATAATTACTGTGTTTTACTAATTAACATATTTCGTTTTTTTTGAGATAGCAAGTAATTGCTTTGTCAAGATTTCATTAAAATTAGAAAAAAGAGAGTTATTTACATAAAAATATTCTGACGAATCCTTTATAATACATTACATGGATTAATTAATTTAGAGAAACTACGTAATTTTTTTTAGCCGCATGGCCCGCATCTCTGCCTCGGCGATGGCTTTCGCTGTAGTGACCATCGGTGCTGAGACGTTATCGTTGATTTTATGAGTCAATGTTTTTGTGAGAAACAATTATTAGTTCAACGAGACGGAAACAATTCATGTTTTATGTTCTTCATTTTCAAAAGTAACTCAACTTTTCGTGATTTGAGTTGCAGTGTTTTGAACACCATATTTTTCTACTGTAGCCCGAAACCAACATACTTGATTTTTCCAAATCCTAAAATGTTTTTAGTTAACCAAAATTTCAACCAAATTTATTAGTACAAATTTTGAGTTTATCATATAATCATATATTGCATTAACAAATTCCGATATCAATACAAAAATCGTTGCATATTCATACTTATTAACAACCACCAAAATACATATTTCCAAGAAATTAAATTTCATAACATTTTCATAAGTACGACGTCAAAAAATGTATATACAAGGAGAGCTAACAATAAACAAATCTTCTGTGTTATGTTGCATATAAGACCTCTATGCTTCTCTTCGAACAAAGCTCCCGATGAGCCAACGAGGAAGCGCAAGTGTGAATTAACGTGTGTTAATACGTATAACGAAATAATGATTTATGATACGTACCATACCGTTGCAAAGCCACAGAGAATAAATTCACTTTTTCTAGCTTTAACCATCACCTATATAGAAAAAAGCATATATGTGTGAGATATGTACTTCATTTTTGTAGTAGTAAATCATTCTAACTATATAATATTTTCAAAAAATCTATATAATCATATTAAAGATAAGACTACAATATCATAAAATCGGATTATATATCGTCATGAGAAAACTTACGAGCGGAAGGATCGACGTGAACAAAGAAACTCGCAGCTACTATAAGATAGCAAAATATAAGCATTAATCCCTTCAAATAATTTGCCGTACCATCCTGTAAACGAAGTTTAAATCAATATCCAATATTTCAATATTCTTTTATAATATTTCCAACTTATAAAATGTAATTATTTATAACTAACCTGGACCATGAAGGCGACAACTAAGACGGTTATAAAGAGAGTGGTAGTTTCGAATAACTGGAAATTTAAATCCATATCTTCATTCATCATCCATCCAACGACAACACAGAATGGAATCTAAAAAAAATATAAAACATAATTAATTAGGATTACTTGAGATTTGTGTAAATAATTATGTTCTTAATTACAAAATAGAGAAGAATCAAAATGGAGAAGAATCAAGAAATGGAATCAAAATGTTCTTAATTAAAAAAAAATATATATATAATAGAGAAGAAGCAAGAAATTGTTACCACAAACATAGAGATTTGTGTAGATGATCCAATGGCTACTCCCAATGTGATATCCTATGTTTATGGTATAAAAAATAATCAATAATAATGACAATGATAATGATGTGATAATAATGTTTATAATAATATTACAAGCTTGTCCTTGACGGCGAACATAACTGCGCTGGCATGCTCTGCTGCATTTCCCACGATAGGAAGTAAAATTACGCTAATAAATGCAATTGGCAGGCCAAGTGTCTCTGATGCCCCCTAAAATAAAAAAGATAATGATATAACTAAGTTCAATGTAGAGAGTTTGTTTGGGCATTAATTGCACAATTTAGGGTTACTTTAGTCTTAATTAAGTTCAATTAGGGTTAATAAAGAAAGTGTACCTCAATCGCATTTACGAGATATTCAGAAAGGATAGAGATCCAAAGGGTTAGTAAAGCGAGCCAAGTAATCGATTCCCAGAAACCAATTTCTGGTTCTTCCTCTGATTCTGTGGCATTTGCTTGATCTCGACCCTCTTCCTGTCATTTTGAATATTTTAAAATAAATTAACAAAACAAAATCATGTGATGCTTTAATATAGATTCAAGTAGTTAAAAGGTCAAATTCAACTATGCAATGCTAAAAAAAAATATAAAAACTGATGTACATTTTTTTCAATTTGATACCTTTTGAGTTTCTTGCCTTTAATTCCTCAATTTTTGAATTACATATCAAAATGTCAAGATAATGGTTGATGAGTTTTAGATGGGTGATGATCGACTTATAGATTATGGTTTTGGAGTGACAAAATAACATAACACAATTCTTGCAATTTTATAAGAATAAAATTTCACATTTTTTACATTAAAAGGGGAATAATATATGAAACTTACATTATCAATGGGGTTATAAGGATTGGCTTCGGGTCCACTCAACTGAAAGAACAAATAGATCGCATACGCGACAAGCATAACACAACTACTAAACCTCGATAAAGTCACCTCCGATTTTCCATATTTCGCCTCCGAGTGGGTGAAATGCAACACCGCTGGAAATGTCAAACCCATCACCGCCATTAATAAGAGACCTGAATTCATCGAAGCCGTTGACTAAATTACAAAAATAAAATAAATTAATTTTATATTAAGCCTTGTTGAAAGTATAAATAACAATAAGCAAATCTCTCATTTATAAATAAATAAATTATAACATTGATTTCTTACTAAGGTATCTGGGACATACAAAAGTAAATCTACGATCATTAAAATAAAAATATAAAAGAATAAAGAAACCTTATTGAAGAATTGTTCTTTTCGATCGAAATCGGCGACCCCTCCAGCGAAGAAAGAGCAACCGAGAACGAGAAGCATGTTGGACAAAATGGAGCCCAATAGAGATTGTTGCACCACTCTTACCATCCCCTTCTTTAGCGCATATACCGCTATTATCATCTCCGTCGCATTTCCAAATGTCGCGTTTAACAAACCCCCCACTAAATTATAAAACAATAAATAAAATATCGGTTACTTAATATATTTTTTTCTAATTTGCGACGTACGCACACAAAATATTAGAAAAAAATTATACCGGTTGCGCCAGAGTAAGCAGACATTTGCCTGCAAAAACAATGAAAGAAGAGATTAATAAAATGGTACTTTTGCAAAAAAAAAAAAAAAAAAAAAACAATGTGAATTTGCGAGTGTATTAAAAAGAAAATAACAAATTACTCCGTTGCGTAACCGAGACGTTCGGCCAATGGAATTATTCCCAACAAGCAACATAAAAAAACCAAACCCTACATTTTTAAGGAAACAAATAGAATGAATTACAATCAATTTCACAAAAAATATCAATTTCCAAAAATGAGACAAAATGATTTAGTATATAAACTATTGTTTACATGATGATTAGTCGAATAGTAAAGAAGGATCGAAACCGGCCCAAATGGAAGCAGCACGTTGATTTTCGCACCGAAAATCACGATTCCAACACTGTGCTTAATTTTCTCAAACACGGATGCAGCTTTGCAATTCGCTCCCGAATTACAAATTGGATTTCCACCAGATTCCAAATTTTGTTGCTTCGCGCAGGCTGCTTCCATCTCTATCTCCACATTCTCCATCATTTTGTATTTTGTTATTTACACCAATAATTTTCTACACTTAACAAATTTAATTATCTATTGAGTTGACATTTTGGCAAAAAAAAACAGAGAAAAACCATGGAAATAAAGCAAAAAAACAGAGAAAAATCTAAAAAATAATTTCATTTGGCATACAGAAGAAGAAAGAAAAACTAACCCGTATCCTCTTTTTTGAAGTTGAAGCAAGTCTCAGAAATTCCAACAATCTCGAATCTCTTGGAAAAACTCAATTTTATATCACTCAAATCTTTCTATTTTTTGCAAATTAAAACTGAAAAATTATCTGCTAAACTGCAATTACCTGTTCCTCTCTCAACAAGACAACAAATAAACTCTTCATAAACCTGACTTAAAACAAATTCAAACACAGAATTTATCATTTTAAACATAAATTTCATGCACCATATCATACACCATACACCATGTTAATTATACCATTTAATTGAAGGCAGAATACTAGTTACGGTGCACCAACTCCATGGTCCAGGTGCAGATACTATTTATGTCTTATGACTTGGGCGAGCTTTTCAACGAAAGAAGCGTCTAGGAAATTCATCTATGATATTATTGCCTGCGCTTGGTGCATGAATGGTTTGTAATTAAGTAATAAGTTATTTGATTAAGTGGGCCCGAGTTGTCATACTAATGTTTAAATGTCTTTATTAATTGGCTGATGGTTGAACTGATTTTGACATAAATTTGATTATGGTATCAAATTTCTCTCTATTTTTTTTTTTTCTAGTTTGGAAATTTGTATGAGATTGAGATTTGAGAACAAGACTTCTGAGCTAACAACTTGAAACGTGAAACTTAATTCTGAAATTGGTATGTTGATTTTTCTTTGTTCCAAATATTTTTCTATTACCAATTAATATGTATGCTAAAATAAATAACAAATAAGTCCCCTCTCCATTCAAGGTCCTAGGCCCATGACTCATTTTACTACACATATGGTTGGCCATGTTTACCACCAACACTTTGTTAGTTGGACGATATACACGCAGGACTGTTAACGGCTCGGACTAGATCTATATTCATATTATCTTTTCGAATGCAAATAATAATACAAATTATTTGGATTCGGTTCGGATATTAAACGGTTACAGTTCGGATATTAAACGGTTACAGATACGGTTCAAATATTGCGGGATACAAATATGGATTCATATTTTTTGTTAATATTAAAATGAGTACTAAAATACAATAACACATATATTTGCGACATGAACAATCTATATTATTAACGTTTCGCAAATTATTAATTTGTAATGTTTTTTTCAACTAGGATATATATATATATATATATATATATATATATATATATATATATATATATATATATATATATATATATAATTCGAGTTCTAATAATATCCGTATTTGAAATGTTGATCCAGATTCGACATCAAAATCGAATATCTAATCGGGATCCAGAATTAGTACTCATATTCGAATTCAGTTTTTTTTCTCGAATCAAGATATTTCTTCGAATATGATTCGAGTAACATCCGACCCATTGACACTCCTATATAAATGCTTATCATGGAAACGATACATGTAAACATCTCCAAAAAATTATGTAAAAAAATAATCCAAATGCTTATCATGGAAACGACCCATTGACACTCCTTTTGAGGGGATTGATAAATAATCCGAGTAAATTATGTAATGGGCATTGGTGCCTAAGAGCTTAAGTAAAAAAAATTATAAATTGTACAACATCTCCAAATGCACTTTGAACATTCTATGTTTGCATCACTATGATAATTAATTGAGGTGATTAACATTACAGTTAACATGTATTTAACATGTAAAAATAAATTTACCATTAGCCAACGTACATATAAATTAACTATTAATTTATTTTTGCATTTTTACATGTTAATTTTATCTTAATTAAAATGTTAATTATTTCAATTAATCATCCAAGTGATTTAAGTATATATCAAATGTTGGACTGCACCATTATGACACACACACCCCCCCACCCCCACTCACCCACACACACCATCCAAATTTTTTTGACATATTTATTCTTTTCACAACTTAAAATTACCTATTTGTCATTCTTAAAATTTAAATATCATATTTATCCAAAAAATAAAAACCATCTAATTTTTCCTTTAAATTCGACCGTCAACATCTAAATTACTATTTTACCCTTACATAATTATCCTTTTAAAAATTCAAAATATGATATTTATCCTTCTAAAAAGAATCATATCTACCTTCTCAATAATAAAATAGCATACTTATCTTTTCGAAACAAAATATCATATTTATCGTCTAATTTAAAGAATACAAAACAATTTAGAATGATTTATGATTTGGTTTCAAGATTCGCCAAATTCGGATCTCATTATTTATGAATTTAGTTTTCCGACTCTAATTTAAATAATAGTTTATCAATGATTTAGTTTCTCAATTTTTTAAATCAGGTTTTTCAAATTGGAGGATAAATATGATATTTTATTTCGGAAAGACACACGTGCTATTTTTTTATTATTGAGAAAGTAAATATGTATTTTATTTCTGAAGATGATATTTTGCGTTTAAAAAAATATATATATGTAAAGGATAGAAATAGTGATTTTAAACGTTGCCGGCTAATTGAAACGGAGAAATCGGTTATTTTTTATTTTTTTGGATAAATATGATATTTTAGTTTTATGAGAGAATAAATATAATATTTTAATTTTAATTTTAAGAAAGATAAATATGTAATTTTAAGTTTTTAAAATGATACTCTATGTAAATCCCCTAAAAAGTAGCAAGATCATTTTGACCCGTTACACATGGCTACACAAGTATCAACAAAAACAACATAGCCTAACCTTTCCCCTCCGGTCCAATTTCTTCATCGACACCTCCGCCCCTTTCTCTCTCCAAAAACCTCAGAAAGAAAATGGCTTTGTCAACACTTCTCTCTCTAAGTCTAAGCCCATCTCTAAGCTTAAAGCCTCGATCTTTTGCCATCCGCCGCCCTCTTCCCTCCGTCCATCTCCTGCCCCGCTCTGTGCAGTTGATCGCATTAGTTTCATCCAACTCTGACATTGGCAGAGTCATCGAGTTCGAACAGTCTGATCCGACGATTGAAGTCACTACTGGAGGCATTTCCGGCGGAAATAACAACATAAACGGCGGCGATGGTGGAGGTGGACGAGGAGATGGGCCTGACGGTGAAGAGGAAGAAGAAGGAAAGAAGAAGAAAGGAGGAATGCTCATGTCTCAGAAATTAACCATTGTCTATGCTGCTCTCGTTGCAGGTATTATACAAATTTATTCAGTTAAAATGGTATACTGACGTGCAAAATGTTGTATCAATTTCTCTGAAATAATTCGATTTTTTCTTTTCTTTTTACAGCTGGAGGATTAATGGGATTTTTTAAATCTGGGAGTCAAAAATCACTTTTATTTGGAGGATTATCTGCGCTCGTTTTAGCTGTCGTTTATAATCTCCTCCCCGTATTCCCTACTGTGGCCTCTGTGCTTGGTTTAGGTAAGTAATTGTACCAATTTAGTTGTTAAATTTGGTTTTAATTGATGAAAATCAGGGTTAATTGATGTAAAAATGGATGAATTGAGGTTCAATTGATCCTTCAATGTAGTAATTTAGGATTAATCGTCTCAATTTGTGCCCCCATGAACCCTCATTATAGTTATTTTGTTGTATAAACTTGTGATGATTTGGGGTGAATTGATTTACAGGTATATCGGGAGCACTAATGCTGCTGATGGGTACCCGGTTCAAGAAATCCGGGAAAGTGTTTCCAGCTGGAATTGTGGCCCTGATTTCTCTTATAATGACTGCTGGTTATGGCCATGGAATTCTTCGCCAACACTAAATCCTGCTTTAAGTCTGAACTGAACGCTTTTTTGTATTTTATTTTCCCCTTTTTTTATTGCAATTATTATTTTGTGTATGTTTTCAGTTAAATAAACCCAAGATTAATGATGTTCTGTTCTTTTTTGCATGTTTTGTGTAGTGTTTCTAAAAAATGTATTAGAAAAGGGTATATATAGTTATATTTTTATTTGAAAAGGGATAATTGAATTGTAAAAAAACATGGTTATTCACGTCTAAAAATCTAATATATAATTAAAAGAAAAGTAAGAGTTGATATAAAAAATGCACGGACGCAAAATAAATAAGGAACTGCTTGAATTAATTCTGATTGTTCGATTGAGCATTATAACCAGCAATTGATTATTATATCGACAACACGCTAAAATAGGGTAATGCAGATTTCTTCAATATGAATTTCATCGACACATCTCTCATCAGAGTTGATCAACATGAGCTCATATGTATAATTGTGCAAAATAATATTTAGTTTTACCATATGATTTTCTCAAATATCTTATTATATTTCATGATAACTAAAGAAATTATCATGGGCAATGTGTTCATATTTTTTTAGTGAAATATGTCCGTTAAGAAGATATAAATCTTGCTCAATTTGAAAGAATGTGTTTTTTGTGATCATGTCATGTCCAATGCATGGTTCAACTAACAAACAAAACACATTTGATATTTTCAAAAATATTTAATTATAAATTGTGGAACCAAACCTCGTTGACAATTTAGGGTAAAAAAATATGTATTTCTTAATAAATCTAAGTTGAGGAAATTCAAAGAAATATGTATATCATGATTTAGTAAATAAATGAATAATTAAACTAGACAGTTCAAGTCTATATACTTAAATATATAAACGTAAAAGATTTATTTCATATTATTTTGTACATCATGAGTGTGGGTTGGGTCTGTACTCTGTATCACATCTAATAACTTACTTTTCAAATTATTACACACAAAAATAATCATGCTCATAAAATAATTTTACAATTACAATATGTTTAATAAGAACCAAGAACTTTTTATTATCATATTTTATGAAAAAAAAATTAGTACGATATCATTAATCATTTAATTTATACGATTACATTCAAAAAAAATAATACTAATCAAACCAAAAAAATTATAAATTTGAAACAGCCTCACCAAATGATGTTGCCCATATCTAACCCATAGCAAAAATGATATACAATTTTATTTCAAAAAAGAAGGTCAATTGATTATGAAAACGTACGTGTCAAAAAATATTTTTTCATTATTGTTTTTCACGTAGTAAGTACATGCTTGTTGCAAATAATGTGGTATAAGTTATAACCAACATGTTCAACAAATATAAACATTATTATTACAAATGTACGCACCAAAGTTACGACGATGACAAAGCTTCAATTTCATTTAAAATAGTATTAATATATTTACGATGCCGTAAATCATTTATACAAACAAAATTTATGGAATTATACAAAAATATTACACAACGAAATTAAAATTTGTTAACAAATTTGTCGTAACTTATTTGTACACAAACATTATTCATTAATCATTTTTTTAATGAGAAAAAATACCAATAGAATATAGATGATAGTTATTAGTTAAAAGGTTCTCTTCTCTTTCTTCAGGGAAAAGGCCAAAGAGAGAAAAGAGAAAAAAAAATTGGGGGAGGAGCAAACCCACCTAATCGTTATTCATTAATTGTTAATTAATACGTTCAATTAACACGTAAATTATATTAATACATATGTTTTTCTCCCTTGTTCGAACATTGAAGATCCCCTTCAGACAAGAAATGCGGCCAGGGCAAATGGTAAAAAGTTGGCTTTTTCATTTCCATGTTTTTTTTCTGGTTTTTTAAATATTGTAAGTTGGTTTCTGGTTTTTATGGTTCTGGTTTCTCAGTTCCAGATTTGTAATTTGGTATTTCTTTTACCGAATTTTGAGTGTGGGTTTATTATGTTTGAGACATAATATTATTAAAACTAATCTAGGGTAATTTGGGTTTATCCCTTATTACTCTAATAGTGGCTGTATTTTTCTAATGAAAATAATAAAATCTAATAGACCAGGGGGACTTCTCGAGCCCTCTCTATTTTTCACAATATTAATACATATTAATTTACGTGTCAGTTCAATTAAACGGTCAATTATCGTTAATTCAATCAATTAATAATACTAATTAACCCACTTAACCATCACTTTCCACCTCATCACGACTACTTTTGTCTGTGTAAGAGGATGCATATAACCCCTATTAGAAAAATAATATAGATGTATTAATACTAAAAAACTATGTAAAATATTATTAAAAGTATATATATATATATATATATATATATATATATATATATATATATATATATATATATATATAGAAAAGCTAAAGTACTTAGTTAAGTATTTAGCTAATCGTACTTCATGGTTTAGAACCGTTTGATTGGATTGAGATTACTCTGATGATAACTTGGTGATTGACGGTGTCTTCCTTCCGTTTTCCCTATCTTTCTCCACGTGATATGATTTCTGTTTCCAAAAATAATTTCCTCCACAGACCACATATTTATTTCATATCTGAAGTTAGAATGGCATGTTTTACTTTTCTTTTCTCTCCCAAAAGTAGCAAGGATCCCTCCTCGTCCTCTTCTCTGGTCGCCGGCAGAAGCTCTCTCTCTTTGTACGGCCCGGATCTGATATATATTCGCTTCTCTTGTGTATGTCTTGCCTTGCCTCTCGAGTGGTTCTTCTGCCTCTCCCTTTCCAGATGTGCAAACCCTAGAATCATCTTATCTTGTAATTTACTTACCAAATATCTAGATATCGCTATAGCCCCCTCTCATCGGTGATCTCATGTTTCTTCTTTCTTCGTGATTCGATCAAGTAACTCAATTTTACTTCAATTTTTACTTCAATTTTACTTCAATTTTACTTCAAGTAACTCAATTTGTACTTCACTTTTACTTCAATTTTCTTCAGGATTCAATCAAGATATCGCCTCTTCCCTAGGATTCGACGAAGGTGAAATCTTTTTGTACTTCAATTTTTAGCCAGTCACAAACTCTTTACTAAAATGATTTTTCCTCAGGTAACTCAATCTTTTGTATTTCAATTTTACTTCAATTTTTCAGTGTTTCTCTCGAGATGGGTTCTCACATTATTTATTTCTTGATACCACCTGAATCGAATCATTGACGAATCAGCAATTGGCATGCATCATGTAGCCCTTCCTCAAGAGATCGATGCATCTCGGATGCTGAAGCTTCAAGGCTGAAAATATCGATGAAGGCAAAAGAGATCGATGAAGGCTGAAGAGATCGACACGTTTTGAAGGCTCGAGAGAACGACGCGTTTGGAAAGCTCAAGAGAACCACGCATCTTGAAGGCTCAAGAGTCTCGAACCAAATTATTGTTTGTTTTGTATTACGTAGGATTTAAATGAATGTATTGTTTGGTTCAAATGAATGTGTTGTTCAAAGGGGTGTATTGTATAAATGTAAATTATGTAATGAAAAATTCTGCAATGATAGTTTGAACAAAAAATCTTTAGTATTACATCTTGTACCAGTACCTATTCAAATCACATATAGTAATTATATTACTAATTATTGTACATGACATTGCAAAATAATGTGTATAAAATTGTAAATTCTATCACAGTAGTGTACCCGCCATGTTATCTTGCAAATGAAATGAATGTCATATTATTCTGTAAAATTGCAATTAAGTCCAAAAAAACTCAAAATTACATAAAAGTCTAAATGCCTCTCAAAAGCCCTAAATTTCCAATTAAGCCCCCAAATATTGTTAAATTTCAACTAGATCCGAAATAATTGTAAAATTGCATAAAATTCTAAACATTCCTCAGAAATATTATAAAATTACAAATAAGTCCAAAAGAACCCTAAAATTACGTAAAATAAAAACACCTCTAAAAATCCATAATTTCAACAAAATCATAAGTGAGTGCATATTCATCAGTATCACAATCCTCATTTTCATCATCATCACTCTCGTAATCATCACTTTCGTATTTTCCAGCTAGCTTATTTTTCTACAAATAGACACATAAAAAATATTATACGAAAATGAAGTTTCACAAAATTCATCGCTAACAATAAATTACCAATCCATATTCTTACTTGAGGGCAGGTTGCAGCATTATGACCCGCTTTCTTTTTGCATACGCTGCACTGTCGCATTTTCTTAGAGGCAGCAGTCTCTGCGGGAGGTTTGACTCGGTGCGGCTTCCTCTTTCCCTTACACTGAGAAACTGGTGGATCACACAAACTCTGATTGTGTGATGTTTCGTGCGCAGTGACCGATTTTGCCGGGAAATTGTCCTTTTCACCGTCTCCGTTCTCATTGGTCAATTCATCTAATTTCGCACATGCATTTGCAAAAGCACCATGCGTTTTGGTAGCACTACTACATATTTTATTAAATTTTGCGGATAATATTGCCAATCTACGACTTGATAACTCCGACTCTCCCGTCTCAATTATCTTATCAGAGACAAGTCTTTTCGTATTCTTATTAGCCCCTTTGGTCCACCGTTTTAGAATGTAACGAGATGGCAATGTGTTCATTCCAATACTTTGCATAACCTTTAGGGCATGCGAACACAAAATTCCCTCAAATTCAAAACCATTGCATTCACACAAAACTATAAATATTATAAAATTATAAAAAAAAATTACAAAGATATGTGGAGTAGAAACAGAGAGGTATGCCGCAAGAGAGATAGACTTGTGTTGAAGATAGATGGCTGATTCTTACAAGATTGTGAGACCTGTGAGAAGAGATGGCGATGCTCACAAGAGAGTTAGAGAGAGAGCACCAATGGAGAGGAGTAATTTTTGGTCCATACAAATTCAGAAAGGAACCATGAAAAAGTTAGTTTTAGAAATATAACTTTTTTGGAAAGAACACAATAGCAAAAATAAAGTAATTATATTAGGAATGTTGGATAACGTCTAGTTAACATTTTTATTCTGTCTATCAAGATAACTTTGATTATCATATAAGTCAAATTGATCTGACGGATAAAAATGTCTAAGTACAATTAGCTAAATACTTAACTAAGTACTTTAGCTTTTCTCTATATATATATATATATATATATATATATATATATATATATATATATATATATATGAGGGAGGCTAACCTACTTAATTAAGTACAAAATTTTTGGTATTTAATGATTTTTAACCATCGGATTTGCATTGAGATTTGTACATTTCATGATGTGTACAAAATTTCATGATCATCATGAAAAAACACAAATCTCAATACAAATTCAATAATTAAAAAACATTAAGTACCGAATCTTTGATACTTAATTAAGTAGGTTAGCCCTTCTCTCTCTCTCTCTCTCTCTCTCTCTCTCTCTCTCTCTCTCTCTCTCTCTATATATATATATATATATAGAGGATGACTAAGATACTTAATTAAGTATCATGAGTTTGGTGCTTAAGATTTTTTGACCATTAGATTTGTTTTGAGATTTGTGCATTTAATAATTAGCATAAACTGATATGGTAATCATTAATGATGAGTATATATAATATTAAAAACATAAATCTTAAAACAAATCTAATGGTCAAAAAGTCTTAAGTACCAAACTCATGATACTTAATTGAGTATCTTAGCCATCCAAAAAGTTGTGTTTTCATTTTGAAAGGTATAATTAACGAGTAAAAGACATTGTTATTCACGCATCTATAAAAGATATAAAAGTCATAAAACAAATTTGATACAAAGACCGGACGGATCGAGTTACTACTACTTAACGAGTCTGTTGTACAAATCATGAATCACAAGAATGTGAAAAATGAGTTGGAAATAAAGATGTTTATAGATAGATGTTGAAAATCTTAACAATGTCCAGGCAAAACTTATTGTTTGGACTATTTCGGGGCGTATGATTGAACATCGTAGTTTGCTACTATTATACAGACCACCCACTCGAATATGGTAATCGGAATTTCTTCAATAACGATGAATGTGAGTTTTTTTCTTTTTCGTAAATAGTTTATATTCTATTATTTTTTTATGATACATACATCTTCTAACATGTTATTATAAGTTATAACAAATTTGGACGTGAACAACCCATATCAATCCAGATCGTTCAACAGCACCTCTCATCGGAGTGGGTAAAGAAGTGGTCATATGTACAATTGTTCAAAATAGTTTTTCGTTTCATATGGTTTACTTTAATATCTCCCGACCCCCCCCCCCCCCCCCCCCCCCCCCCCCCCCCCCCCCCCCCCCCGGTCCCACTCCGCCAACCTGCAGCTGCATGAACAAACACATTAAAAACACACACACACCCACACCCACACCATACAATACATATAACAGACACTGATCAAACATAGTATTCATATAATACACAAATACACAAGACCACTCCAACAAATGCTGGATGCTTCCTTGAGTCAACCTTTCCACTATTCATCTTCTTCCTAAGAACTTGCTGCTCCAATCTGTTAAAATAATTCAAATTAATTCAAATAGAAATATTGAAATTTCAGTAAAGGGAAATATTTCAAATCGATTAAGTACCTCGGGAGACCCAGATTTCTTAATATTGGCAAACGATGAGCATCGAACCAAACCGATGAGAGGAACAAAAGCTGAAAATTTATTAAATTTGTTAAATCCATTATTCCTTCCTTTCCACTTCTATTATAATATATGCTATGTGAAATAGTGTTCAATTTCAGGGAAAGAAGGATAAAAGAAGCAAACATTTATCATCACATTTATCTATACCCAAAATCAGGCTCAAAACGGAACAGTCAGTAAATTTATTTTATTAATCACAAAATAGTTGATCGATTGGACTACAAACTTAAAAAGAGAAAACAAGAATTTCAGCAAGAAAATACTTTGATGCGTAGATCTCACAAAATAAAACAATTTTACAAGCAAATTAACATATGTAACTATTTGCAGAGATGGTATCTTCTTAGAATGATCAAACCTCATAATTATTGTCAAAACAAATTCAAGCTACAAGAAGAGAAATCGACGTTCAACCAGAAAATTGAGACAAAAAAACCCAAAGAAGAACAGCGAGAAAAATACTATCATTCATATACCTCACAAAATAAACCAATTTTACGAGCAAATTAACATCTGTAACCAAACTTGCAGAGAAAAACAGAGATGATAATGATATCTTCTCACAATGATCAAACCTCATAATTCTTGTCAAAACAAATCCAAACTAAGAGAAGAGAAATTGACGTTGAACCAGAAAATTGACAAAACAACGAACAGAAACAGAGAGAAGCATGAGAGATAACTTATCTTTTTGCGATCTGAGAGATTCTTCATGGATGCTGCTCGTTTGGAAGACGGAAAGAGAATCTCGTTTGGACATGGTTTGACAGATGAAGAAGAGATTAACAGCGTTTTTCAGTAGCAGTATTGTTCTGCATATCGTAGGAGATGTATATGGAGAAGAAGAGATGGGAAGCCATTGATGAGAAAGGAACGACTGAAAGGAGGAAGAGAGAAAGAGAGATTATAATTACTCAATTTGGGGATTTCTAATTGAAGGGGTTTATTTATAATTGAGATTTGGAGTCTTAATTAGCCGTTGGAATAGACCCTGCACCCGGTCTATGGTGCATCGTACGGCTGACATGTTTACCAAATACAACAACCATGCTATGAGCAGTCCAGTTAAAAAAGAATCAAATGTACAGCTAATTACCAGATCAAACTAGCCGTTTAATCCGTGGAACTTCAGATGATGATACATGATATAACTGGAGAGTAATAGGAAAGACATAATTTCGTGCGTATCCTTGCAGTTTCTCAAAATATCTGCAGATTCAGTATCTTTGTTTATACATGAAAATATGAAGTACCACTACCATCAAATGAAAATATGGGACAGATCTAATTTCCATGAAAGCCTGTATATTGTTGTATTATCAAGTGAAAACATTATTTATGAAAATCAGAATTAAAGTAAAGTCAAATTAATCATAATTCTTCATATAAGTGCGGTCTAAATTAAAGGGAACTTTATCTAGAGAAAATACATGGTAATGAAAAAACAATATAGATGTATTAATATTCAAAAAATATATATAGAAATTACTGTACAAAAATATATATTGAATATTTTTATAAAATTGTATTTTTATTTACAAAGGTATACCGGAAATGTCAGAAAGCAAGCATGGTTATTCATGTCTAAAAATATATATAATTAAAAAAAAGCACGAGTTGATATAAAAAATGCACGGACAGGGATACCATGAGATGCGAAATAAATAAAAGAAATGTTTGATTTAATTCATTGTTTGATTATCGCAGCCGGTAATCATTTATTATATCCACAACACGCTCAAATAAGGTAATGCACATTTCTTCAATATGAATTTCGTCGGCACATCTCTCATCCGAGTTGATCAACATGAGCTCACGTGTACAATTGTGCAAAATAATATTTCGATTGACCATATGATTTTCTCAAATATCTTATTGTTTTGTTCATGATAACTAAATAAATTATCATAGGCAATGTGTTCATATTTTTTTAGTGAAATATGTCCATTAAGAAGATATAAATCTTGCTCAATTTGAAAGAATGTGTTTTCTGTGATCATGTCATGTCCAATGCATGGTTCAACTAACAAACAAAACATATTTAATATATTCAAAATTATTTTATTTTATTATAAATTGCGGAACCAAACCTCGTTGACACTTTAGGGTTAAAAAAGTCTTTATTTCTCAATAAATCTCAGTTGAGAAAATTCAAAGAAATATGTATATCATGTTTTAACAAATAAATAAATAATTAAACTAGATAGTCAAGTCTATATACTTAAATATATAAATGTAAAAGATTTATTTCATAATATTTTCTACATCCTGATTGTGGGTTGGGTCTGGTCATTTTTTCCTAAAGCTTTCAAAAATTAAAATTAAAATTTGAGCTAAACATGTACCAAAACAATATTTTAAAAATCGAACCGGACACCGACCTGGTCGAGTTTCGGGTCACCGATTCACTTATCGGACCGTGGATCAACCGGTACAATTATTGGTACTTGGTAGAATTGTCATATCTAATAACGTACTTTTCAAATATTACACACAAAAACTAATGGACACGCTATAAATGTTGTCATATATAAGAGCAACAAAAATAATGACGCTCGTAAAATAATTTTACCATTACAATATGTTTAATAAAGAACCAACAACAAATTATTATCATATTTAATGCAAAAAATAGTACAATATCATTAATCAATTAATTTATAAAATTACATTTAAAAAATAATAATATTAATCAAACCAAAATAACTTCTAAATTCAAAATAACCTCAAACTCCCACAGCAAATGACCTCACATTATATTTTATATTTTAGTAATAATTAGTATAATGCCATGTAAAACTAAACTTCCAGAGCAAACCCCAAATCATATAAAACTCAACTCCCACAGTAAAAATAGCAAACCACAAAATCATATGAAATAATGAAATCAAAAAATAACAAGTGAGAATATTACCATTCATAAGTTTTTTAGATGTAGAATTCTTTTTTTTCTTTTTTTTTGCTCAAAAGATGTAGAATTAAAAGGATAAAGAAAACATACGAACAAAACACATTTAGAGTCACTGAGAGTGTTTCGTGTATAAATTTTTTTTAAGATGTTATCTTAGTGTTACTAAAAATGTATTAAAAAGGGTATATAATATTAATATTTAAGTAAAATCAATTTTGATATGCTAATGTTCGAAAAATGTACAAATCGCTAGTAAAAATATATATTAGATATTTTCTGAAAGTTATGTTTTTATTTTGAAAAATATAATTGACGTATAAAAAGACATAAGATTATTCACAAATCTATACAAGATATATAATTCAAAAAAAAAGTTTGTAGCTAGATGTTGAGAATCTTGGCAGTCGATTATTGTTTGAACTATTTTCGAGACGTATAATTAAACATCGTAGTTTGACAACTATTATACTGACCACCCACTCGAATATGGTTACATAAATTTCTTCAATCACAATGAATGTGAGTTTTTTTTCTTTTTGGTAAATAGTTTATATTCTGTACTTTTTTTACGATACGTACATTTTCCAATGTACTAGTACAACAAATTTTGACATGAACAAATTGCTCATCCCATTAAATTTGCAATGAAAAGGAGATACCATAGAGAGCCACGTGGCTCTATTTTTTTTGGGTTCTTTTTTTGGGAAATTTTTAAAAAACTCCCCATATTTTCTTGATATTTAAAAAAAAAAACCCAACTTCTTGGAAACTCCAAAAAACCCCCTATCTCAAACTTTTCTTTTTATATAACCCTCTACCGTTAAATTTGTCCATTATATATTAACTTTGAGATACTATTTTTCGTTAATGACCATTTTACCCTTGTATACTCTCTTCTTTAAACTAATTAAATCATAAGTGTTATATTTTTTAATCTAGCAAATTAATATTTTTCGTTAATGACCATTTTACCCTTGTATACTCTCTTCTTTAAACTAATTAAATCATAAATTAAATCCTAAGTATTGTATTTTTTTAATTTAGCAAATTAATATTTTTCGTTAATGACCATTTTACCCTTGTATACTCTATTCTTTAAACTAAATTAAATCCAAAGTGTTATATTTTTTAATTTAGCTTTCAAAAAGAATAAACTAGGCAAACATAAATATACGAATTTTCATAATTATATAACATCATTCATAATTTACATAATACGCCACAAGCTAACTTGAATCGCTGACATTGTCCTCCATGTACGGTGTTCATCGGGACCTATATTTTGCTTTTTACATGGACGACCAGGCAATTTTTTTTTATCAGGAGGGCTCAAAAAAATTTGTGCACTACTTTCAATTAGATTTATTTGACAAAAACTTGAATCGCTGACATTGTCCTCCATGTACAGTGTTCATCGGGACCTATATTTCGCTTTTTACATGGACGACCAGGCGATTTTTTTTAGGAGCATGGCTCAAAAAATTTGTGCACTATTTTGTCAATTAGACTTATTTGACAAAAAAAAATATATTGTATGAATCTTGAACTATAAGTCGAGTTAGCATCTAACATTTATAATTTAATTAGTGTAAAGAATAGAGTATATAATGGTATAAAATAGTCATTAACAAAAAATAATATTTCAATGTTAACATATAATGGACAAACTTAACGGTAGGGGGTTAAATAAAAAGAAAAGTTTGAGATAGGGTTTTTTTTGGAGTTTCCAAGAAGTTGGGTTTTTTTTTAAAATATCAAGAAAAGATAGGAGATTTTTAAAAAAATTCCTTTTTTTTTCTTTCTTCCTTACAGTTGAAGTGTTCAACTGAAAGAAAATATGGCTTAAGAATTAACTTGGAAGGGGCTAATTCGTGTTATGTCCGTCACGACTGACCAAATGGTCCGTCGTGACGGAACTAGTTAATACAGTCCGTCATGACGCACAACTTGGTGCGTCATGACTGACCATTATAACTCTCAAAATCCAACTCTTGGACTGCACGATATATACTGTCCGTCATGACTGACAACCTGTCCGTCATGACTGACTGTACAAAACAATTTTGTACAAACTTCCAGGGACTATTTGGGCCACTTCCGTCATGATGCACAACTCTTGTGCGTCATGACGGACAAGTGTAACGCATCAGATCCAACTATTGGATTTCGCGATGAACAGTGTCCGTCATGACTGACCATCTGGTCCGTCATGACTGACCTACTATAAAACTCAATTTTGACAGTAAATTTTTGCTGAAATTGAATCGTTTCGAAAACGATTAATCATGAAACATTTTCATGACTACTTCTAGATGCCTTTGATCATCATATGATCAAATTCTAATAAGTTTTCCATGGTCCTAATTTTATGAAACTATATGATTTATGTTCTAATTCTACATGATTTTCCGAATAACTTTTATTCGAAATTGATTCGACGATCGAATCGCGACGATCGCTCTGATACCACTGTTGGGTATCGGCGTCACTACCGAGCCCCGCGCAGCGGATTGAAGGGCCCGGTCCGACCCGATCCCGAGGACCACGTCGTCGACCCGAGAGTACGAATCCTAAATCTACGTGCAACTACCTATGAATATAACAATTATAGACATAGATTCATACCACGTGAAATTGATCACGGTGACGGGTTGAAAGCGTAGTTGCTGCCTTTTTGTTGCTCCAATCTTCGGTAACACGTGCGTCCCATTCCCGCGCGATTCGACACCTTCGATTGAGCTCCGATTTGTCGTATACAACCGGATCACATCCGGTTCGTCATCCATCTTGCTCTAGCTTGATCACAATAGAGGATTTCAGATGAAATCCCTCTACCCGTATCCACCTTGAGCCTCGTCTTTCGGTTACGCGCGATTCCCCTAAAATCGTCGTAAACTTGCTTAAAACCTTCAATCTCTCTAATGGAGTTTTCTCTCTTTTCTTGTCTCACAAGAATTCTCTTCTCAGATCTGGAATTACCAGAGAGAGAGAAGATCAACAATTGATCTTATATTAACACCATAATTAATGAGGGATTAATGAGTACAAAGAAAAACTGCTAATCTGGAATTTGGATCACAGTCCGTCATGACGCACAGAATGGTGCGTCATGATGCACCAGTCACGTTTCCTAGAAACAGCATTTACTATTGGTCCGTCATGACTGACCATACAGTCCGTCATGACTGACCATACAGTCCGTCATGACGCACCATATTGTGCGTCATGACTGACCATACTCACAGATTGGTACACAAAATTCCCTTTGGTCCGTCATGACTGACCAATCTGTCCGTCATGACTGACCATGTTATTTCTGTGTAATCTGACAGATTAACCTATTGGTCCGTCATGACTGACCAAACAGTCCGTCATGACTGACCATGTTATTTCTGTCAGATTTGCATAATCTTATTATGCATCCAATCGTATCGACGAATGCGTACGTTCGTCTATCCTCATGTGTGCAAGCTACTAGTTGATCTATAACTGTATTTCCTTCAGTCTCCCACTCAGTTTAAGATCCAACTAAAGAATACACCAATGTACATCACATGTACACTTATCTTTGAGATTGAAATCAAGCCCGAAATAAGACAGCTCTATGTGTGACCGCGTAGGTTCGTATCAAGCAATGGTAGTAAACTTATTCCTAAGTTTACGGGCTCATGAGAGGGATCTAGGAAGAAATCCATCATAGCTTTCCCACGTTGAAAACGAAAAATGATTGTGATCATTTATACCCATCTCGAACGGTGGTGTTTAGTTCTCTTGTTCGCGATATCCGTCAATCAAAAGGCATGGTAATAGTCATCCTTATGTTTTGATTGACTATACTTAAATTTCGATACCGAATTGAATCAACAAATACAATCGATATTAACTATTAATATCATTGACTCTGGCCAGAGATTTCGTTGATTAATTCATCGATAGGCCTAAGGGATATCTCTTTCTCTCGAAAGGAACAATTTCTATCTTGATGACTCACATCAAATTCCGTGTTTCAGATAATACCCGATTATAATCCCATGACCATCCTGTTACAGATAGTGGAAGACTATATCTAAGCATCATGTTACGCACAAAAATTGATCTATGATCATCTCAAGTGTGAAGAACTAAGACCCCATTCGCTACGATTCCATCTACAATGACTAAACCATGTCATGGTATCGCACTTTTGGTCAAGTCACAATATGCATAACCTAATGCATATCCATATTCCCGATTCGACAAACTCTTTGTCCTATGATTAGCAAAACATAATCATCACCTCGGCGAATATGCTAGTGTACACGTTAGTCTATTATCTTATAATAGATATACTTATCACATAAGTATCCTAATCGTGACTAGGGACGTTTTTGAAATATAACTTTTGAAATGTGACGGTTTTACTTAACATAATCACGTATTATGTAGACGCTCACACAAGTCATAATTCAAGGTTCGTGTAATCATATTACACAACCACACACAAGTTTTCATATAAGTATAAATGCAATTAAAATTTTAAATTTTTTGAAATGCACTAATATAGAGTAAGTATTGTTTGATGCAGCGTTTACACCTATAATCTCTGCTAGGATTATAATCTGCGATGACTATCGGTGTAAGATAACTATACCTCAAATCTATTCCTCCTCTAGGTATCTCTATACCTATAGTCTTCGCATGACATTCATGCTTAACTAAGAAGAAAGCAGTTTTTGTAAACGGTTCCGCTACGTTCCCGTTAGTGTCAATTTTTGTTAGGTATCCAATACCTATTTAAATATAAGTTTGGAGTGGTTATGTTATTTCAGTTTCTTTTGGTTTATGCTATTTCGACCATCGAAATAGATAACCAAAGAATCCTATTACTTGGGATAATACCAAGTATGATCAACATCTTGATCCATAACGTTTCCATTTCGGCTTCGTAAACCGTATTGAAATCAAATTCCATCGTAGAATTTTCATTTTAGTTGTTGTGAAACTCTTTCATACAACTTCATTTTTCTTTAAGCAAAATATGTACACATTTCGTAAATGTGTTGCATGTTTGGAGAAATACTATCGGTATAACTTTTATCACCGATATATTTTCTTCACCATTTTATATGAGAAATATAATATTAATCCTTTCTAAAAGGATATTGTTTATTAATTTCAATACGAATCCGGGTTTTAAATGTTGCATAACTATTATGCATGTGTAAAATATAACCATTATACAACCATATTAAATTGTTTTCGTTCGAACCAACCATATGAAGTATTCGAAACGAAATATTCTCTGGATTCGATTGATAATTACGACACTTAATATGAACAATATTTAAAGATTAGTACATATCATGGCGTATTTGGAATATTCTATTATCGAAATATAAAATATCCATTTTCCTATTTTTCTTTAACTCGATGTCGCACATCGATTCTCAGAAAAATTTCGCCATTCGACATTTGGAAGAAATCCGATCTTGGATTTATGTACTGAAAACCATTTTCAGTGTTTTGTCGATGTACATACTTCGATTCAGATCGAGGAATTTTAAATCTATCTTATAGATTTTTATGCTTATCTCATAAGTTGTCTCGTCTGAATTTTCATAGCGAAACGACAATCGTTTCCTACGAATAATATATCGTTCATATATTTTAATATAAGAAATGTATGTGGCTCCCACTAACCTTCACATCTACACAAAGCTTTTCTTTTGCTCTTGATAATATTATAACTAATTATAATTTTATCAGAATAAAATTCCAATTTCATGAATTATTCTTCAATCCATCAAATGGATCGTTGAAATTTGTATACTTTTCTTGGATTCTTTTGATCGATAAAACTATTAGGTTGTGTCACATACACATCCTTTAATATTTCCTATCAAGGAATACAGTCTTGTCACCCATTTGTCAAAATTCATAGTCATACTATGTGAAATGACAAATATGATCCGAATGAATCAAGCGTGATTATTTGTGAAATCTTTTCTTCATGATCATATCATGAATTCTCGAATCTCATAAACATTCTTGCTTTGTAAGTATACATATTCTAATCCACGTTAGCTTTCACTTTGAAAACTCACTTACATCCTATGGGTCATACCCTATGGAATGTTCAAACCAAGTTCTAAACTTGATGACATGCATGGATTGAATCATGAATTCCATGGCATTATGCCATGTGAAATTTTTATCCTTTATAGCATCATTTTAGCCCATCGACTCATCATGTATGAGATCGATTCGTTTGTCACATTCTTTGATAAATTCACAATTTATTGATTCGTGATGTGTCTAAATTGATCTATAAAATCGCTTTGTGACCTTGACTTGGATTCATCAACCTTTGATGAAATTCCAATCATTTCATCAGTTCATATGTCCCATTTCGAGTCTCGAACCTTTCGAGATCGATTCATCTCCCACTAGTTCGTATATATGTACGTGACATTAAGTTCCAAACTTATGCACATTAAGTCCTCCTCTAAGAAGGTTTCTTTTCGAACTATGAAAATCTTATTTTCATTGGGATATGAAAAATTTAGTATTCTTTAATTTATTCAAGAATATTCAATAAATGAACATATCAAATTTGAGATTTAATTTATCCAAAACCAGTTTTCGGATCAAATCTTCAAATCTTACAAAAGATAACATCGGAAGTTTTTATTAACATTGAACTATTAACGTGCCCGACTTTGGCCTGAAACCACGTTAACCCTCAATTTAATTTCTTTCCGATCCATATCACATATGGGGTCTTTTGCACCGACTTAGAAGGTATGTGATTAACCTTTGTCTTAAGGGTAAATTTCCAAATCTTATTTGAAAATTTTATTTTGATTTATCATCTATCAAACAATGTCCAACAAAGTTTGATTCCACTTTTCGAACACATTGATCTACATTGATGTTCCGAATGAAAATAACTTATGAAACTTTTCCATAAATTTTCAAGATGATTATCATACTCATAGCTTAAAATGTTCGTCTCTTCGATCTTATCGAAAGACTTTGATTTTCTCGCTTAGTTGACTTCGTATTTCATTTTGAAATGTTTTTGAACCATTCAAAATTATGTTTCAAACGCATTAAATAGATATCTTTATATCTACAATAATCGTTGGTAAATATAATGAAATATTTGTAGCCTCCTCTTGCCTCAGAACTTACTTATTTACCTACATTCAAAATGTTTGGTTTTTGATAAGTCTTTGACCGTTTTTCCAACCTTTGGAATGACACTTTTGTCATCTTGATTACTAAACAATTCTTGTACTTGTCATGCGAATCTTATTCGAATGAAACTAGTATTCCATCAAATGGATTGTAGACATGTGTATCGCATACACATAGTCAAGATGATAATGTCAAAAGAAGCTATTACTATCAACTTTTGGATTAATCCTCCTCGGATTTAACCTTTCTTTTGATATTGGGACAACAACTTGCCCAAATCCTTGATTGAGACAACGTTTGTCTTAATCACCCTTAGACCCTTGTTTCTTATAAATCCTCAAGCTCCTTTGAAGTTTCGTGTCTTATGTATGTCAACATTTGACATACAATATTATTTGACTTCTTCTCAAGTTTGTCAAATTTTTTGCTTTCTCTAATATCGATCATATCGATATGATATTGGTGTTGCTTAAATGATTATTCTACATGAATTATGACATTGACAACTAACCGTGCGTACTTATTCTATATGCTTATATGATATGAAATATGTTACTTTTATCAAATCAATAACCCTAATATTGATTCGGGATTCTTAATCCAATAACACTTCAAGACCCATATTTCATGATCCTCCCACAAGTGACTTTGGCCGACAAATGGGATCTCACTATTTAGGTAGAATAAATCCAATCGCATCCAATGCGACTCTTGACCTTTTATAGGATTTCGGTATTGAACCATATCATATATGATTCAAATTCCGTTTGTGCATCCTAACTATGCCCCGAACCCCAATCGGATTGGCTTGGACGGTTAAGTCACAACCACATTCACTTATCGTTCAATTGAGCTACAAATGCGCCCGACTTTGGCCTGAACCCGCATTTGTCCCCAATCAACGCTTGCCTCTCATGTTGATACATACAACAATGCACGCCCGACTTTGGCCTGAACCCGTGCAAGGTGTGATGACCAACCTCGGAGGTTGTGAACATGGAAGGCATTTTTATGACTTAAATATTATGCAGGGATTTATGTGATATAATCTAATTACATCATTGAGCAGGTTTAATTATGACGAATCACTTATATGAACATAATTATTAATCATTAGAACCAATATAAAAAATTTCCAGAAAAATTGCACTGTCCGTCGTGACTGACACATGGTCCGTCACGACGCAAGTATACAGTCCGTCATGACGCATAACATCCTGCGTCATGACTGACCATGCCCATATTAAAATTTTCAGAAAAAATTTTATACTGTCCGTCATGACTGACAGTTGGTCCGTCATGACTGACCATGTCCAATATTTCTCCTGATTTGGACTTACTTTGACTTCCGTCATGACGCACAAAACAGTGCGTCACGACGGACTTCACTTGTCCGTCATAACGCCAGAAGGTGCGTCATGACGGACTATACAAAACAATTTTGTTGTCCAATCCAGGGGCTAATTCGTGTTATGTCCGTCACGACTGACCAAATGGTCCGTCGTGACGGAACTAGTTAATACAGTCCGTCATGACGCACAACTTGGTGCGTCATGACTGACCATTATAACTCTCAAAATCCAACTCTTGGACTGCACGATATATACTGTCCGTCATGACTGACAACCTGTCCGTCATGACTGACTGTACAAAACAATTTTGTACAAACTTCCAGGGACTATTTGGGCCACTTCCGTCATGATGCACAACTCTTGTGCGTCATGACGGACAAGTGTAACGCATCAGATCCAACTATTGGATTTCGCGATGAACAGTGTCCGTCATGACTGACCATCTGGTCCGTCATGACTGACCTACTATAAAACTCAATTTTGACAGTAAATTTTTGCTGAAATTGAATCGTTTCGAAAACGATTAATCATGAAACATTTTCATGACTACTTCTAGATGCCTTTGATCATCATATGATCAAATTCTAATAAGTTTTCCATGGTCCTAATTTTATGAAACTATATGATTTATGTTCTAATTCTACATGATTTTCCGAATAACTTTTATTCGAAATTGATTCGACGATCGAATCGCGACGATCGCTCTGATACCACTGTTGGGTATCGGCGTCACTACCGAGCCCCGCGCAGCGGATTGAAGGGCCCGGTCCGACCCGATCCCGAGGACCACGTCGTCGACCCGAGAGTACGAATCCTAAATCTACGTGCAACTACCTATGAATATAACAATTATAGACATAGATTCATACCACGTGAAATTGATCACGGTGACGGGTTGAAAGCGTAGTTGCTGCCTTTTTGTTGCTCCAATCTTCGGTAACACGTGCGTCCCATTCCCGCGCGATTCGACACCTTCGATTGAGCTCCGATTTGTCGTATACAACCGGATCACATCCGGTTCGTCATCCATCTTGCTCTAGCTTGATCACAATAGAGGATTTCAGATGAAATCCCTCTACCCGTATCCACCTTGAGCCTCGTCTTTCGGTTACGCGCGATTCCCCTAAAATCGTCGTAAACTTGCTTAAAACCTTCAATCTCTCTAATGGAGTTTTCTCTCTTTTCTTGTCTCACAAGAATTCTCTTCTCAGATCTGGAATTACCAGAGAGAGAGAAGATCAACAATTGATCTTATATTAACACCATAATTAATGAGGGATTAATGAGTACAAAGAAAAACTGCTAATCTGGAATTTGGATCACAGTCCGTCATGACGCACAGAATGGTGCGTCATGATGCACCAGTCACGTTTCCTAGAAACAGCATTTACTATTGGTCCGTCATGACTGACCATACAGTCCGTCATGACTGACCATACAGTCCGTCATGACGCACCATATTGTGCGTCATGACTGACCATACTCACAGATTGGTACACAAAATTCCCTTTGGTCCGTCATGACTGACCAATCTGTCCGTCATGACTGACCATGTTATTTCTGTGTAATCTGACAGATTAACCTATTGGTCCGTCATGACTGACCAAACAGTCCGTCATGACTGACCATGTTATTTCTGTCAGATTTGCATAATCTTATTATGCATCCAATCGTATCGACGAATGCGTACGTTCGTCTATCCTCATGTGTGCAAGCTACTAGTTGATCTATAACTGTATTTCCTTCAGGTTATACATACGAAATAATTCCGCTGCAAACCTCTAAATTCGTGTGTATAATCCTACATCAACCACAATGATGATATTTTTACCATACTTTCACTCTCACTCATAATTGTCAAGATAATGGTATATGACTTTGTGATGATAAAACTATTTGACACGGGTCTTGAAACTTAGTGCTAAACAGGCATAATAATTTATGAGGTTTAGGCATTGCTAAACAAGCCTTAAAGAAATAGTGCATAGAAAAAAATAATGAGCAAACCGTTGCTATTAGAAAAATATGTTTATATGACTTTTGATCTTTCGACATTGCTATCACAAAAAAATGAACAAACCGCAGCGAAGCGCGGAGATTTTCCTAGTTGTATCAATTCAGATTGTTCAACGGCACCTCTCATCGGGGTGGGTCGTAAAGAAAATGTCATATGTACAATTACGCAAAATAATATTTTGTTTTCATATGATTTTCTCTAATATCTCATTTTCTCCATGATAACTTCATAAATTATCTTCTGTAATGTTTTCATAATTTTTTATGAAATATGTCCATTAGGAAGACATAAATATTGTTCGGATTTGGAAGGATATGTTTTCTATGATATCATATCACATCCAATGAAATGATTCAACTAACAAGAAAACACATTTAATATTTCCAAAATTATTTAATTATATAAATTGGGGAACCAAAGGTCGTTGATACTTTACAGTAAAAAAAAAAAACTTTATTTCTTAGCATCACACTCCACGAAATTCTAAGAAATAGATCATGATATAATAAATAAAATTAGATAGTTCATCTCTGTATACTTAAAAACATACGAAAGTAATAATTTTATATTATGAGAAAATATAACCTGCTCTCCGTTCTCGCCCCAACTTTCTTGATGAAGTGGCAAGAAAAAGTTAAGTGAATTAATTAGTATTTACCAACCCCCTTATTTTAGACCCATCTTTGTGCAATCTCATAATGCCATGTCATCACAATATTTTCAACCATTAGATTATGATATGTGGCAAAATCTAAACCATGGATTAATCATTGATTTTTTATGATTATGTTTTCTTTGTAGACATTTATTTGTCCTTTATTTTACACATAGTTTTGAGCAATTTTAAAAGGCCACATCACCTTACATTGATGATGTGTCAAATTATTATTCGTTAGGTTCATGAAGGACCCGTTGTATTTAATTTTGAATCATTTCACAACAAGTTACATGATCAAATGTGAATATAAATGGAATATGAAAAGTCTAAATATCCAACACTAATACATTAATACATAATATCATAAAAAATACATCAAATATTATTAATATTTTCCAAAAAATAATTTTAAAAAATATGAAACACGTTCACGTGAATTTTATCTTTATTTTGAGTTCCATATTATCATATATCCAATAATTTTTTTCTAGCTTAAAGTTATGAAAAAATTTATGTAAAAAAATACAATATAAAAAAAGATATAATTACATTAGTGACTTGTAAGTTGTAAGTCTAATTATTAGCATTTTTAAAACTATAATTTTATAAAATTTACATACTACTAAATATGTTATATTTGTATTTTGTTCAAAAAAAATTCATGCTAATTTTGTAAAAAGTTAATAAACATAAAAGATATTAATTTACCGAACACAAATAACTTCGTCATCTTATAAATATTTTTTCAACAATAAACATGAAAGATAAAATTTACCGCACAAATAAATTATTCAACTTCTAAAATGTTATTATTCTTAATTTTAGATATATAAATTTAAAAATGTCATATGATTTTGTTTTTTAATTCAATGTTTTAAATTGCGATATAGCGGTCCGTAACGCTTGAACTGTAATTTACATATCATCACCGCTATTGCGCGATATAACGTCGATATTGCGATGCTATTTAGTAGGTTGCGGTATTGCGTTTTAGAAATATTTATTGCGATTTGCGCTATAGAGCCGCTATTGCGTCAATATTTAAATCAATGCTTTTTATTTATGTGCACGAATATTATTCTATCATCTTATAGTCTCATTTTTTTTGTACGCCGTATTAGATCACTAAATAAATATTTTGTATTGTGTGAGATTTAAAACTAAAATATTAATTTTGTCATCATCGAATTTTTTAATGAATATGATTTTTATTTTTTCAAAGTGTTATGTTTGTTTTCAAAAAATCACAACTAAATATTTTATGTATGACAAAATAAATGAAACAGACCCGCCGCGAAGCGCGGGTATTCTCCTAGTTACTAATTGATCTCAATAAATTATAAATTGACATGTTTAATTAACACATGAATAATTATAATATGTTAATATTAATTGACGTGTCAATTTAATTAAACGATTAATTAAATCACTAATTGAATCAATTAATGATATTAATTGACTCATCTAATTTTTTATTTTCACTTCACCAAAGATGATGGAGTTTGTTTTGAAACACCATAGGTCCATATATAATCAAGGTCCGTCTGTCGAAAGATTTTGTTGGCTTTAGGCAAATATTATTTTGGGGCTTTTATATATATTTCGACTATTTTACTTGTATAAGTAAAATAAGATGTGTACTCGTAAATTTATAGAAATAAAATTTGCATCAAAATTAGTGTTTTATAATAAGTATTACATGTAAATTTACAAGTAAAATAAGATTTGTACTTGTAATTTTACTTGTAAATTTATATAATATAATCCCTTATTTTATACATCCTGAGAGTTGGTTGGGTGTGACCATTTTGTCCTGAAGATTTTTTAAAGTTTTTCAAAACAAACTATTAAAGCAAAATATATACGGATGCAAAACCTTGTTGCATTAAAATATTCGATTTTCAAAACTTAAAATACTAACGATTTACAATCGTGCATTATAATTTAATTTTCTTGAAAGCCCAATTATTTTGAAAAGTAATTATCAACGAGAACCTTCGAAATATAAAAATATATCAAACCTCTAACTTATTTATTTCGGTAAGTAATTATTTTCATCTCTTGAATTACAAAATAAAAACAAAATCAAAGAAAATGGTTTAGGGGAACAATACAAAACGAAAAAAGAATCAAACCCTCTAAATTTACAAATTAAGCAAGGTACGCCACCAACATATTGAAAGTTTATTGCACAATTGAAAGACTGAGCGGAAATTTGGTTAAAATCTATTTGGTTTTAGCTTCAAGTATTGAACCCTTGATGAATTTGAATTAGGGTTTAATAACAGTGGGTCTGATATCTATACCGGTACCGACCGGACAGAGTACACGTACCTGTACCAGTTGATTAAATACTACAATTACCTTGTGAATGTTTTATGTTAAATAAACCCAAGATTAGTGATGTTAATTTGAGCTTTTTTGCATGTTTTATTATGCTTTTAGTGGTGGCGCTCAATGTATAATGCTCCTTGTATAATTTTTTTAGGATGTCATGCTAGTGTTACTAAAAATGTATTAAAAAATATATATATAATATTCAAGTAAAGTATGTGATATTTAAGTAAATCAATTTTGATATCTAATGTTCAAAAAATGTACAAGTCGCTATTAAAAATATATATTGGGTATTTTCAGAAAGTTATGTTTTTATAGATGGTTATTCACACATCTATAAAAAAACATCTGTAAAAGATATATAATTCCAAAACAAATGTTGATACAAAGACCGGACAGACGAGTCATTAATCGTATGATGGTGAAAAATTAGTTCGAAAACGAGAAGTTTATAGCGAGATGTTGATAATCTTAACAATTTTGTTGCAGAAACTATTGTTTGGACTATTTCGAGGCGTACGATTGAACATCATAGTTTGACAACTATCATACGGACCACTCACTCGAATATGGTAATGTGAATTTCTTTACTCGCGATGAATGTGAGGTTTTTTCTTTTTCGTAAATAGTTTATATTCTATTACTTTCTTTACGATACATACATCTTCCAACTAGCTATTATAACAAATTTTGACGTGAACAACCCTTATCAATCCAGATCGTTCAACGGCACCTCTCAGAAAAATGCGTAAATAAATTGTCATATGTACAATTACGCAAAATAATATTTCGTTTTCATATGATTTTCTCTAATATCTCATTTTCTCCGTGATAACTAAATAAACTATCTTCGCCAATGTGCTCATAATTTTTAGTGAAATATGTCCATTAGGAAGACATAAATATTGCTCATATTTGGAAGCATGTGTTTTCTATGATATCGTATCATGTCCAATGAATGATTCAACTAACAAAGACACATACATTTAATATTTTCAAAATTATTTAATTATTAAATTGCGGAACCAAACTCGTTGATACTTTACAGTAAAATAATATTTATTTATTAGTATCTCACACGACGAAATTCAAAGAAATATGTATATCATGATATAATAAATAAATGAACAAATTAGATTATTCAACTCTATATACTGAAATACTTAATTAAAAAAAAACTCTATATACTTAAATATAGAATGTAATAAATTTATTTCATATTATTTTATTCATCGTGAGAGTTGGTTACTTTCGAAACATAAAATACTAACAATTTATAATCGTTGTTACCGGAAAAAAATATCAAACATTATATCAAAGAGAACCTTCAATCCAATCATTGCATCGTTTTTAACGAAATAACAGAATCTTCCAAAAAAAAAGGAAGATCGCCGACTTTGGTAGTAGCCGGCGATCGAATATTTAGTCCGATCTTCGGTCATTGCAAAATTATAGGTACAACGACATTTCATACTCTCGTTAAAGTAGATTCGTGTAGTACTTGGATACAGCTTATGTAATTTTATTTCTCTCTCTTTTCTCGTAATCTCCTTCTTTCATCAACAAAAATTAGACCCTTATGAACACGTTTCGTCTATGTTACGCGGATACTTCAAAAACGCAGAAGTATCCTGAGGATACGCGTATCCGATACGGATACGGGTGCGATACGGCTCGGATACGTATCGGATACGCCACGTGGCGTATCCGAATATTTTAATATTATTTTTTTTCGGATACGGCGGGGATACGGCAGGATACGGCAGGATACGGCTGGGGATACGGCCAGGATACGGCTGGGATACTCCATTTAGGATACTTCGGCCCATTATATATTTTGGCCCATAATATTTTTAAATAAATTATATAGGATACTTCTAGGATACTTCTAGATTAGTTCTAAAATATTTCTAGAACAAGTTTATGATAGTTTTATGATACTTGTATTGTTTGCTTGATATTATTTATTGCCATGATATTTAATTTAAAAATATAATTAATTAATTATTTAATTACTTACTTATTTATTAATTATATATAATATAAATATATTAAATTGCCGTATCCCCGTATCCGTGATTTTTTGAAAATTGCCGTATCGCCGTATCCGTATCGTATCGGATACGCTACCCGTATCCGTATCCGTGCAACATAGCGTTTCGTGCTTTAGGATCTACTTTTAAAAAAAAAAATTTGCAATTCAAATGTATAGGCTATCATTATATAAAAGATACACGAAGAGTACCATAACCAAATTAACATAATTTGGTACAAACTGGTATCTGAACTGACTCAATTATTTAAAGGTTATATATGAGTGCCATTACCAAATCAACATAATTTGGTACAAACTGGTACCTGAACTGGGCTAAAAAATAAAAATGACTAATTCTTTAAAAAGGGTTATATATGGTGCCCCTCCATCTCACCCAAATGCCTCAATCAAAAATGATTAATTAGACTGATTAACAATTTAATTAACAATTAATTTTAGGAGGACTTTCTTGTATGTCCCTTAAAAACACAAAATATCATATTTGTCCTTGTAAAACTACAAATATCAAATTTATTCCCATCTATCAAATTTATCCACTTAAAACTTGAAAATTATCAAATTCATCAAAATGTTAAACATACCGTTAAATTAAACTTGTCAAGTAGATAAATATAAATGAAAATTACCAAATTACCCCTTTAATACCCATCTCGTTTATTTCTTGCATTTTTATAAACCTGTAAGGCTGTAACTCAATAACAGTACGATGAAAATGCAAAGGACCATTCTTGTTTCTTCTCCTAGAAGACTTTCCTTTCTTCTTCACTGGATAAATCATGAATATTTAAAAAGTATTTTCATTAGACTTTCCACAATCTGAATTGCATGCTCCCATTTTTATATTTGAGAATATAATGTAATGAGAATGTCTAAGTAGACAATAATGAAAATTAATGTAAACATAAAAAGCCAAGGGAGACTATAGAAGGAGGGGAGGAGTGTTGATTGTCTTTGTATGGACGGGTCGAGAGAGTCAGAGAGAGTCAGAGAGACTAATTAAACTAGAATGACTGCTAATATCTTTTTTGGGGAATAATTGTAGTTAACTTAAAATTAACAACAATAATTCTCGTTTTTCTTCTTTCGCCCTTACCTGAAGCATGGTGATGTCCACGAAATAAGCACTTCACTTTTAAATTAGAATAGACACCAATGTTAAAGTAAGAAATTGTTTTTAATCTCTGTTTTCATTAAATCTTAAACAGTGATTACAGTCTTATTTATAGTTAATCCTTATTGGATCCTATTTAGCTAATCGGATCTTACCATTAGACTAATACAAAGACTGTTATACTTACAACACATTAGACTGTTGGCCCTAGGTGCCACACATGATCTATTGTGGCTATTTATCATAGTTAACTAACTATCTGTTAGTTACTTCAGATATGAACTGGAGTCTCCAGTGAATATTGAGAAGCTCCATTAACAGCCCCCCTCAAGCTCAGCGGCGCCTTGGCGATGGTGAGCTTGTCTCGTAGCAGTGTGAAGCGAGGTCCCGGAAGAGCTTTTGTGAGTCCATCAGCTAACTGATCTCGAGAACACACAAAACGTACCAGTAACTGTTTGTTTGCGATGCGTTCTCTCACAAAGTGATAGTCAATCTCGATGTGCTTCGTTCGAGCATGGAATATAGGGTTCGATGCAAGATAAGTAGCTCCAATATTATCACACCAGAGAATTGGAGTAGAAGGGGGTACAGTGGAAAGTTCAGTGAGTAAGAACTGCAGCCATGTTAATTCTCCAGCTGTACAGGCTAAGGCTTTGTACTCGGCTTCTGTGCTCGAGCGAGACACAGTAGGTTGTTTCTTGGAGGACCATGAAATCAGGTTGGGTCCAAGAAAAATGCAGAACCCAGTGGTGGATCGCCTATCGTCCGGACATCCAGCCCAGTCAGCGTCTGAGTACGCATGAAGAGTATAATCTGAGGATTTCTTGATAGTGAGACCATAATCAAGTGTACCTTTCAAGTACCTGAGAATTCTCTTTACTAGACTCCAATGCTGATCTGTAGGTTGGTGCATGAACTGGCTACACTTATTTACCACAAATGATATATCAGGTCGAGTGATAGTGGCGTACTGTAAAGCACCAACAGTGCTTCTGAAGAGAGTAGGGTCAGACATGAGAGTTCCACTGGTTTTGGAGATAGTTTCACCAACTGGCATAGGAGTAGAACAGGATTTGCAAGTATCCATCTTGACTTTAGATATGATTTTGGAAATATACTGACTCTGAGAGAGAGTATAACCAGTATCTGAAGTGTTACACTCAATACCAAGAAAGAAATGAAGTGGTCCAAGATTCTTTAGAGAGAATTGAGTATTCAGAGATGAGATGAGAGAGTTAATCTCAGATGAATTATTGCCAGTGATCAGAATATCATCCACATAGATGAGTATCCAGATGATAGATGAACCAGTGGTTTTGATAAAAAGAGAAGGATCTGAGTGAGATGTGTGAAAGCCATGAAGATGAAGAGAAGTGGTTAATTTGGTGAACCAGGCTCTAGGTGCCTGCTTGAGACCATAGAGAGTTTTGTTCAATTTGCATACGAAATGAGGATAAGATGGATCAATGAAACCTGGAGGTTGTTGCATAAAAACATTTTCACTGAGATCACCATGCAAAAATGCATTATTGACATCCAATTGATGAATGATCCAATTATGAGAGAGAGCTAGGGAGAGTACCAGTCGAATGGTAGTTGGCTTGACCACTGGGCTAAAAGTTTCATCATAGTCCACACCTTCTTCTTGAGTGAACCCTTTTGCAACTAGTCGAGCTTTGTATCTCTCAATTTCACCATTGGACTTCTTTTTAATCTTGAAGATCCATTTGCATGGAACAACATGCTGAGATGATGGAGGAGGAGTAAGAGTCCAGGTGTTATTGATCTGAAGAGCATTAATCTCTTTTGCCATAGCTGATCTCCATTCTGGAAATTTGTTGGCTGAAGCAAAGGTGGTAGGTTCAAGATGAGAAGTTTCAGCTATATAGGTAACAAACTCAGGGAACTGACGTGGTCTCCTTGAATTTGTTTGAGATCGAGTGATCATAGTATGAGAAGGGAGAGAAATGTTGTCTTGAGGGAGAGAAGGAGGATTTGAAGGTGGATCTGTAATATCAGGAGAAGAAGTGGATGCATCATTGGATGAGAGGGTAGGAGATTCAGGAAAAGTGGATAAAGTAATGATAGTGGAGGAAGATATTGGAGAGGAGGTAACAGGAGAATATTGAAAAGGAAATTTTGACTCATTGAACTTAACATGTCTACTGATGTATACTCTAGAACTGGAGGGATCAAGACACTTGAACCCTTTATGATGAGAAGAATATCCCAGAAAAATACATGGTGTGGATCTGAAATCAAGTTTAGAGTTTGTGTAGGGTTTTAGATGAGGAAAACACTCACAACCAAGAGTTTTGAAGAAGTTGTAATCTGGTGGTTTGAGAAAAAAGTTTCTCATATGGAGAGAGATGAGGAGGTTGAGTAGGCGGTAGCCGATTGATGATAAACACCGTTGAACTGAAGATGTTAGGCCAGTAACTCATAGGAATGGCAGCATGAGACATGACAGACATGCTGAGTTCATAAACATGTCGATGCTTTCTTTCTGCCACTCCATTCTGTTCAGGAGTGTAAGGGCACGACTTACGAAATAGAATTTGGGGATATGTTGTGGTGAGAAATGCAAATTCTGTACCACCATCGGCTTGAACACATTTGATAGTCCTGGAAAAAAGATTCTCAACAAGCAGTTTGAATTTAGAAAATGCTAGAGAAACTTCATTTTTTGTTTGAAGAAAATAGATCCAAGAAAACTTCGAGAAGTCATCAATGAAGATGACATAGTATTTGAACCCCTCAGTTGAGAGTACCGGAGATGGACCCCATAAGTCAGTGTGAATCAGATCAAGAGGAAAACTTGAGACATGAGTATTCAAAGAGAAAGGTAATTTCTGAGATTTACTAATATTGCAATCAGTACAAGAAGTTTGCTTAACTCTAGATACATTGATTTTATTTGTCTTAGCAAGAACAGATAAAACATGATAAGAAGTGTGGGCTAGACGAGAATGCCAGAGATCTAAAGAGGCTAACTCAGAAAGAAGAACAGTCTTGGAAGGCGGAATCCTGAGCTTGTACAGACCATCGACTCTATACGCTTCAAGAATGAGATCCTGAGTTGCTTTGTCCTTTAAGAAACAAAATTCAGAGTGAAATTCGATAAGAATATCATTATCAGCACATAATTGAGAAATACTGATAAGATTGCGGGTAATACTGGGAACATGAAGAACACAATTGAGATGTACTGATTTCGAGTTATTGCAAGAGATAGAACAGGAACCAATATGAGATATAATCAGACCTGTACCGTTACCAATTTTGACATTGTCAGAGCCAAGGTACGGAGAGAAGGAGCTGAGATTGTTGACATCGCCGGTTATGTGATGTGTTGCGCCGGAATCAAGGAACCACTCATGGGGAGCAGCAACATAAGGAGAGATGGTAGGAGAGGCCTCAGTGAGAAAGGTTTGAGGTGGGCGAGGATTTGTCTGATTTGAAGTATTGAGAGCGGAAGCTTGAAAATGCGGGTTGAATCGTTCATAGCAACGATCAGCTTGGTGGTTGGCCCTGTAGCATATTTGACACGCGGGTTTGTCTGATTGGTTCTTATTAGATTGGCCGTTATTCTTCTTCTTCTTCGAGTTATAGTACGGACGTGGATAAAACGGAGTTGGGTATGGAGTTGGGAATCTGGGCTGAGTTGGTCGTCCATGGTGTTGAGCATAGAATGCTTGAGGTTGTGGAGGAAAATAACATGCTGGCCCATGGGCTGAACCAAAAGGATGAGGCCCAAGTAAAGAAGAATAAGAGGGATGAGGTGTCACCTGAGAGGAGAGAGAGGATGAAGAAGAGGGAGCAGTACTATGCTGAGCAACTAGGGCTACAGCACTGTTGGAGACGGCCGATTGTTGTTCAAGCATGGCTTCGTAGTTGAGAAGAGCACCTTGAAGCTCAGCAAAGGATGGAGGTTGAGAACGTTCCGCTAACGTCGCCAGTACCGGATTGAATTCCGCGCCGATGCCAGTCATCGTGTAGATTAGGAGCTCCCGATCTGAGACCGGATCGCCAATCGATCCAAGTAGATCTGTGAGTTGCTTGATCCGAGAAAGAAATTCGTTGCAGGAGAGATTATTACGTCGAATACTTAGTAGTGAGCGACGAATTTCGATCGATCGAGCAAGAGACTGAGAGGAGAAGCTTCGAGTTAAGGAATTCCAGAGATCGAAGGCTGTGGTACACGTAGCAACTTGAGTCATGACGCTCTCTGTGAGGGAGGAGATCAGATACGCGAGTATTAACTGATCTTGCTTCTCCCATTGGAGATATTTGGGATTTGGTGATAAATGAGGAATTGAGCCAGAGATGGTCTCAATTGTAGGTGAAGGAGGAGGCACAGAGTGATCAAGATGATGAAACAATCCATGGCCCTTGAGTACTGGTAGGATCTGAGACTGCCAAATCAAGAAATTCGACTTGTCAAGTTTGATTTGAATCACTTGTGAGAAGAACACAGGTTTTTCAACCTGAATTTCAGTCATTTCAAGCAAGAATTTCTTGAAAGATCTGTTCTTGAAGAAGAAATTCGATTCTTGAAATTCTTGATGAAAGAGTTTTCAAGTGGGAGAAGGATTTGCGAGCAAGACGAGCAGTGGCTCTATTTTCGCTCTGATACCATGTTAAAGTAAGAAATTGTTTTTAATCTCTGTTTTCATTAAATCTTAAACAGTGATTACAGTCTTATTTATAGTTAATCCTTATTGGATCCTATTTAGCTAATCGGATCTTACCATTAGACTAATACAAAGACTGTTATACTTACAACACATTAGACTGTTGGCCCTAGGTGCTGAAAGAAATACAGTTTCGGATCAACCGTAAAAGTGTACACAAGGATAAACGAATGTAGTCGTACATTCGTGGCCATAACTTTCAATGGGAAAATCCAATTAGAATGGTTCAAATTGGGTTAGATAGATAATGAGATTATCTACAACCTTCATATAGAAATATATTTCATATGAACGAAGTATAAGTGTCGTTTCTGTGAAATACCGAAAGGGTGCAACAGTATGACATACAGTTAGTAAAACAGTCATAACTTTTGCATACGAACTCCAATTGGGCTGGGCCAAATTGGGTTGAGTAGATAATAAGATTATCTACAACTTTCGTGTTGGTTGATGTTCTGTCAGAGAAATTTATCAATTTCGTCTGGACAGAATACTGAACAGGTTCATACAGTTTTCTGTGTGAAAGGGTGTATATTGGATATACATGCCTTTTGGCTAATCCTTATCCTATTAGGTATAAATAGGATTTTCTCTCTCATCTTCACTAAGGAATTCAGAAGTAATTCAAAGCAATATTCTGCCCAAGACACAAGAAAAGAGCAAATTCAGATTTGATCTTTTGTGAGTGAAAAGGCACGAAGAGAGATTAATAGAGAATCGATCGAGATCAAGCAAGTGCACCGATACATCGTCTAGGCAGGTGTATCCGTGTCCGGCGTCTTCCGACTCAAGGTGGATACGTGTGGAGGAGCAACACTTGGGGCTCTCCGTTGTGATCGAACCGAAGGATCGAAGAACGGGAACGAACGGTGAAGGACGCACGGTGTGGGACGCGCGTAAAGTCACCAACGTGACCGGAGGAATAGGAGGCAGCGATCAACCCTTCGTGTTCCATCAATTTGGAACTGGTATGGATCTAACCTTCTATTTGCATCGTACCCTCGAAGTCGTGGCGTGATCTCGGGAATCGGGGAATCGGACCGGGCCTACATATCCGCTGCGCGGGCCCGGGGCCGGGGATATTCCCCTTCAGGTGCCACACATGATCTATTGTGGCTATTTATCATAGTTAACTAACTATCTGTTAGTTACTTCAGATATGAACTGGAGTCTCCAGTGAATATTGAGAAGCTCCATTAACAGATAGTGAATGGTATATGATTTATACTCAATTTTAGAATTTTGATCCTTCTTTTTATGTGTTTTTTTCCTTTCATACTAGAGTAGTTCGATCATTCATGAGCTTATATTTTTCTTGAGATTCTATACTCAATTAGCAGAATAAAATAAAATTTAAGGCACAAATTAAGAATTTCGAAATCAAAATATTATGCTCCAAGGATCTCTTTTGAGAGAGAGAGAGAGAGAGAGAGAGAGAGAGAGAGAGAGAGAGAGAGAGAGAGAGAGACTTGAATGGTGTTAGATTTAAGGGAGAAAATTTCAGTATGACCAAATTTGATACGAATTTGGTTTTGAAAGGATAAAAATGATATTAACACTTTTGAAGGGACATATATTTGATATTTTATGATTTCGGAAGGACACATGTGAAATTCCCCCTTAAAAATGATATTAACTTTTAATTGGTATGTTAATCATTCTAATTAACCACTCTCACTCCATTTAACACACCCCGATTGACGCATCAAGGAGGTCGGAATGAGAGTGAGGGCGCACAATAACAGTTCCCTTCTTTAAATTAACCAACTAGCGTACTCTCCCAACAAAAAAGTAGTGATTATTTGAAATCTCCTCCGTTGCTCATGTGTGACGCCTCACATGTTTTCGCATGTTCGTGCGCATGAGCTTGATGATCTTTGTCAATTCCCCTCCAAAAGCATCCGATTTGATATTAAGCTTTGACCGGTACCATGTGGCTGTACATTTCTTCAAAATTTCAAAATTTCAGATATAATTCGCTTAAACCCCTAAACCATCATCTATATGACTGTACATTTCTTCAAAATTTCAGATATAATTCGCTTAAACCCCTAAACCATCATCTATATGACTGTACATTTCTTCAAAATTTCAGATATAATTCGCTTAAACCCCTAAACCATCATCTATATGACTGTACATACATTTCTTCAAAATTTCAAATCCTGGTTAATAGGACAAAAGAACAATTGAGAATATTACCAATCATAAGTTTTTTAGACGTAGAATTAACAAAATAAAGAGAACATACGATCAAAGCACAATTGGATTCACTCTTCAATAAATCCAGGAAACATTCATCAAACACATTTTGGGCATGACAAAAAAGTGACTCACTCTTCAAACTTAATGATAAGAGACCACAAACTCGCTATATACGATCAAAACAAACATGCAATTGCATAATTATGCTATTTTTGCGAAAGGTCGATAAATTTAGAGTACCGCTACCAATTTAATTGCATAATTATGCTTCATTTACGAATTTTCCCCATTTTAAATCCAACTAGGGGTTGTTATAGTTATTTTGTTATGTAAACTTGTGATGATTTTGTTGTATTATTTGTTAAAATAATACTAATATAATTTTAAAACTGTTATATTAGTTTATAAACTTTAATTGTTTATTTTAATTAATATAAACAATTAGATTAATTATTTTAATGCACATATTTTGTGTACCATTATTCCGTAGAATACATATATTAATTATTGGAGTTATAAATTATAAACGGAAGATCAAAATAGAGGTTGCATACAATTAAAGAATAAAGAATAGATAACCCCCTGATTAATTGGGTTATGATTGCTATTCGGTTTTGAATGCCCTCATTAATATTATTGAATTGTATGTTTCCTCCTCCTCCTCCTTTATAAGAAGGTACAAACAAGAATGGAACATAGTTTTTCAAAATATACCATATTGTATCCTCCATGTACATGTCTTCTATTTTTATACCTCTCATAAAATGATAATATAAAATATATTCTCTATCCAATTTATTTGATTGGCTTGGTAGAAAATCGGTGTACATGTCTTCATCCATTTCAAGGTGAAGATTTTCGTTCTACGACTGTGCTACTAGATCGGAACCGAGACAAATCGGAGGTGTAGAACCTTGGAGATGGAGAAACGAAATACCCTGCACTAGAGGGCGTCATCTGTCTTTAGGGCAGCTGTGGCACGACCACGCGGCTACACCAGGCTTGTTCTCGATTTATTTATTTATTATTATTATTTAATTTGTTTATTTGGTTAATTATTGAAATATAACCAACAATCTAAAGACAGTTGATTTTTTTCAGTTTTAACAGAACTCAAATAGAAGATCTATTTTATATTAGATTTGGACAAAATATTGATTGTTAGATTCATATATTTTCTCTAGTCCATATCTGACATTTTTTAGATTTGATTGTATCATTAAATTGTTTTGTTAAATATATAGGTCAAATAATTCAATTAGAAAAATTTGTTATTCGAAAATATTATAATGATAAACTGATCTATAATTAAATTATCCAGATCTTTGATTAATAAAAATTAACAATAAATTAAAGCTCTTTTGATTGGGCAAATTTGCAATTGCAAAGACGTTTAATTGATTAATAAATTCTGATGAATGAATTTATATTATAGTCTCGTATAAATATAAATTATTTGAGACATATTTTATGATCATGCAAATGTTTTTTCGAGGACATGGCTATAAGATCTAAATTAATTCTAAAGTTTGGTTAATTTTGTACCTCTTTAGATTTATAATTTGATTATGAAATATATGTTCACGTTTGTGCTAAATATTCATATTCAAAAACACAACAAGCTTCTTAAAATTGATATAATTTCTTGGAGCAAGTAAATTTATATCACATTTATGTGTTATAAATGACACTTAAATATGTAAAATGAAAAATGAATTATTTGATTTCATTTGTTTTATATACAGGAAGTTTGTTGATATTATGTGATATTATCTGAAAAGATAATTATAATGTAACATATGTTTATCTTCGGTATGAACATTAAAATGATACTAATACTAATACCTCAATATATGTATGCTTATTTGAACAAATTATAAGGGATGAAATTTCATTCATTAAATTATGTGATGAGTGCATCATGTATGTGCATTTTATTTTGGGTAGATAAATAAATCTACATTAATAGGTGCTAATCATTTGTGGACTGGTAACCTGCACAAATATAAAACATTAAATTTTCAGTTTTAATGTTGCCATCATTGAGTGGCTAACTATTATTTTCCAACTTTATTTCCATGTAAAACAAAACCGAAAGGAAATAAATGTAATTCTCTTAAATTGGATTAAATTTGTACTAGTGGTTATGATATGCACTTGCCATTAGATGAAAGACATAAAATCAAATTTGATTAATGTCTTAACAGTATAATTTCAATCTAGACACTGAAAAAAAAAATAAGTATTGGTTATAATTTCAATCTGACCATGATAATTATATTGCATATTTTAATATATGTGAAATATTATAAAGTTGACACGATCAACTATATATATTTATGAGTCTGATGGATTCAGCACAAATATAACTGAACAAGTGATTGGATGCCTCATATATATTACTTAATTTGTTTTAGAAAATATATTTTTCTTTACCATTAAATTGCCTTACATTTTGACAAAGTCTATTTTGATTTCCATATATAAAATATGAGAAATCTTACTGACCAGATTAGTTTAATTAATCTAATATGTTTCATAAGTCATATTATTACTTAAGTTTTCTTGCCGTACATTGACCAATGTTTAAATAAGTGTTCTTTAAAGAACAAGAGCATAAGATTTGCAAATTGTTAAATATGATTTTATTGTTTAAAATAACATTAAAATAAAATTAATACGTGAAGTTTGATGAAATTATCTCTTTAGTATTAAAATTGGATTTTGGTAATATTGTAATCATACATGAATACATATAAGTATTCTGATTTTTAACATCTTTAATGATGTTAGATGTATTCATAGAGAATATTAATTTCAAAATTTTGGTCAAGTTAATATTTATTCAAATATTTAATTTACTTGAAAGAAAACTAATTTTGTCTAAAATTGGTTTGGGAATTATTTTGAGAAATTCCTAAAGTGCCTAATTAAATAATTAGCATGCATTTTGATTCAAATAAAATCATTGATCTGATCAATCAATAAATTAAGAATCATAAAATAAATAGGCACATATATGCTAAATACTAAAACGCGCGAAATAATAAATAAAGTGTGATATCACTAAATTGTATATGATTGGGAAATAATTTAGCCGATCAAAAGATCCTACAAGATCTTATTCATCGAGGGGATGAGGCTTATGTCCATATGATTATCACCAGGAGTGGGGTCCCTACCATAGTGGCTGGCTGGTCCGGACAAATGGTTCAAAGGGTGAACGAAACAACTGATGTGACACTTTCGAAACACAATTCAGACTCGAAAAGTCTATGCCCATCCCTATGGTGAAGTGTTTCAAGGTGATGGTTAGGTTGAATATTATTATTCTTAATAATTCCAAAAAGAAAATATACATAAAAAAAAAATGTATATATTATATTAAATAATTTAATAGGGTATATTTCCACACCGTATACTCTTTGAGGAATTACCTATGTGATAATTGTCGTGGGCCGCGACTAAAGGATACGGGCAGAATCCTAATGTATTCTCATGAAAATCAAGGTTAGCGCATGGCCATAAATAGCGCACACCCGCATAAAAACACCGACATATTTTCCTATTATGTGTGAGGTTGTAAAAGATCGGTTGAATGATTCATGGTTCAAGACCTAGTTCACCATGCAATCTCGGTCATATATAATTTTCACTATATATGGGTTCAAGACTACGTCCACTCATATTTATGCATAGTAGATACCAAGTTTTGGAAAGAGAATAAATTTAAAATAAAGTTTTAAAATTTGAGGGGGAATGTTGTATTATTTGTTAAAATAATACTAATAAAATTTTAAAACTGTTATATTAGTTTATAAACTTTAATTGTTTATTTTAATTAATATAAACAATTAGATTAATTATTTTAATGCACATATTTTGTGTACCATTATTCCGTAGAATACATATATTAATTATTGGAGTTATAAATTATAAACGGAAGATCAAAATAGAGGTTGCATACAATTAAAGAATAAAGAATAGATAACCCCCTGATTAATTGGGTTATGATTGCTATTCGGTTTTGAATGCCCTCATTAATATTATTGAATTGTATGTTTCCTCCTCCTCCTCCTTTATAAGAAGGTACAAACAAGAATGGAACATAGTTTTTCAAAATATACCATATTGTATCCTCCATGTACATGTCTTCTATTTTTATACCTCTCATAAAATGATAATATAAAATATATTCTCTATCCAATTTATTTGATTGGCTTGGTAGAAAATCGGTGTACATGTCTTCATCCATTTCAAGGTGAAGATTTTCGTTCTACGACTGTGCTACTAGAAAGGAGTTGTGGTCCGGATGGATTTCCTAGTGAATTCTATCAAACTTTTTGGTCAATATTAAAAACGGAGTTATTACAAATGCTAGAACTATTTTTCTCGAAAAATTTACAATTACAACTATTGAACAAGGCATCAATACAACTATTACCAAAAAAGGAGGATCCATCTAGAATTGGTGACTACCGACCAATTAGTATAATCTCGACCCCCATAAAATTAATTACAAAAATACTAGCAATGAGATTACAACCTTCTATGCCATTACTAGTACATAGATGTCAAGCCGCCTTCATCAAAGGACGTACCATTACCGAATTATATCTAGCTTCAAGAGAAATGATTAACATCTATAACAAATCAAAAATTCCTACAATCATGTTGAAGCTTGATTTTAAAAAGTCATTTGATAACGTCTCTTGGGAGTTTCTTGAGAAAGTTTTATCGGCTAGAGGGTTCCCGAGGAGATGGATAGAGTGGATTCAAATCTTACTAACTTCATCGAGCTCTTCTATACACACTAACGGTATGAGAGGCCCATACTTTAACCACATGAGAGGACTAAGACAAGGCGACCCCCTTTCACCCCTCTTGTTCACGCTAGTAGTTGACGTATTACAAACGATGATATCAACAATAAACCCATTACTTACTAGCCCAATAATATTTGCGCCCACCACACTTCAATATGCGGATGATACCCTTTTATTTATGGAAGCTCACCCCCGAAACTTACGAATAATCATGCACACAATTTCACTCTTCTCGCAAATTTCGGGATTGGAGATTAATTGGGACAAAAGTGGTTTTGTCCCCATAGCGATTCCGGATGAGTTACACACACACCTAATGACTATTATGAGATGTCCTAAGATGAACTTACCGATTAAATATCTTGGGCTACCCCTAACTTACAAGAAACCAACTAAATTTGTGTTTCAACCTTTACTTACTAAGTTGAGAGGGAAGGTGAATAATTGGAAGAATAAGCTCCTCTCACTAGGCGGAAGAACAACATTGATTAAGTCGGTGTTAAACACTATTCCAAACTTCATGATGCAAACTTACATTCTTCCTAAAGGAATTTTAGAGGAAATAAACAAATTATCAAGAGCATTCTTTTGGAAGGGCGGAGATAAGATCATAGGAGGCCAATGCTTAATTAATTGGAGAAGAGTTTGTTCACCCAAGCTACATGGGGGCTTGGGTATCATCGACTTGGAACGGAAAAATAAAGCACTCATAATGAAGTGGTTATTCAAGATTGTTTATGATAATACTTCTTATTGGGCTTCGACAATTCGTGAAATTTACAACATAACCAATACCGAAGATATAACTAGAGTGGCCAATAATATTTCTTCTTTTTTTCTCAAAGACCTAAAAGAACTAATGCCGCTTTACAATTCTCTAAAACAATTCGTACACCCACTTACCCCATCCCCATTACTAACCGACCCCCCCAACTACTCGACGGCTAAGGTCTATGCGCGGATCTCACACTCGGGAGTGGAATGCTTTTGGACACAAAATCTCTTCAAAGTTAAAGCACCGCAAAAAGCAATTATTTTTGGGTGGCTCGCGCTCAATAATAGAATATTGACGGCGGATAACCTCCAAAGGAGGGGATGGCCCCATGACCCGAGTTGTGCCCTAAGTGCCAACACAATGGAAACGGGCCATCACTTATTCTTGACGTGCCCATTCACGCTACACATTTGGCGGACTATCGAGCCAAGAGCGAACCCAAACTACCAATCCTTAATCGAATTTTGGTGGTCAACTAGGGGATCCATGTCTAATGACAATGTCGGAGTGTGGGACTCCAAATGGTTGGCGACATTATGGACGATTTGGAGGGAACGAAATAGCCGTATATTCCAAAGAAAAGGGAGGACGCCTCTCTTACTTCTACAAGTCATTAATGATCTAAGTAGTAAATGGCATACCTATTGCTAAGTTCGATTTTTAGGATTAACAAACAATTAGCTTAGAAAGCATAGGTGAAGGAGTCTTTTTTTTTGTACATAAACTAGTTCTGTAATTTGTTTTTCTCTTCGTTTTATAAAAAAATGATCGGATCGGACGCGTATCGCGCTTGTCTTTCCTTCAAAAAAAATATACCAACTTAATTGTTAAATTAGGTTTTCAAGTGATGAAAATTAGGATTAATTGATGTAAAAATAGATGAATTGAGGTTCAATTGGTTCTTCATTGTAGTAATTTAGTATTAATTATTTGTAGTTTTGTACCTCCACGAACCCTTATTTTGCTTTTTCATTTGTTTAGGTACGTATTGGTACAGATCAATCGCATAAGCATGCTCGATTTACGAATGATTGATAAATTTAGGGTACAAGAACCCGTACCAATTCAATTGCATAATAATTATGCTTGATTTGCAATTTTCCACGTTTTTAATGGACTTGATAATCTTGTGAATGTTTTATGTTAAATAAACCCAAGATTAGTGATGTTCATTTGAGCTTTTTTGCATGTTTTATTATGCTTTTAGTGGCGGCCCTTCTTGTATTTGTGTACAGTCGTTGGGAGTGATCATTGTAATATTTGTTTACCATGTTATGTTAGTCTTACTAAAAATATTTCAAGTAAGATGTACTTACTATATTCAAGTAAAGGTATATGGTATTGAAAAAACAATATCGTGTATTGATGTTCAAAAAATATATGAATTATTATTAAAAAAAAGTTATTTTGGATATTTTTATTTTGAAAGGTATAATTGATATAATTAACATGTGAAAACATCTAATATAGGGGAGTTCTATGATAACTAAAAAAATTAACATGTGGAAACATCTAATTTACCATAGGATTTTCTCAAATATATTATTTTTATTTCATGATAACTAAAAAAATTATCATAGGCAGTGTGTTCATAATTTTTTTAGTGAAATATGTCCATTAAGAAGATATAAATCTTGCTCGATTTAAAAAAATTAGTACGATATCATTAATCAATTAATTTACACGATTACATTTACAAAAAATAATACTAATCAAACCAAAAAAATTATAAATTTGAAAAGAACCACCCTTCTTTGTTTATATTGTATTGTATAACATCAAAGACCATTTCATCAACCCCTAAACCATCCTTCTTTGTTTGTATGTGTTATTGAAAATAAATTTCATATTATTGTTATACTTTTAAAAAAAAAAATATTTCTCAAGAATATTCAATAATAATTTAAGCTTTCTTAGGTCTGTTCAATTTGAACTTTCGTGACAGTTAATAGGAGACCATGTTTCATCTAGCTCGTAATCAAATTGTGATTATGCTCTTTTAAGTTTTGGTTCTTAATCTTTTTCCAATAACATCCGGGTAAAAGGCTCATCAATTGGTGTATCATGTTAGATATTTCCTGATCCCATCCCGCAAAACTGCCTTTCAACGATACACCAATTCTTTCCTCGAAATAATCGTACTTCATTACTTTCTGAAAAAATAAAAGATCTGCAAATTGGATATTTTTGCAAATTGGCCCCTCGAAGTTTCTATAATCACATGCTCTATCTTTTGATGCCTGTAATAAAACAGTGAGAAAAAAGTATGTAATAGTAATGAATTTTGATCTAGTACCAACAACATCAATATAAGTATAGTAATAGTAATGAATTTTATATGTTATTATATTTAGTTATTTTGTTCTTCTATTATCGTACGATCATATTTGCAATGCCATATTTTCGACGGGCTCACAATCAAACCGTGATAATACATCATATCCCATCACTTCACAATTTCACCATAATACAAACCAATTTCAGAAGTGATTGGCTCTAAATTGTAAAAACGAAAGAGAACTATAGTCAAACAAATTACTTCATAGGGTAATTTCATCGAACATGACATGTTCGCTAAAACCAATCCATCTCAAGCTTCAACCCAGCAATGAGAAACCACAAAATGGTTGGAATATCACCAAAAAGCAAAGAAAAACAATGTATTGACTTCAGAATTTGTAACAAATAAAGAAATATGTGCCTCGATTCTTTTGCAGATGAATGCAATGAGCCAACTTGGATGGTATCTTGATTCTCTTAGAGAGTGACGAATGAGTTAGTACGGTTCATTCCAGTTCGATCACTAAAAGAAGGGATAATGAGGTCGCTCTATAGAGGGAGAGCTGATTCAAGAGAGAGAGTAGATCTCGTTAGCCATGTGAGATCGGATTAAGAAAGTAAGGCAGAGAGCTGACTTCGTAGTTCGCCATTAGAGGGTTAAGAAAGCAAAGGCAAAAGGCAGCATCGCAAAAAATTGCGGATAGTGGAGGATCTGAGTCATACGAAAAAGAGGGGAACAAGATACCTGTGTATTGAAAACGAGCGAGAAAGAAAGGAAACAGAGAAACAAAAATGAAACGGAGCTCTTGGGCATGTGAACTTAATTCGCTGGCACAGATCTTAATGCATATCAGACGGTCAAAAAATTGAGAGCACCAACCCTTTTAGTGCTCACGAAAGCACCATAGCTCATCTCTCTCTCTCTCTCTCTCTCTCTCTCTCTCTCTCTCTCTCTCTCTATATATATATATAGCAGTGATGTACATCCCCCAAACCTACACTTGGAACCTTGATGACATGGATAAGAATTAACACCTTAAACATGGATAAGAATTAACACCTTAAAAATTAACACACAAAAACATGATTTAACATCTTATTTGGATGTTCAATCATAAAATAAGATACTAAAAACGCAAATTAAAATGTTAAATCATGTATTTGTATGTTAATTCTTGAGGTGTTAATCGTTATCCACGTCATCAAGGCTTGGGGGGGAGGGGAGTAGGGAATGTACAACATTTTCCATATAATATATATATATGGCTAGGGTGCTTTCAAAAGCATCAAATAGTTTGGTGCTCATGCTTTTTTATGCGTTGGATGTATATTGGGATCAGTGCAGGTTATTAAATTAGGTGATTTAATTTTGTTGTTGACGGAATGACGTTTGTTTCTAATTTTCTCCGTTTCACCTCTATACTTCATTTAAATACTCTCCCGTTTCTCTCTCTCATTAGTCATTTCTTCCCCAAGTGAAACTGGTTTCGCTTCCTCTTTCCTGTTCCAAAACGACAATTCAAAAGAGTGCCCTTGTGGCCAAATACTCTCCTATATCTAAGTTTCTTCTATGCATTTTATTCTATCTTCTTTTTCCTCTTTGTATAATTTGCTTTCAATATCCCATCTTCAGTCCTCTGTTTTGTCATTTATCTGTTGCAAAGTTTGTTCTTGTCCTCTTGGAATTGAACTACGAGACAACAAAATATTGTATTTGCTCAATTATTTGTTGCGTTTTCAACCCAATCCAACACAATATACATACATATTCAAACAATTCAATAAACAATATACTCAGTTCGATTCATAATAAGTTGAATTGCATTTCAATTTCCTTTTCCAAAATTCAACCAGATATACAATCCAATTCTATTGACAATTTAGTGAGTTCAATTGTCTAAGGGAAAAAAGCAAGAAAGACATGCTCAACATGAGTACTACAACACTCAAATCCAAATTACTAAAATCAAATTGAATTGTAAATATTGCTCAATCAGATTTGATTAATAAGTTATTTTTAATGAATTTTAAAACTGAACAACTGCAACATTCATAAAGGCAAAACATACGCCATGTCAGGCTTGTCCGCTCCTTCAGAATAAATACAAGAATATCTAAGAGTTGGTTAATATAATTTTGAGTTGTTTTATTGTCCATAATAGCAAAAAATAATGTAATACAAAGTATTTTTTCTTAATTTGAAAGAATTTAATGGCGGTTTTGATGGGGGCAAGATGTGGTGGCCACTGTTTAGTGAAGAAGATATGAGATACATATACTCGTTTCGATTCATAAAAAAATCAACTTCAAATACAATTAGATTTTCAGTCCATTTCCATTGATGAATTAAGGGAGAATTCTTGTGGTGATGTACTAATTAAACATCATTGAGAAATATTTAAGACACGAAAGAAATGCTCAACATCAGTATATAAAACTCAAATCCAATAATAAAAAACCAAATTGAATTCGAAACATCATTTGACCAGTAAAGGCAGTATATCAATGTGAGTTAGTTTAAATAATTTGGAAATGTCTTGCTGTACTTGAAAAAGAATAAATATGAAACTCGAAGGCAAATCATTATCTCAATTTTCTTAATTCGAAAGATTTTGATGCCGGTTTTCATGGGGGGAGGATGTGGCCACTGGATAAAAGAGAAGAAAGAAAAGTCAAAACTTTTTGTTTTTACTCCTTAGCCTAGGAACAATGCATACGGCCTCAAGAGAAGGATGGAGTCTAGAGAAGATTGCTCACTCGCAGGAAGAAATACATAATCGACAGAGGACATGATACGAGAGAGAGGAAAATTAAAGATGTGAGAGGCGAGTTGAGGACGTAACGGAAAATGAATAAAACAAACGGATCCGTCAGAGTTTTATCAAGCACTAATCTCCATATAAATCTCTCTCTCTCTCTCTCTCTCTCTATATATATATATATATATATATATATATATGGGAAGGATCCCTTGACATCATGTTTGGACTCCCATATTAGACTTCATTATCTGAACCGTTGATCCATCACAAGAATGGCTGAAATCAATTCACAAAAGGCATGCTTTTTTCTGCTCCGTTACCGTGAATCCCAGGATACCCCTTCTCTTCTCTATTTCCTCACGTTCTACTCCATCCCATCTCCACGAAGCTGAATCCATGGCGAGCAGAACCTCGACGACGATCTTCTTTCGATGGCGACGGCAGCAGATTCCTTGACGACGCCCTTCTCCATCGTCGCAAATCCTTACCCTCGAGTTTCGGACGCAGCAGAACCAAACCCTAGACCACGACCTCCACATGGATCTTTTGTCGTAACTGAAAGAAAATATGGCTTAAGAATTAACTTGGAAGAATTTATATAATTAGGCAAATATACAATCAGAATTGGGCCAGTTCATAATCTGGGCCCGCTCAGAATTTAGGATTTTAATCTAATTTCTAATAATTAGATTTTAATTAGAATTTTGGGCTTATTCTGATTTTATTTAGTTTTGGGCTTTAATTCTGAAATTAGGGTTTCTTAACCTAATTTCGGATTTAACCTAAAATTGCCTATATATATATTCAGAATTTCATTTTTCTCTCTCTTCTCTCTCCAATTTTCTGACCTAATTCGGCTGCCGAATTTTCTCTCTTTCACACAAAACCGAAACTGAGATCTGGAGAGTTTTTGAGCAGAGTTTCTGAGCAAGTTCTTGAGAGGAATAATCGTGACATCGACTAGAACGGTGTTGGCGGTTTCGATCAGACGAAATCAAGGTGGACACGAGTAGAGGGAGTGCAAGAGCAATCCTTGGAGAAGGTTCACGAAATCTGGATAAGTAGGCTTCACGTACTAACTTGTACGAGGTAAAATTCTGAATAACTCTTCCTTTTTCGTGGTTTTCGAGTATGATCCAGGGTAGAATTAGGTTATACATACGAAATAATTCCGCTGCAAACCTCTAAATTCGTGTGTATAATCCTACAGTGGTATCAGAGCAATTGCTTGTTAAAACCATCGAAAATTAGATTTTCAGATTTGTAGATTAGAATTTTATAATTTGAGAAATTTTAGAATTTTTGGGCTAAATTGCAAAAATTACATAATTAAAATTCTGTTGAAAATTGGATTTTCAGAAAATTAGATTTTCAGAATATATTGTAATTGATACAGATTAGATCTGTTTAAAATTGTATTTTCAGAAAAATTAGATTTTCAGAATAAAATTGGAAATTCAGAAAAATTAGATTTTCAGAATATATTTTGTATTTAAAAACAGATTAGATCTGTTGAAAATTGGATTTTTAGAATATATTGTAATAAAGACATATTGGATATGTTGAAAAATGAATCTGTTAAATATATTTTAATAAATACAGATTTTCAAAAAAAAAAAAAAAAAAAAAAAAAAAAAGTACAAAAGTTGAAATTTTTTTTTCTGACGTTTCTCGATCGAACTTGGAGTTGCGATCGTACGATCAAAATTCTGGACAACAAAAATTTTTTTCTGTCAAAAATGCCCAATAATTTAAAATTTTCAATTTATAAATTCAATTCGGTATAGCATATAGCCTAAAACGGGGATGATTGTTTGTGAATGTTTGTATGTGTGTTGTGATTGTTTGTATGTGTGTTGTGATTGTTTGTATGTATGTAATGTGGGGGCCAGTGAGCTTTCCAATTTGTAAACTATTTTAAATATGGGGATCGGTGAATCTTCCAAATTGTAGTAGAATAGGTTTAGTTTTGAAAAATGACCTTTCAAAACAAGACGACACGAAGATTGGATCTTCAAGAACAGACGAAACAACACGAAGATTGGATCTTCAAGAACAGCACAAGATCATCTTGGGTTTTAGGGTTGGGAATTTAGGGTTTTATGATTGCTCATAAAACTAAAAGGCCTATATGCTATACCGTACAATTTTTGTTTTGTTTTTGTTTTTATGCATGAATAAAATAAAAGTTAAATAAATGATTTTAAGAAAAGAAAATCCTCCCACGTAATAATCAAGTAAATTGCCTCCCAAAGTGGAACCTTCGAAACTAGTATTTGTTTATTTGTGTTGCATGGCCATAGTCTGACACATATTTTCAAATACGTAGCATTGAAGGCATGCATTGATTAGGAGTTAACGTGTTGCATGGCTTTAGTCTGACATGTCAATTCGCTAATTGAATGATACTCCATTTGTGGTTTGGACTTGACCAATTAACTAGCTAGGCTAGTATTTGGGGCAAGGAGTGAGGAACACATACTCTGGTTTTGAGTTGGACTCAATACTGGACCTCGCGAATAAAGCAAGAATCGTCTTAGAGATGATTGGACACCGTCCTACCCAACGTGACTTGTTTTCTGAGTGGTTGGCCTTAGTCACCTTAGAAATATGTTAAATAGGGATCTTGTCCATTATGAGATTTAAGGTATCGAATCTCCGTTTCAATAGTGGGGGCTATTTGAAATGATAAAATAATGGGTATTTCAAGTTGTTTAAAAATGAATTTAATATATGAAAGACCACGTTATTAATTACATTATTTTTCAAAATTGTAGATTTAATGGCTTTACCAAGTAATAACCGCTTTAGTTTGCGTTCCATTTTGGAAAAGGAACGAATGAACGGAAAGAACTTTCTCGACTGGCAGAGGAATCTGGGATTCGTTCTGAGACAGGAAGGAAAGGCACATGTCTTGGAGACGCCTATCCCTCCTGTGCCAGGGGATACAGCAACTGAGGATGAGACATTCGAATATACGACCATGATGGACGATTCGAATGATGTCACATGCCTCATGTTGGCTACTATGACTCCTGAATATCAAATTCAGTTTGAGAAACAGGATGCATACGAGATTATGAAACAGCTCAGGGAGATGTTTCAGGTTCAAGCAAGGGTGGAGAAGTATCAAGCTCTTGGCAATGCGACGCAATGCAAGATGCAAGAGGGTACGCCCGTTAGCTCTCATCTTCTCAAGATGAAAGGATATTTCGATCATCTTGAGAGGCTTGGCATGAAATTTGAGTTGGAGTTACAAACTGATTTGATCATGTTGTCACTGCCACCGAGTTTCGATTCGTTCATTTCGCATTTCCACATGTCGGACATGACAAGGACCATTCCCCAGCTTTTCGGAATGCTCAGAACATTCGAAAGTGACAAGAAACCGCGGTACATGAAGTCTAGGACTTCGGAGGTATTGGTGGTTCAAGGGAAGAGTCCAAACAATGGGAACAAGAACAAGAAGAGGAAGGCACAGGGCAACAAGGTTGCGCCTAAGCCAGTGAGCAAGAAAGCCAAGGATGACAAGAAGTGTTTCCACTGTCTCAAGGAGGGGCATTGGAAGCGTGATTGCGAGATCTTCCTGAGGGAGAGCAAGCAAAAGACCGCTTCTTCGGACACACCGGCATCAGGTATTTCCGTTATCGATTCATATTTCTTTACTTTATCATCATGGGTGTTGGACACTGGATGTGGGACTCATATTTGTAATAATATGCAGGGCCTAAGAAGTAGAAGATCGTTGATTCGTGGCGAAGTTGATTTACGCGTCGGGAATGGAGCTCGAGTAGCAGCATTAGCCGAAGGGACGTATGATTTAACTTTGCCAAATGGACTTATTTTAGTTTTGAATAATTGTTGTTATGTACCTACTTTGAGTAGGAATATTATTTCTGTTTCGAGACTTATTGCGGATGGATATGAATTAGTTATTGGTACTAATGATTGTTTTATTCGCAAGAATGACATTTTCTTTAGTAATGTTCTAGTTGAAAATGGTTTATATGTCTTGGATTTAGAAAATAACAACAATAATCAGTCCATTTATAACATAAATACTACTCAAACAAATGAAACATACTCATGGCATTGTCGTCTCGGACACATAAACGAGAAACGCATTGCTAGACTCCAAAAGGATGGAGTACTAGATTCTTTTGATTTAAAGTCAATAGAAAATTGCGAATCTTGTTTGATGGGTAAGATGACAAAGACACATTTTTCCAAGAAAGGAGAAAGATCGAAAGATGTGTTGGCCCTCATACATTCCGATGTATGTGGACCGATGAGTGTCGAGGCTAGAAATGGGTATCGCTACTTCGTGACTTTTACTGACGATTATAGTAGATATGGATATCTATACTTAATGCGTCACAAAAGTGAAACTTTTGAGAAATTCAAAGAGTTTCAACACGAGGTAGAACTTCAACTGGGCAAGAAAGTAAAAGCCATTCGATCAGATCGAGGTGGCGAATACTTGAGCTATGAGTTTGAGGACTATCTTCGAGATTGTGGTATAGTATCACAATGGACTCCACCCGGTACACCCCAATGGAATGGAGTGTCCGAGAGGAGGAATCGGACTTTGTTAGACATGGTTCGCTCGATGATGAGTCGCACAGATTTGCCAAAGTCATTTTGGGGTTTCGCGCTTCAAACGGCCGCTCATATACTGAATAGAGTTCCGTCCAAATCGGTTGAAAAGACACCATATGAGTTATGGTATGGCAAGGTGCCATCATTGTCTTATCTTAAGATTTGGGGTTGCGAGGCATACGTCAAAAGGTTATTGACGGAAAAACTCGAGCCAAGATCAGACAAGTGTTTATTTGTGGGGTATCCTCAAGAAACTAGAGGATACTACTTTTACTTGCCTAGCGAAAACAAGGTTTTCGTGGCTCGACGTGGACACTTCTTAGAGAAGGAATTCCTAGATCGTCAAGCCAGTGGGAGTAAAATTGATCTCGAAGAAATTCGAGAACCACAACGTGAACAGGTTGATTTGGAACAAGATTCTGAGTTACCATTGGATGGTGAACCAGAATCTAATACACAAGCTCTACGTAGATCTGGTAGGATTCGTCAAGAACCTGAGAGATATGGATTTCTCATTAGTAATGATGATGATGAGTTGACTCTAGATGATGAGCCAACCTCCTACAAAGGTGCTATGTCTAGTTTGGATTCCTCGAAATGGCATGACGCCATGAAATCCGAGATCCAATCCATGTATGATAATAAGGTTTGGAATCTTATTGATCTACCTGATGGTGCTAAGTCCGTTGGGTGTAAATGGGTTTTCAAGAAGAAAACCGACATGGATGGTAATGTACACACTTTTAAAGCAAGACTGGTGGCGAAAGGTTTCAAGCAAATTCATGGTATAGACTATGATGAAACGTTTTCTCCAGTAGTCATGTTTAAAAGTATTCGAATTCTTCTAGCGATAGCTGCATATCACGATTATGAGATATGGCAGATGGATGTCAAAACCGCTTTCCTTAACGGGAACCTTACCGAGGATGTGTATATGACACAACCCGAGGGTTTTGTCGATCCAAAGAATACGAATAAAGTGTGCAAGCTTGTGAAATCCATTTATGGATTAAAACAAGCATCTCGTGCGTGGAACATATGATTCGATGAAGTCATCGCAAAGTATGGTTTCATTCAAAATATCGAGGAACCTTGTGTATACAAGAAATTCAGTGGGAGTTCGGTTGTATTCCTCATCTTGTACGTGGACGACATCTTACTCATTGGAAATGACATCCCGATGCTTAACCAGGTTAAGGCATATTTGGGTAGTCAATTCGCAATGAAGGACTTAGGAGAAGCTGCCTATATTTTAGGTGTGAAGATCTATAGAGATAGATCGAGGAGACTTCTCGGACTAAGTCAAAGTACATATATTGACAAAGTGATAACTAGGTTTCACATGGAGCAATCCAAGAAAGGATTTCTACCAATGTCACATGGCATCACTCTCACTAAGGCTCAGTGTCCTTCAACGGACGCTGAGCGTGAGCGAATGAGTCGGATCCCATACGCTTCGGCTATAGGATCGATCATGTATGCCATGATATGTACTAGACCAGATGTCGCATATGCGTTGAGTGTGACTTCCCGCTATCAGTCTGATCCCGGGGAAGCTCACTGGTCCGCAGTCAAGAGCGTTCTTAAGTATCTCAGGAATACTAAAGATATGTTTCTTGTCTATGGTGGTTCGGAAGGAGATCTGATTATCCAAGGATATACAGATGCTAGTTTCCAAACTTGCCCGGACGATTTCCAATCTCAAAGTGGTTACGTCTTTACGCTCAATGGCGGAGCTATTGTTTGGAAAGCTCCAAACAGAAGACGGTGGCTGATTCTACAACTGAAGCGGAATACGTCGCGGCTTCGGAAGCCGCAAAGGAGGCTGTCTGGCTACGACAGTTCGTGATGGAACTTGGCGTTATGCCAAGTATCTCGGGTCCCATGGATGTCTATTGTGACAATAACGGAGCAATAGCACAATCTAAGGAACCGCGAGCGCATCATCGGTCCAAACATGTACTCCGGCGTTACCACTTGATTCGTGAGATTACGAAGAGAGGTGACGTGAAAATAATGAAGATACCTACTGAGGATAACGTGGCCGATCCATTTACGAAGCCACTATCACGTGCCAAGCATGAGCAGCATGCTAGGGCGATAGGATTGGGATATCTATCGCAGTGTTAGTTGGGGTGTTTTATTTATGTTTCTTATTGTATAAGGGGATTTGATCTGCCTAGTGCAAGTGGGAGAACATTTATTATGCCCTAGGCGTGTTATTGGGATTGTATTTGTTTATGAGACAGATATTTATATTATTATTCATCATATGACCTAAACCTTCATATTTCAAAAATTTTAAATAACAAGAAAGTGTGTGATAGGTTATTCGATTATAATAATCGGATAGACCTTGAATTTTATTCTAGTTTAGTGCATCGAGTCAGTTGAGAATAATATGTTGCATGGCCATAGTCTGGCATATTGATTCGTCAATTGAATGATAGTAAAACCACTAAACGGGATGAATATAATTTTAAAACGTCCCTCGTGTATAAAGTTGTTCATAGATTTGAACCAGGTAGTCCATTCATTGAATGGAGACTTTTACATACACTGGCATATTCGTAGATGAGATGATCAGGTTTTACTGATCTGAGACGGTAGCGTCGATTCTAGAATATGAATATACGCGGCGTCGTATATTGGACTGACCACTATATGAGTTTGTGACATGGTTAGAGTCATTGGAGACAAACTCATATCCAGATAGTGCGTTTTAGTGCTTCATACTTGAGTGATCTCACGGATACCTAGTATGTGAAAAGACAATGCTTTGATGTAATTAACCCTACGCGTAACTGTGTAGCAGAGATTATTATTGAGTATTGTTTTTAGCATAGGCAAAGGATGTGAGGTTGCAAGATAGGAATTGTTCCTTTCTAGCCTTGAAAAAGGATAGAGGGAGATATCTCTCGGGCCCCTCGATTGAATTGAGATTGATGAAATGCTTGGCCAAGCTCGATGGAACTCAATAGAGTTCGCATTGTTATTATCAATCTAATTCTTATCGAGAAAAGAGTATATCTGATCAAAAGAAAAGAGGATGACTTGAAGTTTTAGACTTCACCGTGACTCAATTGATCGGAAGATATCGCGAACAAGAGGACTAGTAACACTTATCTGAGCCAGGTATGAAGATGTACTGCATCTTCATAAAGGTGTTCTCCACCTTTTTCGTTCTAATTCTGGGTAGGTATTAACGGCAGTCTAGTGCTCGCAATACCTTGTGGATTGCTGCCATATCCACTACCAGTCTTAGACGAACCTACAACGGTCACACCAAGATTTCGTAACATATCGGATTCTCAAGATAATGCTCACCAATACGTTTGTTGGACAAACCAAAATGAAATCACGTGTGATTAGATCTCACGACATATGTTGGATATATGGCCAAGTTGATTAAGTCTTAATCCAAGAGGGAGTTTGAAAGAAAATATGGCTTAAGAATTAACTTGGAAGAATTTATATAATTAGGCAAATATACAATCAGAATTGGGCCAGTTCATAATCTGGGCCCGCTCAGAATTTAGGATTTTAATCTAATTTCTAATAATTAGATTTTAATTAGAATTTTGGGCTTATTCTGATTTTATTTAGTTTTGGGCTTTAATTCTGAAATTAGGGTTTCTTAACCTAATTTCGGATTTAACCTAAAATTGCCTATATATATATTCAGAATTTCATTTTTCTCTCTCTTCTCTCTCCAATTTTCTGACCTAATTCGGCTGCCGAATTTTCTCTCTTTCACACAAAACCGAAACTGAGATCTGGAGAGTTTTTGAGCAGAGTTTCTGAGCAAGTTCTTGAGAGGAATAATCGTGACATCGACTAGAACGGTGTTGGCGGTTTCGATCAGACGAAATCAAGGTGGACACGAGTAGAGGGAGTGCAAGAGCAATCCTTGGAGAAGGTTCACGAAATCTGGATAAGTAGGCTTCACGTACTAACTTGTACGAGGTAAAATTCTGAATAACTCTTCCTTTTTCGTGGTTTTCGAGTATGATCCAGGGTAGAATTAGGTTATACATACGAAATAATTCCGCTGCAAACCTCTAAATTCGTGTGTATAATCCTACAGTAACAAGGTCTTTCTTCTCTGCTCGAGCTCACGACGCCCCAAAAGGTAATTAGAGTTAAATTAGGACTATTTTGGTCTAATTTCACAACGATTTGTGTTAATTATGTTTTAATTCAGGTTTTTTGAGACTTCCTCTTGTCATCAATGTACTGAATTAGACAAACATAGCCCGTGAGATTGTTGAAGGGCCACGATCGAACTAAAAACATACATGCCGCAGCCGTCACGAGGAATAATTAAGGAGTAAAAGACATTGTTATTCACGCATCTATAAAAGATATAAAAGTCATAAAACAAATTTGATACAAAGACCGGACGGATCGAGTTGGAAATAAAGAAGTTTACAGATAGATGTTGCAAATCTTAACAATGTCCAGGCAAAACTTATTGTTTGGACTATTTCGGGGCGTATGATTGAACATCGTAGTTTGCTACTATTATACAGACCACCCACTCGAATATGGTAATCGGAATTTCTTCAATAACGATGAATGTGAGTTTTTTTTTCTTTTTCGTAAATAGTTTATATTCTATTACTTTTGTATGATACATACATCTTATAACATGCTATTATAAGTTATAACAAATTTGGACGTGAACAACCCATATCAATTCAGATTGTTCAATGGCACCTCTCGTCGGAGTGGGTAAAGAAGTGGTCATATGTACAATTGCGCAAAATAGTATTTCGTTTTATATGTTTTTCTCTAATATCTTCGGCAATATATGTTCATAATTTTCAGTGAAATATGTCCATTTTGAAAATAAATATTTCTCAGATATGAAAGCATATGTTTTCTATGAAATCTTATCGTATCCAATGAATGATTCAATTAATAAAGAAAATACATTTAATATATTCAAAATTGTGGAATCAAAGCTGGTTGACACTCTACTGTAGAAAAATCTTTATTTCTTAGTAATTCCCCACTCAACAGAATTCAAAAAAATATGTAATAAATAAATAGATAACTCAACTCTCTATATACAAAATCTTTATTTCATATTATTTTGTACATCCGGAGATTGGGTTGGGTCTGGCCACCTATTCCAAACTAAAATTAAAATTTGAGTTGAACAATGTACAAAATAAACATTATAATTTAACATTCTCAAAAGCCCGATTTATCACAATTACCCCCCCCCCCCCCCGGTCCCGTCCCGCTTGGGAGGCCCCGGTCCCGTCCCGCTTGGGAGGCCCCGGCCCCGACCCCCCCCCCGGGTCTCGCCCCGCTTGGGCGGACCCGACCCCCCCCCCGGGTCCCGCCCCGCTTGGGCGGACCCGACCCCCCCCCCCCGGGTCCCGCCCCGCTTGGGCGGACCCGACCCCCCACCCGGGCCCCGCCCCGCTTGGGCGGACCTGACCCCCGCCCCCCCGGTCCCGCCCCTCTTGGGCGGACCCGACCCCCTCCCTCCCGGGTCCCGCCCTCTTGGGCGGACCCGACCCCCCCCCCCGGGTCCCGCCCCGCTTGGGCGGACCCGACCCCCTCCCTCCCGGGTCCCGCCCTCTTGGGCGGACCCGACCCCCCCCCCCCGGGTCCCGCCCCCCCCCCCCCCCAGGTCCCGCCCCGCTTGGGCGGACCCGACCCCCCCCCCCCCCCGGGTCCCGCCCCGCTTGGGCGGACCCGACCCCCCCCCCCCCCGGGTCCCGCACTAAACAAGACCCCCTAACTAAACAAGACCCCCTAACTTTTCTTGAATTTGCAATTAAACCCCTCTAGGGGTATTTCATGGAATTGCTATTTTTTTGGGACCAAAATACCCCTATATTTTTTATATAATTTTTTTATTTAATTTTAGTTATTATGATAAAATATATAATAAATAAAGAATTAAAATTATGTATGTAACATATACTTTTTTATAATTAGTATATTTTAAAAAATATTTATAGTGATTTTAAATTAATAAAATAATACAAAAATATGTTTATTAAATTTAAAGATGAAAAATAGAGGGGTATTTTGGTCCCAAAAAATAGCAATTCCATGAAATATCCTTAGAGGGGCTTAATTGCAAATTGAAGAAAAGTTAGGGGGTCTTGTAATTTTTGCAAATTAAAGAAAATTAAGGGGGTTAGATGAAAATTTCCATGTTTGATTCCTCTCGACCTTTCAAAAGTTGAACGGGTGACGTGGCACAGCTACCGACTTTTCAAAAGTCGAACAGGTGAGGTGGCAGATTAGGGACCTAATTACTCTGTTAAGTCTGCAAATGGTGGTGTTTAAGGTATAAAATCGCTCGACTTTTGAAAGGTCGAGCATTTTACCAATTTCTCGACTTTTCAAAGGTCGAGAGTGTTATTTCTCAAATTTTGAAACTAATTGGTTTATTTTTGGTAATACGAAACTAATCCTGTCTAAACAGTAAAATTTCCCATACAAATATCTCGTGATAATTTCGGTCCAATCACTGTGAATTGTGATTGAGTTGATTTATTTTCAAATTTTGTTAACCTAAATGGTAGGTGGTTTTTTCTGTAAGGGAAAATTCTTCTAACACATGTGAGTTCTGAAAGAAAGTCACGTTGCTTTGATTTTCACCATCGGATTCAAAATGATCTACCGTACCACCCACGTTTTCACAGGTCACTTTCCGACGTTCATCATGTCCCTCTTGACCCCTCTCTCAAGTCTCTCATCAGCCCTCTCTCCCAACCATGGTTCTCAGGATCGGCGACTCCAAGTTGGAGTCGGACGGCGCGAGTCGGAGTCGGCGGTGTCCGGCTCGATTCCGCCAGATTCCGGTCGGAATAACCCGACCCTTATCGATTTTGCGTCCCAGAGATCACTATCATTACAAATTTGAAGTTGCAAGAGAAATGATGGTTTGGAGAAGAAACGAGTAGAGAAATGAGCCACTAAAGAAGTAATAGGGGCTTCAAGCTTCGCAATTTTCAATTTCCATTAATGTATCGCGAAGAAGAAAGAACGGGTTCACGGGAAGAAATTGTTTAGGGGAGGAGAGGAGAGATGAGAATGATCGTCTGTGGCATGAATATTATTATGTTTGTAAATGATGTGCCTTTTTATACAGTACTTTGGTCCATATTTTTATTGGGAAATTTTCAAAAAACCCCCTATCTTTTTTGGATATTCTAAAAAAAACCCCATATTTTTGGAAACTCCAAAAAACCCCCTCTACCAAACTTTTATTTTCAATTATCCCCCTATGGGGTTAAAATTAACTATGGATGGTGTTAAATATTTTTTATGACCAAAATACCCATCTTTTTATATATTTAGTAATTAAAATAATGTTTTTGTTATTTGTATTAATTTTAAAAAAGTCCTAATGTTTTTTTTAGCTTATAATAATTTTTAAAAAATAATTATCATATGTTATATTTATATAATTTTAATATTTCATACAATATATATATTTGACTTTCATATTTTTTTACTGAAAAAATAACATAAAATAATAATAAGATGAACAATAATATTAAAAGAATACCTTGCAAATATTTAAAAATCAAAATATCATGAATCTATTAAAAACATACATAAAAGAATAACGAAAATAAAAATAAAATAGATGTTTAAAGAAATAATTTTCTATCACTATATTTTCAAGATGTTTATTTTATTATTATCTGATGTTAGTTTTTCATGAATAATAAATGAAATATTAAAATTATACAAACACAACATTTAATAATTTTATTTTTGTGAAATCGTTATATGTTAAAATTTATTTATGAATTTTCTTAAAACTAATAAAATTAATGAAAAAATAACAAAAATATACATATGAAAATAGAAGGGTATTTTGGTCAAAAATTTTTTTAACACCATCCATGGTTAGATTTAACCCCTATAGGGGGGTATTTGAAAATAAAATTTTGGTAGAGGGGGTTTTTTGGAGTTTCCAAAAAGATAGGGGGTTTTTTAGAATATCCAAAAAAGATAGGGGGTTTTTTGAAAATTTCCCATTTTTATTTGTACACTTAAAGATAACCACAAAATATCTATCTTCACGATTTCTTTATTTATTTTTTTATCATAAATTGTCATTGTCATAATATATTTATCTATCTTTTACTAAATTGATATATTTTTTCAAGTAATAATATCAAAGAATAATGTAAGCCTTTAAGATGATTAATATGACAATTTTTGTAACTTTAATTTTTAATTAAGTTCTAAAAAAATTCAAATTTTGATTAATTTTTTTACAACACATTTTTATTATTTTTTCAATAATTTTATCTTAAATTAATTTATCTTATATTTTTTTTAAAATAAATTTCTTATATTTTTTCAATTTTATAATAAATTAATAATATTTGAAAATCCGACTCTCCGATCCGATTCGGCTGATTCCGATCCAACTCTGGCGATTCTTACTCCACGAAAATCTAGTGATCCCGATCCCGATCCCGATTTTCAGAACTATGTCATATACCATTCACTATCCTTGGTGTCTATTCTAATTTAAAAGTGAAGTGCTTATTGTTGGTTCAAATTTCCTATTGTTTGATTATCTCAAATACAATGTCGATACTACTAACAAAATCTAGCAAGATAAATGTGTAGGAGACAGGTACAAAATGAAATGATCAATCAAGAATAACAAGAATCAAAGACGTCGAAGAATCACGGAGAAAATCAAGACGCACATGAATAAAGATGATGAAGAGCATCGAAGGAACAAGAAGCAAAACAAAAGAAGATTAGAAGGAAGGCCCTTGAAGCATATCAAGAATCAAGATGTCGAAGCCTTCCGTAAGTGGGATACGCCACAAATAAACCACAGGTACAAACCTAGTAGAACTCAAGTAAAATCATGTTCAAAATAACAAAGAGTTCAGTCAAGCAGGAAGTGCGTTCTGAACGAACTCAAAGTCCGTTCAGAACGGACTTGCCACATATCAAAACTTTAAACCTTGATTAAAACCAAACGTGTCACAGGGATGTGTGCGTTCGAACGAACAATCATGTCCGTTCGAACGGACAATTAGAATCCGTTCACCCACCTTCTGAGTGTGTGGAACGGACAATCCTTCCTGTGAACGGAAAAATGTAACAGGGATGTGTGCGTTCGAACGAACACACATGTGCGTTCGAACGGACAACCTGGAATCCGTTCACCCACTTTTCAGTGCGTTGAACGGACTCTTGTTCCTGTGAACGCAAAATGCTATGTATAATTGAGTCCGTTACGAACGGACATTGTCCGTTCGAACGGACCCAAGATGTACTTGCACGTTATTTTGAAACGGCTAGTGCAAACTACAAGTGCGTTCTGAACGGACTTTATGCGTTCGAACGCACTACAAGTTTTCTGAAGGATTTCTATAGAGAGTATAAATAGAATCCTTCATGGGTCTCTCTCTCCCACTTCCTCATTTTCAAACATTCAAACCTAAAAAGAGAGAAACCCTAAGCTGTGATTATCTATATCCATTGATAGCTTGAGAAACCTCTTTAGATCGTTGATCTACTTTCGATATTCTCCACTAATCGTATCCCACTCACGTGACCGATCACGTTGTAGCTCGATTAGTGAAAAAGTGTAATAGGCTAGTGCAACAAAGTGTAAAGAGCCTAAGCTATAGATCGATAGAAGCGTGTAAATCGATCTAGGCAAATCCTTGTAATCGAGTTGAGTTGGAATTCAATCGAAAGCCAAAAAGAGGCACAAGGCATTCCCGGAGACGTAGGTACTCGCAAATAATTGAATCGGTCAATTAAGCGAGTAAAGGGTGAGTTAAAGCTACAAAGCAACCACCTACCGAACTTCGTAAACAAACATCTTGTGTCAAAGTGTTTGTACGGTATCATCTTTATCATCTAAATTATTATTTATTCCGCACCGTAAATTAGGTTTAAATCTAAACTAAGTGTAAGCTAGATTACCAAATTTACCCCCCTCTAGGTTAGAATTAACCAACACTTATTTCGTGGACATCACCATGCTTCAGGTAAGGGCGAAAGAAGAAAAACGAGAATTATTGTTGTTAATTTTAAGTTAACTACAATTATTCCCCAAAAAAGATATTAGCAGTCATTCTAGTTTAATTAGTCTCTCTGACTCTCTCTGACTCTCTCGACCCGTCCATACAAAGACAATCAACACTCCTCCCCTCCTTCTATAGTCTCTATTGGTGCCGTTTTAATGGAATACCGAAAGGGTGCGACCGTTTGACATACAGTTAGTAAAATGTCCGTAACTTTCGCATCCGAACTCCAATTGGGCCAGGCCAAATTGGGTTGGAAAGATAATAAGATTATCTACAACTTTCATGAATGTTCAAATTCGGTTGGGACGATTTAATATTTTCGTTTCAACAGAATACTGAAAGGGTGTCTGAAAATGTGTATATGAGATATACATACCTTTTGGCCCATCCTTATCCTATGTGATATAAATATGATATTTCTCTCTCCTCTATTCAGTCTAATCCAGATATCTAGACCAGATCATTCAGACCAATCTATGGTATTATTCAGAATATTCCAGAAATATAGAGAGACATCTTTCTAGAGAGCGAAAGAGTGCGAAGAGAGAAAACCGAGAAAAAGAGTGTTTTTCTCGGTGTAGAGAATCGATCTAATCAAGCAAGTTCGCCGATGCAGCGTCTAGACAGTTGCATCCGCGACCGACGAACTCCGACTCACGGTGGATACAAGTAGAGGAGCGACACTTGTGGCTCTTCGATTGTGATCAAACCGAAGGAGCAAAATTGTTGGCTGTGGAAGAGTGTGGACGTGGGACGCACGAAAGACAACTGGAGGCGTGTCAAGACGGTGGGAGACGTGTGGTATGGGACGCACGGGCTAGTCACCAACGTGACACCGGAGAAGGAAATGATGCGAGCGATCAACCCGTCGTGCGTGATCAATTTCACGCTGGTAATCGTCTATCCTTCTATTGCATCGTACCCTCGAAGTCATGGCGTGATCTTGGGTTTTGGGAACCGGACCGGGCCTTCATATCCGCTGCGCGGGCCCGGGATCGGGTGAATTCCCTACACATTGGCGAAGATAGTTTATTTAGTTCACGGAGAAAATGAGATATTAGAGAAAATCATGTGAAAACGAAATATTATTTTGCGTAATTGTACATATGGCAACTTATTTACTACTCTTTCTGAGGGGTGCCGTTGAATGATCTGGATTGATGCGGGTTGTTCACGTCAAAATTTGTTACAATAGCTAGTTGGAAGATGTATGCATCGTAAAGAAAGTAATAGAATATAAACTATTTACGAAAAAGAAAAAACTTCACATTCATCGCGAGTAAAGAAATTCACATTATCATATTCGAGTGAGTGGTCCGTATGATAGTTGTCAAACTATGATGTTCAATCGTACGCCTTGAAATAGTCCAAACAATAGTTTGTGCTACGGAATTGTTAAGATTCTCAACATCTTGCTATAAACTTCTCGTTTTCGAACTAATTTTTCACCGTGATACGATTAATGACTCGGTCTGTCCGGTCTTTGTATCAACATTTGTTTTGGAATGATATATCTTTTATAGATGTTTTTTTATAGATGTGTGAATAACCATCTATAAAAACATAACTTTGTGAAAATACCCAATATATATTTTTAATAGCGACTTGTACATTTTTTGAACATTAGGTATCAAAATTGATTTACTTAAATATCGCATACTTTACTTGAATATTATATATATACATATTTTAATACATTTTTAGTAACACTACATGACATCCTAAAATTTTTATACAAGGAGCATTATCCATTGAGCGCCACCACTAAAAGCATAATAAAACATGCAAAAAAGCTCAAATGAACATCACTAATCTTGGGTTTATTTAACATAAAACATTCACAAGGTAATTGTTGTATTTAATCAACTGGTACGGGTACGTGTACTCTCTCTGGTCGGTACCGGTATAGATATCAGACCCACTGTTATTAAACCCTTAACTCAAATTCATCAAGGGTTCAATACTTGAAGCTGAAAACCAAATATATTTTAACCAAATTTCCGCTCAATCTTTCAATTGTGCAATAAACTTTCAATATGTCGGTGGCGTACCTTGCTTAATTTGTAAATTTAGAGGGTTTGATTCTTTTTTCGTTTTGTATTGTTCCCCTAAACCATTTTCTTTGATTTTGTTTTTATTTTGTAATTCAAGAGATGAAAATAATTACTTATCGAAATAAATAAGTTGGGAGTTTTTATGATAGACCCAATTTATTCCTCTTCTCCCCAATTCTAGCTCTGCGGATGACAATGCCTCCTCTCATTCTCTATCTCGCCCCGATTTCTCTTCGAGCACACCGCCACCAATTCCTCTGCCTGCACATTACGATTTTGTCACCAATTCCTCATTCTAATTCCTCATTGTCGCACAGGAACACTAGGCACGACGGAGGGAAAAGAAGAATATTCTCTACAAGATCAGATCAGAAGAGGAGAAGGGAGTTGAAGAACAAACGAGAGAACACAGAAGGGAGAAAGGAGTTGCTCGTCGTGTTGAAGAACACACGAGAGCAAAACACGAGAGGAAAAGAAGTAGAAATTCTCCTGTTGCCAGAACATGACTCAATCGGGTTCTAGAATTTTTTTTGCTTGTTCAAGCCGTGAAGAATGAAAAGGTGAAGCTCCGTGTTAACTTGACGGCGTAAGTTGGATCTCACTCAATTTCAGAATTATGATTTGAATTTTTCGATTTATGAATTTCGAAGTGTTTAAATCAAAATTACTGATCTTTTTCAAAATTACTTGACGGCGTAAGTCCTTGTTTCTCTTGCAAGCCTTCTGTTTCTATTGGTCACCTTCGCCATGTACATTCTCTCTCTAGAAAGTTTGATATTGTTTAATTTATTTTGATGTATTTTTTGTGTGTAGCTTGTTTCTGAAACATGTTGCGAAGCCGAACAAGTGGAGATATACATGAAGAAATCTAACTAATTGCATGTTTTATGTGCGGAGATTCGCTTCATTTTCTCTCTCAATCAAGCCCATTAATGGTGAACATATTGTTTTTGGGTTTGCAGGAGTTTGTTTATTGTGTGAAAAGTGGAAATAGGGAGGACCAGAATGCACAGTGCGCATAATAAATTAATAATTAATAGTGATATATATTTTATCTTATGGTGTTTAAGAAAAAAAATTCTCTGTCTTTATTTTCATACAGAGTTGTTGAATGTACTGTTATTTATAGGGGTGTCAACGGTTCGGATCCGGTTCGGATAGTGGTCATACCAGATCCAGATCCATATTGTCGGATTCGAATACGGTTCGGATAATAAACGGATACGGATACGGTTCGGATATTGTCGGATACGGATACGGATACGGATATGGTTCTGTTTCGGATATTAAAACGAATATTATGTTATCATAACGTAACTTACTTTTTAACTATAAATATATATAATTTGTGACATGAACGATAAATATGATTATATTTAAACATAATTTTACGATTGTGAGTTAAATTATTTACAAATTATTAATTTGTATATGTTTTTTCAACTAATATCAAATAGGAAATTTTACTGTAGTAGTCCTGTTTGAAAAAATTATTCCCGAAATAACCAAATTTTTAACATAATTCTCAAAATGTCTTTTGCGGGGTACCATAGCTCGCCAGGCGGAGAACCATACATCGCCTTATCATTAAATAGAGTTAAATTGGTAATTGGACCGTTAATCTGGGGTTTAAAAAAGACGAGGTTTGGTTCAGCGCTAGGCGTGGTTTGGTTCACCGCCTTCTTTTCCTGCGAAGCCACGTGTCCAAAGGCGACGTTTGGTTGAGCGCTAGGCGCTGTTTGGTTCTCCGCCTTTCACATAAATCCAAAACCGCACCGTCCTTTCTTTCTTTTTCTTTCTCTTCCTCTTTTCTTTTTCTTTCTTCTTTCTCTTCCTCTTTTCTTCTTCTTTCTTCTTCGTTTTCATACAGAGTTGTTGAATGTACTGTTATTTATTTAGATGCTGTTATTTTTATTAGAATGTTATTGTCATAAGTTAGTAACAACAAAAACCATGCTATTATTTTTTTTATTAGATGTTATTTTGTAATATAAGTAACAACAAAAACGTATTAGGATGTTAAAAATCATGAATTCCACTCAAATACATAAAATATACATATTACAATAATATTTTACTTGTAAATTCTTGAAATAAATCTCTCAATTATTACATCAATTTCACTGTCAATTTAAAATGCAAGTCATGAATTCCAGAAATATTATAAAAAAAATCAGAAAGCGCTTAATTATTTTCGAAACAAATAAAGCGTCTTTCCGAAGCTCCGAACACGTTTGTATGTTGTACCTAAATTCTCGGCATTGTTCGTATCTCGTCTGGGTCTTGCTCACCTCTATAAAGAGTTTAATTCTTTTCTTCGAAATTTTGGACATATGTGGACATTTTGAAAAAATATTAATATTTCGAAATTTTTGTACATTTCTGAAAAATAAGAGTTACTCGACACTTCTTACAAATATCAATAGTGCGAAACTTCCTGAAAATTTCTGAAAAAATTAAACCTTTTTAATTTACGGACATTTGCAAATGGATTGATTTGGTTATGTACCAGTTTGGTGATGGTACCGATTTTCAATACTAATGAACAAACAAGTTGAATAATCAAGGTGTTCGATTAATGCATGAGAGAGATTATTTTTCGATACTCAAGCAAAATTGGTCAAAATTGATCAAAAGCATAAAAAAACAATCAATTAAACAATCATGAATCAAACAAACCCCATCGTATGAAAGAAAAGAAAATGATTGGTACTTAGTAAAAGCAATAAATATTGAACTTCGAGATCTTATAGATACTTTGTATTCCATGATGCTTTGATGGAGAAGAATGAAAGGGGGTGAGAGAGGGACAGCAGGAGAGAGAGAGAGAGAGAGAGAGAGGGACAGCGGGGCGGGACCCGGGGGGGGGGGGGGGGGGGGGGGGTCCGCCAAAGCGGGGCGGGACCCGGGGGGGGGGGGTCGGGACCGCCCAAACTTAATGATAATAGACGACAAACTCGCCATAATAGACAAAAGTAGTCGTGATGAGGTGGAAAGTGATGGTTAAGTGGGTTAATTAGTATTATTAATTTATTCGATTAACGATAATTGACCGTTTAATTGAATTGACACGTAAATTAATATGTATTAATATTGAGAAAAATAGAGAGGGCTCGAGAAGTTCCCAAATTTTGTGTATTGTGTATTTTGTGTATTTTGTGTATTTTGTGATCAGTCTGTGTTATTATGTTTTGTATTGTATGTGTGCATGTGGTATGGTCTGTAAGTGTGTGTGCGTGTATGGTGTATTGTATGTGTGCTTGTGGCACGATATACTTTTCCTTAACAATTATCATTGAATTACTCATTAATTTACAAGACATTGAGAATTAACAAAAAAAATATTCAAATTTAGAAAGAATATTTACAATGGAATAATTCGAAAATCTCTAGTTAATCTTCCAAATCATGCAATTAATCTTGGTATACTTTCCTTTCACAATTAACTGAATTTCAGGTGCTTGGTATACTTTCCCTTAACAAAAAAATATTAATCATGCAATTAATCTTTCAAATCTCCAATATCCAGCAATTTAGAGAAAAAAACAACTATTTGCAATAATTCTTAATAATCAACAAAAAAATGCAAAATAAATCCAGATCTGGAATAATTCGAAAATCACTAAAATATGCCCAAAAATTCCCGAATTTGAAAATATGATTGAAATTCCCAAATTGTATTAATTCGAAAATATGCACAAAAAAAATTTGATGTTTCTTCCCAGTTATTTCTCAGGTCTTCCGTCTCCACTCCGCCCAGTCTAGCTGCAGTTCTCTTCTCACCGCTTCACTACTGGTTTGTCGCTCATTTCTCCTCCGGTGCCACCTCTTCTCTGTCTCCAGTTTCCCTCTCGTTGATCTGGGCAAATTTTTCGATGGATTTCTGTCCATGCTTCGTTTTGTTGCCTGGTTACTTGTTCCGTGAGTACTCCTCTCTCTATATGTGCAGGTTGGTTGTAATTTTAATCTAGATTAAATTATACCGATTTTGTGCTGATTTCCACTATTTGTGAATGATTTTGTGTTGGTTGAGGTTAAAGTAAACTAACGGGTTCTTTTATCTGAACCGAGGCTAATTGTGATTAATACCTAATTGGCTTCAATTTCCGATTAAGACTATTGGCATGCCTCTTTTTTTTGTAGATTTTGATGTTTATTAGAGTCTAATTTAGGTTTTAGAGTTTTTTAATTAGATTTTGGTCCTACTGATATAGATCAGCCTAGAAACCATCCCCAAATGCCTAATGTTTAATAATTCAACAATTTGAGCATTGTCTCAAAACTGTTCATGAATTCCATGGCGAGAATATCTCTGCCGTGACTTGCGATTTTTCCATAAGAAAATAAATGTGAATTAGTCCATGTGTCATGGATAAATTACAAAAATGATATTTTTTTCTTGGATTTGGGGAAACATTGGCTGTGATATTGATGGTTGTGACGTCGTCGAGATCGTCGGTACATATTAAGCATTTCGATAAATATTATCTTTCTTAAAGAAGCATACTTTGAATTGTTCTTATGGTAGTTTCAAATATATCCACGATTAAATTGATTTGGAAATATTATTTGATATATTAAATTTTTCAGTTCACGAGTGATGCATACAAGAGACGAATTGTGCATCAGTCGGCCTCAATAACGGCTATTCATTTTGTGAAGAAAATTGCAAAACGGTATGTCTACTTTTTTGGATATCTGCAAATTTGCAATTTGGTCCCTGGTATTTAACTAATATTAATTGGTTTTATTTTTTCTTAAATTTTAGCTGTATGAGGGAATGGAAGCATGCTTGAGACAAATAACCAAGAACAATTGTCTAGAAGTCCCCGAACTAAATATGGCTTTGCATGAATGCTAGATGTGCAGATTTTGATTTTTTTTTTGTCGATGATCTAATTGCAAGAATACAAGAATTTGTGGTCGATGATCTAATATTGTGGCTAGTTGATGATAATTATTGCTTATTGCTTATTAGCTTTAAATAAGGCTAACTGGAGTAGATGAAAGGAGGGCTGCACACCTTGGCTCAACGATGATGTCGAAAAATTTAAATATCATTACTTATGTATTTAGGGTTTAGTTTTAGGATTGGGATTGAAATTTTGAATTGAATAAATGTTTTTAGGATCATGATTAGGATCGAGTATGAATATGTTTTGAATGTGATATGCATTTAAACGTGATTGTATTGGCACTGAAGATGTGTTCGCATTTAAATGTGATTATATTGGCACTGAAGATGTGTTCGAGCTTGTATTATTATTGAAATGAAAACGATTGAATGAGGAATGTGAATGAATGAATATTCAAACTGAAAGTAAATGTGCTCGTTTGTTTGTCTTTGCATCAGAGTAAATTTATAAATTTCATCAAAATTCAATACAAGTTTACTAAATTGATATGAATGAAATAATGAACCATTTCTAAACTATTAAGTCATCTCCTTACGCGCATTGAGAGCGCAATACCATACATCATCTTTCCATTTCTTCTAATTAATCTTTACCGAACCTTCTCTTGTAATCCCTGCGAAACCACGTAACAGATTGAAAGTAACAACTGTGAGGTTATACATGAGGCTGAACCACACTAGTAGGTGCCAAAATCTCGACGACGTCACAATCATCAATAATCACCAATTAGCCTCCATTTAGACTTGATCACCAATAAGCCAATTTCTCTATAAAATCGACACTTTTTGCACTCTAGCATAACGTAACCAGTTGAGTTCTTTCTTCTCGTATCATGAAAGATCCTTCTAATATATGCCCACCTAACATACCATAAGAAAATGTTAAAATCATTAATATGTATAATGAGACTGCAATATAGTAATTAACCTAATTAGACACTCGTACACCCTACTTATTGAAACTTACTGCAGCTTCATTTGGCACTGAAGTTCGTAGAATCAACAAATCCCCCTCAGTTCGAAAATAATTACCTCATGAATCGATCATTCACCCAATTCTTATTTAACCCTAACACTAAACACAACTCCATTCATACTAAACCCTTTCGCATTTCACCCCAATCTTAACCACAATCAAATCTTAACCACAATTGCATTCATTCACCCAATTCTTATTTAAACTATCAGACTCTATGAGAACACTTGAGAGAGGTCCTTCCCACCATGCTTAGATCAGTAAAATCGTAAATTGAGAAGCAAAAATCAAGATTACTGCCTAATCTGACCAAATTGTGAAATACAAAACTTAAAAGTGAACAGGTACATCTTACCTTTTCAACCACCAGTGCTCCGTCTTGCCTTCTTCATCTCCCGCCGCTGCCCCATCTTGGCTTCTCCCTCGTCAGCCATAGAGATAGTAAAAACTCCACCAGATAAAGAGAAAGTGCGACCGGCAAGCTTCGCCAGAGCGAATAACAGCGACCCAGATCCATGGTGATACAGAGGAGGAAACAAGAAGTGGAGAGAGAGAACGAATGGAGAAGTAGGAGGCATGAGAAAAGTTTGTTTAACGGAGAAATAAGAAAGAAAACGGAGGTGTTTGATAAATTAGATCCGCACAGATCTTGAACAGATCCAACGGTAAATAACCTACGAGCAAAAAATGAAGCTTGCTTGTACAAGCTTTTTAGTAGTCTCTCTCTATATATACTTTTAATAACATTTTACATAGTTTTTAGTATTAATACATCTATATTATTTTTCTAATAGGGGTTATATGCATCCTCTTAAACATACAAAAGTAGTCGTGATGAGGTGGAAAGTGATGGTTAAGTGGGTTAATCAGTATTATTAATTGATTGAATTAACGATAATTGACCGTTTAATTGAATTGACACGTAAATTAATATGTATTAATATTGAGAAAAATAGAGCGGGTTCGAGAAGTCCCTCGTCTATTAGATTTTATTAATTTCATTAGAAAAATACAATTCAATTAATATATAATTAAGGTATATATATGTATTAACAATTCTTAATCAATACTAATTAATTGTTAATAAAATGTATTTTTGTTAATTACTCGTGTCATTAAGCATTAATCAATAATAAAGAGGATGTTGGGGAAAAACGACGGGGCAGGTAAAATTACATTTTTTATATATACTAGGGAAATTCCCGTGCTTCGCTACGGATTTTTAATATGTTTTAAACATAATCACTTATTAATGTGAATATTCTACAAACTGTCAAACTTGTTAAGTATTTAATACACAATACACAATCTCAGCATACTTGCTTAATATCTAGTATTTCCTTTTTTTTTTTTTTATGTACTACCAATAGATAACTTCAGTTTTGGAACTAAAGAAAGCAAACAGAGAAACAAAAAAAAGTTTCAAATTTATTTTTCACATGGAATTAGAAAGGCACAATTACAATTCCGTTGCTAACTGTCGAACTTGTACAGCAGCATGTTTTTCCTGTTGTTTGCCATTTTTCTTTGATAGTGATGATCATTTTGGCTGGTAAAATAATATATATATATTTTTTTATGAAAATTTGATAAAATATAAAATTCATCTGTTATCCAAACATAAATAAACACATGACACGTAATGTAGGGATTGAGATTACTGACAGTTATAACTTACAATGATTTCATGATTCAGGGGTGCATTCTTGTTAAGGATATAAATGGTTTAACTTTGTACAATTATTTTACTGAACTACATTTCAAACATTGATTTCACAATTGTAATTATAACTCATGCCACTCTTCCACTTTGATGTACAATTGACTTATTCTCTGAAAAACATTATTGAAGTTTCATCAATTTAGGACAAAACTGAACTATAGGCTTTACATATGTTAAAACTTGAAAGACATAAATAAAAATAAAAATAAGAAGATGAACCGTAAAGTAAGATTGGTACCAGGTAAGACTGAACTCGATCTTGTTGCATGTAATTTCTTCAAAATTTTATACAGAGAAAATCCACATTCATCAAACATGCATAATATCAGTTTTGTACCCGATAAGGCAGGTACCACCATAGCGTGCTTGATGTTGGCTTCTTGTTCGGCAACATACTGTTCATTTTCCTTGGTGGTGGTGTTGTCTCGTCAGCTTTATCAAATTTAACAAGCAAAATAAAAATCAGAGGATAAAATCAAGACAAGTGGAAATATATTAAGAAATTATTATAACTACTTTAAGTACATATTATAGTGGGCAAAACAAGTGGAATTTTATATTAGAATCAAATATTATATGTTCCAAGAGTATTAGAAATAGAAATAGCAAATTTTACAAGGGTATTTTTGCAAAAAAGATCAACCTTCATAGCTTTGCCCTTGAGGTTAGGAAGCATGTCTTCTAACGCTTCCTCCAGAGAATCACAAACTTTTCGTACCTACACGGCTACACCAAAAGAAACAAACAAAGTAAATATTAGTTTAGCAAGGATAATTAATTAATGAAATTACTTATTGATTTGAAAATTTGAAATTAGGTTAAAAAATTGGACTTTTGTTTGAGAGACTCTTCGTACCAAAAGAGTAAAAGCAAATAACCATCTGGTAATACATCTAATTGGCCTTTAAAATAGACTTTTATGTTTTTGATTTGGTAGTAATCTATAAAAAAAAAAGATAAAAAACGAATCAAATTAAAATTTTAAATTCATAAATGACTATTAAAACATGTATTTGGTTATCAAACCTTTAACGAAACAACTCTTTTAATGTATTGAGTCCAGTAAAAGCACATCTCTTCCCCACCTTTGATGTCACCATCGCTACAAAAAAACGTAATTAAATAAATTCGCATCGTTTGATGTTTAGGGTTTAGAATTTAGAGAGAGAACTCACATAATAAAGCATCAAGTGATTTGAAATTAGCAATATGATTGTCATTATACATAACATGGATTGATTTAACCCCACATCTATCTGTTGATATACAACCAGGAGGGACCTAAACGAACAAAAAAATATAAGAATGATTTCTACAATACTTAAAAAACGACCAAAAAAATATCATGAAATTATGACCGAAGAAGGGGCTAGTTCCGACACGAGTGGTCTGCTATTGTTAATTAGCCTACAAAATCAGGAAGTTTACAAGAATGTTAAAAAATAAGCCTTTCAAAGATATAAATATCGAAATGTCCTAACTAAAACTCAAAAAAATATCAAATTCATCTTCCTAAAAGACCCAAAAAATGCAAAAATACAAAATTGCTGGTCAGAAACCCCCAAAAAATTATCTGTCATGCTGCCAAGCGTTTGTATACGAAAGTGAAAATCACCGTCATATATATATCTCCCTGTTATGATAAAAAGAAAGAAGAAAAAATGATTTGGTAACAGATTGAACCATAAAAAATTAGATTTTATCCAAGTTACAAAAATAAATTATCTAGTTTATCTGTCATGCTGCCAAATTATCTAGTTTATCTGTCATATATTTACGAGTACAAATCTTATTTTACTTATCCAAATAAAATAGTTGAAATATATATAAAAGCCCCAAAATAATATTTGCCTAAAGCCCACAAAATCTCAGGACGGACCTTGATTATATATGGACCTATGGTGTTTCAAAGCAAACTCCATCATCTTTGGTGTGGTGAAATGAAAATAAATAATTAGATAAGTCAATTAATATCATTAATTGATTCAATTAGTAAATTGATACGTCAATTAATATTAACATATTATAATTATTCATGTGTTAATTTTTTTTTTTTTTTGAAGGAAAGGCAAGCGCGATACGCTCTTGATCCAATCATTTTTCATTTAATCAAAAAAGAAAAGGTACACCAAGGTGTTACAAAGTGCGACATATTTACACTATCATTATAAAAATGAAAATAATCCTAACCGCTCATCTATTCGTAATCATAAACTTGTTCATTGGGTTAAAGGTCCCTAATCGTCCTAACCATTAAGCCTTGCATTCTACCTTTATGTCGAAAGATACGGTTATTGCGCTCATTCCAAACGGTTTTATGTGTTAATTAAACATGTCAATTTATAATTTATTGAGATCAATTAGTAATACTAATTAATTCACTTAACTTTTTCTTGCCACTTCATCAAGAAAGTTGGGACGAGAACGGAGAGCAGGTTATATTTTCTCATAAAATAAAATTATTACTTTCGTATGTTTTTAAGTATATAGAGATGAACTATCTAATTTTATTTATTACTAGCTTCTCTTACCGCGCCATTGCGCGGTTTGAAATATTTTTGTTTCCTAATTAATTATTGACTGAGCAATTGGTTCATTATCTAAATTGGTAAGAAGTAATGTAGCTAGTTCGTCAGATACATTTGAAATATTATTATGATGATTGTGTTTATCAATGCTAACAAATCTGCGAAAAAATTGAAACCTAAATAAATCAAAGTCAGAAGAATATCGGTTAAGTACCTTTTGAGAGAGGGTTTTCGGTTTTCTCCGTTCTTGTGACGCTGAAGGGTTTCTGTCCCGAGGATTCTTATCACAGCGAATTCTCAGGTTGTGGAGAGAGGAATAGTGTTTAGTAGTCTGAGAAAAGGGGGGGTTTGTTATATATCACGCTGAAGGGCTTTATCCGTTATTTATTTTTTTGTTTTTTTATTCCAGGGAGTGTGAGATTATTATATGAGACCATAAATTGTCCCAGTAAAAAAATCTGAAATTAACTTATGATGATTACATTGTGCCACAAGATTTGTTATTTTTTTTTTAAATTCTTTTTTGCGCAAGGAATTAATTGGGAACTTTTTTTCTTTGTAATTGTTTGTAAATATTTTTTTTTTATTGGTGTTTCGTTTGTAAGCAGGTTTCATTAATTAAAATTTGTTTTTTGCCCATGAAAAGAAATTTATGTTAGTGTTCTATATTGATAGTATTTTTTTGTATTTGTTTTTTGATGTATGGATAGACTGTGTGGTATTTTATCGGAGTAATGATATGTACACATAAACCGACCACAAATTTGACACAAATATATAAGTTTGTGTCATTAATTATACTATAAATCAAACATAAACTTATGTATTTGTGTAAAATTTGTGGTCGGTTTATGTGTACCTATCATTACTCTATTTGTGTCATTAATTACTCTATTTTATCGATTACTAAAGTTGATTTTTATATACCAAAAAGAAAGAATTTGGAATGAATTAAAAATTATTTTTTCCTTTTTTTATTGAAAAAAGAGTGTGACACGTTTCATTTCTTTTGTGGACACGTTTCAGTGAGAGAGAAGTTTTGTTGGGTCGGAAAAATGGGTTATATTGGACTTTTGAAGAAGAATTCTTGGAGAAAAAAATATTTGTTTTGTTGGGCTTTTCGACTTAATTATTTTTTAATGTTACATGATTGGTGGAAATGTTCTTCTGAGTTTTTGTACAAGATCTTAATCTTAATTTGCTACATTTTGTTATTGTTAATCTTAATTTGTGAACACATTGCTATGATAAAATTTTTAATTATCATGAAAAAAAAAATAAGATATTTGAGAAAATCATATGGTAAATCGAAGTATTATTTTGCACAATTGTACATATGAGCTCATGTTGATCAACTCGGACGAGAGATGGGCCGACGAAACTCATATTACAGAAATCCACATTACCATATTTGAGTGTGTTGTCGATATAATAAATAATTACCGATTACGATATTTAATCAAACAATAAATTAAATCAAACAAACCCCATCGTATGAAAGAAAAGAAAATGATTGGTACTTAGTAAAAGCAATAAATATTGAACTTCGAGATCTTATAGATACTTTGTATTCCATGATACTTAGTAAAAGCAATAAAATGATGGAGAAGAATGAAAGGGACGGCTGGTGAGAGAGGAAGATGGGATGGACAGAGAGAGGGACAGCAGGAGAGAGAGAGAGAGAGGGACAGCAGGAGAGAGGTGGAGAGAGAATAACCATGCTTTCTGACATTTCCATTATACCTTTCTAAATACAAATACAATTTTATGAAAATATTCAATATATATTTTTGTATTGTAATTTATATATTTTTTGAATATTAATACATCTATATTGTTTTTTCATTATCATGTTACCTTTTCTTACATATGATATGATACTCCATACTCAAATATAATAATTTATATATCTTTTCTAATACATTTCGTAGGGGGGGCACCAGACAGGATCATGTCCGCGCATATTTTGTAGGACATATATTATATTTTGAGAAACTGCAGGGATACGCATGAAATTATGTCTTTCCTATTACTCTCCAGTTATATTATGTATCATCATCTCAAGTTCCCCGAATTAAACGGCTAGTTTGATCTGCTAATTAGCTGTACATTTGATTCTTTTTAAATGGACTGTTCATATCATGGCTGTTGTATTTGGTAAACATGTCAGTCGTACGATGCACCATAGACCGGGTGCAGGGTCGATTCCAACGGCTAATTAAGACTCCAAATCTCAATTATAAATAAACCCCTTCAATTAGAAATCTCCAAATTGAGTAATTATAATCTCTCTTTCTCTCTTCCTTCTTTCATTCGTTCCTTTCTCCTCAATGGCTTCCCATCTCTTCTTCTCCATCTACATCTCCTACGATATGCAGAACATTACTTCTGCTGAAAAACGCTGTTAATCTCTTCTTCATCTGTCTAACCACGTCCTCCAAACGAGCAGCATCCATGAAGAATATCTCTAAGATCGCAAAAAGATAAGTTATCTCTCGTGCTTCTCTCTGTTTCTGTTCGGTGTTTCGTCAATTTTCTGGTTCAACGTCGATTTCTCTTCTATTAGTTTGGATTTGTTTTGACAAGAATTATGAGGTTTGATCATTGTGAGAAGATATCATTATCATCTCTGTTTTTCTCTGCAAGTATAGTTACAGATGTTTATTTGCTCGTAAAATTGGTTTATTTTGTGAGGTATATGAATGATAGTATTCTTCTCGCTGTTCTTCTTTGGGTTTTTTTTTGTCTCAATTTTCTGGTTGAACGTCGATTTCTCTTCTTGTAGTTTGAATTTGTTATGACAATAATTATGTGGTTTGACCATTCTAAGAAGATATCGTCTCTGCATATAGTTACATATGTTAATTTGCTTGTAAAATTGTTTTATTTTGTGAGATCTACGAATCAAAGTATTTTCTCCCTGAAATTCTTGTTTTCTTTTTTGAAGATTGTAACAATCGATCAGGTATTTCGTGGTTCATAAAATAAATTTACTGACTGTTCCGTTTTGAGCCTGATTTTGGGTATAGTTAACCGTGATGATAAATGTTTGCTTCTTTTATCCTTCTTCCCCTGAAATTTACAAATATTTCTCATAGCATAAATTATAATAGCAGTTGGAAGGGAAGGAATACTGGATTTAACAAATTTAATAATTTTTCAGCTTTTGTTCCTATCATCGGTTTGGTTCGATGCTCATCGTTTGCCAATATTAAGAAATCTGGGTCTCCCAAGGTACTCGATTTGAAATATTTCCCTTTACTGAAATTTCAATATTTCTATTTGAATTAATTTGAATTATTTTAACAGATTGGAGCAGCAAGTTCTTAGGAAGAAGATGAATAGTGGTGATAATCCAATTTTTGGAAAGGTTGACTCAAGGAAGCTTCCAGCATTTGTTGAAGTGGTCTTGTGTATTTTGTGTATTGTGTGATCAGTCTGTGTTATTATGTTTTGTATTGTATGTATGCATGTGGTATGGTCTGTAAGTGTGTGTGCGTGTATGGTGTATTGTGTGTGTGCACGTTTTGTATTTTCTGTATTGTGTTTTTTAATGTGTTTGTTCATGCAGGTGCAGGTTGGCGTAGCCGGGGGGTCGGGTCCGCCCAAGAGGGGCGGGACCCGCCGGGGGGGGGGGGGGGGGGGTCGGGTCCGCCCTAGCGGGGCGGGACCCGGCGGCGGGGGGGGGGGGGGGGGGGGTCGGGTCCGCCCAAGCGGGGCGGGACCCGGCGGGGGGGGGGGGGGGTCGGGTCCGCCCAAGCGGGGCGGGACCCGGCGGGGGGGGGGGGGTCGGGTCCGCCCAAGCGGGGCGGGACCCGGCGGGGGGGGGGGGGTCGGGTCCGCCCAAGCGGGGCGGGACCCGGCGGGGGGGGGGGGGGGGTCCGCCCAAGCGGGGCGGGACCCGGCGGCGGGGGGGGGGGTGGTCGGGTCCGCCCAAGCGGGGCGGGACCCGGCGGCGGGGGCGGGGCGGGGGCGGGGTGGTCGGGTCCGCCCAAGCGGGGCGGGACCCGGCGGCGGGGGCGGGGGGGTCGGGTCCGCCCAAGCGGGGCGGCGGGGGGGGGGGGGGGGGGGGGGGGTCGGGACCCGGCGGGGGGGGGGGGGGTCTCGAGTTTCATATTTATTCTTTTTCAAGTACAGCAAGACATTTCCAAATTATTTAAACTAACTCACATTGATATACTGCCTTTACTGGTCAAATGATGTTTATAATTCAATTTGGTTTTTTATTATTGGATTTGAGTTTTATATACTGATGTTGAGCATTTCTTTCGTGTCTTAAATATTTCTCAATGATGTTTAATTAGTACATCACCACAAGAATTCTCCCTTAATTCATCAATGGAAATGGACTGAAAATCTAATTGTATTTGAAGTTGATTTTTTTATGAATCGAAACGAGTATATGTATCTCATATCTTCTTCACTAAACAGTGGCCACCACATCTTGCCCCCATCAAAACCGCCATTAAATTCTTTCAAATTAAGAAAAAATACTTTGTATTACATTATTTTTTTGCTATTATGGACAATAAAACAACTCAAAATTATATTAACCAACTCTTAGATATTCTTGTATTTATTCTGAAGGAGCGGACAAGCCTGACATGGCGTATGTTTTGCTTTTATGAATGTTGCAGTTGTTCAATTCGGGTTACCCTCTACTCTCTGACCCGCAAATCCTGAGTACTTCTCCTAATGAGACCCGTAATAAAAACGCAACAAAAGGTAAACGCGTTACCAACAATAAAAAAACAAGGAAAAAATTCCTAAGAGAGGAAATAATAGAGGAACTAAAAAGTGAAAAAATCGCGACCAATCCTCTATCTTCAAACATAATTTCGGATATTCGGAACATGTTGGGACTCCCTCTAGCCCAACAAACCGAAAATATATCCTCACCCTCTAAACTGCAAAATCAAATTGTTCAATCCATATCTATCTCTATTATTGAACAAATAAATTCAATTACTAATTCATCTCTTATTACTTTGCAAGGTCGCACAAATGAGGATGGCCGAGATTATGAAGGGGACGATGTCCCTACTCGCGTGCCTTAGAGGAATCAATCACTCTATTGGCTCCTCAATTATCTTTTCTTTTATCTTATTTTCTTCTTTTAACTCTCTTATTCTATTTGGACTTAACAATATTGTGTTATGATGAATCGAATAAATATTTCTTTGATAACGTGGAATGTACGAGGTTTAGGTTATAAGGACAAACGTAATTTAGTTCGCGAATCTTTAAGAACTTCGAAATGTAGTATCGCTTGCATACAAGAAACCAAGATGTGCAATCCGAATCCTTTTCTAATTAAATCTTTTCTCCCCAACTCTCTCACCTCTTTTGAATGGTCCCCCTCTATTGGGACAAAAGGAGGTCTCTTGACATCTTGGAATAATCATTACTCTCTTATCTCTACTTTCTCAACCGATTTCTCCCTCAACACAGTCTTATCTCTTTCCGATGGAACTCAAATTTTAATATCCAATATCTATGGACCATCTAGCCACTCTCTGAAACAATCCTTCTTGATTGATATTCAAAATATTAACACAAACGGATTGCCATGGATCCTACTAGGAGACTTTAACCTCCTAAGATCCCCAAATGACACAACGGCAAATAATCCAAATATGAACCTAATCATGCAGTTCAATTCGGTAATATATAATTTGAACCTTATCGAATTACCATTAGTCGGAAGACACTACACGTGGTCTAACAAACGTTCTTCACCAACTCTATCAAAATTAGATAGAGCATTTCTTTCAAATGACCTACTCTCACACAATCTTGAATTTTCATTTGAGGACTTACCGATGACCACTTCGAAGCATTCGCCACTAATTCTGCGAATTAAATCCCCATCATTAAGCAAAAAGAGGCCGTTCAAATTTGAAACTCATTGGTTAAAATGCAAAGACCTCACCCCAATCATTGAGCAAATATGGACACCGAGTATCCCTCTAACACCGGCTAAGTCATTCATAGAAAAAATGAAAAATTCCAAAAAGCAAATATGCCAATGGGCTAATGAAAAATTCAAAAACATTAACCCTATCCTATCATCAGCGAAAGAGGTTCTTCGCGCATTAGACATCTCAGAAGAATCTAGATCCCTAACTTTTGCTGAGAGCGCATTAAGACTAGATATCCGCGCTAAGATCGTGGACTTAACCTCGATCTCTGAGGAAAAATGGCGCCAAAGAAGCTCCAATAAATGGCTAAAACTAGGTGATAATAACACGACTTACTTCCACAAAGTCGCATCATACAAGAAACTAAAATCTACTATCTCGGCCAATAAAATAAACAATCAAATCATCACATCACCGGCTCTTATACTCAGTCATTTCTCTACATACTATCAGAACCTCCTAGGAACTAGCAATCAAACAAAATCCCAACTCTCATCTCTATTACTGCGAAAAATATACTCACAAACTATTAATGAGAACCTCTCTCACCTAGCTCTACCCTTCTCAACGGAAGAAATCAAAACAACGGTTATGTCGCTAGCAAAAGGAAAGTCAGTGGGCCCAGATGGATTTGTTTCTGAATTCTTCCAACAATACTAGTCTTTCCTACAAGAAGACATATTATCGATTTGTGATTCATTTCACAACAACTCTATTACTAGTGGAGAAATGAAAAGGATAAACTTTGCGGATATCTCTTTAATAAAAAAGAAGGCGGATGCTATGGACATGTCAGAGTTTAGACCAATTAACATCATTACCCCTATCTCGAAAATCATCTCAAAACTCCTATCAAACAGGATACAACCCATCCTCCCAAATCTTATCTCAAATAAACAAGCCGCTTTTATTCGTAAAAGATCCATAGCGGAGATGTTTATCTCCACAAGAGAAATCCTCTCACACTTGCATAAAACAAAAACACCATCAATCATGCTCAAAATAGACTTTCGAAAATCATTTGATACAGTCTCATGGGATTTCTTATATAATCTACTATCAACTAGGGGATTTCCTGAAATATGGATAAAGTGGATTAAGCTACTAACCTCCTCATCTTCATCTAGAGTCCGAATAAATGGTCAACGAGTATTTTTATTTGAACATCTCAGAGGACTACGACAAGGGGACCCCCTATCTCCGCTCTTATTCAACTTAGTGGTAGACGCACTTCAAAAACTATTAGAAGCTCTAAACCCAATCCTATCGGTTCCAATGAAATTTGCACCCAAAGCCATGCAATATGCTGATGATACGATACTCTTCATTGAAGCGCGGCCGACTAACCTCAAAATCATATCTCACGCACTAGATATGTTCTCCGAGATATCCGGACTTCAAATAAATTGGGCAAAAACATCCTTCGTACCTATCGCAATACCGGATGAATTTCACAATGTTCTCTCAGATATCCTCAAATGTTCCAAAACATCCCTTCCAATAACATATCTCGGAATACCACTCTCTATCCGAAAACCAACAAAAATAGCTTTTGCTCCCCTCATCCAAAAAATGAGAAATAAACTTTCCTCTTGGAAAGGCCTCCTATTATCATCAGGTGGACGACTCACGTTGGTCAAATCTGTGCTCAACGCAATACATGTTCATTACATGCAGGTCCTAAAACTACCACAATGGGTCATCAAAGAAATCAACTCCATAGCTAGAGGATTCCTTTGGAAAGGTGAACAAAAATGTCTCGGAGGACATTGTCTCATCAATTGGAGTAAAGTCACCCTACCTAAATCCAACGGAGGTCTTGGTTTAGCAAACCTTAAGGTACAAAATGATGCTCTCTTGATGAAATGGATACACAATGCTATTAATGAACACTCATCTCTTTGGTCTCAAATGCTAGTAGAGCTATATAACTCAAGAGACCTATCTCAGACATCAATCTCACAAAAAAGAATTTCTTCTTTCTTTCTTCAAGACCTGGCTAAATTAGTACCCCTATACAACACTTTCATCTCCCTCTCATCAAGTGGTGACTCAAATGAACAAACTCAAACGTTCAAATCCAGAAACATCTATTCCTTCTTCATTAACCCTGGAGTTATATGCCTATGGAACACACTGCTATTTAAAGCAAAAGCCCCACTAAAAGTGCGTTTCTTCGGTTGGTTAGCCATTCAATCTCGCATACTAACGAGCGATAAGTTGCAATTAAGGGGATGGCCAAACAACCAACTATGTCCCCTATGTAAAACAGAAGAAGAGACAACCAAACACTTATTGTACGAATGCGCATTCTCCAAAGAAATATGGAACCGCTTCAACTCCCGAATCTGCGACACACCACCTGAAATATCAGATCCATTCGAATTCTGGTCTACGACTCTCACCACCAAGCTATGGCAAACTGTCTGGCTTGCAGTCATATGGAATGTCTGGAAATCCCGAAATGACGTAATCTTCAACGACAAAGCTCAATCTTCAACTCACGTCTTCAATCACGCACTACAAGACACGATTGACTGGTACAAGTACTGCGATTAGTCCTTTAGGTTACAAGTAGCCTAGATTAATACGATATTCTAGGAAGGTAGAGTTAGATAATTTGTATCTCTATCCACCTTCCAATGTATTGTTGTAACACATTTTCTATTGAATATATTCGAGGCCTCGACACATTGTCGAACCTCCTTCAAAAAAAAAAAATTCATTAAAAATAACTTATTAATCAAATCTGATTGAGCAATATATACAATTCAATTTTATTTTAGTAATTTGGATTTGAGTGTTGTAGTACTCATGTTGAGCATGTCTTTCTTGCTTTTTTCCCTTAGACAATTGAACTCACTAAATTGTCAATAGAATTGGATTGTATATCTGGTTGAATTTTGGAAAAGGAAATTGAAATGCAATTCAACTTATTATGAATCGAACTGAGTATATTGTTTATTGAATTGTTTGAATATGTATGTATATTGTGTTGGATTGGGTTGAAAACGCAACAAATAATTGAGCAAATACAATATTTTGTTGTCTCGTAGTTCAATTCCAAGAGGACAAGAACAAACTTTGCAACAGATAAATGACAAAACAGAGGACTGAAGATGGGATATTGAAAGCAAATTATACAAAGAGGAAAAAGAAGATAGAATAAAATGCATAGAAGAAACTTAGATATAGGAGAGTATTTGGCCACAAGGGCACTCTTTTGAATTGTCGTTTTGGAACAGGAAAGAGGAAGCGAAACCAGTTTCACTTGGGGAAGAAATGACTAATGAGAGAGAGAAACGGGAGAGTATTTAAATGAAGTATAGAGGTGAAACGGAGAAAATTAGAAACAAACGTCATTCCGTCAACAACAAAATTCAATCACCTAATTTAATAAGCTGCACTGATCCCAATATACATCCAACGCATAAAAAAGCATGAGCACCAAACTATTTGATGCTTTTGAAAGCACCGTAGCTATATATATATATATATATATATAGATAGATAGATATAGAGAGAGAGAGATAGATAGATGAGCTATGGTGCTTTCATGAGCACTAAAAGGGTTGGTGCTCTCAATTTTTTGACCGTCTGATATGCATTAAGATCTGTGCCAGAGAATTAAGTTCACATGCCCAAGAGCTCCGTTTCATTTTTGTTTCTCCGTTTCCTTTCTTTCTCGCTCGTTTTCAATACACAAATACACAGGTATCTTGTTCCCCTCTTTTTCGTATGACTCAGATCCTCCACTATCCGCAATTTTTTGCGATGCTGCCTTTTTGCCTTTGCTTTCTTAACCCTCTAATGGCGAACTACGAAGTCAGCTCTCTGCCTTACTTTCTTAATCCGATCTCACATGGCTAACGAGATCTACTCTCTCTCTTGAATCAGCTCTCTGCCTTACCTCTCCTATAGAGCGACCTCATTGTCCCTTCTTTTAGTGATCGAACTGGAATGAACCGTACTAACTCATTCGTCACTCTCTAATAGAATCAAGATACCATCCAAGTTGGCTCATTGCATTCATCTGCAAAAGAATCGAGGTACATATTTCTTTATTTGTTACAAATTCTGAAGTCAATACATTGTTTTTCTTTGCTTTTTGGTGATATTCCAACCATTTTGTGGTTTCTCATTGCTGGGTTGAAGCTTGAGATGGATTGGTTTTAGCGAACATGTCATGTTCGATGAAATTACCCTATGAAGTAATTTGTTTGACTATAGTTCTCTTTCGTTTTTACAATTTAGAGCCAATCACTTCTGAAATTGGTTTGTATTATGGTGAAATTGTGAAGTGATGGGATATGATGTATTATCACGGTTTGATTGTGAGCCCGTCGAAAATATGGCATTGCAAATATGATCGTACGATAATAGAAGAACAAAATAACTAAATATAATAACATATAAAATTCATTACTATTACTGTACTTATATTGATGTTTTTGGTACTAGATCAAAATTCATTACTATTACATACTTTTTTCTCACTGTTTTATTACAGGCATCAAAAGATAGAGCATGTGATTATAGAAACTTCGAGGGGCCAATTTGCAAAAATATCCAATTTGCAGATCTTTTCTTTTTTCAGAAAGTAATGAAGTACGAGTATTTCGAGGAAAGAACCAAAACTTAAAAGAGCATAACCACAATTTGATTACGAGTATTTCGATGAAATTATTATATATATATATATATATTTTTTAAATCTTGTTCTGTATTACATTTCATCTAAATTATTTTATAATGTAGGGTTAAGCTGAAGAATCAAGATCGAACTAGAAGATAACTTAGCTTTTTTCCCTTTATTGCACTTTTCAACTCGATTCAATACTATATGCACATTCATACAACTTGTAAACAATTGAGATTATATATACATAATATTTATAAAAAAAATAAAAGAATAATTAGCATACAATTTTATTACACAAAATAGGATCCCATTCTTTTTTCCTAATACAATGTAGGTCCCTATCCCAAGCTCTAATTACAATTAAATGTTATAATTAACCTTGTTCTACAATTACATGTACTTCTGCTCCATACTCACTGCCTCATACCAGCACTAAAGTTGAACATGTAGATACGTGCTCATGGATCTAGGCCGAATATTGGATCTTATTTTGAGTACTTTGATGGTGAAAATTTGAGACTTGGAAATGAATTGATTTATTATTTTGAATGAAAAATAGACATTTACCTTAGGGAATGTCATGCCGTAACCCTTTTGCAAACTTATCACGAATTGATTTATTATTTACTTCTGCTTAATATGGCATATCCATGCTTGTTCTATTACTATGTTTTCCTTATGTAATCAAATTGACATCAATCAAGAATTAATTTGGAGCTGATCTGAAAACTCAATTTTTTAGATCTTAGAAATTATTGCTGATCCAGTTTGAACAAATGTACTACATTTGGTGGTCAGTAGTATCATCATAGGGCAGGGATTGATCCCTTAGTTGTTGGCCTTGGTGGTCACATTCATCTTAGAATCGATGGAAAATCCATATTTCTTTGCATATAATATTCAGTTTTATATATATATATATATACTTTTAATAACATTTTACATAGTTTTTTAGTATTAATACATTTATATTATTTTTCTAATAGGGGTTATATGCATCCTCTAAACACACAAAAGTAGTCGTGATGAGGTGGAAAGTGATGGTTAAGTGGGTTAATTAGTATTATTAATTGATTTGATTAATGATAATTGACCGTTTAATTAAATTGACTCGTAAATTAATATATATTAATATTGAGAAAAATAGAGAGGGCTCGAGAAGTCCCTCGTCTATTAGATTTTATTAATTTCATTAGAAAAATACAACAATTATTAGGGTAATAAGGGATAAACCCAAATTACCCTAGATTAGTTTTAATTATATTATGTCTCAAACATAATAAACCCACACTCAAAATCCGGTAAAAGAAATACCAAATTACAAATCTGGAACTGAGAAACCAGAACCGTAAAAACTAGAAACCAACTTACGATATTTAGAAAACCAGAAAAAAAAACATGGAAATGAAAAGCCGACTTTTAGCATTAAGTATGCAATACCAACTCTCTCAAGCTTTCCGTTTCTTCTTACCAGTTAATGAATAGCAATTTTCGAACAAGAGAGAAAAACATCATTGCCGAGTAATATATGTATTAATATAATTAACAATTAATGAATAGCAATTTAATGAAAAATATCGATTAGGTGGGTTTGCTCCGCCTCCAATTTTTTCTCTCTTTTCTCTATTTGGCCTTTTCCATGAAGAAAGAGAAGAGAACCTCTTAACTAATAACTATCATCTATATTCTATTGGTATTCTTTTCTCATTAAAAAAATGATTAATGAATAATGTTTGTGTACAAATAAGTTACGACAAATTTGTTATCAAATTTTAATTTCGTTGTGTAATATTTTTTTGTATAATTCCATAAATTTTGACGTATAAATGATTTACGGCATCGTAAATATATTAATACTATTTTAATTGAAATTGAAGCTTTGTCATTGTCGTAACTTTGGTGCGTACATTTGTAATAATAATGTTTATATTTGTGTAACATGTTGGTTATAACTTATACCACATTATTTGCAACAAGCATGTACTTACTACGTGAAAAACAATAATGATAATATATTTTTTGACACGTACGTTTTCATAATCAATTGACCTTCTTTTTTGAAATATGGCCTGCTATGAACTGTCACGAATGTTCAAATTGAACAGACCTAAGAAAGCTTAAATTATTATTGAATATTCTTGAGAAATATATTTTTTAAATTCATATGATTTGAAATTGTATATCAATACAATCTAACATCATTTATGGGTTTTTTGAATTCATATGATTTGAAATTGTATATCATTTTTGCTGTGGGTTAGATATGGGCAACATCATTTGGTGAGGCTGTTTCAAATTTATAATTTTTTTGGTTTGATTAGTATTATTTTTTTTTAATGTAATCGTATAAATTAAATGATTAATGATATCGTACTAATTTTTTTTCATAAAATATGATAATAAAAAGTTCTTGGTTCTTATTAAACATATTGTAATTGTAAAATTATTTTATGAGCATGATTATTTTTGTGTGTAATAATTTGAAAAGTAAGTTATTAGATGTGATACAGAGTACAGACCCAACCACACTCATGATGTACAAAATAATATGAAATAAATCTTTTACGTTTATATATTTAAGTACTGACCCAACCCACACTCATATACCGATTAATCATGAATACAGACCCAACCCACACTCATGATTAATGATACCGTGTCCCTTCATTTTCTCCCAACATTCTCTGTATTACCGATTAATGATTCATAATTCAAGTAATTAACAAAAATACATCTCAATAATAATTAATTAATATATAATTAAGATGTATATGTATTAACAATTCTTAATCAGTACTAATTAATTATTAATAAAATTTACTTTTGTTAATTACTTGTGTCATTAATCATTAATCAGTGGAGGGGATTTTACGCCCCGCCTTCCACTTTTCATTACTACTAAAATATTTGTACATCATGTTTTTTCGTTCAAGCCCTAAAAGAAAGTTAAAAATACCCACAAGTTGGGGCCCATTATAATATTGGGCTATTACAGAAAAAACCACGTACCATTTAGATTAACAAAATTTGAAAATAAATCAACTCAATCACAATTCACAGTGATTGGACCGAAATTATCATGAGATATCTATAGGGGTGTCAACGGTTCGGATCCGGTTCGGATAGTGGTCATACCAGATCCATATCCATATTGTCGGATCCGGATACGGTTCGGATAATAAACGGATACGGATACGGTTCGGATATTGTCGGATACGGATACGGTTATGTTTCGGATATTAAAACGGATATTATGTTATCATAACGTAACTTACTTTTTAGCTATAAATATATATAATTTGTGACATGAACGATAAATATGATTATATTTAAACATAATTTTACGATTGTGAGTTAAATCACTTACAAATCATTAATTTGTATATGATTTTTCAACTAATATCAAATATAATACATAAAATAATATGTAATATGAGTATCCGGATCCGGTTTCGGATACTCGAATCTAGTTTCGAGTATCCGGATCCTAAAAATACCCGGATCCGGAACATGGATCCGGTTCCCGCACCAAAACCGAATATCGAATCCGGTTCCGGATCTTAAAATTAGCAACCAGATCCATATCCGGATCCACTCGGATTCGGATATTTTTTTCGAATCCGGATATTTTTTCGGATACGGTTCGGGTCGGTTCGGGCAATAACCACACCATTGACATCCCTAGATATCTATCTATAGCTCTAATTTTAAACATACGATGAGAAACTGACACGTGGTTCTCTTCTCATTTTCTTTATTCCCCTGTATTTGGTTTTCTTCTTATTTTCCTTATTTCCCCAGGCTGCACAACAAAAGCAAAACTTAGCCGCGAGGGAGAAAAGAGCAAAACTCACAGGCGGCAGCCGCGGAAGAGGAAGGATGAAAAGCCGCTATCGACACGAGGTAGAGCAGTCGCTGGGCAGGTTTCTTACGACTTTGTTTAGTATGATTTTTCCATTTTCCTGATTGTTTTTGCTGTTAATTTTGCTTCGATTCCTGTAAAATCTTTGGTACTTTTGATTTGGTGAATACATTGTATGATTTAGGGTCTTTTTCTGATTAGGATTTGTTAATTTTCATCTCTATTTGGATAGTTTTTAGCTCTTGGTTTAGGTTTTTACTTCATGTATGCTCATCGATTTATAGGGTTTCGGTTGCAATTTGATTGTCATCTTCTTTGCAATTACTTCACGCTCTTTGCTGTACTGGATTGTAATTATTTTTTATTATAGTTTCTGAATTTTCAACATACTGCTCTTTATCGGCTTCGCCACAATTTCAATTCAAATTCAGTAAATAATCAACATTTGACCATTTCAATTTTATATCCTTTTAACGCTTCTAATAATTTCCAGGTACCATAAAGCAAAGAACCGTTTCGTGACATCGCTCTAACGGGTGTGTGTTCTAAATGGTCAGGGAATATTCATGTCAAGTTGGTCGATCCGGATTTAGCATCTTCTTGGAAAAATGAAGGTACAGCTGCTCGGATCAAGATTGGTTGCTTCACTGTAGCTTCTTTGTTTAGACTGTTCTTCATTTCTGCCAAATCGAGATTTAGCACTTGGTTGCGTTGTAGGTACGTACTGGTACGGATGATTATTATTCATTTTTCAGTATTTACTTTTCTTGCATGTATGAAAATACTATATTTTATATGGACATCTATGCAAAAATGTATCATATAATTGGAATTATTTTTTTATGTGCGCACAACTAGGCGACTTTCCTGCATTGGTTGTAGAGACAAGACAACGATCATGATTCCGTTCCAGATTTAGGATCATGGAGGGTTCAAACACGCAAATCTGAAAATGGTGCTATTTTCACAAAAATATTTCTTCACCCGTGTAAGCTCATCCTCCAAGATTTAGGTAAAATAAAATCATGTAAATTTTTTTTTTTGAAGGAGGAACCAGCATTTGCCGGTTGCTCGAATTTTTCATTAAAAATGCGTAATTACAATGGTTTTCAGTGCACTAATCTACATTATCGCTAGGGGACCCAGCTCGAGTCACCTAGTCTTCTTGAGACATGATATCTAAGGGGCTTGTGGTGTGTACCAGAAAAGCCCGTCTCGTCTTGCCATGGAAGCAATCTGTCGCGACGGCTGGCTTTGCTTGTTGAAGATTCGCCGATTCCTCTCCTTCCAAATGTTCCAAATTGTGGAGGCCCAAATCGAGCGATGTTGTCTTGTGGCCTGAGGGCCCAAAGCGATGTTGTTATGGGATTCACGTAGAAGCTGAAGGATTGTATTCGGAGGGTTTGGGGGTAGAGTAATTATATCAGAAAGATGGTGCCATACCTCCGTCGAATAGGCACATTGGATAAAAAGGTGTGAGTTTGTTTCGGAGAAATTCGAACATAGAGTGCATATAGGGTCGTGTGGCCAGCCCCTTTTAATGAGGTTTTCGGCGGTGAGAATCTTGTCTCTAATAGCTAACCATGTGAACACCTTAACCTTTGCCGGCGCTTTTATCTGCCAGATAAGTTGGTCCCAGTCAACCAAAACTCCTGGATTTATGAGAAGCTTGTAAGCTTGGTTGGTTGTGAAGATAGGAGGGGGGTGGGTGTCCTCAGGGCTTAAAATATTGAAGATTGGGATAAGTTTTAGAAGGTCACGGATGAAGAAGGAGCATGCTCGTGGGGAAATATTTTTGAAAGATTGCCAATTTTCAACACCATATAGTTCGTGAATAGTCGAGGACCATAAGGACGTTGTTTGGCCGTATATTTGTTGTAACCATTTTAGAAGCAACGCATCGTTATGGGTCTGGAGGTTTGATAATGCCAGGCCCCCATTACATTTTGGTAGCGTCACCGTTTTCCAGTTCACCAAACAATGTCCCCCTAGACATTTTTCGTTACCTTTCCAAAGAAAAGCTCTTGTTGTTTTATCGATTTGATGGGTGACCCATTTTGGAAGTTTGAGGACTTGCATGAAATGCACCGGGATGGCGTTCAAGACCGCCTTCGCTAGGGTTAGCCTTCCGCCTAAGGATAGGTACTTACCTTGCCAAGAGGAGAGGCGCTTTTGGACTTTATTGATCAAGGGTAAGAAAGTTATTTTTTTCGGTTTTCTGATCGTTAAAGGGATTCCAAGGTAGGTTATTGGTAGAGATGTTTTAGCACAACCCAGAATGTTGCTAACCGTTTGGTGAAGATGATCGGGAATTGAAATTGGAAAGAAAGATGTCTTGCTCCAGTTTATTTTAAGTCCTGATAGTTGTGTGAAGAAATCAAGCGCCTTGCTTATGATTTTCAGGTTATTTGCCGAAGCCTCCACAAAAAGAACTGTGTCATCCGCGTATTGCATAGCTTTTGGAGCTAGCTTTATAGGAGATGAGAGTAGTGGAGATATGTTTGAAATGACCATTTGGAGAGAGTCAACGACTATGTTGAATAGTAGGGGGGAGAGAGGGTCCCCTTGTCTTAGGCCCCGTTTATGAGGGAAAGACATACCTCGGGATCCATTTATTTTGAGTTTTGATGTGGAGGATGTTTGAAGGTTTTCCATCCATTCTACCCATTGTATTGGGAAGCCACGAGCTATAAGAAGATTGTTTAGATATCTCCAAGAGATCGTGTCAAAAGCTTTTTCAAAATCAATCTTGATGAGTACCGATGGTATAGATTTACGATGTAGAAATGATAGAGTTTCTCTCGTTGAGATAAACATCTCAGAGATTGACCGTTGCTTTATGAAAGCACTTTGCTTTATATTAATGAGGGAAGGAATGACCGGTTGAAGCCTATTGGCTAGGAGTTTAGAAAGGATTTTGGAGATCCCCGTAATAATGCTGATTGGGCGAAATTCACGAATATTTATGGCGTCCGCTTTTTTGGGTATTAAGGTAATTTCGGCAAAGTTGAATGGTTTGAGGTTGATAGAATTGTTGTGAAATCCTCTATAAAGGGACAATATATCTACTTTTAGAAGGTCCCAATACTCTTGGAAAAATTCTATCGGAAAACCGTCAGGGCCCACCGTCTTGCCTTTTGCTACTGCAAACAGTGCTTGATGTACCTCCTCCTCGGAGAAGTCCTTGATGAAATTTTCATATTGAGAAGGCACTATGGTTCGGGATGGGTAGAGTTTCGAGAAGTCGATAGTTGATAGGGAGTGAGATGGAGTGCCAAGAGATTCTTTGTAGAAGTTGGTCGCCTGGGACAATATGTGATTGATATTAGAAAGCATCATCCCGTTGATTTCCATTTGGGATATATTGTTGACTTGTTTTTTCTGGGTGGCTATTTTGTGAAAATATGCCGTGTTATTATCACCCAATTTGAGCCATTTGTTGGACGATCTTTGTTGCCATTTGATTTCATTATTGTTGGAAATGTCGTGAATGGAGGAGCGTAGTGAGATCCTTAGATTATTTTCCTCCCGAGATAAGACTCTAGATTCTTCCGCTAGGTCCAAGGATTGAAGGATTAATTTTGCCATTTTTAGGATGGAGTCATTATTTTTGAATGTTTCGTGCGCCCAAGAAGATAGGGCTATTTTGGTGCTGGTGAATTTGATAGATATTGGAGAAGGATTATTAACCCAAATCTTACTTATCAAAGATTTTGGTTCCTTGTATTTGGTCCAATATCTTTCAAATGTGAAAGGTCTTTTCTTTGATTTCTCTTGCGAAAATATTTTAAGTACGAGAGGAGTATGGTCCGAGGTAACCATCGGGAGATCGCGAAGAGTAGATGTGATGTTGAAGTCAAGAAACTTATGGGATAGAAATGCTCTATCTAGTTTGGATAATGTTGGAGAAGCACGTTTATTTGACCAAGTGAAAGAACGGCCTTGTAATGGAGTTTCGATTAGGTTAAGAGAGTTTATTGTGTTATTAAAGTGGATGATAAGATTGATGTTGGGGGAGACGGACGTTGTTTCACTAATCGCGCGTATGAGGTTGAAGTCGCCAACGATTATCCATGGTAGATCGTTTGGATTAAGATTGAGGAGCTCTTGCATAAATAGCTCCTTGAGGTTATGGTCCGTAGGACCATAAACATTAGAAAGGAGGAATTGAAATTTGTTCGGACCCTCAAGAGTTGTGTTAAGCGTCCATTGAGTAGAAAAAGAATTGCATAACTTGAATTGATTCGTCCAAGATGATATTAATCCACCTTTGGTCCCCGTTGAAGAGAGAGAGGAAAAATTTGAGAAATTTGAAGGAAGAAAACGTTTAATAATAAAGATGTTTGGATTAGTCAATTTGGTTTCTTGAAGACAAACCAAGTGACAACCCGAGTCCCTAACAACATCCTTAATTAATGGCCATTTAGAGGAGTAACCTAAGCCTCTAACATTCCATGTGATACAAGATAAGTGATTAAATAACATAATAAAACGTTCTAATCAAAAAGAGAGGGAAAATATAGAAATTTTTTGGAGGGTCCTTAGATCCTCGGGTCGAACCCGTGAGACCCTTCCTCTAAATGCTCCGTGTCGTCCAAGCTTGTCGGTGTTGCATGACCTAGCAATGGAGAAGAGAGATTAGAGAGAGCATTTATTGATGAGATAATATTAGATTGTGAGTTTTTAGAACTCTTAAGAATTGATTTTAGGGGCCTTGGGGGGAAGATGATTCCTTCTTCTCTGTTATTGATCGCTGGACCAATATTAGGGGGATTAATGATCGTGTTAATACCCAAACAGTCTTTGATAGTATTAATGATATCATTAGAGAGAGGAGTTGACTTGAGTGATTCATTTTGAATACTAGCGACAATGCCACTTTTTGTTAATTTTATTAGAGGGTTTGTTCTATCATTTCGTGGTGTGTCTATATTTGATATTTGACACTTTCGCTTATCCACTTTTATGGGCTGAGCCTCATTAATTGTGATACTAGTGGATTGTGTCAAGTTAAACTTTGAATTACATGATTGTTCTTGGTTTGCCTCAGTGGATTGTTGAGATACTATTGGCGAGAGTTGTTTATTTGTACTAGTGGGCCGAGCCAAAGTATGGGCCTCTTTATTGAGATTTGAGAGAAAAGAGGTAGAGGCCACAATATTGAGTTTAGAATTGCAAATAGAAGCCTTTTGGGCTTTAGAGGCAGAGAGAGATTTGACCCGTAATTTCTTTTTCAGAATTTGCTTACGGGCTTTTGCTTTTTTACGTAAGGTAGAAAGTAAAATATTTATACCTGTTGATGAGGTTGAGTGAGAGGAGGATGAGGTTGCATGCCTCTGGAACCTTCTTTTTTTTGAATTACGCCTGCTTCTTTCGTCCCTCTCTTTTGTCTTCTGCTCATTCTAATGAGCGATCAGAATTTCCAGTCCCTGGCGGTACAGATTTTTGACGCGGACTGACTGTGGAGACTGTGGGGGAAGCTCCTGTAGAGTCAGAGTGGTGTCAGGATTTGTCTGTAGCAGTGAGTCATCTTCTTCTCCGGAGCCGATTGAGGCTGCGGAGATCGGCGATGCTGAAACGCTGGAGGAGATTGTTGGTTGTGCTGAGTCAAGAGGCTTGAGGAATTTTTTCATCGACTCCGGTATCAAGCGGCAAACAGATTCTAACCAGTCTTCATCAACAAGGATCTTTCCTTTTGGCATTGCTACCCGTTCGCTAGAAATTCGCTGAATGTCGTCGTTAGATGAGGGATAATAATCACCGGCGATCTCCGGGTTAAAGTTAACTCTCGGTTTTGCAGCATGTCGTTCCGATTCTTCCAAAATGTCGGCTCGCATGGCCTCAAACACTTCCGGGATGGGTGTTGGATCCTCCGGATATCGAAAAGGCATTGGTTCATCAGATCTTTTGAGAAAATGCAGAATGAGGGGGTTGCCATGGCCAACCGAAGCCAAATGGATTTTATTTGGGATATCGCATAGATCGCTGACAGCCACTACTATACGCAATGCATGCATGCTTGAAACTTTCTCGAGGGGGCCATGACATGAGAGGACACCAAAGGAGCCGATTACGGCTGCAAGCTCCTGAATTGCCCATGCGTGGGGTGGAAGTCCATAAAGATCGAACCATACCTTGTAGGCATAGGAGATGGGGAAGGAGCTAATGGATGTGTTCCATTGGTAGATTACGAAGTTAGCTCGATGCAAGGATGAAACGTCGTTGGCCATGAATTTCACACGATCAATTCCTTCGGGAAGCAAAAGGGCATATCGTTCTCTGCCTAGAAAGCAAAGCTGGAATTCTGAGTGCCATGCTCGAGCTTTTAAGAGAAGGATGTTGACTGCTTGAAGGTTATGGTGAGGAACTAATCGCGCGTCGATTACCACTCCGAGTCTCCTCCACCGAGCTATTTCGTACATCTGATGGGGAGCCTGTTTGAGATGATATGTGATAACCTCGGGTCTTCCTTCTGGCAGCGTTGAGATACCACGTGGTTCTAGGGGATCGATCTCTGTTGGTGGAGTAGTGTTCACCGGAGTATGAGTTACGCGGCTGCTGTGACAGTGCTTTGCGATGTGGCCAACTCTATCGCAGCGGGTACAGACGCGAGTTGACCAGCAATTTTCTGTAAGGTGGCCAGGCTTGCGGCATTTCCTACACAGCTCGATCCATTCTGGCTTATTGCTGCTTGGGTGTTTACGTTTTTGAGCTTGGTTGTGGCTTGGCTGGGCCTTACGGTTACGTGAGTTATTCTTTTGGTTTGAAGAGGCTCCTTTGGAGTAGTTGGGGTTTGTTATCGCACTAGGGTGAGGGGGTTCCATGACGGGGGTGGGGAGGAGGCCATTGCCTGCATGGTGTTGAGAGCTCTGGTAGCTTAGCATAGGCCGTTTTCCTTTCCTATCCGCCATGAGAGCTTGAGCGTATGTAGGTGTTGGGAGAAGGGGTTTAAGAGAGGGTTTCTGGCTCTTGGTGATGATGATGGGTGTGTTAAGAGGGGTGTGAGTAGAGCGATTCACTGGGTATTTGTAGGGAGTCAAAGTGGGGAGCTTGCGCTGGTTTGAAATGGAGAACCAGCCATCTTTTTGTGCAATCGCCCTGCCTCTCCCCATCTTCAGATTTTCTGAAAAATGGGTCCATAGCCTAGTTGGTTGAGTGTGAAACACAAAAAATCTTATAATGTGAGAGGTTGTGAGTTCGATCCCCATTGGCATAAAAAAAAAAATTAGGTATCAGTAACGAAAGCGATCGCTTGTCGGATACCATTCAAAAAAAAAAAAATCATGTAAATTATACCATCAATATTTCATATATGTTTGCAAAATAAAAGAAATATTTAAAATCAATTTTATATCTTTTATGAATGATAATTTGATTATAAGGATCAATTATAGGGTTTAGGGTTTTCTATAATTTGATTATAAGGATCCTTATAATTTGATTGTAAGGATCAATTATACAATACCATTTTTTTTTACATTTCAGAGAGTTATTTGGTAATTTTTTCATTTTTGTACTCTCCAGATATTTCAGGGTTTGGAGTTCAAGACTGGACAGATCCACTTGGGTGCGATCCACGCGACGGTGCTCAGTTGCTTATGAAGAATTTCTCTAAATTCAGATGTATTTTTGAACTTTTTATTAGTCACTCACATGAATGCAACGAACAAACAAGAAGAAAAGAAACAACAAATGAAAACAGAAAATGTTTTTTTTGTCCAACCAATGACTGCCAAGAGTGCGGGTTCAAAAAGAACAATTGAGAGGTACTTGAGCAGAATAAATTTAATATCTCTTTTACTTGAAAAAAGAAAAACAACACTTACGTTTTTCCGATTAAAAAACGTTTACTCGGAAAGGACAAGATTGCAAACACAACGACAACAAAGAAAGGCCCCTCGCCATAAAAACAGCTTGCAAAGAGGATCCTCATAAAGTAAGCAAAAACATAATTGAGAAAAAAAATTATATTGTTCAACTGAATCTAGATCGGTTTCAGGACCGACCAAGACGAAGCATGAAGAAAGCTCACACCTGAAGCGAAGAAAAATAGTCGCAAGTAATATAATGACTATTTAATTTTTGTTATGTTTTATTTTGACGAAGAAGAAAACATAAAAAATAGCTAATTTTGGTTTTGTAATATGATGCAACAGTAGTTTGTTGTATGGGCACAAACAATATGATATATATTTATCAACTAGGTTGTATGCGAATACTACACAAGATTCCTGTGAAATAACATTACAACCATCCTAAAACCTCATGAGAAACATTAAATACCAAAAAAAGAAGCAAAAAAATCATGATTCCAACCAACAAGTCCGCGCAATTGCGCGGGTACCATGCTAGTTTGTATTATAATTAGAGGCCATATACTGTACATATTTCCCCCAACATCCTCTATAGCCCTAATTGATAATTAATTAACATGATCATTAACAAAAGTACATCCGATTAATAGTTAATTAATATATAATTAAAATATATATACATTAATAATTCTTAATTAATATCAATTAACTATTAATCGGATGTATTTTTGTTAATGATCATGTTAATTAATCATCAATTAATAATTAATTGGTGATATAGAGGATGTGGTTGGGAAATGAGGAGGTAGGATATAATTATCCTTCAAATTAAGAGGATTTTGACATATTGATATCTTTTGAAAAAGTATTCAAGATTAATATATTATTTAATTACAAAAATAATTTTAAGTAATGACATGATTTGGGTCACAATTCCTTTAACTGAAAGAAATATGAAAGTTCACAATTTTATGTATACGATTTACTGATATTTAATGTTAACAAATTCCGACAAATCGATATTTATTAAATGACTAAAATAATTTTATTGAATTGTTAGTATTTGAAGTTTTGATATATAATGTTTGCTTTGATAGTTTATTTTGGACAATAATCAGCTCAAATTTTAATTTTAGTTTCAGGAAATCTTCGGACAAAATGGCCAAACCCAATCACCCAACCCACTCTCAAGATGTACAAAATAATGTGAAATAAATTTATTACATTTATATATTTAAGTATACAGAGTTGACCTATCAAATTTGTTTATTATAACATGATAATACATATTTCTTTGAATATCCTAGAGTCTAGACTGAGTATTTACTAAGAAATAAATATTTTTTTACGGAGGTTTGATCCCACAATTAATAATTAAATAATTATGAAAATATCAAATGTGTTTTCTTTGTTAGGTGAATCATCCATTAGACATGATATAGTCACAGAAAACATATGCCTTCAAAATTGAGTAAGATTTATGTATTTTTGATGAACATACTTGACTAACGAATTATGAACACATTGCCGATGATAGTTTATTTTGTTACCATGAAGAAAATGAGATATTAGAGAAAATCATTCGAAAATATTATTTTGTGCAACGGTACATATATTACTACATATCGATCCACGCCGATGAGACGTGCTATAAACTTCAAGTTTGTCAACTCATTTTTTCACAATTCGTGTGGTTCATGAACTGAACAATAGATTCGTCATGCGTTGGTCGCTAGCTACGCTTGGTCTTTGTATCAACACTTGTATCAACACTTGTATGGAGAGTTATATGATATACCCATTTTTTTATGATAAATTCATTTTCAAAAAAACTATTTCGAACATTTGTTAACTAATAATTTTTTTTATAATATTCAATTGTATATTTATCATTTAATGCTATGCAAAACATAAATTTTGTATAATTAATTGATAAATATTTAAAATATTTAAAAAAAAAATTTGAAAAAAAATTCATAATAAGAAAATTGATCTATCATAGAACTCTCCTATATTAAATGTTTTCACATGTTAATTATATCAATTATACCTTTCAAAATAAAAATATCCAATATAACTTTTTTTTAATAATAATTCATATATTTTTTGAACATCAATATACGATATTGTTTTTTCAATACCATATACCTTTACTTGAATATAGTAATACATCTTACTTGAAATATTTTTAGTAACACTAACATAACATGGTAAACAAATATTACAAGGATCATTCCCAACGACTCTACACAAATACAAGAAGGGCCGCCACTAAAAACGGGGAAAATATTATTATGCAAAATAAAACTTGCAAAAATAGCTCAACTGAACATCACTAATCTCGAGTTTATTTAACTTTAAAATATTCACAAAATATCAAGTTCATTAAAAACGGGGAAAATTGCAAATCAATCATAATTATTATGCAATTGAATTGGTATGGGTACCCTAAATTTATCAATCATTCGTAAATCGAGCATGATTATGCAATTGATCAGTACCAATATGTACCTAAACAAATGAAGAGGCAAAATGAGGGTTCGTGGAAGTACAAAACTACAAATGATTAATACTAAATTACTACCATAATGAACAACCAATTGAACCTCAATTCATCTATTTTTACATCAATTAATCCTAATTTTCGTCACTTAAAAACCTAATTAAACAATTAAGTTGGTATAATTACTTACCAAAACCTCATCGTCTAATCTGGACACCGGCAGCGAATGGACGATACATTGTTCGACAAGGACATGCACACATAGCGAATCACCTTATGTCCCCTGATCAGGAAAATAGAAAAAACGGTGCGGAAAATTATAAGGAAGTGCCGAGGAATACCGCCATATGTTAGAATTTTTCTATGGAGGATGCGTCTGATGCTTTACCAACCGTTGGCAAATTATCGGTACAAATATCTCAACTTGAACCGTTGTGTCACACGTGTGGATATGAATTGCCACATCTTGTTGCAGTGCGATTTAGCGAGAGCCACACGGTGTCCGTCGAAGTTTAATATCAAATCTGATGCTCTTGCGCGCGAAATTAAATGATGACCAACCGAATTATGCGGTAATTGTGATAAATCGGGTTTTTGAGAATGTTAAATTAGAATTCTTGATATGCACGTTTGTACATTGTTAGTATTTTAAGTTTTGAAAGTAAAATGTCTAATATCAATTTTTTTGATGTAACAAGTTTCTGAAATCTAAATAAATTGGATGTTGAATCTCAGTTTTAAGGGTCGTATATGTTTGATTTGATCGTTTATTTTGGACCATGTTCAGCTCGAATTTGAATTTTAGTTTCGAATAGATGGCCAGACCCAACCAACTCTCAGGATGTACAAAATGATCTACCGTACCACCCACGTTTTCACATGTCACTTTCCGACGTTCATCATGTCCCTCTTGTCCCCTCTCTCAAGTCTCTCATCAGCCCTCTCTCCCAACTCACAAAAAAAAACACAAGAAGCCTTCTCTCTCTGCTTTTCCGTAGCGTCTCCACGGTCCATTCATGGCTAAGCCCTTTCCCTTTCTCTTCTTTTCCGTAGCATCTCCTGTTACGTGTCCGAATTTCCGAGCGAGAAGGGAGAACCGGACAAGATAAAATGGTCATCGATTGGGTGACGAACCTGTCCATGGGGCATCATTTTCGCTGAATCAAGGTTGGTTGTCGTCGTGTGGTAATAGATTGGGAGACGAAGTTGTCCGTGGGGGCATTCTTTTCGCAAAATCAAGGTTACTGCTATGTGGTACTGGTGACTGGCAGTGCCCTCCTCCTACTAAAGTTTTCGCAAAACCGAGCTAGAAGACTCCTCAATTTTGCTAATTCCTCAACGAGATTCTTGTATGATGTGCTCTGGTATGTATTTCTTCAGTTTTGTTTATCAATTTCATGCATGGCCTCAAACTTATAAACTTTCGTTAGTTCTATTTATCAATTTATTTTTGTAACTTGGATAAAACCTAATTTTTTATGGTTCAATCTGTTACCAAATCATTTTTTCTTCTTTCTTTTTATCATAACAGGGAGATATATATATGACGGTGATTTTCACTTTCGTATACAAACGCTTGGCAGCATGACAGATAAACTAGATAATTTTTTGGGGGTTTCTGACCAGCAATTTTGTATTTTTGCATTTTTTGGGTCTTTTAGGAAGATGAATTTGATATTTTTTTGAGTTTTAGTTAGGACATTTTGATATTTATATCTTTGAAAGGCTTATTTTTTAACATTCTTGTAAACTTCCTGATTTTGTAGGCTAATTAACAATAACAGACCACTCGTGTCGGAACTAGCCCCTTCTTCGGTAATAATTTCATGATATTTTTTTGGTCGTTTTTTAAGTATTGTAGAAATCATTCTTATATTTCCATATCAATTATTTTTGTTCGTTTAGGTCCCTCCTGGTTGTATATCAACAGATAGATGTGGGGTTAAATCAATCCATGTTATGCATAATGACAATCATATTGCTAATTTCAAATCACTTGATGCTTTATTATGTGAGTTCTCTCTCTAAATTCTAAACCCTAAACATCAAACGATGCGAATTTATTTAATTACGTTTTTTTGTAGCGATGGTGACATCAAAGGTGGGGAAGAGATATGCTTTTACTGGACTCAATACATTAAAAGAGTTGTTTCGTTAAAGGTTTGATAACCAAATACATGTTTTAATAGTCATTTATGAATTTAAAATTTTAATTTGATTCGTTTTTTATCTTTCTTTTTTTATAGATTACTACCAAATCAAAAACATAAAAGTCTATTTTAAAGGCCAATTAGATGTATTACCAGATGGTTATTTGCTTTTTATCTTTTGGTACGAAGAGTCTCTCAAACAAAAGTCCAATTTTTTAACCTAATTTCAAATTTTCAAATCAATAAGTAATTTCATTAATTAATTATCCTTGCTAAACTAATATTTACTTTGTTTGTTTCTTTTGGTGTAGCCGTGTAGGTACGAAAAGTTTGTGATTCTCTGGAGGAAGCGTTAGAAGACGTGCTTCCTAACCTCAAGGGCAAAGCTATGAAGGTTGATCTTTTTTGCAAAAATACCCTTGTAAAATTTGCTATTTCTATTTCTAATACTCTTGGAACATATAATATTTGATTCTAATATAAAATTCCACTTGTTTTGCCCACTATAATATGTACTTAAAGTAGTTATAATAATTTCTTAATATATTTCCACTTGTCTTGATTTTATCCTCTGATTTTTATTTTGCTTGTCAAATTTGATAAAGCTGACGAGACAACACCACCACCAAGGAAAATGAACAGTATGTTGCCGAACAAGAGGCCAACATCAAGCACGCTATGGTGGTACCGGCCTTATCGGGTGCAAAACTGATATTATGCATGTTTGATGAATGTGGATTTTCTCTGTATAAAATTTTGAAGAAATTACATGCAACAAGATCGAGTTCAGTCTTGTACCAATCTTACTTTACGGTTCATCTTCTTATTTTTATTTTTATTTATGTCTTTCAAGTTTTAACATATGTAAAGCCTATAGTTCAGTTTTGTCCTAAATTGATGAAACTTCAATAATGTTTTTCAGAGAATAAGTCAATTGTACATCAAAGTGGAAGAGTGGCATGAGTTATAATTACAATTGTGAAATCAATGTTTGAAATGTAGTTTAGTAAAATAATTGTACAAGTTAAACCATTTATATCCTTAACAAGAATGCACCCCTGAATCATGAAATCATTGTAAGTTATAACTGTCAGTAATCTCAATCCCTACATTACGTGTCATGTGTTAATTGTTCGACTGACATGATAAGCATGTCATTAATAAAAAACAGGACCAATATAAGAAAAATTCCAGCACAGCCAAAACTTTTGGATAACAGATGAATTTTATATTTTATCAAACTTTCATAAAAAAAAATATATATATTATTTTACCCGCCAAAATGATCATCACTATCAAAGAAAAATGGCAAACAACAGGAAAAACATGCTGCTGTACAAGTTCGACAGTTAGCAACGGAATCAATAATGTTAGACACCACGCACCTCTAACCCCGCACCCACCCCGCATGCTGATGTGGCAGGGGCGCTCTTGCCACGTGAGCTGAAGAAATTGCTCAAAACATTACCCTAAACCAACTAATATCCGGATCCGATAAGAAAATTTTGACCCGTATGGAAACTAAATCAGAAAAATAGCTCGGGCAGATCTCTTACCTTCTCTCCCTCTCTCCTGGCCGCCGCCTCCTTGTATCTTTGTATCTTTCTCTCTTGCCGCTGCCTACTCCTCCTCGCCCGTCGCCCCACTCTCAGGAAGCATCTTCTTCGCTATTTCATTAAGCTTGTTCGCTGAATTACTGCACGAGAGATGTAAATAAAGGCTGTTTTTTTATTTGTTATTTAAAAAAATTATAATTGAATCTTATAATGCAGTTTTAATGTGTTTCTTGTCTGCCTACTCTTCGCTCACCCGTCGCCTCAGGCCGTCTTCTCCACTGTTTCGTTGCTTGTTCGTTGCAGTACGTAAATATTATGTTTTTTTATCTAAAAAGTTTATAATTAAATTACAAAATGACGATAAAATATTCGCTGCTTCTTCTCTGTTTCACAGTTTCTCTGCTTGAGTGTTGATTGAATTGATAAAATATTCGATTATTGAAATTTCGCAGAAATGACGATATTCATTGGAAATTAATGAAGATGATGAGCGTGGTAATGATATTACCTCGAGGTTATGCAATTGTTGGACATGTTAAAGGAGAAGTATAGGTCTTTGCTGGCGTCGCCCATAATGATTCGTGTATTTTGGAGATGCAAACATTCCTTCAGTCAAGGGTACGCTCATCCTTGATCCCGAACGTCTTCATCGAAGAGGTAAACCGCCAACTAAAAGATTAGAAAGAATTGTCGACAAGATTCGTAGGAAGAAGGTGAAGAAAACATCAACGCGAAAAAAATCAAAGGTATATTTTTTATTTTTTTATTTTCAACAATATCAACTCTCGTGAATGAATTGGTACCGAGTTCGTTTCATTTCCTAATTTCAGGCCGTCGCGAAGATGAAAATGAACAAGTGTTCGGGACACGATACATTTTTCCTACTTACATGGTTTCTAGTTTATTTGATTTTAGAATATTTAATTAAATTTAATTATTTATGATTTTGTAGTTATTATTATAACATTTGTTGGATTTTGTTTTATGATTGTAAGATGAAAAGATTAAGGTCACATTGACTATGTTTGTTTTTATTTTACTGTTCAAAAGATAATTATTTTATTGTCGAAGCTTTTGTTTTTATTTTACTGTCCCATTTCAAATGAAATTATACAACATATGATCAAAAAAATATTGTGTTATTTTAATCTCATAATTGGTCCATTTTAACTTTCAAGTACTTTTAACACAGTTTTTCAATACAATGTCAAACTTAATTTTAAACCATCTCAACATACAATCTCACAATAATTTAGTTTAAAATCAAAACTACTCATCCTCACACTTGCTGGTCACGGCGAACGGAATCCTTGCGCTTCCTCGTCAACGTGAGTAATCTCGGGATATATGTCAACCAGAACATAAATATTGTTGGGGAGTCATCTGTAAATATTGTTAGGGTCCATAATACAAACAAACAAAATACAAACACTCGATCAAATTTGTACAAATCAAGATTTGACGAAAAAGCTATTATGAAGAGTAAAACTATTGAATCATAAGATTGTATATGACACCGGTAAGACTAACTTGAGCATTTCTTATTGATAAATGATGTAAAGCTTTAAACAATATTAAATGTCCTCACTCTCGAGTCCCTCCTTAAACTAGGCTGTAAAAAATAAAACCAAATTGTCACCACGTCAATGTAATGTGATCAAACATGATAACTAACGAATTAAGTGTGTATTCTTTTAACAAAAAAAATCGAGTATACAAGACGAATATAACTTGTTTAATAGTAGATTTGAAAATAAATAGCAAATTCACTCTTCTAAATAATATCAGTTAAGTAAATATTGGATAATAAGTGAAATAATTTGATTTTGTTTAGAACAGTGATGGATTAGCTTAAATTCACTTTTCTCTTTCTCCACATAATTAATTGATATTTAAATTCACTATTCTAAACAAGATATTATTGACCAGTAAAAGAATTATTGAATGAACACATTAAACTGGAGAAATTGCATAACGGTGCATCAAGAACAAATCAACCAAGAGAAAATCATACTGCTCTGCGATCTGAAACTGAAATAGAAATAAAATGACCTCAAATATAAGAAAAACATATAGGGAAAAAAGATAGTACCTTGTCACGGAAATTAGACGATATGTAAGACTGAAATCGTCCAGAAAGGCTAAAATTAGGCCAAATCGTCGACATACAGGAAAAAAACCATACTTCTTCTGCGATCTGGAAGACTGAAATTAGGTGAAATCGTCGAAAAATGGTCAATAGATCTGTGCCGAGCGAGAAAGGGGATCAAAGAGAAACACACAGAGAAAAAGGGAATCGGAGATAGAGGGCGTGAAGTTTCTCTGCCTCTGTTCAGTGCCAAGCAAGAAACGGAATCGAAGAGAGACAAAGAGAGGAGAGAGAGGGAATCGAAGAGAGGGAGAAGCTCCTACGGAGCGTGAAGTTTCAGGGAGAGAAGAGATGGTTTCTTCTTAACGGGTTGGTTATATCTTTCTTAATGGATTGTTTATCCATCCGTCTTTTAGCTGACATGGCAGGAGCTTCCATGCCATGTCAGCATGCGGATGAGTGCGGGATGGGTGCTGCGGGGTGTATAACATTATTGCAACGGAATTGTAATTGTGCCTTTCTAATTCCATGTGAAAAATAAATTTGAAACTTTTTTTTGTTTAAAGGAAATACTAGATATTAAGCAAGTATGCTGAGATTGTGTATTGTGTATTAAATACTTAACAAGTTTGACAGTTTGTAGAATATTCACATTAATGAGTGGTTATGTTTAAAACATATTAAAAATCCGTAACGAAGCACGGGAATTTCCCTAGTATATATATAAAAAAGTAATTTTACCTGCCCCGTCGTTTTTCCCCAACATCCTCTTTATTATTGATTCATGCTTAATGACACGAGTAATTAACAAAAATACATTTTATTAACAATTAATTAGTATTGATTAAGAATTGTTAATACATATATAACTTAATTATATATTAATTAACTATTAATGAGATGTAATTTTGTTAATTACTTGAGTCATTAATCATTAATCGGTAATATAGAGAATGTTGGGAGAAAATGAAGGGACACGGTATCATTAATCATGAGTGTGGGTTGGGTCTGTACTTAAATATATAAACGTAAAAGATGTATTTCATATTATTTTGTACATCATGAGTGTGGGTTGGGTATGTACTATGTATCACATCTAATAACTTACTTTTCAAATTATTACACACAAAAATAATCATGCTCATAAAATAATTTTACAATTACAATATGTTTAATAATAACCAAGAACTTTTTATTATCATATTTTATGAAAAAAAATTAGTACGATATCATTAATCAATTAATTTATACGATTACATTTAAAAAAAATAATACTAATCAAACCAAACAAATTATAAATTTGAAACAGCCTCACCAAATGATGTTGGCCATATCTAACCCACATCAAAAATGACATACAATTTCAAATCATATGAATTCAAAAAACCCATAAATGATGTTAGATTGTATTGATATACAATTTCAAATCATATGAATTTAAAAAATATATTTCTCAAGAATATTCAATAATAATTTAAGCTTTCTTAGGTCTGTTCAATTTGAACATTCGTGACAGTTTATAGGAGACCATATTTCAAAAAAGAAGGTCAATTGATTATGAAAACGTACGTGTCAAAAAATATATTATCATTATTGTTTTTCACGTAGTAAGTACATGCTTGTTGCAAATAATGTGGTATAAGTTATAACCAACATGTTAAACAAATATAAATATTATTATTACAAACGTACGCACCAAAGTTACGACAATGACAAAGCTTCAATTTCATTTAAAATAGTATTAATATATTTACGATGCCATAAATCATTTATACAAACAAAATTTATGGAATTAAAAACATTACACAACGAAATTAAAATTTGTTAACAAATTTGTCGTAACTTATTTGTACACAAACATTATTCATTAATCATTTTTTTAATGAGAAAAGAATACCAATAGAATATAGATGATAGTTATTAGTTAAGAGGTTCTCTTCTCTTTCTTCATGGAAAAGGCCAAAGAGAGAAAAGAGAAACAACATTGGGGGTGGAGCAAACCCACCTAATCGTCATTCATTAATTGTTAATTAATACGTTCAATTAACATGTAGATTATATTAATACATATATTACTCGGCGATGATGTTTTTCTCCCTTGTTCGAACATTGAAGATCCCCTTCAGACAAGAAATGCGGCTAGGGCAAATGGTAAGAAGAAAAGGAAAGCTGGAGAGAGATGGTATTTCAATACCTAATGCTAAAAGTTGGCTTTTCATTTTCAGGTTTTTTTTTCTGGTTTTTTAAATATCGTAAGTTGGTTTCTGGTTTTTATGGTTCTGGTTTCTCAGTTCCAGATTTGTAATCTGGTATTTCTTTTACCGGATTTTGAGTGTGGGTTTATTATGTTTGAGACATAATATTATTAAAACTAATCTAGGGTAATTTGGGTTTATCCCTTATTACCCTAATAGTGGTTGTATTTTTCTAATGAAATTAATAAAATCTAATAGACGAGGGACTTCTCGAGCCCTCTCTATTTTTCTCAATATTAATACATATTAATTTACGTGTCAATTCAATTAAACGGTCAATTATCGTTAATCGAATCAATTAATAATACTAATTAACCCACTTAACCATCACTTTCCACCTCATCACGACTACTTTTGTCTGTTTAGAGGATGCATATAACCCCTATTAGAAAAATAATATAGATGTATTAATACTAAAAAACTATGTAAAATGTTATTAAAATATATATATACTAGCATTACCCCCGCGCAATTGCGCGGGGCTGTTCGGGTTTATAAGTAATGTAGTTGAAAAAAATTGTTGTTCGTTTTGTGTATGTGACTTTCTTTTTGTAATCATTATTATATGTGTAATTTAGTGTGTTGTGTGCGAGTGAAATTTTGTAGCAAAAATCGTTTGAAAATTTTAAGAGCCGGATTTCTTGAATAATTCAAACGGTTATTGCTAAAAAAATTATCTATATTTTATACTTCATAAGTAAAATAAGGAAAAAGAACGAATGAGTCGTCATGAAATTTATTAAGAACATAATAGTTCAGAAAACATTGCTGAAAAAAAGAGTGTTTTTAATTTCACAAATCTTTAATTTCGCTACATATTTAGTACAAATATTTTTCGTCCTTTGTGTGGTCAGCCAACAACAAAGTTTGACGATGTCATCGCTAACCGTTTCGTTCGAATCTTTAATTTAAATTATGTCATGATTATTCGCACATCCCTGATTTGGTATATTTTTAACCTCCTAATTTTTTTTGGATATTATAAAAAATTCTCTATCTTTTCGTACACTCCCAAAAAAAAAAACTCTTTACCAAACTTTTATTTTAAAATACTTCTTATGGATGATATTAATTTTTTTTTTCCAAAATACCCTCCAAATCTCATATGTAATAATTAAAACTTATTTTTGCTATTTTTTATTAATTTTAAGAAAATTCATAAACACTTCTTAACACGTAGTGATTTAAAAAAATTTAAATTATTACATATTTTGTTTATATAATTTTAATATTACATTCTTTATTCATAAAAAAAACTAAAATTAAATGATAATAAATAAACACCTTGCAAATATATTCATAGAAAATATCTATTTAAACATCTATTTTTTATTTTAGTTTTCTTTTTATGTATTTTTTAATAGTTTTGTGATATTTTATTTTTAAATATTTGCAAGATGTTCTTTTATTAATATTGTTCAACTTATTATCATTTTATTTTAGTTTTTCAAGAAAAATAATAAAGGACCAAAATGTAAATTTTAAAACTTCGGAGGACAAAAATGCAAATATAAAGGACCAAAATGTGAAAAAAGGACAAAAATATAATTTTTTTTTAAAAATATGACCAATTTGAGGCCCCTGGACTAAAATGTAAATTTCAAAACTTTGAAGGGCCAAAATGCAAATATAAAGGACCAAAATGAGAAAAAAAAAGGACCAAAATGTAAATTTTTTTCGAAAAAAGGACCAATTTGTAAATAAAAAAGGACCAAAATTGAAAAAAGGACCAAAATGTAAATTTGTTTCGAAAAAAGGACCAATTTGTAAATCAAAAAGGACCAAAATGTAATAAAAATATTTTTTTTTTACAAATAGGTCCCTGGTGACGTGGCTGCACCAGGCAAGAAAAATAATAAAGGACTAAAATGTAAATTTTAAAACTTCGAAGGACAAAAATGCAAATATAAAGGACCGAAATGTGATAAAAAAGAACCAAAATGTAATTTGTTTTCAAAAACAGGACCAATTTGAGGCCCCTGGACCAAAATGTGAATATTAAAATTTCGAAGGACAAAAATGCAAATATAAAGGACCAAAATGTAAAAAAGAAGGACCAAAATGTAAATTTTTGTTAAAAAAGGACCAATTTGTAAATCAAAAAGGACCAAAATGTAAAAAAATATTTTATTTTACAAATAGACCCCTGGTGACGTGGCTGCCTGGACTAAAATGTAAATTTCAAAACTTCGAAGGGCCAAAATGCAAATATAAAGGACCAAAATGTAAAAAAAAGGACAAAAATGTAATTTTTATTCGAAAAAAGGACCAAAATGCAAATATAAAGGACCGAAATGTGATAAAGAAGGACCAATATGTAATTTTTTTTAAAAAACAGGACCAATTTGAGGCCCCTGGACCAAAATGTGAATATTAAAACTTCGAAGGACCAAAATGCAAATATAAAGGACCAAAATGTAAAAATAAAAGGACCAAAATATAATTTTTTTTTTTAAAAAAGACCAATTTGTAAATAAAAAAGGACCAAAATGTAAAAAAAAATTTACGAATAGGCCCCTGGTGACGTGGCTGCACCAGGAGACAGCAAATCCCCTTGCATTAGTATATATATATATATATATATATATATATATATATATGGGAGAGGATTTTTGACATCCAATTTGGACTTCCATATCGGACTCCCTAATTTGAACCACTCATCTATTTAACGGAGGGCTGAGATTATACAAAAAAAAGAAAAAGAAAAAGAAAAAAAGTCCGTACAAAGATATTTAACGAGAATTATTGTTGTTAATTTTAAGTCATTCTAGTTTAATTAGTCTCTCTGACTCTCTCGACCCGTCCATACAAAGACAATCAACACTCCTCCCCTCCTTCTATAGTCTCCCTTGGTGCCGTTTTAATGGAATACCGAAAGAGTGCGACCGTTTGACATTCAGTTAGTAAAATGTCCGTAACTTTCGCATCCGAACTCCAATTGGGCCAGGCCAAATTGGGTTGGAAAGATAATAAGATTATCTACAATTTTCATGAATGTTCAAAGTCGGTTGGGACGATTTAATATTTTCGTTTCAAAATAATACTGAAAGGGTGTCTGCAGTTTTCTGTCTGAAAATGTGTATATGAGATATACATACCTTTTGGCCCATCCTTATCCTATGTGATATAAATATGATATTTCTCTCTCCTCTATTCAGTCTAATCCAGATATCTAGACCAGATCATTCAGACCAATCTATGGTATTATTCAGAATATTCCAGAAATATAGAGAGACATCTTTCTAGAGAGCGAAAGAGTGCGAAGAGAGAAAACCGAGAAAAAGAGTTTTTCTCGGTGTAGAGAATTGATCTAATCAAGCAAGTTCGCCGATGCAGCGTCTAGACAGTTGCATCCGCGACCGACGAACTCCGACTCACGGTGAATACAAGTAGAGGAGCGACACTTGTGGCTCTTCGATTGTGATCAAACCGAAGGAGCAAAATTGTTGGCTGTGGAAGAGTGTGGACGTGGGACGCACGAAAGACAACCGGAGGCGTGTTAAGACGGTGGGAGACGTGTGGTATGGGACGCACGGGCTAGTCACCAATGTGACACCGGAGAAGGAAAGGATGCGAGCGATCAACCCGTCGTGCGTGATCAATTTCACGCTGGTAATCGTCTATCCTTCTATTGCATCGTACCCTCGAAGTCATGGCGTGATCTTGGATTTTGGGAACCGGACTGGGCCTTCATATCGGCTGCGCGGGCCCGGGGTCGGGTGAATTCCCTACACATTGGCGAAGATAGTTTATTTAGTTATCACGGAGAAAATGAGATATTAGAGAAAATCATGTGAAAACGAAATATTATTTTGCGTAATTGTACATATGGCAACTTATTTACTACTCTTTCTGAGGGGTGCCGTTGAATGATCTGGATTGATGCGGGTTGTTCACGTCAAAATTTGTTACAATAGCTAGTTGGAAGATGTATGCATCGTAAAGAAAGTAATAGAATATAAACTATTTACGAAAAAGAAAAAACTTCACATTCATCGCGAGTAAAGAAATTCACATTATCATATTCGAGTGAGTGGTCCGTATGATAGTTGTCAAACTATGATGTTCAATCGTACGCCTTGAAATAGTCCAAACAATAGTTTGTGCTACGGAATTGTTAAGATTCTCAACATCTAGCTATACACTTCTCGTTTTCGAACTAATTTTTCACCGTGATACGATTAATGACTCGGTCTGTCCGGTCTTTGTATCAACATTTGTTTTGGAATGATATATCTTTTATAGATGTTTTTTTATAGATGTGTGAATAACCATCTATAAAAACATAACTTTCTGAAAATACCCAATATATATTTTTAATAGCGACTTGTACATTTTTTGAACATTAGGTATCAAAATTGATTTACTTAAATATCGCATACTTTACTTGAATATTATATATATACATATTTTAATACATTTTTAGTAACACTACATGACATCCTAAAATTTTTATACAAGGAGCATTATCCATTGAGCGCCACCACTAAAAGCATAATAAAACATGCAAAAAAGCTCAAATGAACATCAATAATCTTGGGTTTATTTAACATAAAACATTCACAAGGTAATTGTTGTATTTAATCAACTGGTACGGGTACGTGTACTCGCTCTGTTCGGTACCGGTATAGATATCAGACCCACTGTTATTAAACCCTAATTCAAATTCATCAAGGGTTCAATACTTGAAGCTAAAACCAAATATATTTTAACCAAATTTCCGCTCAATCTTTCAATTCTGCAATAAACATTCAATGTTGGTGGCGTACCTTGCTTAATTTGTAAATTTAGAGGGTTTGATTCTTTTTTCGTTTTGTATTGTTCCCCTAAACCATTTTCTTTGATTTTGTTTTTATTTTGTAATTCAAGAGATGAAAATAATTACTTATCGAAATAAATAAGTTTCGTTTGATGGTTAAGATTTAAAGATCTATGTTGATCTAACGGTGTATATTAAATCTGGTGAATTGATTTTTTTACCAAAATACTTGATAGACCCTCTTTTGAAGGGTAAAATTGTAATTTCATGCCTCGTCTTGATCCTCTCTTGCCGTCTCCGATCTCTCCAGTAGAGCACCGCCCCCTCAATTTATTCCTCTTCTCCCCAATTCTAGCTCTCCGGATGACAATGCCTCCTCTCATTCTCTATCTCGCCCCGATTTCTCTTCGAGCACACCGCCACCAATTCCTCTTCCTGCACATTACGATTTTGTCACCAATTCCTCATTCTCACTCATTGTCGCACAGGAACACTAGGCACGACGGAGGGAAAAGAAGAATATTCTCTACAAGATCAGATCAGAAGAGGAGAAGGGAGTTGAAGAACAAACGAGAGAACACAGAAGGGAGAAAGGAGTTGCTCGTCGTGTTGAAGAACACACGAGAGCAAAACACGAGAGGAAAAGAAGTAGAAATTCTCCTGTTGCCAGAACATGACTCAATCGGGTTCTAGAATTTTTTTTGCTTGTTCAAGCCGTGAAGAATGAAAAGGTGAAGCTCCGTGTTAACTTGATGGCGTAAGTTGGATCTCACTCAATTTCAGAATTATGATTTGAATTTTTCGATTTATGAATTTCGAAGTGTTTAAATCAAAATTACTGATCTTTTTCATACACATGATTATTCAGGATATGGACGGTCCACTGAAAGTGTCGCCGTTACATGCATGGGGGATAAAAACGGGGTGAGATGCGCCAAGCGAATAATAATAATTCGAATGGTCGAGGGTTTTGAAGGCTGCTAGATTATCGAGGTTATCTGAGCATTTGAGGGGTCTCGTCCAAAGTAGTCCAAGAGGGGTGTTTTTGCAAACTTTGTGTAGGTGGTTTGAATGTGATCATGGTGCTGATGGAAGGGAGTGGTTTGGTTCCAATGACGAGTCCTTGTTTCTCTTGCGAGCCTTCGCCATGTACATTCTCTCTCTAGAAAGTTTGATATTGTTTAATTTATTTTGATGTATTTTTTGTGTGTAGCTTGTTTCTGAAACATGTTGCGAAGCCGAACAAGTGGAGATATACATGAAGAAATCTAACTAATTGCATGTTTTATGTGCGGAGATTCGCTTCATTTTCTCTCTCAATCAAGCCCATTAATGGTGAACATATTGTTTTTGGGTTTGCAGGAGTTTGTTTATTGTGTGAAAAGTGGAAATAGGGAGGACCAGAATGCACAGTGCGCATAATAAATTAATAATTAATAGTGATATATATTTTATCTTGTGTTGTTTAAGAAAAAAAATTCTCTGTCTTTATTTTCATACAGAGTTGTTGAATGTACTGTTATCTAGATGCTGTTCTTTTTATTAGAATGTTATTGTCATAAGTTAGCAACAACAAAAACCATGTTATTATTTTTTTTATTAGATGTTATTTTGTAATATAAGTAACAACAAAAACGTATTAGGATGTTAAAAATCATGAATTCCACTCAAATACACATAAAATATACATATTACAATAATATTTTACTTGTAAATTCTTGAAATAAATCTCTCAATTATTACATCAATTTCACTGTCAATTTAAAATGCAAGTCATGAATTCCAGAAATATTATAAAAAAAATCAGAAAGCGCTTAATTATTTTCGAAACAAATAAAGCGTCTTTCCGAAGCTCCGAACACGTTTGTATGTTGTACCTAAATTCTCGGCATTGTTCGTATCTCGTCTGGGTCTTGCTCACCTCTATAAAGAGTTTAATTCTTTTCTTCGGCGCAACTCTTTTGGACATATGTGGACATTTCTAAAAAATATTAATATTTCGAAATTTTTGTACATTTCTGAAAAATAAGAGTTTCACGACACTTCTTACAAATATCAATAGTGCCAAACTTCCTGAAAATTTCTGAAAAAATAAAACCTTTTTAATTTACGGACATTTGCAAATGGATTGATTTGGTTATGTACCAGTTCGGTGATGGTACCGATTTTCAATACTAATGAACAAACAAGTTGAATAATCAAGGTGTTCGATTAATGCATGAGAGAGATTATTTTTCGATACTCATGCAAAATTGGTCAAAATTAACCAAAAGCATAAAAAAACAATCAATTAAACAATCATGAATCAAACAAACCCCATCGTATGAAAGAAAAGAAAATGATTGGTACTTAGTAAAAGCAATAAATATTGAACTTCGAGATCTTATAGATACTTTCTATTCCATGATGCTTTGATGGAGAAGAATGAAAGGGACGGCTGGTGAGAGAGGGACAGCAGGAGAGAGAGAGGAGAGAGAGAGAGAGAGAGAGAGAGAGAGGGACAGCAGGAGAGAGAGGTGGAGAGAGAGAGAGGGACAGCAGGAGAGAGGTGGAGAGAGAATAACCATGCTTTCTGACATTTCATTATACCTTTCTAAATACAAATACAATTTTATGAAAATATTCAATATATATTTTTGTATTGTAATTTATATATTTTTTGAATATTAATACATCTATATTGTTTTTTCATTATCATGTTACCTTTTCTTACATATGATATGATACACCATACTCAAATATAATAATTTATATATCTTTTCTAATACATTTCGTAGGACATATATCATGTTACCTTTTCTTACAGGATCATGTCGGCGCATATTTTGTAGGACATATATTATATTTTGAGAAACTGCAGGGATACGCATGAAATTATGAAATTATGTCTTTCCTATTACTCTCCAGTTATATTATGTATCATCATCTCAAGTTCCACGGATTAAACGGCTAGTTTGATCTGCTAATTAGCTGTACATTTGATTCTATTTTAAATGGACTGCTCATAGCATGGCTGTTGTATTTGGTAAACATGTCAGTCGTACGATGCACCATAGACCGGGTGCAGGGTCGATTCCAACGGCTAATTAAGACTCCAAATCTCAATTATAAATAAACCCCTTCTATTAGAAATCTCCAAATTGAATAATTATAATCTCTCTTTCTCTCTTCCTTCTTTCATTCGTTCCTTTCTCGTCAATGGCTTCCCATCTCTTCTTCTCCATCTACATCTCCTACGATATGCAGAACATTACTTCTGCTGAAAAACGCTGTTAATCTCTTCTTCATCTGTCTAACCACGTCCTCCAAACGAGCAGCATCCATGAAGAATATCTCTCAGATCGCAAAAAGATAAGTTATCTCTCGTGCTTCTCTCTGTTTCTGTTCAACGTCGATTTCTCTTCTATTAGTTTGGATTTGTTTTGACAAGAATTATGAGGTTTGATCATTGTGAGAAGATATCATTATCATCTCTGTTTTTCTCTGCAAGTATAGTTACAGATGTTAATTTGCTCGTAAAATTGGTTTATTTTGTGAGGTATATGAATGATAGTATTCTTCTCGCTGTTCTTCTTTGGGTTTTTTTTTGTCTCAATTTTCTGGTTGAACGTCGATTTCTCTTCTTGTAGTTTGAATTTGTTTTGACAATAATTATGAGGTTTGATCATTCTAAGAAGATATCATCTCTGCAAATAGTACATATGTTAATTTGCTTGTAAAATTGTTTTATTTTGTGAGATCTACGCATAAAAGTATTTTCTCCCTGAATTTCTTGTTTTCTTTTTTGAAGATTGTAGTCCAATCTGATCAGCTATTTCGTGGTTAATAAAATAAATTTACTGACTGTTCCGTTTTGAGCCTCATTTTGGGTATAGTTAACTGTGATGATAAATGTTTGATTCTTTTATCCTTCTTTCCCTGAAATTTACAAATGTTTCTCATAGCATAAATTATAATAGAAGTTGGAAGGGAAGGAATACTGGATTTAACAAATTTAATAAATTTTCAGCTTTTGTTCCTCTCATCGGTTTGGCTCGATGCTCATCGTTTGCCAATATTAAGAAATCTGGGTCTCCCAAAGTACTCGATTTGAAATATTTCCCTTTACTGA